>OY757907.1:5125089-5335089 GCA_963585895.1 Sepioteuthis lessoniana | reverse complement strand
TCTTAATTATCCTGTAGTTTTGATGCCTCTACTTATCAACTGATTACTAAGTCTTCCAGTCCCTCACGCATTTGGGAATCTTTCCAATTGCACCACAAAACATATTCTAGCTATTTTGGAGTGTCTTTTCTATTTTGGCTTTAACATACTTTGTCCTTATTGATGTTGTTTTGTTCTGCTATTTGAAGAGATTCTCTTTCTCTCATAAAGTTTCTCTATCTTAGCTATGTCTAAATTTTCTTGGGTGAGATTTCGATTGTTTGCTGCTTGAAATATTCATACAACTGCTTTTCTGCCCATTTTTATTTTATAGTTATTGTTTTTCTGTTGATCATTGTGTTATTTGAGTTTTTTCTACTCTCTGTAATTCGCCTTTCCTTGCTATTTTTTTATGTTGTCTTCGAGTCGTCTTATCGATGTATCGTCGCTATCTTCAGTGCTGCGAAGTCCTCATACACCTTCTTTTCCTGGCACAAACATTCTGTCAATTTCATTTCTGGGATTTTTGGCCTTCTGCATCGTCGTGAGTTTTCTTGTTCTCTCGTCCATTTGTTGAAGCTCTTCCCATTTTAAGAATAGTGCCGAGTATCTCACAAAAGGGACATCCCAGGTGTTTATCTCCTTGATGGGATTTTTCCTTGAAGCTTAGTTTCGAGTAATTTTCTCTTTCTCCTGAGATACTGTTTTAATTTATTCTTTCATCTTGGCTTATTTGATTGCGTCCGTTTTCAATTTTTTCCGAGCCTTCAGATTTTTTTCTTTATTATTATTATTATTGCGATTTTCTTACATCAGCGTTACTTGCTGGCCTTTCACTTGAGTATAAGTGACAGCAAGTTCCTCTGGTCTACAGGACCCTCCTGAGAATTTTGTCCGATCTCAGCAATGCTGTTTTTGGATGGTCTCGACTCTTTCACTGATTTCCAATACCACCAGTCCCTTCTCTGAACCCTTGGAGATCATTCCACGGGCACCAATATCAGTTGGTAACACCTTCAACCTCGTGTTCCACAGATTTCTTAGTTTTCAAGCAAAGTCCAATTAGTTAATCTTTTCGCTCTTTTTATTTCCCCTTTGTGTTCCGATAGAACGGTAAAATCTGTTATTATTATTATTCCTTTGGAAGTTTTTCACACCTGTATTAGCTGATGGTTTTTCACTGGGGTTTGTGTGACAAGAAGTCTCATCAAGTCTCCTGGACTTTTCTCAGTATTCTGGCCGTTCTCAGTAATACTGTCATTTGGATAGTCTCTACCCGTCCGCCAACATTCAAGTTCTCCAGGCCTTTTAGTAATCCTTTATTTATTGTGCCAAAAATCACAATTAGTACAACCGTCACTTTGATGTTCCACAGCTTTTTCAATTTTCTAGCAAGGTCGAGGTACTTATCCTTCTTTTCACAATCTTTCAGTTTTATTCTGTGGTCTGCTGGGACAGCAAAGTCGACAATTTTCCAAATTCTCTTTTTTTTGCTAATTCTTATAAGGTCTGGTCTTCTGGCCGAGATTAGTTGATCTGTGTGTATGTCAAAGTCCCATAGGAGTTTATGCGTGTGATTTTCTAGGAGAGGTGGTGGGTTGTGCATATACCATTTGTTAGTATGGTCAAATCTAAATTTCTTACATATTTCCCAGTGGATCACCTTGAAGACCCAGAAGAGTCTCTTCTCATACTCCTTCTGTGCTAATTTGCTGCATTCGCTTATTATGTGATTGATCATTTCGTCTCTGTCACCGCATAGTCTACATTTGCTATTTTGTTGAGTCTTGTCTATTCTTGCTTTGATATGATTGGTTCTTTTGGCGTTTTCCTGTGCTGCTATTAGGAGAGATTCCGTTTCCCTCTTAAAGTTTCCTTTTCTTTGCCAGCTTCAGGTTTTCTGGTGTGAGATGGCGTTTATTAGTCGGTTAAAGAGACCATAGAGTTGTTTCTTCTCCCATTTTTGTTACCTTGTTATTGTCATTCTGTCATCTATCGTGTTGTCGGTATTGTTTCTGATGGCTGTAATCAGTCCTCTTTCGTGTTTTCCAATGAAGTCTTCGAGCCGTTGTATCGATGCGTCAACGCTGTCTTCGATGTTTGCAAGTCCTCTCCCTCCCTCTTTTCTAGTCAGTCAACGTCGTCTCTGGGATGCAATGCCTTATGCATGGTCATTAGTTTTCTTGTTCTTTGATCCATTTGTTAAAGTTCATCTCCAGTCCACTTGAGAAAGGGTCCCGAATATCTATCGAGGGGAACAGCCCAAGTATTTATTCCGTTGATGAGATATCTGCTAAAGATTTTGTCTCGAGTAGTTTTCTAGATCTCCTGAGATAGTCTTTTTGAATTTCGTCTTTCATTTTCCCTTGTTTAATGATGTCAGCCTCCAAGATACCCAAGTATTTGTTAGTTCCATTCCGTCAGTGATATGTCATTTGCCACTTTTCATGACGTGCATGGCACATTTTTCAATGCCAAATTCCATTCCTATTTCCTGACTGTATATTCTAAGGGCGTGTGTGAGAGTTTACAGTTCTTTTTAACTTTTTGCAAATAGTTTGATGTCACCCATGTACATTAGGTGATTGATCTTTTCTTGAGATCAGGTAAGTTTGTATCCGGCTGTGTATTTTATGGGTATGGGGTTAAGTGGGATTATAGCTATTATGAATAGTATGTGTGATAGTGCATCTCCTTGGAAAATTCCTTTTTGGATCTTTATTTCAGCTAAGCTTCTTCCTCCTGCTTTTTTCATCTAAGTTTCTTCCTCCTCCTATTATTATTATTATTACTCATTAGAGTTTTTCACATCAGTGTTAGCTGATGGTCTTTCACTGGAGATTGAGTGACAGCAAGTCTCCTCAAGTCTCTAGGACTCTTCTCAGTATTCTGGACGTTTTCAATAATGCTGTTGTTTGGATGGTCTCCACTCGGCCGCCAACTTCTAAATCTTCCAGGTCTTTTAATAACCCTTTAGTTACCGTGCCAAAAGCACCAATCACAATTGTTATAATTGTCACCTTCATGTTCCATAGTTTTTTTCAATTCTCTAGCAAGGTCGAGGTACTTATCTCTCTTTTCACATTCTTTCAGTTTTATTCTGTGGTCTGCCGGGACAGCAAAGTCGACAATTTTTCAGATTTTCATTTTTTTGTTGATTATTATAAGGTCTGGTCTTCTGGCCTAGATTAGATGATCCGTTTGTATATCAAAGTCTCACAGGAGATTGTCTGTGTGATTTTCTAGGACAGGTCCTTGGTTGTTCATATACCATTCGTTGGCATGGTCAAATTTAAATTTCTTGCACATTTCCCAGTGGATCCCCTTGCCCACCCATTCGTGTCAAGCCTTGTACTCCTTCTGTGCCAATTTGCTGCATCCGCTTATTATGTGATTGATGGTTCCGTCTCTATCACCGCATAGTCTGCATTTCCTATTTTGTTGCGTCTTATGTATCCTCGCTTTGATATGATTGGTTCTTATGGCGCTGTTTTTTGCTGCCATTAGGAGAGATTCCGTTTCCCTCTTAAAGATTCCTTTTCTTAGCCATGTCTAGGTTTTGTCGTGTGAGATGTTGTTTATTAGTCGTTTAAAACGCCCATGGACTTGTTTTTCTTCCTATTTTTGTTTCCTAGTTTTTGTCATTCTGTTATCTATCGTATTGTCAGTAGTATTTCTGATGGTCGTAATCAGTGCTTTTCGTGTTTTTCTATGTAGTCTTCGAGTCATTGTATGGATGTATCAAAGCTGTCTTCGATGCTGGCAAGTCCTCTTCCTCCCTCTTTTCTTGGTACATATAGTCTGTCCACGTCGTCTCTGGGATGTAATGTCTTGTGCATGGTCCTATTTACCCAACCCCTCCGCTCGGGCAGGATATGACACAAGGTCAATTTTTAAGCGGAGTTTAACAGGTTTGAATTCAGAGTTTTCCTTCTCCTAGACTAGTTGCCTCACCAAGGCTGAAGAAATCAGTCTGTCCTACTATTTACCCATAGCTGAAGGGAGAATAATTGGATTCATACCTTTCCCAAGGGTTTTAGTGCTATGTGAAAATGCAATGAGTTTCGTCTAGAATTTGAACTCGTGTCGCCGTGTCCATTTCCTATGACGATAACCATTACACCTCGGGCATGTCTTGTGCATGGTCATTAGTTTTCTAGTTCTTTGGTCCATTTGTCTAAGTTAATGTCTGGTCCACTTGAGAAAGGGTTCCAAGTATCTAATGAGGGGTACAGCCCAAGTACTTATTCCTTTGATAAGGTTTCTGCTATTGGGTTTTGTCTCGAGGAGTTTTCTATTATTATTATTATTATTATTATTAAATTTTAGCTTTACTATCAGTTTCTTACTATCTTAATTTACAAAGCTCTTTGTTTCGATGTGGCACAAGGCCGAGTGAATGGGGCGCCCAATGAGACTCGAACTATCAGTTTTTTACTATCGTTCCTGCGCCTTTATCCAACACATAAACTGAGGGAAGTTCGTCATTATATGCATTCTAATTTGGTCTTTGCTTCTTGTTGCTTTTTTCTTGTTTGTTTTATTGTTGTTGTTTGTTTGTTTGTTTGTTTGTTTGTTTGTTTGTTTTTGTTTTGATTTTTTTTTGTTGCTTCTTGTGCCTGAATTCTTGTTTTTTTTTCACATTGATAGAACTCTCCTAAGGAGCTGATCTGTCCCGTAAAGTGTATTTTTTGTATTTCATAAAGGCGGAGACTACAGCGTATCTTTTAATGTTTATCTGTCCCTTGTTTGATCATACACATAACAACAGGCACTGTTGAAGCTTCAATAGATCAATCTTTTTCCATATTTATTTCTCGGTCTTTGTGTTTGTTTATTTTACTATATTCTTTGACTGATATCTTATTAACAGTTGACACTGACATATTTATTAGAAGTCATACTTTTCTTTTATACTCAATAACCATCACATCTGGTCTATCGCTCTTTATTTTTCTATCAGTTTGGATAGTCCTAGAGGATAGTAGTTTCTTTGGCTTCCGATAGTGGTTTTGGTTGCTTACACGATTTTTGAGATTTCGGTATTCCATAGAATTTACTTATTTTCCAACGAAAATAAGGTTCCATTTTATGCTATCTTGTAATATTTCTATTAGTGTAATGATTGAGTAACCAAACCCTTAATGTTCAATAGTCATTTTTTGTTCGCATAATGGGTTTAATTCATTTCTTTTTATTACGTTTGCCAAATAGTTTCTTGTTTGTTGACACTGATCCTGCGCATATCTGAGTCAGTCATCATTCCAGCACTTTTCAGTCATGGATTAGTTTTATATCGATATTGGCATTTCTAATTCTTTTATTATTATTTTTCTCTTAGAGAGTTTTTCACACCAGTGTGAGCTTTCGGTCGTTCGCTGGAGTCTGAGCGACAGCAAGTTTCCTCAGGTCTCCAGGCCTCTTCTCTGTATTCTATCCTATCTTAACAATGTTATAATCTGATTGGTCTTGATTCTTTTTCTGATTCCCAGTTTTTTCAGTCTTTTTTTCAAGCCCTAAGAGTCTGTTGTAAGTGTGCCAATTACCATTGGTATCACCATTGCACTCATTTTCTTCATCTCTTTTAGTTCTCTGGCAAGGTCCAAGTATTTGTTTAGCTTTTCGGCTTTTTTCATTTCCATTTTCACTCTGTGGTCCGATCGAGTAGCAAAATCCACAAGATGTCAAGTTTCTGTTTAGTTAATCAACACAAGGTCTCGTTTTCTAGTTGCAATTAAATGATTGATTTGTATTTCAAACTCCTAGGGAATTTTAAGCGTGTTATTCTCAAGGACAGATTCTGGTTAGATCGTATCTCAATAATATGTATGGTCAAATTTGAATTTTTTGCATAATTCCCGGTGGATTATCTTTGTTTGCTATTAAAAGAGATTCATTTTCTCTCTTGAGATTCCCATTTTTTAGCCATGCCCATGTCTTCTAGCATACAATCACAACAGTTTGTGGCTTGAAATATCCATACAGTTGTTTTCTTCGCCTTTTTGTTTCTTATTTTTTGTCACATTTATGTTTGTTCTCATAATGCTAATACTGTTACTGGCTGCGGTAATCATATTTACCCAACCCCTCCGCTCGGGCAGGATATGACACAAGGTCAATTTTTAAGCGGAGTTTTAACAGGTTTGAATTCAGAGTTTTCCTTCTCCTAGACTAGTTGCCTCACCAAGACTGAAGAACCCAGCTTATCCTACTATTTACCCATAGCTGGAGGGAGAATAATTGGATTCATACCTTTCCCAAGGGTATTAGTTCTATGTGAAATGCAATGAGCCTCGCTCAGGAAGTGAACTCGTGTCACCGTGTCCATTTCCTACGACGATAACCATTACACCACGGGCACCTCCTGTTACTGGCTGCGGTAATTAATCTTTCTTCGCTCTTTTTAATGTAGTCCTCGAGTCTTGTATTATTGCATCAACGCAATCATCAATGCTTCCGAGTCCTCTTCCTCCTTCTTTTCTTGACACGTATAGAATATCTATGTGATGTTGGGCCTAGTGCAAAATCATCAGTTTCTTTCTTCATTAGTTCACTTTTCTAGGTGCCTTCATTGTCCATTTTATGAATGGTACTGGACATCTTAAAAGGGGGACAGCCTGGGTGTTAATTCCTTTGATGAGATTTCTGCTTCAAAGTTTACTTTCCAAATATTTTCTTATTCTTTTGAGGAACTATCTTCTTATTTTTCTTTCATCTCTGTTTAGAATGACTTAGGCAACTTTATCCATCAATGCTTTTTAAGTTTTCTCTACCCCTCCTGCAAGGACAGGATGTTTAAAAAATGTTTAAGCGGAGTAAAGCTAATTTGAATTCAGAGTCCTTCTCCTCTCAGACCGTTTGACCAACCAAAGCTAAAGAACCCAGTGTATCCTTGTATCCGCCGATATCCGGGGATAGGGAGGTGAGATGGATTCACGCCGGTCTCAAAGGATTTGAACGCGATCAAATGATTCCAATTTCAATGTGCTAGTAAATACTTCAACGAAGTTTGATTGTACATGTATCTTGATTCGTATGTATATGGGAATATATAATTATGTATTTATTCATCTAAGTGCATTTGGGGATAAAGTTGGTTAGTTGTTTGGTTTGGTTTTGTGACATATAAACGCTTGTAGGTTTTTAATGACAAATCCTGTCAACACACACACACACACACACACACACACTGAATATATCCGATTTTTAAACGAAAATTTTGTTGGTAGCATAATTTTTGAGCGAGCCAGAGTTCATTTGCTTGCGCACAGTTAAATGATTTCAAGCATTGTTATCCAACAATAATAATTCAATTTAGCATTAATTTATTTTCACAAATTTAAATAGTTTCAAGCATTGCACTCTCGCACAAACAATTTTTTTTGCACACAGTTAAATGGTTTCAAGTATTGATAGTTAACACTAACAATTTTATTTGCACACTGTTAAATGGCATTGTTATTTAACACTGAAAATTCTATTCAACATTATTTTTCGTTCACCCACAGTTAAATGTTTTAAGGTTCGGTTTAGTTTCTTTGTTTAATGACATATCAACCTTTGTAGGTTATTTAATGCCAAAGCTATTCTCCTAGAAGAACAGTAGTGGTACTATTTAACCCATTGCTGGGAGGATAAGGGGGTTCATACCTTTCCAAGAGTATTTGTCCGAAAGTGAATGCAATAGTGCGACTGGAGTACGAATCAGTTACTACGATTCCGCAGTCCATCACTTTAACCATTACACCACGAGGACACCCCATTAAATGGTTTTAAGCAATGCAACGAAATATTAATTATTCAATTTAACATTAATCATTTGTTTGAACACATTTAAATGGTTACACGTAAAGTAAATAATTCAATTTCACCCCCATAGATGGGACCCCAAAAGATACTACTACTGAGTTTTTAAGGACCCTGGAGGTATGGCTATGAAGGGGCACTCAGCACTCCTCAAAACCTCCGTACTGGGGCCCCACCATCAGATGCAGTTTAGTGTCATATTTAAGACAATCGTTGGGTGGGGTGACTTCCTCCTCAGCCGTGATGAATTCGGCATTTTCCACAGCCCCAGCCAACTGGGCTGAATATATTTGGTTAAGTGAATACAAGTCGATATATATCAGAACAATTCAACCAATCAATAAATAAGTAGGTTATTAATTGAAAAAGCAAATGTTTCATGTAACACTTTTCAATATAAAACATTTCTTTGTTAATGCAATTCAATGTTGACTAGAGATTACTCATATTGAAAAGAAGTATTTATTTGAAGAACAATTATTGTTAAATTCATCATGTAATTATTATGTAGATAAATATTTTTTTAAAAGTACTTTTCTTGTATATTCAGTTGCTTTCTCAGTGGAGCACAGAATACGCTGACTGTATACTCTGCAATGGGGCAAGACTTTCTCCCAACCAAAGTGGTGTTCCCTTTTGACACTGAACTGCATCTAATGTTGAAGTTCCAGCTCCGCAGATCTAACTATTCATTACTCCCAGTTCCACCCTGAACTGGATCGGCACCACTCATTATGGCCCCATCTATGTATCAAAGAGATTTATTTAAAAATCATTCGAATTCAATAAAAAAAAGTATCTCAAGAAAACAACACAAAAATAACAATATGAACGAACAAAAATGCCATTACTTAACCTCTATACATAAAATAGTCCTGGACGTGAAGACATTCCGTTGCGATCAATCAATTAATCAAACAATCAATTGAACATTCAATATATTGATAAAAATTCATGATTTCGTCATAAACAAAACAGGCATCTCTTCATCAAATACATACTAGATTCTGAGAATGAAACTTTGAATTCTTTTACTCTGAAAATTTGAAATTTAAATAAAGAATTTTGTCTTGTTGATAAAATATAGAAATCTAAAAATGAAGCCAATGCAAGTTATCGATACGTTCTCAGCATGAATTGCTATACTTTTAGATCGGCAGTTTTCGGATTCATGCCTTTTACTAACGTGCCATACAGCGGTGTACAGCATTTTAATAAGGGTCACCGATTCCACTTCTGACTTTGAAGTCGCCATGGTGTTAGGGCTAAAGTGCGAGCGAAATCGAACTCCAGTCGTACCACGACACCCACCTTTTGATTAATACGTTAGACAAAAGTATGAACCCCCTTATCAACTCAGCTGAGTGTAAAACAATATCACCGCTGTTCCTCCATAAGGACGGCGCCGGCATCAAACAACCAAAGAAGGTTGATACGCTATTAAACAAAGAAACAAATCCATTTCTGACTACGATAACCGTTACGCTAAGTGCTCCTTCCCTTGACATGTTGTTTATAGTACTCCTATTTATACTGCTGCTTGCTTGAGATTTTTTTTAACAATACAATGTCAATTCACAAAGTAAAAATTAAGTATGGTGTAGATGAACCTTATTCTTATTTGTCTATTTATTTTGCAATATTTCATGTACTGATATTTATAATTATTGTGTAATTGATTCCCATCCGTGGGTCAAGTAGATCTTTTTGAGCTAATGTTCAAATTGATTGAGAACTATATTAAAACATTGATATTGCAATATTTGAAAAGTTATTGAAATGGTAGACTTTTTCAATTTCCTTTTTTTTAAATAACATTTAAACCCTCGAGTTCTATTCAACGCCAAAGACATCCCAGCAGAAAAAAACAGCAATTGAACCCTTCAACCCATAGCTAAGGTTTTATATATTTCCCAAGCGTTATAGTTTAAAAGCGAGCACAACAATACGACCAGAGTACAACCCTAACACTACTATGTCGGAGCCAGGCATATCCATTTTCTCTATAGCTGCAAGAATCTTTCAACTTTTACTGAAAACTTCGAACAATTCAACTAGTTGAAACCATGATTTTATTTTTCTTACACAAAGAAAAATTCAGAAAGTATTCAGTGAAACTTACTAACAATAACGGCAATCCAGTGATCAAGTGAAAACCATTGACTTGAAAGAAAGGGTAATGCTGAATTCTTAATTTAATGCTCACGGGTGGCGAATAAACATGGAAATAATGTTTTTTCCTACTGCTTCAAGTTTCGATGATCTGCGATTGTCCCCTTATTTCCAAATCCTCCAGTCCCTGTACCAATCATTTGCTGATTGTACCGGATGCGTCAGTTACAATTGGTATCACCGTCACTTCACGTTCCATAGTTTTTCCAGTTCTTTAGCAATGTCTAGGTATTTATTTCTCTTTTTGTTTTCTTTCAGTTTTACCCTGAGATCAACCAAAAAAGATTATGTCCACTATTTAGCATGTTCTCCTTTTTTGCTGACTCTTATTAGGTCTGGTAGTCTGGCTGAGATTAGGTGATCCGTTTTTATCACAAACCCTCAGAGAATTCGCTGTCTTTCCTTTTCTAATACGGATTCTAGTTTGTAAACAAAGCCTTTGTTCGTATGATAAAATTTTAAGTTCGTGCTCAATCCCACAGTTCACACATATCAACATCGCAGCTGACATAATTACTTTAGTTTCTCTTATGAATTATTTGTTTTTAGTTTTCTTTTATTTACTTGATTTCCTAATTTTTGTTTTCCAGTTTTTCTTCGTATTGTTACAGATTTTGGCAGTCATTTCTATTTTCCTTAATTCATAATTATTATCGCAATTACAAATTCCCATTTTATATTTGACATTCGAGTTTTCATTTCTTCTTTATTTTTGGTAAAGATTTTAACATCATCTAAGTACATTTGGTGACAGGCAACTAATAATAATTTTCAATAAACAATTATAACTTCAAGGATCTAATCTTGTTAAATAAAAATTAGTTATATTGTATCAAGTATTCTTATCAAATACGAATAATTATTGAACATATCGATTTAGCATTTACTTGAAACTATAACGGATACTAATATTTTGGTTCAGAGTGGACCTGGAAGTAATGGCAATGAAGAGTGCTTCACACTCTCCAGATCTACAGAACTGGAGCCTCACCATCAGATGCAGTTTAGTTTCATATCCAGGTAACCCTGGCATTTGAAAAATATTTGTTCACTTCCAAACTGCATAAAAATTATTGTAATTCAAATTTTTATGGGTGGTGGGTGTTACTTTGACATAAAAACTGATCCATCGAGGTGGCACATATTTTTGGACAATATCTGTTAGGTACCCTGAGATAATAAAACAATTTTCCACCCAATTTTCAACTTTATGATAACACTGTTCTTTTGGGTTTTCACTCACTCCACCCCTTCATATCAAGGGGAATAATAAATAATGGCTAAATATAGATGACATACCCTTTTGGCAGTAAAGAAGACTTTATTAGATGTAGGATTAAATTAATGACAAATGGTTCAGTTTAGTTCGGTTTATTCTGCTTAACGGCATATCAATCTTTATGGGTTATTTAATGCTAAAACCTGACTCATTTGATCGTAATCATGACTGTATTTCCAATATTTCATTGCACTTATTTGTCAATTATCATTTGTTGGCACACAGTTATATCAAGTATTCCTCATCTAATACAAATAAAATGCCTAATGTATTCTTTGTAGTGTTGTTATCAAATTCTAATAATCTATGCAATCTTGGTTTCAAGTATTTATATTGAATAATAACTGTGTTCAAAGTAATTATCTTATTTCAAGTAGTCCTATCAAATACTAATGATTTTCAAACCAATCTATTTGACCCCTAGATGGAACTCAAATAGGTACAGCCACTCTAGGTCAGAGTGAACCTGTGAATGCAATAAATCAGTGGTCCACATAGCCCAGAGCCCCAGAACTAGATCTTCCCAATCTGAAGAGACTTAGTTTCATACCCAGGATACCTGGTGAGGCTGTGGTCTTGCCTCTCTGCAGAAGATACCCGAGTACGAGGATCATTAAATAAGTTTCCAGACTTTTTTCCTATGGGCACTTTTATTGATAGTACACACATGAAACTCTAGGCCCCTTCGAAGTAATCTCCTCCGGCTGCAATGTACTTGTTGTACTGTTCCAATAACTTCTAGAAGGCCCCATGGAAGTCCTCTTGTGTGAGAATGTCAATGACCTTCCTCACAGCCTCTTTCATCTCCTCAATTGTCTCATAACGACAGTCTCTGAGTTTAGGGAATAACCAAAAGTCACAGGGAGTAAGGTCTGGACTATAGGAAGGGTGAGGAACTGTCTTGATGCCCATCTTGGTCAAATAGTCTGTGATAAGGATGTAGTTGTGGACTGGTGCATTGCCCAAGTGGAAATGTCACTGACCCAATTTGAAGAGAGCTGGCCTCTTCTCTAGGAATCTCTCCCTGAACTCCCATAAAACCTCAACATAGTAACTCTAACCCTAAACCATTGGCCAATCAACTCTGGTGTATTGACTTCCTTACTCCTCCCACTCCTCTCATCATCCCTCACAGACTCCATGGCTTCCTTGAATCTCCTTAACCTTAAACGTTTGGCCAATCAACTCTGGTGTATTGATTTCCTCACTCCTCCCACATCTCTCATCAACCCTCACAAACTCTCTGCCTTCCTTGAATCTCTTATGCTACTCAAAAACTGATGCTCGATTCATGCAAGATGCTCCAAAAGCAATCTGAAGTATTCTATACGTTACTGTGGCATTTTTTTCTGAGTTTAAAACAGAATTTTATTGCATATCGTTCTTCTAATGTGTCCTCACATCCAGATTGTATTTTTGAATTTCACCAGCTGTGATAATGGGGCTTTAGTAGGGTGTATTCCAATTGCTGCTGTAGCTGTTGATTTGAAGCTGAAATCATAAAAATTGGTCAATCATCTCATAAGATGTATAGTAATAACATACTGTGTCAAGTGTCTACCACAATTTTAAATGCCGCTACAAAAAAGTCTGTAAACTTATTGAAGGCACCACGTATTTTAAGCCCTGCTGACGGTATAATCGATGTTGTAATTAAAGAAACAGGCTCTTGGGATACGCTGTATAATCCTCCTGAACATTATCATAAACATGATGTTTATTTGTGGGAATTAATAAAGATAAATAAAACGAAAATAAAACAAAATTAAATTTAAAATAAATATAAAAATGCAGAAACTCACAGGAGCTCCTGACAGGAAAAGAGGCAACACATGCGCAAAAAAAAAAGAACCAGCCGAGTGATAACTCCAAAATCTTTCTTGCTGCTGGTGGAAGTTCCTGCACATCCTTCTAAAGTTAGACGCGTTGGCTAACCTTTCACTAGTAGCAGCTTTCTCTTTTACCAACGATACACGACTAAAAAAAAGAAATAATGGACTCATCAAAATCTCAACCGAGACACCATATAATGGATGTAACAACTACAACTGAAAACACCGAATAATGGACATATCTTCTCAAAAGCGTCTAGCACATTGTTAACGCCTTGAACACCAAATTTTGACATATATTCCCAAGAACGACTAACACATTTTAACACCTTAACTGTGAGACGCAACCATTTCATTTGTATTCAGGAAGAATTTCCTCATCCATTGAATGACTGTTGAACCCAGAAATAAAGGCAAAATATAAAAGATATATTTGGCTGCTATCTTCTTTTCCTGTCTTCTTTTTTCATATAATTCCTTTACAGTCTTCATAGCCAAGAAGTTAAACCAGCAAAAAAAAAAACATAAGGGTAAGAATAGAATAACCCAGAATGGAGTCAGATAACAAGCAGCAACATATATTACTTTGAAACTCCATATATTTGTACACTTTGAATGGCTGTGTTCTTTGTTTTGGTGACATTTAGTTTAGGGCCCATAAAGATTTATTTCCTATTCTTGAATTATGCTTTTGAATAAAATCAAATGTAGAAAAGCTGCGGACCTCCATGAAATACCTCCTCTCCGAATGAAGACCAGGAAGTTTGATTACATGATTATGCAGTGCTATGTATACACAAAACAAAAGAGGGAAATGGAAAAAAAGCAGCATCCTCGCTTTCCCCAAAAAAGGAGACCTCGAAATTGCAAAGAAATACACTGGCATTACTATTACTTCTATAGATGCTAAGGTTTATAATGCCCTGCTTCTCAATTGTATCCGATCAGAAGTCCTGAAAAATCTCAGGAAAAAGAAGAATGGGTTTCGCAGAAATTGATCCACAAGTTCACTGATTCAGACTCTCCATCGTATCCTCGATGGAGTGTTAGCAAAATATCTCGAGACAAAACTATCGTTTGTAGAGCAAATGCTACTGGAACATGGTCTCCCAAAAGAAACTGCTACCACTGTAATTATGCTTTTCAAAAACACGAAAGCAATGGCGCGTTCACCAGAGATGACACCGACTTCTTTGATATTGTCGCTGGAATCTTACGAGGGGACACATTAGCACCATATCTGCTGATAATCTACTTAGACTACGTACTTCGAACATCAATCGATTTGATAATAGAAAATAATTTTACGTAATAAAAAGACAGGTAGCAGACGATATTCTAGAGAAACTATGACAGATGCTGACTACGCCGATGATCTAGTGCTTCTCGCAAATAAACCTGCTCAACCCGAGACTACAAGAGGCATTGGCTTCCACGTTAACGCATATAAAGCAGATGGAGCTATCTCCTGGTTAAAATGGCAAGCCTTTAAAATTAGTTGACCAGTTCACATACTTTGGTAGCAAAATCTCATCTACTAAAAGTGATGTTAACACACACATAAGAAAAATGTTGACTGCTTCTGACATGTTGTCATTCATAAGAAAATCTTATCTCCCTGATAAAATGAAACCTAATGTCTTATGTTATATCAATACTACTGTTTGTTGGCACCAGTAAGACTCTCACGAAACGCATTGAAAAAGGCTAGACAATAATGCTACGGGTGGTTTTGAATAATCAACAATTTCCCGTCCCCAAAAATCAATTGTATGGTACTTACCTCCCATCTTACAATCCATCCAAGAAAGACATGCTTTAGAGAAGGAAAGACATTAATTTACAACGTTCTCCTTTGAATTCCTACATGAGGACGCACCAATGCTGGCCGAACAGCGAAGTTTATGTAGATTAGCACGGTGCGAATATCGGATGCAGTCTAAGGAATTACCAGATGTGATGAACGATAGGGATTGAAAGAGAGAGTGTGTGTGTGTGTGACAGAGAGAGAGAGAGAGAGAGTCAAAGAACTCCGAGACATCAGCAAGACTTGATGATGACGATGATATATATACATATGTATTTGACGACTGGAAATATATATATATATATATATATATATATATATATGTGTGTGTGTGTGTGTGTGTATGTGTGTGTGTGTGTTAAAAAGGTGACTTTTGAAAAATACGAATCGATTGAATGCTATTAATCATCATTGCTAAAAGAATTTATATCCAAGATTTCAGGAAAAGTTCTATTATCTTTCGAACTATTTTGCTCATGAAATGTTATTTTAATTTCACAAATCATCTTAATGTTTTTAAAAGTAAAACTCGGGAATTTCGTTTTGAACAATGCATAATGAATTGTAAGCTTGTATAGATGGATCTTTATTCTTCATACATTATTTGTTTTCACTTTATGATATCTACTAAATTATTTTTTTCATTATACAACGTGTGAAAGCACGTGCGATACCCTGCCCTCATCAGCCGCCAACCAGGGTGATAACACAGTTTCGACAGATCAAGGTGGTACTGCCACTCCTGGCGCTACCAAGAAGCTTTTGCCACCGGAGTGGGTACTAATATATATATATATATATATATATATACGCCAGATCAACTAAAAGCAGAGATTACATTGGACGTTCGTTCATTTTCATTTTTAGTGCAGTTTGCAACCGTTTCTTGATGTTGCGTAATGACACGGGAATGGTGGTTCCGCGTACATTTCATTCATGTTGTAATCCCTTCTGTGTCCGTCGTCAAGGATATTATCATGATACAGTTAATTTTACTGGCCAAAATAATTATATTAAAAATAAAAATAATTGAAATTATACTATCCGTTAAAAAAATCCCTCATTTTATCCAAGGGAAAGAACTCGTACATTTTTTTACAGAATTACGTCCCATGAAACTTTTGTTAAAAAATTGCATTGTAATTCAAGTTAATTATACATGGTTGATATTTCTAAAACACGATCTTTATTTCAAAACATTATCTTAAGCTCTGAACACAGAGTTATATCCAAGTGAAGTGGTTTCAAATTCATCTAGCATTTATGAATAGAAGACTTAGCAAATAATGGACATACCTATGATTAATAATAATCAGTTCTTTGAAAACAACTTAACGAAATAGTTTTTGAAAACAAAAATGACTTGTACGCCATGAACAGTGAAAGCTGTATCCCTCATTTGCCTCTAAACTAATGGCGCACAAGATTCCTGTCGTCACTTGATTCGTACATATCACCGCAAATTTCCTTTTCCATCAAAGCAAGATAAATTTTCTCTCATTGCTGTCAAAGAGCTAATGTTTAGCATTCCCTATTTATACTGAAGGAAGCTATAAATAATCAATGCATGCCTTAAATAAAAGCATCCCCTCCTTTTCACAAGAATTTTGCATGTTCATGGTCGGTAAACTATTTACAGTTCCCTCGATGTCACATTTGAAGCAGAAATTTATATCTCTGGTTTTGACTTATTCGATCAGAGACACGTCCACTCTACACCACTTTTAAGGCCCAAAACATTTTTTATTCCTAGTGCTTGATCATCTTCCATAGTTTATTTATTTTTCATATTCTGGATTCACATATTTTTCTTAAATTTCCGCTAGTCCCCTTTGGATGTTTTGGCTCCCCAATTTTAAGAAATATTTATAACTCTAGCTGCAGTAAAAGATAAGCACCATTCTTATATTTCTTTTCATAAAATATACAACATTGGTTTATGTAATAAATTTATAGCAACCATTCTTTGAATTATTGATTATTGCTTTAGTTCAAATATTGATTTATATGATATCTTAACAGACTGAACCTTATGTTATTTTTTCTTTTGACTATTATCAGGCATATAAAAACTTAATAGAGTATCCAGTGGGTATTTTCCAAATAAATGTAATTAATCTATCTATCTATCTATCTAAATATATATATATATATATATATATATATATATATATATATATATATATATATATATATATATATTATAAGAGTGTTGGTCGTCACTAAATCACTTCGTGGGTAAGTGCAATATGGAGAGTGCTCAATATCTAGGACAGAGCTATTATATCTCAACGGTTTTTTGTCTGTATTTTTTTCGTATTTTCGATTTTCGATTTATTTTGTGAGGCAAAAGTAAATTTTGAAAAAACAATTTTTAGTATAATGTAAGAGGTGGGGTTTTAGAAATTGATACTACATATATATCAATAATACGTATATAAAATTGATACATACATATATAAAACGAAAAGGATACGAAATCTGTTTGGACTGAAAAATGACAGTTATGCTGTTTAGACAAAAACAAGAACACAATTATCTAATGAAGACATGATTTCGAGGGCAAAACACACACACCATACTGCTAATACTTATAATAAACAAATGCACACACACTCAAGTACTCACATCTGTTTTCTCTCTCTCTCTCCCTCTCTCTCTCTCTATATATATATATATATGTGTGTGTGTGTGTGTGTGTGTGTGTGTGTGTGGTATATAATTACGTATATACTTAGATATATACACACGCCCCACAAAAAAATCATGATGACCACCACAACACTCATATATGCACACACCCACACACTTCTATGAATTTTTCTTTCCATATATATATATATATATATATATATATATATAAGGAGGAGGAGGCGCTCGGGATTTATTGGGTCCTGTTATAAGAAATGGACACGGCTAACCGAGGTCAAATCCTGAATAACCCTGTTTACATTTCCCATAGTGCTTATACCCTAGGAAATAGTATGAATCCAATTATTATCTCTCCATCTATAGGTAAATAGTAAGGCAGACTGTTCCCTTTAACCTTGAGATGACAACCAGTCGAAGAGAAGGAATACACTGATATCAAACATGTGTTAAACTCTGCCGAAAAAGGATCTCATGTCACATTCTAATCACGCGGAGGAGTTGGTATATATATATATATATATATATATATATATATATATATATATATATATATATATATGTATTCTTTTTTTTAGGTCCAAAGAGAGAGGAAAGGAAATATTTTTGAATGAATAGGTCAACAAAGATATATATATTTTTTAGAATTATTCATTTAGTTCTTACGCACGTTTCCAGCTTATGGATTTCTTCAGCGAATTTTTTATGGTTTTTACGGTATGGTGTTCGGTTAATATAAGGATTACTGTTCAGTTTTTAATTTCGTGATATATTCCTTCACGAAATTAAAAGAAACAACCATCCTATCACACACAGTGAATGATTTAAAAGATATAAATACCCCTTTGTGGACCTATTCATTTTAGTATATATATATATATATATATATATATATATATATATATATATATATATATATATGTTGTCATCTACAGACGGACTTTTTCGTTGAATAGACGACCGTAATCGAGGGAGACCCGAAGGTTCCTTTTCAATAGCTACTACACTGAGGTGTAGGGGAGGACTCTACTCCTTTCCCTGGATTGCTCAGCTTGTCCTTGATCTATACCTTAAAATTCTGAGTGTTAAGCAAGGAGGCATCAAGTACTATTTTAAATCTTTATTATGACGATCAGGGGCCATATATATATATATATATATATATATATATATATATA
Source organism: Sepioteuthis lessoniana (assembly GCA_963585895.1). NCBI lineage: Eukaryota > Metazoa > Mollusca > Cephalopoda > Myopsida > Loliginidae > Sepioteuthis > Sepioteuthis lessoniana. Next base: position 5,316,387 of record OY757907.1, on the reverse strand, counting down.
TATATATATATATATATATATATATATAGTGTGTGTGTGTGTGATGTATAGATTGTCGACATTTTAAATTACTATATTGCCGAATGCGTTTTCTTCTTTCAGGTTTTCTTTACTGTTAAGTAAACTATTCTCACTTGTGCACCAGTGAGGAAATGTGCACCAGTGAGAAAAGGTGCACAATAATGCACTTCACTCCACCAGAAATTTTGAAACATTATACAATACGACGATTTTACAGTATTTGTGTGTAAATCTGAGGACAATACAGATGATTCATAAAATCTTGAATGAGTCCAATGTTGATTACAAACGTAAAGCAACTAAGAAGCCTCACTTTGATCGGACTACTTTTAAAAGAACACCCAAATTTTGTGGGGGGGGGGGAGATCCAAGTCATGATTGCCAATGACCCCTGCAAGTCAATCAAATCCATAGTTAGGAACATAAGAATGTCTGAGTTTTTTTTTGGTGGGGTTGTCAGACAGGTAATTCAAGAAGATATTCGATATTTCTCATACAAAATAAAAGGGAACGATTTTATCACAGACCATGAAGAACAAGTGGAAAGGCTGATCTGTATTTGAACAAACCCAAGCGTCCTCTCTAACCAAACATGATCTTTTTTTTCTGTTTTTGGGTTTTTTGCCTTTTTGTTTTTTTACTGATAGGATACTTTTTGCCACGATCAGTTGGTGAATTCACAGAACAAACGTTGCTAAGTCCTCACAAAATGTTTTGATAGTGATCAAAAGCGAACAGTCAGTCCACATCATGGTGTTTGGGGTGATCACTTGTGATTATGGCGTTATATTTCCATTCATCATTCTAGATTGTAAGACTCGATACAAAGGCTTAAATAAAGTGTCTATAGGAAGTAGTGCTTCCTTCGATGGAGATGGTGGTTGCGAGAAATTTCTACTCGGGCAACAGGACTCAGTATTAAGCCACACAAACAGGAGAAATCAGTTTTAGCTGAGAGAAAATTTCGTCAACCACATCACCCCAAACATCTGTCCGTCTAAATCTCCAATTTGTAACCCCGCCCCCGTTTATTATTTGTGGTTTGCAGTTGAGCGAGAGACTTGCAAGACTCTTTACAACACTAAAGATGAAGTGAATGCAAGAATAATGGCAGCATTTACCAATTTAAACAAGGAGACCATCAGAAAGGCTAATAGGAGATAACAAAGTCGTCCGGTGGGCGAGGTTGAAGCCAGTTGCGATTTCTTTAAATACATTTAATTTATAGTAACATACGATATTTTCATGTAATTTTGATTAATATATCAGATAAAAAATGATGTGTTGTTTTCAATTTTGCATAATTTTGACGACCGTTTACTCATCATACCTTACACACACACACACACACACACACACACACACACACACACACACACACACACACACACACACTTATTTGACAATGTTGAATCATTTTATTTATTTTTCCCGATGTTTATTAATACTCAAAATTCATAAATTATCATATTACGATCTTATACCACCAGAGGATTTGCCACCTTCTTTATTGTGCATAATAATATATCATTTTCATTTTGTTGAGGATTAAAATAAGAGAAACTATGTTTATTATATTAAATATTCCCATAAATATATTGATTAACCTTTATGTTTACGTGTACAGACGTATGCTCAATTTTGTGTGTGTGTGTGTGTGTGTGTGTGACATGATTTCTTTTAAATCATTTTTTATTTAGTCTATGAATTAAAATAAAGCGCCTTTAAATGTTTTAAATTGTTTATAAGGATCTAAGTTTAACATCAAATATTTTTCTTATTTTCCAGCTCTTCACAGAAGAAATTAATAACCTTTCAATGACGTCAAATACAGTTGAAAGGCTTGCCGAAGAATGTAAACGGAATCCTACTCAATATTATCTCCTAAACTACGACGAACTTAACTCTAATCTTTTCTCGCACCTCTACTTCGACAACGTCCACCATTTTTTTCAATGCTTGATTGAAAAGGTCGGTTGTTCATTCTTTAAACGTTTTCTTTACTTCTTTTCCAATGTTCATCCCCAGCTGGAAAGTCCGTTCGACTTAAGTCTCAATGAAGCACACCGCGTCAATTTGGATAAATTCAGTGACCTCTCACACCCAGACTCATTATTAACGCAGGAAAGTTACAAAAAAATTATCTTTGTTCGTGATCCCTACTCGAGATTGTTTTCGGGTTATGTGGATAAGATTTTCTCGCGCTACAATGCCTGGCGAAGCTACAACAGATTAATTCTTGCAAGAATTGGACGCTACTCCCTACATCGAATATGTGCTGATGACGTCAGCTTTGCAGAATTTGTCAAGTTTTTTGTACAAACGATGCAAAAAGGTGTTCCGGTGAACGGTCATTTTTTACCGATGTATCTACACTGTAAACCATGTGAAGTGAAATACGACTTTGTGGGAAAATTGGAAAAATTTGATCGAGATGTCAGGATTATGATGCATCACATTGGCCTTTCAAATTACACTTACTTATTGCAAAAAGCAAAAGAAGCAGGGATTCGTGACGAATTGAAAGATGTTGCAATTGTCTTGTTTGGAATGCGTTCAAGATCAAATTCTGACAAGTGTTTTGATTCTTACAAGGCAGCCGTTCGGCAGTGGCGAAAATTACAGATTAAGGGTCTTTTAAGTCTCAAAATAAGATTTCCTTATTCTCAAAGAGTCTGGAAGACCATCGACCAAGATAGATTCCATAACATGCTGATAGATGTACACAAATTATCTAAAACTATAGATAATGGTCTGCATAAAAACCAACGGAAGGCTATGGCAGAGGCTTATCAAACTTTGTCACCAGAGACACGGAAAAGCCTCAAGGAAATTCTGGAACCAGATTGCAAACTCTTCGGTTATGATGTAAACCCAACTTTTGAAAAGCAAAAAACCGACAAAACAAAATTCTTTGACTTCCGTAATTTGTAGCGAAAATAAACATCTATGAATTTTTACATAACATTTTTGTTGGCCTTTAATTCCAAATTAGCTTCAAAATTATAATTTTGTTGACAAGTCATATGGAAACTACGCTATTCTAACTTTTGTCCACATAAACACTTTCACCGATATTGAACACAATTTATAAATATAGCAAACTGAATCAAATACACAGACACACAGACACACACACAGACACACACACACACACACATATATATATATATATATATATATGTATATATATATATATATATATATATATATATACGAGATGTATACGATAAGTTTCCAGACTTTTTTCGTACGGGCATTTAAAATTGTCGTAGACTCTTGAAAATTCAGAATCTTATTAATATACATCTTATGAGATGACTGACAAATTTTTATGATTTCAGCTTCAAATGATCAGCAACAGCAGCAATTGGAATACGCCCTACTAAACCCTGATTGTCACAGCTGGTGAATTTCAAAAATGCAATCTGGATGTGAGGACACTTTAGAAGAACGATATGCAATTAAATTCTGTTTTAAACTCGGAAAAAATGCCACAGTAACGTATGGAATGCTTCAGATTGCCTTTAGACCAGCTTGAATTAATCGAGCATAGGTTTTTGAGTAGCAGAAGATATTCAAGGAAGGCAGGGACTCTGTGAGGGATGAGGAGAGGTTTGGGAGGAGTAAGGAAGTCAATACACCAGAGTTGATTGGCCAATGAGTGAGGGTTAGGGTTACTATGTTGAGGTTTTAAGGGAGTTCACGAAGATATTCCGTCGGAAGAGGCCAGCACTCTTCAAATCGGGTCAGTGGCATTTCCAGCAGTACAATACACCAGTCCACAACTTTATCCTTGTCACAGACTATTTGACCAAGATGGGCATCAAGACAGTTCCTCACCGTCCCTATAGTCCAGACGTTGCTCCCTGTGACTTTTGGTTATTCCCTAAGCTCACAGGCTGTCGTTATGAGACAATTGGGGAGATGAATGAGGCTATGACGAAGGTCATTGACACGCTCACACAAGAGGACTTCTATGGTGCCTTCCAGAAGGTGTTGGAACGGTACAAGTGGATTGCAGCCGGAGGAGATTACTTCGAAGGGGACTAGGGTTTCATGTGTGTACTATCAATAAAAGTGCCCATAGGAAAAAAATCTGGAAACTTATCGTATTCACCTCTTATATATATATATATATATATATATATATTTGTATATATATATACATATATATTTGTATATATATATATATATATATATATGACCACCCTTAAACAATGTGTGTGTGTGTGCGTGTGTGGACCTTTTTTAATGGGCATCATTAAATGTGACCACCCGTGTTCTGTCAACCCGGCTGTCTCTCTCCTTAGAGGTTCACAATCACCATGCGCATCCATGCATATGAAGCATCTCTCAGCAGGGAGTGATCCTCCATCAGTGCATGAATGGGATATGAACAGGATGTGACCCTATACGAGGGTTCCATCCATCTACACGACCCCAAGATATATAACTTCTCTTCTGAACGATCAGCGTTATGTATCTACAAACAAAACCTAATGGTTCACTCATGAGAGCTATGGTTTTCTGATCAAACTCACTAAAATTGAAGATGAGAGAACGACAAATAAATTCAACAATAGAAATCTATTTGTTTACGTAAACAGAAATACTTCTCCTTTCTCAAATTGGTTGTAATTTTAAACAGTGGATAGATTTCAATTTCTTCATATTTCAGGTGAATCACTTCACTCAAAGTCGGATGGTTTATAAGAGACTGAGTGAAAATCTAGCAAGTAGTCCCAGATTTTCTTAAGTCTCTGTCTGAGGGGTTAGCAAGTCGTCACTCACGTTTCCCTGGTCTGATCTCTACTTGACTCTACTCTGCTCGGTCTAATCAGTTGTCAGTCAGATCTCCCCTGTTTTCCTAATATTTCCTCTACACTTAAAGACAGCTTCTTAAAATGTCATTCAGAATTTTCAAAATTATTCTCAGTTATTTTTTAGACAAGACAAAGATTTAACTTTTCTATTTCTTCCGATCTAAAACGAATAAACATTCATTATACATCAATTATCAGAAACATTTCTATAGTTATTCCATCTATATCAGCGCGCTTCAACGACTCAATTTGATCCGTAATTATTTTTTAACAAAATTCTTAAAGTCGGCTTTCTACTGCGGTAAATGGATTTGGAATCGACAGATTGAACAAAAAAATAAAAAAATAAATAAAAAGAGACGCGTTATCAATTTGAGAGGAGAAAACTTTATAAAGAGATTATGAGATTTAAAAAAAGGGTAAATAAAGAGGAGATAATAGCAGAAGTTATCGGATTTCTAACAACTCACCTGCATGCTCTCCTATTACCATTTTTTTTATCTATATATGTGAGGGCATCATATTCGTACTCTGAACTGTTTTTTGTCACATGATCCCTTTTTGAATATTGGGCTTGTTGTCCCATTGTCCTTTTTCTGCTTTTGGTCTTTTTGTCTCTATGTCGGTGTACATGGTCCTTAGAAAGTGATACTGCACCCTGGTTGTCCCCGATTATTTTTCGAGAGCGTATTCTCGTTTATTAGTTGTGTAAGTTATAGACCTTCCTGAGTGGCCTTTGTCAGGGCTATGTGCTCATCTCCGCACGTCGATAATGCTGACTGTGGTTGTTTCTTTGATTTCCAGTGGTGTGCCTTTGGGGAGTTCGGGGCTTCCCAACTGGCTCTTCGTCCATTAAGTATTGTTTTGTTGCAGTAATCGATATAGATTAGGGGCTGGTTGTCTTCATTTTCGTCTTTTATTACACAGTCCACCAGGTAGCGAGAGACGTTCTGTTCTCGTTTAGGGTATCTTTGAGAATGATTATCCCTCACGGTATTAGATTGTTTGTCGATGCTAGATTGTTTGTTAGAAAGTTCTTTCGGTTTATTGTTGTCTGATCTCTTTGGGCAAGATCATTGTCGTTGTCATTTTGATGGCGGGTTTGGGTTTGCTGCTCGGCGAAGTTGTCAAAGTAGCAATGGCCCAGTATTTTATGCCACGTTTGGATATCGTAACACCTTGGCAATTGTCCTCAGTATTCTTATTGCCCTCCTCGGTCATTAAATAGCACAATCTTTCATGGACGGGTATTTTAAATTTTCTGCTGCTTTTATGACCGAGATGTTTTTTTTAATTTTCTTTAAAAATAACTGTCGCTCCATTTGTGGTCTCTACTTTCACAGAAATTATGTTGTACGAGTAGGAGGATATGAGTAGTACCTTTTTTAGAGTGACCTGCTCGCTATTTCCCTCAGCACCTAATAGACATACATCGGCTTCTCCTCTTTTCAATGCTACACCACTGGTTTTTGCTCCAGCAAGTAGTTTTATGTAGTGTTTCTCTGGCTGGAATGTTTGGTAATCATTTTTAGATTTCTTAGCGTCTCTAATGATGTATGAAGTAGCTCCTGCGTCAACCAGCAATCCCGTGGTTTCTTTTATCTTTCTTTAATAGCAGTCGTCTATTTTGAATGTGAACGAGCATTATTCCACGACTGCTGCCTTTTTCATAGTGTTCCTTCGTTTATAGCACAGGGCACTCTTTTGTGAGTGGTGCTTTTACAATAGCTGCACCACAGTTTTCACTTTTTGTCATAGTTGTTAGGACAGATTTTAGTTAAAAGTCCCTTACGACCACATGTAAAACAAGAGACGTTTAGTCTGTTGCGGCTCTCATTTTTCATAGCCTTTGAAAATGAAGAAGTTAACTTCGTAATGTCGCTACAAGAGTTGTCTTTGTGTTTTCGAGTTTCCTCGAAGTTGTGGAGTTTGTTTTTGAATTCTGAGAACGTCAACTTGTTGCAGCGAGTTACGTTGATAAAAAAAAGGTTCGAAGTGGCTTGGCAAGCCTTTCGATATCATTACAATGATTAAAGCATCCTTTACGGTTGGTTCGGCATTTCTCAGAAGTGATAAAATGGTTTCTGTCTTTATTACGTAGACCATCGCACTTTCGTTGATCTCCTTTTTAATAGAAGTTAATTAGGCGTACAACTCCCATCATCCCTTCTGGGTCCATAACGTGTTAAAGTTGGCAATCTGATGTGAAAAAACGATTCGTAATCGGCAAACTTAAACAAACAAACAAAAAAGACGTATTATCACTTTGTGTGGAGAAAACTTTATTAAGGGATTATGGGATAGAAAGGGGATAAACAAAGGCTAGGTCACAGTAGGAGTTATCTCTCCCTTTTATCTTCATAGCCCAGAGGCACATACGTTCTAGCAGCAATGTTACTTTCGACCATATAAAAATAATAGTGATTATCGTTTTCCAAAAACATATCCATCCTCAGTTTTTTTCCCCAATTTCAACATATATCAGGTCAACCGATAATGTCTCCACGACATCTCTGGATTAAAATGAATACAGAACAAAACTGTCATGAGCGTTGGGGGGTTGAATTTCTGCCATACCGACCTCCATCCGAATCTACTTGTTCATTCGCACCCAGCGCAGTACATAACTTTAAATCGATTTCTCTTTCGCCCATTGATTTTTCTCGATACCCCTTTGAACTATCTGATTCATTCATCCAAGGGATCTGAGATTTTCCACCCCTCCAAATCCTAAACTGCACACTCATTCAGCAATATACATTCAAGAACAAAGGTTAATCTGTCATATATATATATATATATATATATATATATATATATATATATATATAAGTATGTATAATTATTTTTTTCCTATCGAGCAGGAAACGAGGTAGGAAAGTCTACATCATATCCGAAGTATTAATGAATTTAACTCCATCTAAAAAAGGTCATAACGACATGAAATAAATTTATCATGGAAACGCTGAATTGAAGTTTTTGTTAAATATATATATATATATAGTCATCCACAGACAGATCTGTTTCGTTCTATCAGAACTCATCAGTGTGGCTAGACAGTATCTCCCCTTAGCTGGGATCGAAACCCGGTTGACTCAAACGCAAAGCCAAAGCTTCTAACCATTTAGCCACGAGGAGATATTAGCTACGAAGTACATTTTAAACGGTTATGAATCACAATTACTATTGTTTACATACATCCGTTCAACGGCGGCCGAGATCTCAATTCAAATACGAAGAGACTTGCAAAGGCGCTAATGGCAACACGATTACTTCTCCGCTAGAGAACTCGACCCTATATATATATATATAAGAAAAACAAAAACCGGTCACATTAGGATTATAAATTTATTTCCATCCTGTTATCGTAACCTGTCCACTAACGTACACATCGAACTACTCGCTTGCCCTAGTAAAACAACATCCGGTTATGAAAGGGAGTGACGAATCCCCTTTTTACGACCTTAACCTCTCGTCTCAGATTTAAAAAAAAGGGATAAATTTGAAATTAACTATATTAACAGAACATTTCTGTCACAAACAACACTATAAAAATGGAATAAATCATTTTCGATAGCCGACGCTCCGCTAAAGAAGTGATTTATCTTTAGGCCCATTTTTATAACTTTCTATTTACATAAACTCTGCAGCGTGGTGTTGCCCCACTTTCATATAACAAAGGCTCCTGCGACGGCAAAACTCCAGAGATATTCGGATGTCCTTAGGAGCCGCTCTTAGCGGTCTCCAAAAGGCTCGAATCCTACGTCACGTGGTGCATTCGCCTTTGACATCACATATTTATGCACAAACGGTCCTTTTGAGGGCCATAAGAGATCCGTCTGCGGGTCGGAGCATCTCTGGCAGCCTTAATTGGCTCGCCGAAATAGACGGCCCAGAGGCAAACACGAAGACGGATTCTAAGACCAGCCGGTCTTAACCCTCGCTCGGTTCCGCTTGTCTGATAAGCTGCGCAGCGCTAATGGCACGGTTCAGCCTTTAGCTACCGCTTCACTATCTGCGCAGCGCTAAGATAACGACCATCTTAGCCTCAGCCTCCTGGCTTGTCCGCTCGTTTGTTCAGAGCTTCGGCGCGGCTCAGCCTTAGCTCCCGTCCGGTATGTCCGTACGGCTGTGACACGGCAAAGCCTTCCGTATCGTCCGACCGTCCGTACTGCTTCGGCAAGACAAAGCCTTAGCTAGTGCCCGATCTCGTCGGCACGGCTTTGGCGCGACTCAGCCATAGCTATCGTCCGTACAGCTTTGACACGGCAAATCCTCAGCCTTCGTCTCGTTACGTCCACACGGCTAGGGGGAACGACAAAGCCCTAGCTTCTCTCGACTCGTTCGCTCGATCTCGTCTGTACATTCTTCGACTCGTCCGACCTCAGCTTTCGACTTCGATCATCCAGCTGCATTCTACGACTCGTCCGACCTCAGCTTTCGACTTCGATCATCCAGCTGCATTCTACGACTCAATCTACGCCAGCTACCCGCGACTAACATTAAGCTGCGCTCATCTACGTCTCAACTATACCAGCTATCAACGTTACCATTATAGCTGAAGACCATATTCGACCATTACGAACTTAACACACGTTTGCAGATCTGACAATGAATTGTCATTTGTTATATTTGTTACCTCGCCTTTGTTCCTTCATTGTCTTTGGCTGTCACTTACTCACACGCATTAAACTTAATTCATTTGCGGGTTCGACATGCTTATCGGCTCCGCAACACTGTTATGGGTATTGATATGAATCAATAACACCAAAAATAACAGGACTTCTTCAGATCTAATGGATAAAATAATTACAATCAGAGGAGACACAGGAAGGAAGGGTGGGAGAGGGTAAAAGAAGGGGTGAGGAGTTTTACTCCTCATTTACTCGCTTCCGGTTTTTCTTTTTTTTTTTTCTTTCTTAACCGTGATGTCAGTTAAATTGAGCTCTTTACCAGGAAAATTTAAATGTTCATAGTTGAATTATTTTTTTGTCCTGACAGAATTATTCCCGACTCCGGTTTAACTGGACTGAATAATACACACACACACACACACACACACACACACACACATATATATATATATATATATATATATATATTAAGGTTAGAAATTATAAAACAATAAATAAATAAGTATATATATATATATATATATATATAGCTAAATATTAACTATATCCGACCACACCAAATAATTATAATTTTCTTTCCCTAAAGAGATCTACGTAAACCTGGTAGTAATGTGGCAGCCAAGGAATGAGTTAGTGGACCTTGTTTAAGATTTTACCAAGCTCTGCTGGTAGGCCTTGAACACCTTATTGCTTTTTTAAACCGTTTTTTTCGACTTCAAATATATATATATATATATATATAATCTAAAATTTGGGACGAATTTTAAACCATGAGATTAAAAGTCTTTATGGCTTGGGTGTTTTAGCAAAGTCAAATATCGTCAATTCTTAACAAATTATGCGTATACAATGATAAAGAGCCCCTCCATTTTTATCAAATAACAAGTCGTCTCAAACTATTAAAAACATTAAACCTCTGTTAAATCTCTGTTAAATCTCTGTTAATGTTTAAAATAAAAAGACAGAATCATTGATGCATCAATGCAATTAAATTCTTTTATGTTTAGAATGAAATTTTTGTTAATAATTCTATGTTTTACAGGGGCCATTCGCATTTATGAGACTCAATTGATTGTGATGTTAATTTAAATCTCTTGCCATAAGTCATCAATGCGATAGTGGTCTCACCTTTTGGTCACCCACGGTTTGTTGTGCGTCTGTGTGTGTGCGTGGGTGTGAAAGAGAAGAAGACACACATTGTTAAATTTTGAGATTATGGGGTGTATGGCGGATTCGTTCGATAAAAAGTGAAATTTAAAAAATAATTTTTTTCAGTTTATGCAAAAAGTCTCCTTATGATTGCTCACTCCTTAAATGAAATAGGAAATATACTTTTTTTCACTTTTTTTCCCTTGGAGACAGGTTCGCCATGCCTGATGTTAAAACATTTTGACTTTTCGTATCTTTATAAAAATGTATTTTATCTTGATATACATACTCAGAAACACTCGTTATATTTGGTAAAACTTCAAATTTTCAAGACCACAAAATTGTTTTTGGAAATAAAATACCATTGTAAAGGATAATTTATATTTGAATTTCAATCACATACGTAGTGCATTCAATAAGTTTCCAGACTTTTTTGTACAGGCATTTAAAATTGTTGTAGACTCTTGAAAATTCAGTACGTTATTGCTATACATCTTATGAGATGACTGATTAATCTTTATGATTTCAGGTTCAAATAAACAGCTACAGAAGGAATTGGAATACACCCTACTAAAGCCGGATTGTCACAGCTGGTGAATTTCAAAAATACAATCTGGACATTAGAAGAACAATATGCTATAAAATTATGTTTTAAACTTGCGATGAAAGCTGGAGCGACTGCTATGACCCAGAGACCAAGAGACAGAGTTCCAAGTGGAAGCATGCTGGCTCTCCCAGACCCAAGTAGGCCAGTCAGAGCAAATCCACTCAAAAACTTTTGATGATCCCATTTTTTGACAGAACTGGCATGATCTACATGCACTGGGTTCCTACTGGACAGGCAGTCAACAATGTTGCGGTTTTAAGGGAGTTCAGGAAGATATTCCGTCGGAAGAGGCCAGCACTCTTCAAATTGGGTTAGTGGCATTTCCAACAGGACAATGCACCATTCCATAACTCCATCCTTGTCACAGACTATTTGACCAAGATGGGCATCAAGACAGTTCCTCACCGTCCCTATAGTCCAGACGTTGCTCCCTGTGACTTTTGGTTATTCCCTAAGCTCACAGGCTGTCGTCGTTATGAGGCAATTGAGGAGATGAAAGAGGCTATGACGAAGGTCATTGACACGCTCAGACAAGAGGACTTTCATGGCGCCTTCCAGAAGGTGTTGGAACGGTACAAGTGCATTGCAGCCGGAGGAGATTACTTCAAAGGGGACTAGAGTTTCATGTGAGTACTATCAATAAAAGTGACCATACGATAAAAGTCTGGAAACTTATTTAATGATCCTCGTACTTCACGATATGAACTTTATCGAAAGATACAATAAATATGAACATAACTCATACTTTTACGAACTTTTATGTTTAAATTGCTTTTTTTGTTAATGTGTACTGCAATATCGATTGGAACGTGTCACAAATGATCGTGAAAATAACTGCACTAAATTTGGTGCAAGACTTCTTTCATGTGTTACACCCAAGAAACAGTTCCATCACCTTTTTTTATTATAAAAAATAACGGAACTGATTCTTTGGATTTTTTTAAAACGTAAGAACTAGATTATAACAAAAGGAAATATATTTGTATGAATGTTTGCACATATTTTTATACTTAGACCCTTTTCTAAATTTTTTTATTTGATTTTATTTCTGATATTTCTAGTTGATAAAGAATTGTTTATAATTTTTTATTCTACTTCCCTTTGTGCTCTTACGTGAGTATCGAGTCGTTTCGAAAAATAAAGAGAAATAAAATCTCAATTTTTTTTTAATTACAAAAGGAATAATGATTATTCTCTAATTTTATACAAAAGTTTCACGGACAATCCACCACCACCATCACCATGACATGCTGCCAGCACGGATATCCCTGACCCTCTCTCGCCACTTCTCCCTATCGTTCATCGCCTCTGGCAGGTCTTCAGGGCTACATCCCGTATCTTCACATAGCTGCTGTACGTATGTTCTTGCTGGTCGTCCTGCTTTTGCTCAGCCATATGTGGGGGTCCATAAGAGTAGATCCCTTATGACTTTGTCCCTGCTTCTCCAGCAGTGTTCTGCATGTCTGGCTCGTCTAACTTGGATAGTTTTCGTGATGGGAAGTAGATGGCCGTATAGTTGGTGCCTTGTAGGGTGTTGCCGCCAAGACTTGTTCTATATTGCTTGCAACATTCTCGTGTAATAGCCGTCTAGCTTCTTCTTCAGCTGTTTTCTTAGCGTCCAAGTAGTGCATGCATACAGCAGTATCGATACGACCGCTGCCTGGAGGAAACCGCGCTTCGTTTTATCGGTCAGGTCTGATTTCCATATGATCCATAGCCTATCGATAGCTGTCCATGCCTTCGTTAGCCGCGTGTCGATGTCTTTTTCGGTTGATGAGACACTGCTTCGTAGGTAGGTGAATTTGTCTACCAGTTTCAGAGAGGTTCCCTCTAGAGTGGAAACGTCGCCTGTTTGATTAAAGCACATATATTCAGTTTTGTGTGCATTGACATGGAGGCCTATGCCTGCGGAGGCTCGTTCAAAACTATGCAGTAGTGTTTCGGCTTGGTTGGGTATGTATGCCAGAATCGCTATGTCTTCGGAGTAGTCAGCGTCGGTAATTGTTTTTGCGGGGTACCTTCTGTTTCTTTTCTTTGCCAGCTGGAAGCCAATACGCCCCAAATAGTTCACTTTCGACAAAAAGGACCTCTAATAATTTTATAGTCAATAAATATGATTCAATTTTAATAAATGCGACGGTTGAATTAGAAAACATTATAAAATGATGAAGATTATCTATCAAAGTGTTCTATCATGAGAAGCGCCCAGGTGAGGTTGAAATAATGAGATCCATTTGGCCATTCACTTGATTTTATATCATTTAATCAATCGTGGTGTAATGGTTATCGTTGCAGGAATTGGACACGGCGAAACGAGTTCAAACCCTGGACTGATGGCATTCCACATAGGGGTTGGGAAAAAAAGAAAGTGCCCGTGGTGTAATTGTTATCGTCGTAGGGAAATGGACACGGCGACTCGAGTTCAAATCCTGGACGAGACTGATTGCATTTCACATAGCACTAATACCCTTGGGAAAGGTATGAATCCAATTATTCTCCTTCCAGTTATGGGTAAATAGTAGGACAGACTAGGTTCTTCAGCCTTGGTGAGGCAACTAGTCTAGGAGAAGGAAAACTCCGAATTCAAACCTGTTAAACTCCGCTTAAAAATTGACCTTGTGTCATATCCTGCCCGAGCGGAGGTGTTGGTAAATAGGATCATTCAATCAAAATGCATAAACAATTATTATGTTACTCAGAGCAAGTTTTTCAGAGCAGAGTTTACAGGTGGTATTTCACTTAAGTCTGAGAGATAGCAAGTTTTCTCCGGTATCCAGGACCCTTCTCAGTATGCTTTCCATTCTCAACAATGCTTTAGTTTGGATGGTCTCGATTCTTCTTCCAATTTCCAATTCTCCCAATCCCTTTTCCAAACCTTTGGTGACCGTTCCAAGTGCACCTCGTATAACTGGTATTACCAGCAACCTCTTGTCCCAAGGCTTATTAGTCCTCTGGCAAAGACCAAATATTTGTCTATCTCTTCAGTTTCTTGGATTTTCACTATTTGGTCTGTCAAAATCCACATGACAAATTCACTTTTTTGCTAATTTGCACTAAGTCTGCTTGTCAGTATTATTTTTTGCCCTATGTGAGTTTTTCACACCAGCGTTAGCTGATAGTTTCTCATTGCAGTTTGAGTGACGGTGAGTCTGCTCAAGCCTCCAGGATTCTCCTCAGTATTCTGTCCGATCTTAGTAATGCTATAGTCTGGATGACCGAGATTTGGTGACCTGTTTGTATCCCCAAATCCCAGACAATTTTGTGCGTCTCATTATCCAGGACAAGTTCTTGGTTGTATATATACCACTTGTTCGTATGATCAAATTTAGTTTTCTTGCGAAAGCTTCTCGAAATCAAACTTTCCCGAAGAAATCTCATCAAATCAATAAACACCTGGGCTATCCCTCTAGTAAGATACGTGGGACCATTCTTAAAATGGACAAGGGAACAATTTAAACAAATGAACTGATGACGATATATAAGGCCCTACATCCGAGTGATGATATATACAGACTATATCTGTCATTAAAAAAGGGGGAAGAAGATTCGCCTCCATTGAAGATAGGGTGGTTAAATAAATAAGAGTGTTCGAAGATTAACTTAAAAGGAGTACATAAAGACTAATTACAGTGACCAGTAAAGGCACCGATAACATAATAACAATAAGAACAACAAAAAAATGAAAAAAAAAAAATGTACGGATATTTCAAGCAACAAACATGGCAAAATGTCACATAAGACCTTGACATGGCTAAAAAGAGGGAAACTTTAAAAGAGAAAGTAATTCTCTTCTAACAGAAGCACAATACAACACCATAAATACCAATTACGTTAAAGCAAAAATCAATAATACGCCAGAGAATAGCAAGTGTAGGTTATGTTGTGATAGAGACGAAACGATTAATCACATAATTATCGAATGCAGCAAAACTAGCGAAAAGGGAGTATCAAAATATGAATTCGTATAGTACTCAGACTACAGATCTGTGTATCAAAATCGGTAGGTGCTCCCAATATAACCAACATGGAGGACCCGATTGGCATATGACGAATGTTGCCTGTTCTTTTTTAAGGTACACAGACAAAGACCACTGTCTCGATGTTACTGAGAAGCATCAAAGGAAAAAATAAACGAGAGAAGTCAAAAACTAATTGATGTTATTTTAAAAGCAATCTGCCGAAAAGAGGATATTGGAAACTAATGATGGAAATATGGATAGAATACGCTAAATTTAATACAAGTCAAAGATTTGCCGACCGAGGCAGATTGCTATTAAAGAGAGACTGATTGTGTAACCTTGAGATATTAGAAATTTTTGGATAGGTAAATCGCGAAGAGCATACAAAAAGAGCTCTCTACACGAATTGAAAGACAAAACAATTGAAAACCAAATCACTACTGAACCCTGAAAAATATCGATTAGCACATAAAGACATGACAAATGAAGTAATAAAAAGAATCATGAGTGAAAAGAAGACTACATTAACATCATAAATAATCAAAGCAGGAAAATGTCACGGAAGACACTGAAAAAGTAAATATAGTATTGCAACATATACCAACGGACAATTGAACGCGTTAATTTATGCGGGAGCAAAAGTAGACAATAATAAAATTCGCATACCCCAAAGGAATCCGAAGAGAAATACAAAACTTCGACGGGAAATGAGACTAGAAAAAAACAAAACAAACTGCGACAACAATCAAAATTACTAAGTTAGTTGAAACCTAGAGGAACCTACCAGAAAGAAAAGGCCTCCAAAAGACATCTGCCGACAATTCTAAGGATACAACTGGAAGAAATAAATCAAATATATTGGTGAAGGAAAGGAGACCCAAAATGTATCCGTACCGAGTCTGGAGAGTGCTCAAAGACAAATTAAGAAGCGGATTCAAATGGAACCAAACAATTTCGGCAAGAAATAAGAAATATTTTCATTCCTTAAATGGATTTTAATAAAATAAGTAATATTTCAATTTATAGCAATAAAATAAAATATATTCAATGGAGTGTTATAGGTTAAAAATCTTTTAATAAAGATATTTTTTGATATACTACGATTTCTTTCGTTATAAATCAAATAAATCAAAATATAACTTATAGTTATGGCGTTTTTCTAGAAACTAGAATCCATTCTTTATTCTTTTTTGGTACTTTCTAACAAATAAATCTCCTTGGGTTGAAGAGTTTTCTGGATTGTTTTGATATGAAATTATTTGCAGGACTTTTCAAAAATAAGTTTCGTACGATTCAGCTTTTTCATAGGTGTGAGTACATAAATGATATTATTATTAACACTGAAAAACTCAGAAAGATTATCATTCAAAATAACATTAAAATCAAAATAAAAACATTAAAAAACAATAAAAATAACATTAAAGACACATCAAAATACCATTAAAAATACTGTTTGAAAATATTTCTAAACAGTAGCATTAAAAATCTTTAAGAAGGACCATTAAAATGAGACCAATGACAACTTTAAAAATATTGTTAAATAAAAAATTAAAATTGTCACAGACAACAAAATTCCCGAAAACATAAAAATTACGTTAAAACGCAACTAAATATCATTAGAAAAAGTTTAAAGATAACATTGAAAAATTTACATTAAAAAAACATAAAAAATAAATTAAAAAACAAAGAAATAAACACATATCAAAACAACATCGAGAATAAGGCACGTGAAAGATCTACACCTGAAAAAAAGTCAAAGTTTTAAAAAATTCTAAACACACACACACACACACACACACACACACACAAATCCAGTAGCGGCTTCAAATTTGACTAAGATACTTTTGTTGCGAGGTCAATAAATACGTTGATCAAACAAACTGAAAAATAAGTGATTGATGACAAACGAAACAAAGGAGACAATGACAAGAGAGTTAATTCGAAGAGCCAAGCCTTTAATTAGCGAATGGATAAAAATGAAATGGTAGTCGGTCCGCACAGGGATGAAGATCCAGGCGGAGTTGCTGCGCGCAATTGGTCTGTTGCAGGTCTGAAAATGCAGATACTCGTCTGGTGATGCAGCTGTCGATCAGGTGATTCACGAGCTGGTCTGGTGATGCGGTATTTGGTTGCTGATGCAGGAACTGGTATGGAGCTGTTTGCAGCTTGGTGGTACAGGTGCCTGCTACTTGGTGGTGCTGTTGTCTGCCGCTAGGTGGTGCCAGAACTGCTGCTTGGTGATACTGTAAGCGGTACTGCATGTAATATAATGGCCGAGGGATTTCGGTTTATGTCTTTGGGTTTAGTTAGGCTGAGAACCTTTCAGCTCAGTGCATGGGTTACTTAGGTGCAACATTACGCAGGTGTTCACACATGCGCGTGCTGGCGGAGTGGACGTGTCACTCAGAGATGTCACAATAGCCCGAGGTGGGAAACGGGGCGAGCAATGCGAATGACGTCACGCACCGGAAGCGCGCGTAAGATTTTGGACGATTTTGAAGAAGTCAGGTAGTAGAGTAGAGTTGAGACTAGACACCGAACGAGAAGGGTTGACTTTCGCTTGCTTGCGGAGGCCTTGGGCAGGTGTCTCGCGAGATGTGGGCAGATGAAAA
The DNA here is from genome assembly GCA_963585895.1 of Sepioteuthis lessoniana. Taxonomy (NCBI): domain Eukaryota; kingdom Metazoa; phylum Mollusca; class Cephalopoda; order Myopsida; family Loliginidae; genus Sepioteuthis; species Sepioteuthis lessoniana. Next base: position 5,298,579 of record OY757907.1, on the reverse strand, counting down.
AGCCAGAATAGAAAGATAGTGCCTCTCTCTCCTTATGTCGAAAAACCTTTAAGGTAATAAAAAGTTTCGTACCTGAACTGAGAAGTCGTAAGTGTTTTTTGTGTTTCGAGATCCCTATGTTCTATGTATATATGTTATGAACATCCCATGTACATTTCGCATATTTATGTATATGGCTATGGTACACTACAGATTTTCTTTTTTTTACTGGTTGACAGCGTCAGCGTCGTCTCGTGATATCAACAGAGCGTTGTAACCGAGGAAACCATAGGTGATTCTCCGTAGACTTTCTGAATTAGCTCTTAAAAGAGCTGGCAGAGACTTTCGGAAATTAGCTCGGAAAAGAGCTGTTTGAGAGCTGTTTGTTGGTCCCTGCGTCGTCTGGAGTCAAGGCATCTGCATCTGGGTTGGCCAGTAGCTGTGTCTCATCGGCACCTGCTGCTGATAAGGCCTTGGTCACAGTGCTATGACCAGAGGAGATACTTATATCTTCCTTGCCCCACGGCTGTCTTAGTTGCCAAATCTGTCTTTGGTCATTGATTGTAGTGTTTATATAAAAGTAGGAGTCTGCTTATTTTATGGTTTCGGTTAAGAATATTCTGTATTATCGCTGAAAGTTCCTCTTTTAAATATAAGTATTACAGAAATATTTCACGAAACTAACAAGTGGAACTTACAAATACCACTTATTTTATTCAGTGTTTACGAGGCGTTTTCCGTATATTCTGCAAGATTAATTCTTTTGAAAATCGCTTTCCGGTTGGCAGCAGAAAACTCCACTTGGAATGTAGGCATGTTGTTTTTATTAGCTAATTTCATGGATGACTTTGTTTTGATTTTGTTTTTTAACGAGGATTTTTAAGCTGGAGTAGCCAATACGATACGATACTTTTATGCTGGGAAAATGAGTCTCGTCTTTGTCATCCCGCAAAAAGAAAATTTGCATTTTAGTTTATTTTAGCAGATGAATACATTTTCACTTTTGGATGAGTTGGAGGTAAATTTCAGACAATCTTACTACACACATTAAGTTTCTTCTTTTCATCATAGACATTATAAAATCTGATAAGGGAAGGCAAAACATTATAGGAAAGCTAACGAAAGAAAAACGATATAAAAATACTAGATATGAAAATACTAGATGAATTAAATTAATCACACTGTTAGTTAAAATTGGATTAGATTAGCAATCCGCCAACGTAGAAGTATATTTTGTGAACGCCCTCAGAAAATATATAGTAACATTTATGCAGTTTTAAAAAAGAGACGAGAGAGTCACCTCCCCTTAATTGAATAATTAGTTTTGTAATGTTTTATGCCAAAATTGATATTAAAAACGCACCAAAATATATATTTAAAATATATATTTAAAATAAATATTTAAAATAACTTTTAAAGTCACAATAAAAAACGTTTTAAAACAACTTTAAAAATGCTTCAAAACACTATTAAAAATAATGTTTAATTTTTTCTCAACAGTACACATTAAGAAGTAGCATAAAAAAGACAGCAATGACTTTTAAAATATCATTAAATATAAAAGTCAAAATATTCAAAGATAAATAATTTAGTAGGAAAATAAAATTACGTTAAAACGCACTGAAATACCAAGAAAAAAGAAAAAAAAAAATTAAAAGATAACAAAAAATTATAAATTATAAAAAAGAAGAAGCATAAAAATCACACCAAAATAACATCAAGAATTAGCCACGAAAAAAATGCAAGTTTAGTAAGTTCTACACACACACACACACACACATACACATACATTCAGAAGTGGCTTCATATTTTCCAAAGAAAATTTATGCCGAAATGACGATTTTAATCATAGCCTTAATACAAAAGAAAATTTATATTTTCTTTTCATTTCATTCATTTTTAGATTATTTTAGCAGATTAATAAGTTTTCTCTTTTGGATGAGTTGGAGGTAAAAATTCTTACTACCGCCTTTCATTTTTTCTTTTCACCATAGAAATTACAAAATTTAATCCGATGAAGGAAGGCAAACATTATAGGAAAATTAACAAAAGAGGAACGATATAAAATACTACATAAAAATTTATAATAACGAGGTTGTTTGGTCAAATCGGATAAGATAAACTGTTCGGCAAAGTAGAAGAACATTTTCTGAACTTCCTCGTAAAATATATAGTTACGTGAGGAAAAAAAAGGGGGAAAAATCCAAAGAGAATAATTCTATCATCATCTTGTCGTGCCATCAGCACGGATATCCCTGGCCCTCTCTCGCCACCCCTCCCTATCGTTCATCGCTTCCGGCAGGTCTTCAGGGCTATACCCCGTATCTACACAGAGCTGCTGTATGTTGGTTCGGGCTGGTCGCCCTGTCTTTGCTCGGCCATGTGATGGAGTCCACAGAAGTACATCACTTATGAGCACGTCCCCACTTCTCTAGTAGTGTCCTGCATGTCTGGTTCGTCTAATTTTGATAGTTTTCGTGATGGGTGGTTGGTGGCCGTATAGCTGCAGCTTTGTGGGAGGTTGCCTCCTGGACTTGTTTGATATTTCTCGCAGAATTCTTATGTAGTTGCCGTCAAGCTTTTTCTCCCTCCGTTTAGTTAGCGTCCGTGTAATGCACCCACATAGCTGTATCGACACGATCGCTGCTTGGAAGAAACTGCGTTTCATTTAATAATTCAATATGAAAGAAAGTCGGCGTTATAACGTCCTGATGATGGTTTATTGACGCCGAAACGTTATTAAGTCGACTTTCTTTCATTTAAAATTCTTCATCAGGGATTACTTGGTTTTTTAATTTTTCTCCACATTATCGTATCTTTTTTATTATTTACTTATTACGAGTACATATTCTGTTTAAAAAAAAAAAAAAGGTAAGAGAGTTATCTCCCCTTAATTGAAAAATTCAAATCTTTATTAACGGACTACACTAAAAATACAATTTAGGAGTAAAGTTAATTCTAAACAATGGAAGAATAAAAAAGCTAATATAGAATAATAAGGAACAATATCTGATAAATAATATAATATTAGATAAAGACAGTGGAAATATTGTACAAGTATGGAAGAATAAAGGAAATATCGCTTTTGGATGAACAGGGCAATTTTGTAGTTATCATAAAGTACAAACCTGTATTTACCCTAAACCTCCTCTACAAACAGGATGTGACAAAAGTTGTTTTTTTTAAGTAGAATAAAGCTGGTTTGAATTGATAATTTCATTTCCTACAAAAATAACAATCATGCTAAATGTAACTCTAAAAAGCAAAAATAATAATAATAATTAAATGTATGTTACACAATGAAGTTTTAAAAAAGTCACACAATACAAACTATAATCTTAAGTAAGGAATACTTAATAATACTTGTGTTACTTTAAAAGTAACACAATGTTAAAGAAAAAGAAATATGTCTATCATATATTGGCTTAAATACTACAGCGTGCTTTTGCAATAACTTTATTCAAGAATTATTGTGTTCTAGAAACATACTGAAAAAACATACTGTAAGACAATAGACAATACCTGTTTTTGAATTGGTTGGTTGATTTTTCGATCAAACTACCATCAACTGATCCGTAAATGACCCCTCGTTAAACACAAATATATGTGGGATAAAGAATGGAATAATTAGAAATACAAGACTCCACATTACGTTACTCCGTGTGAGAGTGTTTCACACCAGTTTTAGCCGGAGTTTTTTCTTTTGTAGTCTGAATGACAGCATCTCTCCTCAGATTTTAGAAATCTACTGAGTATTCTCAATGGTCTGAACAATGATCAATCTCGAGTCATCATTCTTTTCTAAAGATACCATTCTCCTTTCCAAACCTTTGGGGGCCGTTCCAATTGCGCTAAATCCAATCAATATCACTGTAATCTTCATGTAACAGTTTTTACAGCTTTGTAGCAAGATCCAAATATTTGCGCGTGTTTTGATTTTCTTTCGCTTTCATTATGTGGTTCGTTGGAACAGCAAACTCCACGAGATGACAACGTTTTCTTCTTCTTCTTCTTCTTCTTCTTCTTCTTCTTCTTCTTCTTCTTCTTCTTCTTCTTCTTGGGACTTACCAAATATGGGACTTTGCTATTCAAACTGACAGAAGAATAGAAGAATAAAGAATAATTGACCAGATGTATAGTGGCTAAGGACTATAAAAATGCTTTCTAATTAATATGTTTGTACTAACAGATATCAGTCCCTGAATCTGATCAAATAAGAAAATACTAAACCTGGAAATAGAAATCGAAAAGATGCTACCTGTTAAAACTACCATCGTGATAATAATAGTGGATGTTCTACATATAATCAAGAAATAGACAAAAAAAAACATAATAACACCAATCCGACGTAACCTGTATGAAATCCCCGCCCCACAAGTGCTTTTTGAAGAAGTGCTCATCTTCTTAAGAAAGCAGTATCAATGTGATAGAAAATATTACACAAAAGAACTGTAAAAATAAATACAATGAATATATATAATCAATAGATCCCCATCTGCCTAGGTAAAGACCTCGTGAATGATTGTAAGAAACGGAAAATAAAAATGAAAGTTAAATAATAATAATAATAATAATAATAATAATAATAATAATAATAATAAAGTACCTCGACCTTGCAAGAGAATAGAAAAAACTATGGAACATGAAGATGACAATTATACCAATTGTGATTGGTGCTTTTGGAACGGTAACTAAATGATTATTAAAGGGCCTGGAGGATTTGGAAGTTGGCGACCGAGTGGAGACCATTGAAGACGGCCAGAATACGGAGAAGAGTCCTGGAGACTTGAGGAGACTTGCTGTCACTCAATCTCCAATGAAAGACCATCAGCTAACGCTAATGTGAAAAACTCTAATGAGTAAATAATAATAATAATAATAATAATAATAATAATAAACAACTGTAATTTAAATGAAGACATTTTATTTTCCAGAATTATTTTCAGCTAAACATTTTCGAAATCACGAAATAGATTTGTTTAAATTTTCTGCTTCAAATTCGATATAGCTTACGTTATATCTCACGCGATCGCTGAACATATAAGTACCTAATATAGTCTGAAAGCTTTCAGTACAATTACCGTCCTCAATAAAACCGGGATGGAAATAAAGGCTCTAAGTAGGGCAGCAAATATAAAACCAAAAAGGTTATACAGGAACACCTGAAACTAGCTCTGGTTTTTATTTTAAGAGGTTAGGAATAAAAATAGCATTTTATAAGAGTTTAAAAGTTAAAACTTGAGAATTTTTCCCTTTAGTTAGTTTTTTTGTGACCCACTTTTCATGAACAGGCACCGGTCACATGTGTGTGTTAGGCGCGCAGATAATAAACAACCCCTGGGTCTTGTATAGCCACAATATACTACCGATCAAAAATGACCATATCGAAACCTAAATCAACATAGGGCCAAGACAATAGGTTTGGGTTTTACGATCGAGAGGTGTTCCCTTGATAGCCAACATGGGGAGTTCGTTGGAATCCTGCAGATTCTTCTTTAAGGTACACAAACGATGAACAAATCGACCACTCACACCAGACACCACAGCATAGAAAATGGACTAGGGAAGATAACAAACTAACATTTCACTATCATTTTAGAAGCCACCCTGCAAAAAGAGGGTATTGAAAAAATTATAGAAATCTGGATAGAATTCGGTGGATTTAAGACAACAAACCAAAGGCTCACAGACCAGGTTAGAACAATAACACAGAATAGTTGGTTTTTTGAGCTAGAAATACTAGAAATCCACCAACAAATATAGAGACAAACGCATCAAACCACTACTTGCGTAATGGACGGATAGTCGCTACCACACTGGAGTCCCAGCTTCCTATTAACTAATTACTGTTTAACCAGTTTCACTTGTATCTTGTTTCTGTTACTTGAATATATATGATTTTCTATCAACTTTTTTGTGTTCCACGTATCTTTCTTTTACTAGCATCACAACATGTGGTGAACGAGACGAAACGAACAATCACATAATAAGCGAATGCAGCAAATTAGTACAGAAAGAATATCAGACTAGGCACGACTGGGGAGGGCAAGGTGATACACTGAGAATCGTGCAAGAAGTTGAAGTTTGACCATACGAACAAATGGTATATAGAAAAACCCAGAATCTGTCCAAGAGAATGAGACGCACAAATTCCTCAGGGATTTCGAGATACAAACGAATCAACAAATCTCGGCCTGACGACCAGATCCTATAATAATCAACAAAAAAAAAAAAAAAAAGAAAAAAGAAAGAGAAATTTTAGGACTGTGGACTTTGCTGTCCCAACGGACCACAGAGAGACATTAAGAATGTGAAAAGAAGGATAAGTACCTCGACCTTGCTCGGGAAATGAAAAAGCTGTGGAACATGGAAGTGACGACAATACCAATTTTAATTGGTGCTCTTGGTATAGTCACCAAAGGATTAGTACAAGGACTAGAGGACTTAGAAATAAGAGGATGGTTGAAGACCATCCAAAGTACTGCATTTTTGAGATCGACCAGAATACTGAGAGGAGTCATGGAGAATTGAGGAGACTTGTTGACATTCAAACTCCTGTGAGAAACAATCAGCTTACGCTGGTGAGAAAAACTCTCAAAAGAGAACAAATAATAGTAATAATTATAATAATAATCGTAACTCAACGTGGGAACCAGACATCATGTTTGGGTGTCATGATCGGTAGGTGATAACTTGAAAACCAGCTCGGGGACTAACTCAACATCCTGTGAATATTGTTTATTTTTTCAGGTCCACGAACGATGACCTAAGTAACCACTCGAATCAAAGACTTCAGCCGAGAAAATGGACAAGGGAAGAGTACTAACATGCACTAAACATTTATTTTAGGAGCAACCCTACAAAATGAGGATACAGAAAGAATGATAGACATCTTGGAAGAATGCGCAAGATTTAAGACAAACCAAAGAGTTACTCGTAAATAAGCTGCGGACTTTTCACCAAGGAACAGAAAGGATGCTGCAAGAGAATTAGAAGAAAACTTAAGCTTCCATATATTGATCAACACATCCACAACAAAAAGCCAAAGGAGACGAAATGCTGTGGCATGGATTGACTACGAAAAGTCATGTTACATGGTCACACAAAACTAGATAATAGACTCACGAAATCATAAATTTTATCAAAAAACTATGGAAAACTGGAGAGTGGAACTGCCAGAAGGAGGAAAAATCTTTCCATGATGTGAAAATCCTAAGAGATAATTTTCAGGAAGAAGCGCTATCACCATTACTATTTATAATGGCGATGATGCCATTCAATCACTTACTCTGGAAATGTACAAACTTACTCAATCGCAGGAAAAGATCAGTTACCTAATATACTTGGACGACATCAAAACTACTTGGCAAAAAAAAAAAAAAAAAAAAAATGGAAACCCTAATATAAGAAGTGAGAATATACTGTCAGGATATAAGAATGGAATGTGGCATAGAAAAGGCTAAAGATGAGAAGCGGGAATAGATCTATCAAATCCAGAAAAAATCAGAACGCTCGGAGAAAAGGTAACTTACAAGTGCTTAAGAAGATTGGAAGTGGACACCATCAAACGAGAGGAGATGAAAGAAAAAAAAATTAAAAGTGTCTCAGGAGAACGAGAAAACTACTCGAAACCAAACTCTATGGGGCTGAAATCTCATCAAAGAGATAAACACCTGGGCTGTTCCCCTGGTAAGATACTCGGGATCATTCTTGAAGTAGACGAGAGAAGACAGAAAACAGAGGAAAAGTAGACTCAATCCAGACTACAGCATTTTTAAGATCGGCCAGAAGTCCAGAGAAGAGTCCTGGAGACTTGAGGAGACATGCTATCTTTCAAACTCCTGTGAAATACTGTCAGCTAACGTTGGCGGGAAAAACTTTCAAAGGAGTAAATCAGAAAGATATGTACTATATATATCAAGAAAAAAAGGGCTAGCTAGCTTTGAAATTTGCGTTGACGCCTCAAATAAAGGACTGGTGAACATTAAAAAGAGCACAGAAAGATTAATTGCAGCGACCAAAAACAGCATTTGTGGCATAAGCGAGGAGGGGGGGAGCTAAGAAAAAGAAATGGGAAGAAAATCAACTGTATGAATGCAGAAATGAAACGGTTAATCCTATTATAAGCGAGTAAAGTAAAAGGTGGCACGAAAGGAGTAAAGCTGAAGGCACGACTGGATAGGAAAAGAAATCTATCGAGCAAATAATAAGATTTAAGCACACAAACAAATAATATATTTACCAAGTGCAATCCGTGTTAAAACGCATAAAATTCTTTGGGATTTTGAGATAAAAAACGATCACCTTCCGGATAAAAGACCAGACTTAATGGTAATTTAAAAGAAAAATAAAAGATCTAATTATTTACTGGATTTGGAGGTGCCCGTGGAGTAATGGTTACCGTCCTAGGAAATGGACACGGTGACACGAGTTCAAATCCTGGACGAGACTGATTGCATTTCACATAGCACTAATACCCTTGGGAAAGGAATGAATCCAATTATTCTTCCTCCAGTTATGGATAAATAGTAGGGCAGAATAAGTTCTTCAGCTTTGGTGAGGCAACTAGTCTAGAAGGAAAACTCCGAATTCAAACCTGTTAAACTTCGCTTAAAAATTGATCTTGTGTCACATCCTGCCCGAGTGGAGGGGTTGGTAAATATGATTATTTACTGGATTTTGTCATTCTGATGGACCAAAGTGTAAAAATAAAAGAATGCAGAATAATAGACAAATACTTGGGTATTATTAAATTTATTTATTGATTTATTTATTTATTCTGTATTTTATAAATCTGTTCATATTCTTGCTTATTTTGGGGTATGTTTATTTATTTATTTATTTATTTATTCTTTTAAAATTAATATTGTTCTTTCACGTTAAACTTATAATGAACAGTCTTGACCCCTCACTTATGGAGTCTGTTGGAATAGTCAAAAGTTGTTTTTTTATGTCTAAAAACTGAAAGATGATATTTTTTATTAATTAATTGATATAACTCTTTTTTTTTTTTGTAATTTGATTATGTGCGTGCGTGCTTGAGTGCGTGCAAGTGCATGCACGCGTGTGTGTGTATGTAAATAAATATTAATTTTATCAATCGAAGCAAGACGTCACTTGTTCAAAAAAAGATAATTCAAAATTATGTGTCGTATCGAATATATTTGTTTATATGAATTTTTTCCATCGATCGATAGATGTACTTATTCATTCGTATATATTGAATGTTAACATAAATGTTCCGCTCTACCCACATGTTTGTAATGAAAAGATATTTTCACACATAACATAATCGAAAATACTTTCAATGATTTTTGATTGATCGAAACCTGTTTCAACTTTAGTTGATATCATTTCTTATATCGACTATAGCTATTTTTCATTTCCCATGAAATCTATTTTTATAATCCATATACAACTATTTTTGCTATGAATCAAATAAATCAAAATGTTAATTATATTTAAGGTATTTTTTTCCTAACAAGAATCCATTGTTTTGCTTTATGATGTTTTTTTTAACTTATATCGAATAAATCTTCTTGAGTTGAAGAGTTTTCTGGATTGTTTAAATCTGAATGTATTAGCGAGAATTTCTAAGAATACAACTTCAGGAAATTTTGTTTTGTACACCTACTTAATATGTCCCAGATTTAAATTAGGTCAGAGTAAAATTTATTTAAACTTGAAGGAAAATTATCTTTTAAATTCTGAATACTCCATGAATTATTGAGTCCCTAAAATACGAGGTAAAGTCGATCGTTCTTTCTTCTTTGTAAATTAGAATAAAGAATATTATTAATGACTTGTTTCACACACACACACACTGTTAACATATTAATAGATATTTGTTGCTTATTTCATACGAAAAACTGTCTTTTACTCCCCCGCTCTGTCTCTGTCTCTGTCTTTCTCTTTCTCTCTCCCTTTTTCCGTCACTTTCCCTCTCTTTCCCTTCCTCCTTCTCCCTTTTCTCTCTCTCTCTCTCTCTCTCTCTCTCTCTCTCTCTCTCTCTGATGTCTGACTCAGTTTGTCGTTGTCTCTCTCTGCCTCTACCTCTGTCTCAACCAGTTTGTCTGTCTGTCTGTCTGTCTGTGTCACTCTCTGTCGGTCATTTTCTTCTTTTTCTCATCGAGAAATTTTATTCAGATTAAGGCTGAAGAATAGATCAGCAAGATCTATTGATCAGATAAAGAATTCTAAAACGATATTTGATTTTACAGTTTCTGAAAAACATACGACCATTCTATCTGTTGTAAAATAAGGAGATTCTCATAAATGAATCTTTTAATATTACTTTTCACATAACTCAAAATATCCAAAAAGCTTTTTGTTTAAAATTCAGAATATATTCCATGTCCGGTATATATTTTCAAATAATTTTCATTAGATTCGGCTTTTTTCTTGGTGTGAGGATATAAATGATATTTTTGTTGTTTTATGCCAAAACATTAAAAAAACTCAGCAAAATTAATATTTAAAATAACATTATAAGTCACAATAAATACATTCAAAACATTAAAAATAACATTAAATGCATCAAAATACAATTAAAATAAAGTTTAATATTTTTCCAAACAGTAAAATGAAAACATATTAAGAAGTAGCATAAAAAATAACTTTTAGATTTTTATATCAAATATAAAATTTAAAATGATAAAAAAATAAAATTTAGAAAGAAAATAAATTTACGTTAAAACGCACTGAAATACCCACGAGAAAGAAAATTAAAAATTCAAAAATAATAAAAAATTAAAAATTAAAAAAAATAGTAGAAAGTTTATTTTAAAAAAGCAGTAAAAACGCACCAAAATAAAACCAAGAATTAGCCACACACACACACACACACACAAATTAAGAAATGGCTTCACATTTTGATAAGAAAATTTATGCCGAAAAGATGTGTCTCAACATTGCCTTATAGCAAAAGAAAATTTGTATTTTCTTTTCATTTCATTGAATTCTGATTTGTTTAAGCAGATTAAAACGTTTTCTCTTTTGGATGATTTTTTTCTTTTTACCGTAAATATTATAAAATTTAATCTGATGAAGGAAGACAAACATTATGGGAAAATTTAAAAAAAAGAAGGAACAATATGAAAATGCTACATAAAAATTTATTATAATGAGGTTGTTCGGTCAAATCGGATAAGATAAAAGAATATTTTCTGAACGTCCACAGAAAATATATGGTTACGTGATGGAAAAAAGGAAGAACAAATTAATCCAAAGTGAATAATTTAATATGAAAGTAAGTTGACGTTTTAACGTCCTGATGACGAAACGTTATTACGTCGACCTTTTTTCAATTAAAAATTTTCATTTTGGATTACTTTGTTCTTCAATTTCTTTCCACATTGTCTTATTTCTTTATAATTCACTTGTTACGTGTACATATTCTGTTTAAAAGAAAAAAAAGGGAAGAAAGTTATCTCCCCTTAATTGAAAAATTCAAATCCTTCTTAACCGACTACACTAAAAATACAATTTAGGAGTAAAGTTAATTCTAAACAATGGAAGAATAAAAAAGCTAATATAGAATAATAAGGAACAATATCTGATAAATAATATAATATTAGATAAAGACAGTGGAAATATTGTACAAGTATGGAAGAATAAAGGAAATATCGCTTTTGGATGAACAGGGCAATTTTGTAGTTATCATAAAGCACAAACATGACCTTGTGTCATATCCTGCCCGAGCGGAGGGGTTGGTAAATATGATAAAGCACAAACTTGAGTTTACCCAAAACCTCCGCTACAAACAGGATGTGACAAAAGTTTTTTTTTCTTAAGTAGAGTAAAGCTGGTTTGAATTGATAATTTTCTTTCTCTTTCACTGGTTACCTAACCAAAGCTAAATACCCATAGATATGGGGAAGTTAGATTCATGCCTTTACCAAGTGCATTAGTACGAAGTCAAATGAAAATAGTCTTAACTAAGATTTCAACTCGGGTCACCGATTCCATTTCCTACAAAAATAACAATCATACTAAATGTAACTCTATAAAGCAATAATAATAATAATAATAATTAAAGGTATGTTACACAATGAAGTTTTAAAAAAGTCACACAATGTGACACGACATGCGGTTAAATACTCAATTAATATGTAAAAATTAGAAAATATGAAATATATGAAAATTAACATATATATATATACTTTTTGTTAAAGGCTTATATTGACCTAAAAAGGTGGTTGATCGTTCTTCAAGGTCATTTAAGTGCGAAACAATTGTTTTTGATTTTAAAGGTCTGCAAATTTATTTAATTTTCCTATTGTCAACTAACTTCATCGATCAAAATGATAAAACGGGTCATTTCGTAAAACATATTTTTCTAGTCCTTATCTTGAAGGTCCATGTCAAAATGGAGACTTAATTTTGCTCCACCCTAAATAAAGGTGGACTGGGCATGGCTCACCCAGTTAAGTGAGACTGAAAATTTTTTTGTTCAATCCCTATTGCTCTAAACCTGTTCCCATTGGTCAAAGCATTTATAAAATTCAAAGTCACGGACTTTAGAGACGTTAGTGTCACTCTAACCACACCTCATCGTCACTCTTCCTCTCTCAATATTTATTCTTCTTCGGAAAGAAAACATGGTTTGTTTGTTATTTATTGTCTCACAAACGTGTTTCAATAAAAACGATTTTTTGTTGATGTTGTTGTTGTTGTTGTTAAACAACGAGTTTTCACTATTCTTTGAGATGCTAGACAATTTGGCCACTTATATTACCTGACCATCAGAAGAAGATCCAGCTAAAATGTGTCAACTCCACTCCGTGAGTCTTTCAAACACTGCGTAGGCATGGAAGGATTTGACGAAACAAACAGTCGGAAGCTAATGTGGTAGTCACAAACAAAATAGCCACAACAAGTACAGTAACCAGTAATCACACCATCTTGGGCTCCGTGACTAGCATAGGACCACAACAATACAAACAATAATCTCAAGTAAGGAATACTTTGTAGAGATACATATTAAGTATATGAACAATCCTATGTAATATTGTGTGTAGAACCACAATATTTATTGATTCATTAGATTTCTTTTTAGATCAGTTTGTGTAATCTTGATTAAATTAAAAGATTACAAATTTCTTGAGTTTTGCATCTGGAAATTTCTATTTTTAAATGAAAGATGAAATAAAACGAAAAAATAATGCACAATTATACAAAAGAGTTGAATTTTGCCGAGAAGTTTTATATTTTAGATGGTGATTACTTTTTTAAAAGTAACACAATGTTAAACGAAAAGAAATATGTCTATCATATATTGGCTTAAATACTACTGCGTGCTTTTGCAATAACTTTATTCAAGAATTATTGTGTTCCAGAAACATACTGAAAAAACACACTATCAGATAATAGACTATTTCTTTTTGGAATTGGTTGGTTGATTCTTGGATCAATCTGCCGCCAACAGTAATAAATGCTCCCTTATTAAACACCTATGAGGCTATGTTTAATTAAGTATGGAATGATTAAGATCCTAAACTACCGACCAAATAAATCCCCCAGAAAAAGATATTCTTCTTTTTCTTCTTCTTGTTCTTCTTTATATTATAATCATTTACTCTTTTAGAGTTTTTCACATTTGGGTTCGCTGATGGTTGTTCATTGGACAACAGGTCCCCTCAAGTCTCCAGAACTCTCCTCAATATTCCGACCCATCTCAATAATACAGTAGTTTGGATGGTCTCCATTCATCCTCTTATTTCTAAGTCCTCCAGTCTTTGTACTAATTTTTCGGTGACTGTTCATACAGCACCAATTACAATCGCTATTATCGTCACTTTCATATCCCACAGCCTTTTCAATTCCCTAGCATGGTAGTGGTATTAAACCCTTTTTTCACATTCTTTCAATTTCTCTCTGCCGTCCGCTGGGAGTGCGAGTCCACAATTCTGCAAGTTCCCTATCTCTTTTTTTTGCTGTAGATTATAATAGTTCCCGGTCTTCTGGTCGAGATTTGGTGTTACGCTTTTATCTTGAAATCCCAGTGGAATTTATGTGTCTCATTCTTGGTTGTGCATATACCATTTGTTCATATGGTCAAACTTCAACGTCTTGCACTATTCCCTGTCGATCACCTTGCCACCCCTAATCGTGCCGAGTCTTATATTCTTTCTGTGCTAATTTGCTGTATTCGCTTATTATATGATTGTTCGTTTCGTCTCTATCACCACATAACCTACATCTAACGTTTTGTTGTGTCTTATTTATTCTCGTTTTGATATGGTTAGTCCTTATGGCTTTTTTTTTGAGCTGGTATTAGAAGAGATTCAGTTTCTCTCTTAAGGTTTCCACTTCTTTGCAGCGTCCACGTTTTCTCGTTTGAGATGTCACTTGTTAGTCACTTAAAACTCCCGTACAGTTGTTTTCCATCCTACTTTTGTTTTCTAGTTATTGTCGTTCCACTGGTGTTCGTGTCGTTAGTATTGTTTCTGGTGGTTGTATTCACTCTTCCTCTGCGCTTTTCTATATTGTCTTCGAGTCGTTATATCAATGTATCCACGTTGTCTTCAATTCTGGCGAGTCCTCTTCCTCCCTCTCTTCTTGATACCTATTGTCTGTCAACGTACATCTCTAGGATAAAAAGCCTTGTGGTTGGTTATTAGTTTTCTTGTCCTTTGGTCCATTTGTTTAAATTCTCTGGTCCACTTCAAGAATGGTCTCAAGTATCTTACTAGGTGGGCAGCCCAAATATTCATCCCTTTGAAAATGTTTCTGCTATAGAGTTTTGTCTCAAGTAATTTGCTGACTCTTCTGAGATACTCCTTTTTAATTATTTCTTTGATTTCCTTTTGTTTGATGGTGTCAGCTTCCAACATCCCCAAGTATTTGTATGTTTCTTTTCTCCGAGCTTCCTGACGATAACTTGATTTAGTAGTTCCACTCCATCCGTTATTTGCCACTTTTCCTTACTCGCACTGCGCATTTTTCTATGCCAAATTCCATCCCTATATCTTGACTGTATATTCTCACAGTTTGTATTAGAGTTTCCAATTCCTTTTCGTTTTTGGCAAAACGTTTGATGTCGTCTATGTCCATCAAGTGGTTGATCCTTTCCAAAGATTTACTGAGATTGTTTTCTGGCTGCGCATTTCTTAAGAATGTGGTTGAGTGGCTTTTTGGCTACCACGAATAGTAATGATGATAGAGCTTTCCCTGGAAAATGCCTCTTTGTGTCTTTACCTCTGCTAAGCTTTGTCCTACTGCTGTCAATCCCACTCTTCAGGTTTGCATTGTCTTCTCGATAAACTGTATGATTTGGTCGGATATTTTATATATTTTGAGACAGTGTAGTATGCAGGTTTGGGGGATCATATCTTGAGTTTATTTGGAGTTGATCCAGGCCATAGGTATATTTTTCTGTCACGCTATACTTTCTTTGAGAATGTGTTGATCTATATATAGTAGTTCCTCTGTGCCTCTGGTTCTCCTCCGGCATCCTTTCTGTTCGTCGGGGAGTATTCCGCGGTTTATCTACGAGTAGTTGATCTGGTCCCTAATTTGTGCCGTTAGTATTTTCCACATCATCGGTAGGCACGTTATGGGACTATAGTTTGTTGGGGCAGTTCTTTTGAGGGTTTCTTTTTGGTTTAGAGTGGCTTTATATTTGGTCATCCATTCGGGTATCTCAGTTTTCTGTATGCATTTATTTATTTCAGTAGTAAGTCTATTGTATATGGAGGTGAATTTTAAAACTAAAATCCGTGTATTCCATGAAAGCCAGGAATTTTCCCGTTTGCTATCTTTTTAAGCATTGCCTTGGTCCAGTAGGAGTGTATATTCACCTGAGGGCCTTCTAGCATTTGCAACCGTTTCTCCCACAAATTGTTAGTAGAATATTGTTTCGTTGTTTTTAAACGTCCTGTTTTGCCTATATTGGGTGGTCTTGTCATGTTATCTTTTTAGTCTTCTTTCTTTCGCTAGTTTTTTTTCGTTGGTCTCCTCAACCTTTTTTTTAGTTCTAGTTGCGGTCCCTTTTGATTTTCGTCCAAAAATTTATCAATATTCTGTTTCTTGCTTATTGCAGTCTTCAATCTCCGTGTTTTGACTTTCTGCCTATGGTTTTAAAGGGGACCCCGATTTTTTCGCAAACTAATTTTGCTCCTGCGTATCTTAAGTTGTTTAACTCCGTGATGTGGTTTGTCGGGGTATTTGTCAATAAGTTCTTCACTTTCTCAGTTTCGGACGTGACTGTCTTTCAGTCTTGGTTCCTGAGAGAAGGCAATGTGGTTTTCTTTTCAGACATGATTTCTTTAATAGTATCCATATTAGTTTTATCCTTATGAGTCAGTGTTTGCGTTTGTGTGTTTGCGGTGCATGAGTCATTGTCATGTTGTGTTTGGTAAGGAGTCTCTGGATTTCTTGTATTTATAGTCTCGGTTACTGTTGTAGGGGTTTGTTGATGTCTTTGTCTCTATATTCGTTGGTGGATTTCTAGTATTTCTAGGTCATGAAATCAACCATTCCGGGTTATTTTAATTCTTTTTTAACATCTTTTGGCAGGTTTGCTTCTAAAATAACAGTGAAATGTTAATTTTTTATCTTCCCTAATCCATTTTCTATGCTGTGGTGTCTGGTGTGAGAGGTCGATTTGTTCATCGTTTGTGTACCTGAAATAAGAATTATTTATGCACCAGGATAAAAAAAAACAGTCAACATTTGCAGGATGCCAAGCAGATCCCCCATGATCCCTAATGATCATGAAACCCAAACATGTCATCAGGGCCACATGTTGATTTAGATTTTGAGTTGTCATTTTTCCTTGGTAGTATATTATGGTGATACAAGACCCAGGAGTTGTTTTTTATCTGAACGCCTGATATAGATGAGACCGAGAAGAGTTAGGGTGACTGTTCATGAACTGTGAGCCAGGAAAAAAATGTATAAATCCTTAAGTTTTAACATAGTTAAAATCCGTTAACCTGCTATTTTTACATCTTATCTTTCAAAATAAGTACCCGAGCTACTTTCAGGTGTCCCTGTATCACGTTTTTTTTAAATATTCACTGCCCTATTTTGATCCTTCATTTCAACGCAAGAGTAGGCTCCTTATGTCTTTCCGGTTTCATTGAAGACAATAATTGTTTTTAATTACTGCTTTCAGACTATATCAGGTACATATATTTTTATCGATTGAGAGAAGTCACACGTAAGCCATACAGAATTTAGCACGGAAAATTTAAACAAATTTATTTCGTGATTTCGAAACAGTTTAGCTGAAAATAATTCTGGAAAATAAAATTTCTTCATTTGAATTACAAATATTCACCAAAAAGATTTTACGAGCAACGAAATCTAATTGTTTTTTTTTCTTTATAAAAAAAAAAAATTACGAACCTGAATTTCTTCTCTTCGAATAACACACAGCGAAGATTCGTTTATCTTTCCTCAGCTGTTCGATCCCGATTCTTGCCTTCTTTTTTTATTTCATAAGAAAAAGAGGTCATTTGACAGTCTAGAATATTCGATTCTAAAGTCATTACCAGTCCGGTTGAAGATCAATATGTATAGTACAAAGAGAAAAAAGAATATGTAATCCCAATGCAGTGTCGGTTATTGTATTGGTGTCGTGTTTTGGTTCCATATTTATTTCCTGGTGTATTTCTTGTATTTCAAGTTCAGAAAACCAATCTTTCTTTAAAACCTTCAAACTTGGTCAGCCAGTTTTTGGCTGGTCGTCTGAAACCTTGCACATTCTTCACAGATCTCTACCATCCTTTTCCTATAACCCCTTTGTTTACTGATGCTCCTAAAATTACAGTGAAGTGCTAGTTTGTTTTCTTCCTTAGTCCATATTTTGTATTGACGTCTCTGATTATTGTGGTAACTTGGGTCATCGTTCGTGTGCCTGAAAAAAGAACAGCCAACATTTGTACGATTACGTGCAAATCCAACATGTTGGCTATCAGGGAGCACCTTCTGATCATGACACCTAGACTTGTTATCTGATTCCTACGATGTGTTATGATTAGATTTGATATTTTTACCATGCATGGTATATTGTGGTTTTACTAGACCTAGACATGTCACAGATGTGACCATGTAATATCAAGTAAAAGAACTCATAAGCTGGGAAAAAATTATTCGGCTACTTTTTTTTCCTCATCTATAAACGTTAATCTTATGGATGAAGACTAAATTTCTTAAATGATATACCCACCATTTCTTTACTTCTATGAGACAGTGCAGCTTCGTACTTATTTGGAGACTTTTGCTTTTTTCCTGTTGCTGTTTAAACGAATTTTCGACACTGGTCACCTGGCTTCTGTTTTATTATAACTTTATTATTATTACTCATTAGAGCTTTTCATATCAGAGTAAACTGATGGTTTTTCACTGGAGTTTGAGTTACAGCAAGTCTCCTCAAGTCCCCAGGACTCTTCTCAGTATTCTGGCCGTTCTCAAAAATGCAGTAGTTTGGATGGTCTCCACTCGTCCGCCAACTTCCACATCCTTCACTTCCTTTAGTAATCCTTACGTTACTGTTCCAAACGCACCAATTACAATTGGTTTAATTGTCACCTTCATGTTCCAAAGTTTGTTCAATTCCCTAGCAAGGTCGAGGTACTTATCCTTCTTTTCACTTTCTTTCAATTTTATTGTAGTCAGCCAGGACAGCAAAGTCGACAATTTTGCATATTCTCTTTTTTAAATTATTATAAGGTCTAGTCTTCTGGCTGAGATCAGGTGATCCGTGTGTATCACAAAGTCCTATAGGAGTTTATGTGTGTCATTTTCTAGGACAGGTTCTGGGTTGTGCATATACCATTTGTTGGCGTGGTCATTATTATTCTTATTACTCATTAGAGTTTTTCACATCAGCGTTGGCTGATGGTCTTTCACTGGAGATTGAGTGACAGCAAGTCTCCTCAAGTATCAAGGACTCTTCTCAGTATTCTGGCCGTCTTCAATAATGCTGTTGTTTGGATAGTCTCCACTCGGCCGCCAACTTCCAAATCTTCCAGGCCCTTTCATATCCTTTGCTTACCGTGCAAAAAGCACCAATCACAATTGTTATAATTGTCACCTTCATATTCCATAGTTTTTTCAATTCCCGAGCAAGGTCGAGGTACTTATCTTTCTTTTCACATTCTTTCAGTTTTATTCTGTGGTCAGCCGGGACAGCAAAGTCGACAATTTTCCAAATTCTCTTTTTTTTGCTGATTATTAAACGGTCTAGTCTTCTGGCCGAGATTAGGTGATCAGTTTGTATTTCAAAGTCCCATAGGAGTTTGTGTGTGTCATTTTCTAGGACAGGTAGTGGGTTGTGCATATACCATTTGTTGGTATGGTCAAATTTAAATTTCTTGCACATTTCCCAGTGGATCACCTTGCCCAGTAAGGCTTGTCTCGCCCTGTAATCTTTCTGTGCCGATTTGCTGCATTCGCTTATTATGTGATTGATGGTTTCATCTCTGTGACTGCATAGTCTACATTTGCTATTTTGTTGCGTCTTATCCATTCTCGCTTTGATATGATTGATTCTTATGGCGCTATTTTGTGCTGCCATTGGAGAGATTCTGTTTCTCTCTTAAAGTTTCCTTTTCTTAGCCATGTCCAGGTTTTGTCGTGTGAGATGTTGTTTATTACTCATTTAAAACGCCTATGAAGTTGTTTTTCTTCCCATTTTTGTTTCCTAGTTTTTGTGATTCTGTTATCTATCGTGCTGTCAGTATTGTTTTTGATGGTCGTAATCAGTTCTCTTTCGTGTTTTTCTTTGTAGTCTTCGAGTCAACGCTGTCTTCGATGCTGGCGAATCCTCTGCCCTCCTTTTCTTGGTACATATAGTCGTCTCTGGGATGTAATACCTTGTGCATGGTCATTAGTTTTCTAGATCTTTGGTCCATTTGTCTAAGTTCCTCTCTGGTCCATTTGAGAAAGAGTCCCAAGTATCTAACGAGGGGTACAGCCCAAGTACTTATTCCTTTGATAAAGTTTCTGCAAATGACTTTTGTCTCGAGTCGTTTTCCAGTTCTCCTGAGATATTCTTTTTGGATTTTGTTTTTCATTTCGACTTGTTTGATGGTGTCTGCCTCCAATATTTCTAAGTATTTGTAGGTCTCGTTTTCTGTGAGCGTTCTGATCTTGTCTTGATTTGATAGTTCTATTCCGTCAGTTGGATGTCGTTTGCCACTTTTCATGACGAGCAGAGCACATTTTTCAATGCCAAATTCCATCCCTATGTCTTGACTATATTCTAACTGTGTGTATTAGGGTATCCAATTCTTTTTCATATTTTGCAAATAGTTTGATGTCATCCATGTACATTAGATGGTTGATCTTTTCTTGCGATCTACTAAGTTTGTATCCGGCCATGCATTTTCTGAGTATGTTGTTTAGTGGCATCATGGCAATTATGAATAGTATGGGTGACAGTGCATCTCCTTGGAAAATCCCTCTTTGGATCTTTGTTTCAGCCAAGCTCTTTCCTCCTGCTGCTAATTCCACTTTCCCAGTTTTTCATGTTTTTTTTTCGATAAAGTTTATGATTTCGTGTGATATTTTGAACATTTTGAGACAGTTTATTATCCAGCTGTGCGGAACCATATCATATGCCTTTTTGTAGTCTATCCAGGCCATAGCTAGATTTTTCCGTCTGTTCTTGCTTTCATGTGTTGGTCTATGTAGAGTAACTCTGCTGTGCCTCTGGATCATTTGTGGCATCCTTTCTGTTCGTCAAGGAACAATCCACGGCTTGTTAGCTAGTAGTATATCTCTTCCCTTATTTGTTCTGTTAATATTTTCCACATCATCGGTAAACAAGTTATGGGTCTATAATTGTTTGGAGCAGTACCTTTACTTGTGTCCTTTTGGATCAATGTGGTCTTTCTTTTGGTCATCCAGTCAGGTACTTGCGATCTTGTAGGCATCTGTTCATTTCTAGTGCTATTTTGTCGTGTATGGAGGTGAATTTCTCGGACCAGAATCCATGTATTCCATCATGTCCCGGCGTTTTCAAGTTTGATATCTTTTTTAGTGTCTTTTTGAGTAGTTCGATGTGTATTTCCGCTTTGGGGCCTTCCACGAGTCCTTCTAGTTCTCGGGTCGTATCGTTTATCCATCCAGCCTTTTCGTTATGCTTTTTCAGTTGCCATATTTTCGTCCAAAATTGTTCGGTTTCTTTGGCGTCCGATTGTTGGTATGTTTTTGTGTCATGCCCTCCCAATTGTTGATAGAATTTTCTTTCGTTGTTTTAGAATGTCCTGTCTTGTCTGTATTGTTTTACCCTTTGTCGATATCTCTTTAGTCTCCCTTCTTTCACCAAAACATTCTGGTTTACTTCCTCAAGTTGTACTGTTATTTTTTCTTGTGCTTTCTTTTCCATTCTCTTCCCACATATTCCAGGATATTTCTGTTTTACCATTTTGTCCTGTCTACGTAGATTATTTTTATCTGGGTTTCCAGTCCAATTTCCCATCCTGGTTTCGACTGTTTCTTCGAGCTTTTTGAGGGGACCCCAATTTTCTCAGACACTAATTTCGACCCTGCTTAGATAATTTAACTCAGTTATATCATTTGTTGTTATGTAAGGTAGTATTTGATTTATTTTGTTTGTTTCAGTTTTAAGAGTTCTCCATTCTATGATTCTTTATGATGGAAGGGTGGTCTTCACACTGTTCATAATTTTTTTTAGGTTTTCTAGGTTTGTCTGGTGTTCTTGTGGAAGTGTTTCAGTCGGGTTACTTGGTACTGTGGCGTATTCATTTTCAAGAGTCAGTTGTTTGTTTCTGATTTGTTGTTTTTGGTTGGCGTCACTTGATGTGTTTGGAATTGTACTGTCTTGCGTCTGTGTTTTCTGGTGTATTTCTAGTATTTCAAGGTCAGAAAACCATCCTTTTTTATTATTGTTCTAACTTGGTTGGCAAGCTTTTGGCTTGTTGTCTGAATACTAGCACATTCTTGCTAGATCTTTATCATTCTTATCCTATACCTTCTTTGTGAAGGGTTGCTCCTAAAATAGCAGTGTAGTGCAAGATGATTGTCTTCCCTGGTCCATGTTTAGCGTTTTGGTCTCTGATCATTTTGGTTACTAATATCGTTATTCATGTACCTGAAAAGAGAGCAGCCAACATTTGCAAGATGACGAACAGGTCTCCCATGTTGGCTATTAGGAGAGAACCTGCCGATCATGACACCCAAGCCTGTTGCCTGGGTCCCACGTTTTGTAATATTGAGATAGGACATTTTTATCATGGGTGGTATATTGTGGCTATACCACACCCAAGGTTTGTTTTTGATCTGCACACCTGACACAGATGTGACCGAGAGCAGTCATATTGACTGTTCATAAACAGCGAGTCACAAAAAAAAAAAAAAAAAAAATCGGGACGTAAATCTAAACCCAAGGTGTCCTACTTTTTTATTTATTTATTTTTGACTTCCCAAGTAACTAGTTTGGACTGCTTGAAATATTTTTAACACCAGTTTAATGGTAATATCTTATATTAAACCTAGTTTTAAATGTGCTGGTGATGATCTTTCACATGAGATTTTGGATGATTTTACGGCAAAATACCGGGCTAAAACGTCTATCGATTGAGAATGTCGTTGGGCAATATGGATTGCTCCTGGTAAAAACATTTAGCCGATTAGTGACACTCTTCAGATAAAATATAGCAAAAATTCACCAAAATATTTTACAAGTCATCGAAAATCTAATTTTTTTTAAAGTGTAGTTTGTACTAACCTCTACACAACGAGTGTTCCTGGAGAATTATCTAGTCTTTGTATACATCCATATATTTATTAAGTTGGGGCTTTACTTTACTCCGTGTCAAAGTTTTTCACACCAGTTTTAGTTGCTGCTGTTTTTAGCGGGGTCGGAATGACAGCATCTCTCCTCAGTTTTTCAGGACTTTACTGAGTATTTTCAATGATCTGAACAATGCTCAGTCTCGAGTCTTCTTTGTTTTCTAAAGATACCATTCTCCTTGCCAAACCTTTGGGGACCGTTCCAATAGCACCAAATTAAATTAGTATCACCATATTTTTCATGTAACACAGCTTTTACAGCTAAGTAGCAAGGTCAAAATATTTGCGTGTTTTTTTCGCTTTCTTGCACTTTCATTATGTGGTCCATTGGAAAAGAAAAACCCACGAGATGACAAAGACTTCTTCTGTTTCTTAGGACTTTACGAAAATGGGATTTTGCTATAGGGTTTGGAAATATAAGAAATATACCTTCAAATTGAAATGTTTCTGTCAATTGATAATAGCAGTCAATGAATTTAATAAAATAAGTAAATACAATGACCTGAAAATAGAAATTGAGAAAATGTGACACTGTAAAACTACGACCACCGCGCCAATAACTATGGGACTGTAGGCATAATCTAGAAAGAGAGGGATAAATGACTGTTGACATGAATTTTGGGTTCGTTCCTGGTGACCTCGTGTGCTTTGACAAGGTGTCACGTTGTGATTAGTAAACTGCAAGATGGCAGTGCGTCGGGGTAGGCCGGTCGAGCAGGTGGGTAACCGGAAGTTGACCACGTGATATGAGAACCACGCGGTCAGATTTAGACTGTCAATCGAGTCAGAATCGAGAGTCGAGCCAGGGATACGCAGCCGATCAGAGGCGCTAGTGCCGTCTCTGACGATACAGCTTGCAAGGGGATGCAAGCGTTGGTACCCCGTGGCTCCAGGAAGAAGATATGGGGCAAGAGAAGTCCTCTCGCTGAATATATGGGTCCCCATCTATCTCTCAAACTTACAACAAGCTGTGTGCCCCTTTTGAGAATAAAATGAGAGAGAGATATATTTTTATAAAGAAGTGTGTTTCGTTTCGTTAATTGAATTTCGTAGATCATGTTTGATTATCTCGTTGATGAATCCATAAAAGACAGTACAACATAGACACATCAACAAGATATCTTACTGTCCCAGCTGATATGAAATACACAAAATTGCTGATCGCAGAACAATTGTAAGAAAATTAAAATAAAACAGGAAAAAAAAGCACAGATCATGAAAGTGATTTTGATACCAATTGTAAGCGGTTTTCTCGGAACGATCCTGAGAGGTTACTCAAGGGGGATAGAAGAGTTAGAAATCCGAGAACGAGCAGAGACGATTCAAACTACTACATTAAAAAAATTAGTATCATGAAATACTACTACTACAAATAATAATAATATTGATAATAATAGTAATAGTAATTATAATAATCATAATACGTAACTAATAATCACATGATATGCTAATGCAGCAAATTGGTGTAAAGTGAGTACAAGTCAAGACAAGACTGGGTGGGGAAGGGATAAATTAGAAACTGTGCAAAAAAAGCAAACATGACGATACATTCACGTGGTATTTGCACAAACAAGGATCCTTTCTGGAGAATTAGAGACAAAATATTCTCTAGGATTTTGAGATACAAAAAAATCACCTAATTCCCACCAGATGACCAGACCTAGTAATAGATAACTAAAAAATATAAAATCTGCCAAATTGTGGACTTTGCTGTCCCAGGGGATCACAGTGGAAAAATCAAGGAAAACGAAAAGAGAGAGAAATACTTGGACCACGCAAGTAAACAAGGCTACAGAACATGAAGGTGACGGGGATACCAGTTGTAATATGTGCGCTTGGAATGATTCCAAAAGGCTTGGTAATTCAAGGATGAGCCAAGACCATCCAAACTACAACATTGTTGAAATCAGCCAGAGTCGTGGAGACCTGAGAAGACATGCTGTTTCTCAGAATCAGCGAACGTTGCTATGAAAAACACACAAGGTGTAATAATAATAATAATAATAATAATAATAATAATAATATGCTGTCATTTGGAGTTCTGTGAAAGGCCACAGGCTGACGCTGATTAGAAAAATTCGATAGAAATATTGATAATAATGATCATCAATAAACTCTATAGGGTAAAGAAAGGAACAGACTGCAACATTAATACAATATAGCCAAGTAATTATCAACGCAATATAATTTATACCTGTCTTCTCAGAATGCTCCACAATCTCAATCGACATACAACAGTATATAAGGGGATGATCACCTCGTGGGAGACTCTTGGATCGATGATGGCATAAGCGGGAAACTGACAGTCACCAATTATCTTTAAATTTGTGTTTATATATATATATATATATATACACACATATATATGTGAGTGTCCACTCCCTCTGTGTCTCTATTTCTCTCTGTTTCTCCCTCTCTCTGTCTCCCTGTCTCTCTCTATATATGTATCTTAGGATTGCATTATCTACAGAGACAGGGCTTGCTATGTAGAAGGGATGCAAAATTCGATTAAAATCACTACGGCAAGATTCACCTGATTCTTTTAAAAATCTTTTCCCATTGTTTTCTTATTAACATTTCCTCAGGGATTCCTGTTCAGATATTAGACTTTAATACGCTTCAAAGCGTATTGTAACGAGGAATTGCGATTTTCTACAATTTTGATTTTGTGCTTCTGTTTGAATATTTTTTAACTGCTAATGTCCAGTTATATTTACGTATTCCTGTTCTTTATCTAAGCTGGTTTTTAACTCATGTGAATTCCCATGCTATTCTTGGTGGACCACTGCAATTTCCTGAATAACTATTTTTTTAATTACAGACATGGAGAGTTAGTTTTAATCTATTGTTTCTTATTATTTTCTGAATCCTTTATGTTTTAGGTTGGAAGACAGGTGAGATGGAATGGACTTAATTTTGGTAGTTTGAAACCACGCTGCAACAAGAGAGAGATACATGTCACATTATGAAATAGAGGGTTCTGCGGACTCATCAATGGACATATAATAAATCATAATTACAATGTATGCATTATTGATATCGATTATGTAAATCGTAAATAATAATCTGCGTGTATTCATTAAACGCATCCTTTCGGATCGGATCGGATACAGATATTTGAATTCAGATTTCCTTCTTCTAGACCAGTTGTTTCATTATGACTAAATGACCCAATCTGTCCTGGTAACCAGCTTTTAGACAGACTGATAGCTTGGTCAGAAATCACAATGATCTAACTCACTTTTTTTACAATTTTTTGTTTTAATCTATAGTCCATCATAACGGATAAAAAGATATACCATCTCTTTGAATATTTTTTGTTTCTTTAATCATATAAGGGTCACCCACTCGAATTAAACTTGGAAATATTGATATTTCTCTGGTGGATGAAAATGAAGGGAAATATCATGAATAGTTGTCCTACCAATAAGAATATGCCACTTAATTACAGTCCGTTAGATTTATATATCACCCAGCCAAGACAGAGAATAAATAACTGATGGTGACAGGTTAAAACGTACAATGCAGTAATTCCCTTTCACCCTTCAACCTTGGTGTTGTGTAAGGACTAAAAAACCGCTTGATGAGATGCAAACAAAGGAAATGGATGTATTTCCTGAAGAAGAAATGAAAATACACCCATCAGACGCCAATTGCAAGTATTGAGAGACTGGATAACCCCAATAAGAAGGCAGTTTAAGGCTTGAAGTAATTCTGTCATCGGATTTTGCAAAGGAAAGAGTTTAATTATTGATTTTGCTGACTATAGTTGAGGAGATCCTAAGTGGCAGTGTACTTATAGTTATTGCTAACACAGGTTTTAAGACAATACATATATTGCTAGCGACAATTTTGGCAAGGTAGAAGCTTTGAAATTTAAAAACAGGGTGAAATACAAAGATAAGAAAATCAAGGATGTAGAAATTATGGAAAAAGAAGATATTATCACCTCAAGGAAATACTATAGTCGGCTAGTCAGGCTTTTGGAAACTAATAAGGAATTAATAGCTCAAAGAATTGCGCCAGATTCAAATAGTTTCAATGAAAATCTATACTGGAGGATACTCTTTACTGAAATAAAGTCATATCCAACACATCAGAGAGAACTGGTAGAACAGGCCGTCTAAGAGATTTTGGATGCAAGTATAAAAGAACGAACCCAGTCCCTGTGGAGTGGATGGTGACAATAGATTTTATATGAATTTCAGATCATTGAATAAAATAACATACCCGCTTCTGCTGATAGATGACAGAGAAAAGCTACAAGTTTTTTCATAATTAAGCTTAGAGCGGATACTGGCAGATGGCTATGGATGAAAAAGATCACTAGAAGACTGCGATCGGATGATATTTAGGACTATATCAATTTCAGGTCATCATCTTTGAATTATCGGGGGCACATGGAATTTTTTTTAAGTCAATGTCAATAATTTTGAGCGGAATGGAAGTCATTTGCAATAGCTTATCTGGATGACATTTTGATATTTTATATCAGAAGAACATTTTCGTCGTTTATAGTTTGTATTTGACCGATTGAAACAACATGGATTAAAGCTTAAATTTTTAAAGAAAGGGACAAAATACTTAGAAATCCTTATTAATAAGGAGGGAGTGAAACCTGACATGGATAAGGTGGAAGTAATTATATTCATGTCGGAGCCCTAGGCAGTAAGTGAAGCCCAAGAAATGAGATAGCACCTTTGATGGAGATAGATGCGCCTTTTTATTCTTTTGAAAAGGTCACCGTAGATGTGTTAGGTCCATATATCAAGACTCCAAGAGGATATATATCCACTGTCAGTTTCGTAGACTGGCTAATGAAATGGATGGAAGCCTTCGCAATAAGAAATAAAACAGCTAAGGCAATGGCTCAGCTGATAATAAATAAGATATTTCCAAGGTTAGCGTCGGAAGGCATCATCACCATCTCTTGCTATTAGCACGGATATTCCTGACGGTCTCTCTCCACACCTCCCTATCGTCCATTGCTTTCGGCAGATCCTCAGGTCTATATCCCGTATCGGCACAGGGCTGCTGTATGTAGGTTCGAACTGGACGTTCTGCCTTTGCTCGTCCATGGGAAGGGGTCCACAGGAGTACGTCACTCACGAGCTCGTTCCTACTTCTCCAGCACTGTCCCGCGTGTTTGGTTTGACTAATTTTGATAGTTTTGTAGGTGGCCATATAGCTGCACTTCATTTCATCGGTCAGGTCTGACTTCCATATTACCGAAAGTCTACCGATAGCTGTCTATGCCTTTGCTAGTCGCATGTTGGTGTCTGTCTTGGTTGATGAGAGACTGCTCTCAAGGTAGATGAACTTGTCCAGAATTAGAATCCAACAAATTTGTGAATGAGGTAATTAGAGAGACTTCAAAGTCTTTAAATATCAAACCAATTCCCTATAATATTCCCAAAGTAAAGCCAAGGTAGAGTGATTTCACAGAGACAAGTTGGCAAAATTATCCGAAGGAAAGAACGAAAGTTAAAATTTCTTCTTAAATTAGAACCAGGCAGTATCCAGATTCTGAACGGATGAGACTAGTAGATTCTCTTCATATGAGGACTGATAATCTGAAACTCCGAAAAAAATACGTGGGTGAAATTTTTATCGCATTAGGATCGAAAAGGAACATTAAATCTTCGTGAAAACAAGAAATCAAATTCTCAGGGCACAAAAAAAAAAAAAAAAAGAAGCGAAATGAGTGGATCAATAAAAAGGTCAGTGGTTAAATTAGAGTTTAACGTTCTCGCTTTTTACAAAGCCCATGTGAAGCAAGGTAAGTGGTATTGGAGATGGAGGCCATACGACCGGATAATGCCAAGGACTCAAGAAGAATTACCAAGTCATCTTAGATTTACAGCAGATCCAGTGAGGGAATTATGGCACTATTATGAGTCCTTAGGGTGCACAACAGTTTTCAGGGAGAATGTCATTGTAGCCTCAGTACCATGATTGGATGAAGAAAATAGTTTTGAAGTATTCATAATAGTAAATTTACATGTTCTCTATCCAGGTAAGGGAGAACAGTGGCAAAATCTAGACTGAAAGTGAATAATATAGGTTTAAATCTCACAGAAAAAAGTTTATGCTATTACAGCCAGAGGAGTCCTAGTCCTGAAGTATGAAATATATTGAAATTGTGTCCCAAGTAAAGACCAATTTATACGACTAGCGGATATTAAATAAGTGTGATGGAATTTTTTAAGGGATATGTGGATATGATCTTTTAATTGATGTAATGAAAATGAAAGTGCTATTCCAAGCAGTGATGATACCCGATGGAATATAGGTTATAGCTTTTAATGGAGATATTGAATTGACTAAGCTGTATGAAAAGCAGTACAAGTAGGCTATAAAGGTTAAACATCCTGCGAATGTCAATAAGTAAGCTAGGGGTTGTGCCCTTTTTGGTGCTACACTGATTATTTTGCCTTCCTATCAGGCAGAAGAGAAAAGTGGAATTAGAGATAACCCCTAGCTGATGTGTCGACCAATAACTCGACCGGAGTATGGAGTCTGTCAAAGGTTTTAAAATTTGAGGCCCAAGAGATTCCAACGCTATTAGAAACTATACAGCAAATCAGCTTTAGGGGCCCGGCAGAGAAATTAAGAAGTGTAGCCAGCTCTAAGATCCCTTGAGAATTAAAATGGAGAGATACAATGTTGAGGCACTATTTGATACCAATCCTACTGGTTATATTGGTCGTGTTAATTATTGTGAAGATATGTAAATTGAGGAGGTTAAATGGATCATATGGAGTGAGGAAATGATTAACCAAAATCTAAAGCGAAGAGGTCGAGCTGCAAAGGATATTGAATCCTGTCGGCAGTTGAAGATAATAGATGTTATATACTCATTTGCCGTATCATAACGACTCAATAATAGTAAAGAAAGACGCATGAAGAAAGACGCAAGAAGACTTCTTTAGAAAAATATTTACCTCTCTCACTTTATTGCAAGGGTTCGGAAGGGTTGTTGAAGGGTTGCCTGTGAGAGGGTACTGGAGACCGAACATAAACTTCATATTTTGACCCCACTGTTATGACCGTCACGTTGTGTCTTTCTTGTTCTCTTAGATGCTCAACCAGAGGTCTTGGGGTCCACTCCATCGGGGCTTTTCCGAGGGCCCCCTTGGTCGGGTGTGGCTTTCCCTACCACATATGGTCTCTACTGTCTGGAAGTCTGCTGGCAACTGCTCTGGGACCCAAACTCAACTGAGTTGAATAATAATTCAACGCCCACACGATCGCCTACTGGATCTTTGAATCGGATGTTTAATCGTCATCAAGCGGAAATAACTGCCATGCAGTTCAGAGGTTACTCTCTTCCGGTGCATCACTGTTAGTGGCACAATGGGACCTTCACCTTGTCCCATATCATAAGCCTTAATCCGCCCACGCGATCTCTTTCGATTACTGGCCGTTGGAATGTGTCACTTCCTTCCGGTGTATTACCTTGGAATAGTATTTTTGGGCCGGGTCGAAGGTCAAAATATTACATAGAGACCTGCTTTGATCTTGCAGATAAGTTAGAACAAGAAACTCCAGTGAAGTTGATGATGGAGTCGATATTGGTAAATAGATTGGAAAAGAGGTGAACGGTTAAAGTGCAGGTTTGAAAAGGAGAAGGAACCCTCAAATAAGTTGATTTATTAGTTATATTTCAAGTTTTTCATACCAGCTTTTCATTATTAGCATGATGCATTTTTCTATGCCAAATTCCATCCCTATGTCCTGACTGTATATTCTCACTTCTTGTGCTAGGAGTTCCAATTCATTGTGGGCAAACAGTTTGATGTCATCCATGTACATTAGATAGTTTATCTTTTTTTGCGATTCAGAAAGTTTGTAGCCGCCTGTGCATTTCCTAAGTAAGTAACTGAGTGGCATCATCATTATTATGAAAAATAACGGTGATATCGCACCTCCTTGGAATATACCTCTCTGGATTTTCACCTCAGCAAAACATTTCCTTCCTGCTGTCAATTTCATTTTTTATCTTTTCATCTCCAGTTTTGCGTGACCATCTCCAGTTTTACCTTTTTGAATTCAATCCGTAAAATAACTAAATTTTTTTTCTTTTCGTTTTACTCACTTTTTACTCAATGTATAGTAGATCTCCTCTTCCACTTGTGACATTATTATTATTATTATTATATTTTAAACTCTTTTGAGAGTTTTTCACACCAGCAGTAGCTGATAGTTTCTCATTGGATTTTAAGTGACAGCAAGTCTACTCAAGTCTCCAGAATTCTTGTCGATATTCTGGCTGATTTCAACAATGCTGTTATTGTTATGATTATTATTTCTTCTTCTTCTTCTTCTTCTTCTTCTTCTTCTTATTATTATTATTATTATTATTATTATTATTATTATTATTTTGAGAGTTTTTCACTGGAGTCTGGTATCATCATCATTTTCATATTTCCCAGATTTTTCAGTTAAGGTCCAGGAAATTATCTCTCTTTTTGCTTTCTTTCCGTTAAACCCTGTGTTCAGCAGGAACGACAAAGTTTGTTAATCGGCTGATTCTCGTTTCTTTTTTTTTTTTTTGTTGATAATCAGTAGTTCTGGTCGTCTGATAGGGATTTGATGATCCGTTTGTATCTCCAAATCCCAAAGTATTTTGTGCATTTCCTTTTCTTATCCGGAATTATTGTTATTATTATTATTATTATCATTATTATTATTATTTTATACTCTTTTAGAGTTTTTCATATCAGTGTTAGCTGATGGTTTTTCACTGGAGTTTGAGGGACAGCAAGTCTTCTCAAGTGTCCAGGACTCGTCTCAGGATTTTGGCCGTTCTTAGCAATGCTGTCGTTTGGACAGTCTCTACCCGTCTGCCAATTTTTAAGTCTTCTACGCCTTTTAATCACCCTTTAGTTATTGTGCCTAAAGCACCAATCACAATTGACACAATCGTTACTTTCATGTTCCACAGCTTTTTCAATTCTCTTGCAAGGTCGAGGTACTTATCCTTCTTTTCACTTTCCTTCAGAATTATTCTATGGTCTGCCGGAACAGCAAAGTCGACAATTTAACAAATTTTCTTTTTTTTTTGTTGATTATTATGAGGTCTGGTCTTCTGGCTGGGATCAAGTGATCCGTTTGTATGTTCAAGTCCCATAGGAGTTTATGCGTGTCATTTTCTAGGGCAGGTGCTCGGTTGTGCAAATACCATTTGTTTGTAAGGTCAAATTGAAATTTCCTGCACATTTCCCAATGGCCCACCTTGCCGACCCAGTCGTGTCTCGCCTTCTGTGCTAATTTGCTGCATTCGCTTATTATGTGATTGATCGTTTCGTCTCTGTCACCGCATATACATTAACTGTTTTGTTGCGTCTTATCTTTCCTCGCTTTATTATTATTATTATTATTATTATTATTATTATTCCCTTAATTTGATACAAAAGATCTGCACTTGTTCCAGATCAACGCACGTTCTCCTTTTGCTGTCTCAAATATTAGTCATACCGTATGAATTGAAAACTAACTCACTCGTCTCACTCTGCATCACGTGTTCCCAATGAAAAGATTTGTTCACGCATGACATACTTCTGCAATGCTGCAAAGTTTTTCCAGTGGTCACACCAATTTCAAACAAAATATTTTAACTGAAAACGTTTCTTATATTGACCGTAGCCAGTTTTCTTTTCTCATAAAATCTAGCTCCACATGCATTTTCATTTGCAGAAAAAAAATAAGTGGTTAGAAAACATTCAGCCCGGCAGAAAATATTAAGAAACATTTTCTCGCATTTAATGCATGAAATAAGTTATAAAAATGAAATAAAGCATATATAATATTTAGCTGTAATCTAAATATTTTTTTAATAAAGTAGATTTTGATTTTAAATGCCTTGTATAATAATAACTCTATTTTCTATAGAAACTGAATATATTTCTATTATCCACATATTTCTAATTTTTTGCTATGAATCAAATAAATCAAAATGTCACTTATATTTCGGGTGTTTTTCCTCGCTAAAATCAATTGTTTTACTTTATGATGTTTTCTCCCTTATATCTAATAAATCTTATTGAATTGAAGTGTTTTCTGGATTGTTTAGATCTGAATGTATTTGCGGGAAGTTCCAAGAATCCAATTTTAGGAAATTTTGTTTTGTAAACTCACTCAATCTGAAGCAGATTTAGTTTAGGTCAGAATACAATTTATTCAAAACTAGGAGGCAAATTTTTCGAAAATTCTGAGTACTCCATGAATTTTAAGCCTCTAAAATCCAAATGAAAGGAACAAAATCCTCCTACTGGTAAAAAAAAAACATGCTTTTTATTATTAATAAAGTTCAGTTTTCTGGTGTCACTTTTTATTTACTTGATGAAATCTAGTTTTCGGCGTATTTAAGTTTTATCCATAAAAGTACTTTTCTTAATTTAGTGGCTTTGTTCTAACACAAAACATTGTTATCTTTAATAAAAATTCTCCGGATATTTACAACCTAAATGTTTTGTGAAACACTTATAGAGGATGTCGTTTTCTTTTTATTTCCGTGATAAAGTTTCATCCGCTTTATACATCTACAAGTTATGTTCTGGATTAAACAAGTTGGAATGTTTAGGATGTATATTTTGTTTTGGAGTGAACACTTCAGAGAAAAAGGAGTAGCATTGATTCCGGTTTGGTTCGCTTTGGTTGAGTTTTATGGCATATCAACCTTTGTATGTTATTTAACGACAAATCCATTTTTTATGTAAATAATCAGTTCTATTTCAAACAATTCAGTTTAGCATGAGTACATAGTTTGTCAAAAACTTTTCCATTTCAAACTATTCAGTTTATTCAAGCAGTTATATATAACAATTCAGTTTAGTGTAAGTACAATTTCAATGTCAAAAACAGTTTTATTTCAGATAATTCAGTTTACCATAAGTGCACATTTTAGAAGTCAAAACAGTTCCATTTCAAGCAATTCAGTTTAGCATTAGAACGCAGTTTTAATGACAAAACAGTTCTATTTTAAACAATTCAGTTTAGCATGAATACGCAGTTTAAATGTATAAAAATAGTAAACGCCAACAACCGTTTAGTTCTATTTAACCCATAGGTAGGACCCTTATCAGATGCTACCACTCCGGGCCAGAGTGGACCTGGGAGCGATGGCAATAAAGGGGTACCCCGCATTCCTCAAAGCTCCAGCATTGCAAGAATCTCGCCATCAGATTGTTTAGTGTCATATCCAGGACACTGTTCTTCTAGGAGAATGGCTTTGGCATTAAATAACCTACAAAGGTTTATATGCAATTAAACACAGAAACCAACCAACCAACCAACCAACCAGAGTGCATTGCAGTCATAGTGATACTGGTAAATACACGTCTTACCCCTCTGCAGAGAAGCAGTCGGTGTATTCTACAGCCCCAGCCGACAGGGCCAATTGATTCCGGCATGGTCTGATTGCATTGAAGAGAAATTGTTATTAGGTTCCAGTCATGAAACTAGCTCAGAAACTGGACACAGATCACACTGCAACAATTATGTGTCCAATTATTTTAACCTAAGAGAAACTTTATAATGTTTGATTTCTATTGCCATCAGATATTCCTCCTCAAAACCCTATGTCCATTGCTCTTTTAAGAAATGTTTTGACTATTACATTGGAATACGTCAAGACTGATTGCATTTCACTTAGTACTTATACCCTTGGAAAAGGTATGAATCCAATTATTCTCTCTCCAGCTATGGGTAAATAGTAGAACGGACTGGGTTCTTCAGCCTTGTTGAGGCAACTAGTCTAGGAGAAGGAAAAACTCTTAATTAAAACCTGTTAAACTCCGCTTAAAAATTGACCTTGTGTCATATCCTGCCCGAGCAGAGGGGTGGGTAAATGTAGATTACATTGGAACATTCAGTTGTAAGGAGATTATATAAGATTTAAAATTATTTTGATATCGTGACCAAAGTTCGACTGTAGATTTCTCTCTCTTCAGGTCTCTGCCCCTCACTAAACTATGTTACAGGTTTATGTCTGTGACAGTGGGGTTGGGTGAATACGTACTTACAATTAGTAGGGATGCAAATTGATATTAATACGTACATCCAAGATGGCAGTGTTTGTAAAAAACATCCTTTCTTTGAAAGTATATTTGAAATTTTTATGTTTTTTTACGAAGCAAAGGTATAATTTTAAGCTCTGTAAAGTTCCCTAAATAGTACTTTTCTATTGCACTCAGATCAGTTAAGAATGAAAAGTTTTCATGAATTTGTGTCAAACTCACTTAGAAAATATCAACAACTATTTTTAGAACTTTCAGAAAAAATGGTCGAAAATAATCAAATGACAACGATCATAGAGATCACAAACTTTTGGCCCTCAAAAATGCTATACTTCATTTTAAGTTATTTTAAAAAAGTAAAATTAAATCTATTGTGCATGTAATCTGATTGCTTACAATGTATTAAACTTTCACTTTCATCTTTGCCCTTTAGTAAAAAAAGTTGCAATGGTGTATGCCTTTTTGTTCTCTCTGTTTAAATGATAAAGTAAATCTACATTGCTTATTTATTCGCTGGTTATATTTTACAAATATCATCAATACTATCAAAACTTATGACTATTTCACAGTTTAATTAAAACTAACATGTACGGATTAGAGATCGATATCATGCACTTAATGCTTGCTTTATGATTTACATATGATAGATGAATCGTATTTAAAAACAAAACATTTTATATTTACCGTCAATAGTATTTTACACTCAAAGTTTGCTGATTCAGCGGACACGCAAAGATCTTAATCTGTAAAATTCTATCCTAAAAAGGTGCTACAGAAAAAAATGTTTACTGTTTCTCAACAACCTGGATTGAAAGCATTGCAGATATTAAAACTTAAAGTTTCACTGAATTTTTACAAAAAATGTCATCTTGATTATACCCTTGAAAATTACCTCTGATCGTATAAAGTGAGAGTTATCATATTGGTCCTGAAGACCTATTATCTTGTTTTATTTTCTTAGAGTGCTCAACAACTGTGACCTCGTGCCAGATAATTTAAAGGCTATGAACAACTACCATAAAATGATGATTAGAAATCAATGTTTTTTCGATCAATTCACTTGTGTAGTGAGTTCAAGTCGCAGTGGGTGGTCAACAGTTGTTGTTATATAATTAGGGAATGTTTTTTTTATTTCAACCATTTTTCATTAATTATATTTTATCATTCAGTTTGGTTGGGCTTTGAACTATTCGGGTTAAGTGATCAGGTGTTTAGTCAAGGATATGGCAATCAGCATTGTCATAATAAACCCCAGACAGAAAATGGGGCTGGAGTGTGGATGATGTCATGCCCAGAAGAGATAGGCTGAGAATTTGGAAGATTTTGAAAAAGATTCAGTTGATGTCCGACCATGGTGTGGAGAAGTTGATGTCTGACCATGGTGTGGAGAAGTTGGGGCCCGACCATGGTGTTGAGAAGTTGGAGTCTGACCATGAGGATTTGGGGTTGGACCATGGGGGCAGACAGTTGGGTTTCTACCGTTGGGGCAGAGAGTAGAGTTCTCTGCCATGGAGTTTAGTTTTCTGCCGTTGCGGTGGTTGTTGGGTTTTGCGGGTCCCGACCAGTGAGGATGAATTGAGATCTGGGGCACCACGGGATGTACCGAGCGTTGGGGGTGGTCTTGGCATAGTGTGATACGAGGGTCTTTTAAGAATTTTGTCTCTCTCCTCGTGTCGAGGAGCAAAAGTCAGAAGTTAATAAATGCCATCGTACCTGAGTAACAGAGTCCGCTTGCATTTGTATTTGCCTGTATCTCTGTTTGTAGACGTACATGTATAGCGAAACAACATAGTTGCCTCAAGCTAAAATGAACAGAGTAAATGCTTACACTCTTCGTATTGATAATATTATGGAATATAATTTATAAGAAGTTAGTTTGCCGGTAATTTCATTTTTAAATGAATTAGAACTAATTTGCTTACATACTAATATTGCCATTGTCTCTACGTCGTTAAATGGTTTCAAGTTTTGCTATCTAACATTAATAATTCTATTGAACGTTAATTATTTGCTAGTATACTGTGAAGTGGTTAAAAATATTACTATTAAATACAAATTATTCTATTCGACATTAATCATTCACTTGCACACAGATAAATTGTTCCAAATATTACTATATATAACAATTAAATTAAACGTCAGTCATTTGTTTACACACAATTAGATGACCAAACAATTTAATTTTGCATAAATCATTCGTTTGCGTTCTGTTTTAAATGTCAAATAGTTATCTTTGACCCATAAATAGGACCCTATCAGGTGGGATGCCTCCGGGTCAGAGTGGACCGCAGAGGAGTGGCAATGAAGAGGTACACCACATTCCCAAAATCTCTGGAGACTCGCCATCATATTGTTTAATGTCATATGTAGGATACTCATTGGTAGGTGTCTTACCCTTCTGAAGCTATCTACTTGGTGTATTCAACAAACCGAGTTAACTGAGCTGTTTTCTTAATGAGATTTGGGCCGTAAATTTGCCTAAAATTTAGCAAAGGAAATAATTCACGCAGTATTTTACCAGAAGAAGAAAAATGGACGTAAATGAGCTAATGCACTTAAACGCTCTCGAAAATGAAAGACGGAAATGGCGATTCGTGACGCCGTTGTGCTTTAAATAATTTGGCGTAAAAAATGGGAAATCTTTATGTCCACGATGGGAGCCCTGAATGCTCAAATTTCTTCCCTTGAATCCGATCTAAAAAAGTCTATACTAATGAAGATTGTAAATATCTTAAATATTTTCAGAGCAATTTTATGATAAAAAGCAATGAAAGAGTAAAAATATCGACCGGCAAGATAGAAAATAAAAAATAAATTGATCGATTACCCCTTGGGACATATTTTATGCATAAAGGTCAGGAAATTGCTAATATTGTACGTTTATATCTACATTTTTATAATATTTTCTGAAGATGTTTTTGAATATTTTGTACGTGGTTAAATGAAAACAAGTATTACTATTTAATACAAATTATTTGTAAACACATTTATTTAACCCAGAGATAGAGCCCTTACAGGTTGGCCCGCTTTGGGAAAATGGGCATGGGAGTAATAAAGGAGTACGTTACACTTCCAGATCTCCCTAACTGGCACGTAACCATCAAATGCAGTTTAGAATCATACTCAGGGCATCATTTCGGAGTAAAGAATGTTGTCAATGTATTCAAAACCTAAACATGCTGGTAAAATATTGAAAATTAAAATATCTTAATCTAAACTGCATTTGGTTGAGAGACTCCAAATCTGGAATACACGTTAATTCTCATAATTCCCAGATCTACTCCAAATGAGAGTGGAAGTATCTTTTAGGGCCCAAACTTTGTTTCAAATAGATATTTTAAAAGATTATTCACATTAGACAGGAATACTTGAAACTATAAAATCATGTACCAATCGGTTGTATTAGATAGGAATACATGGTATCACATGACTGCAAAAATCACTTAAGCAACAACCAGACATAAAATACAAATATAAATCAACAATAAACGCAATTCTTTAACATCTTGGCATAAAATAACTCAATCAAGAAAATAAAAATACAAATGAAATTTGAAAAATGAAATTATCATCCATATACGAGGTGCATACGATAAGTTTCCAGACTTTTTTCGTATGAGCATTTAAAATTGTTGTAGACTCTTCAATATGTTATTGCTATACATCTTATGATATGACAGACCAATTTTTATTTTCATGGTTCCACGTTTAAATGATCGGCTACAGCAGCAATTGGAATACACCCTGCTAAAGCCTGATTGTCACAGCTGGTGAATTTCAAAAATGCAATCTGACATTTTAGAAGAACAATATGCAATAAAATTCTGTTTTAAGGCTTGGAAAAAATTCCACAGAGACGTATAGAATGCTTCAGACTGCTTTTCGACCATCTTGCATGAATCGAGCATCAGTTTTTGAGTGGCATAAGAGATTCAAGGAAGGCAGGGAGTCTGTGAGGGGGATGATGAGAGGTGTAGGAGGAGTAAGGAAGTCAATAGACCAGGGATGATTGGGCAAAGGGTTCGGGTTAGGGTTACTATGTTGAGGTTTTAAGGGAGTTTAGGAAGAGATTTCGTCGGAAGTGGCCAGCACTCTTTAAATCGGGTCAGTGGCATTTCCACCGAGACAATTTACCAGTCAACAACTCCTTCCTTCTCACAGACTATTTGACCTAGATAGGCATCAAGACAGTTCCTCACCCTCCCTATATTCCAGATATTGCTCCCTGTGATTTTCGGTTATTCCCTAAGCTCAGAGGCTGTCGTTATGAGACTATTTAGGAGATGAAATAGGCTGTGAGGAAGGTCATTAAAAAAAAAAAGAACGAATCTTCGGTCATAAAGAAACCCAATTAATAATTGAATCGATTGACGTAATAGTTATTAACGCGGGAATGAATATCGGCTAGCTAAGTTCAAATTTTGAGAGAGGATGCGTTTACTTCACACTTGGGAAAGGCATGAATCTAATTTTTATCTCTTCATTTGTGAGTAATTATGATTTATTGATTTTAATATCATTAACTCCGTGAGTAAATAGTTGGGTAGACTGGTCTAGGTAAGGTAACTTGTCAAGGAAAATGACAACTGAAGTGAAAACCCGGGTTAAAGGAAGAGGTCACGATAGAATCTCCTCGACAAATCATGACCAAATTTGACGAGTATGGCAATACTCTTACACAAAAAACACAATGTCATCGACAACTTTATAATAACACACCTGCATAATCTCTCTTTCTAGAGCCAATAACAAATCCTAGGAATTTAAGCATCTGTAATCAAGAAAATCTATGCCTCATACGAAAAGAAATGGAAAAAACGCCCGAAATTTAGGGATAAAAAAGCTACACAGTAAGAAAACTGATCTTCCAAATCGTGGGAATTGACATATTGTTTTAGAATATATCATAAAAAAAGGGGTGTATGCAATATAACGGTTACCGTTGCAGAAAATGGAGTCAGTGATTCAAGAGCAAATCTTAGACGTGACATTTGGTTTTTCACTTGGCACTAATAATCTTGGCAAAAGCATGAACAATGACATCGTACTAAATGATAATTTATTAAAACGAGCAAAACTTACACATTTCTAAAGGAAGCCTAAAATGACAAAGAAAAAAAAATGGTTTGATATATGAAAGTAGAAATCATAAGAAATATATTAAGTATAATAATATTTAACAATTGTTTGATGGATTTTAACGGCATGTCGACTCATCTGGAGCTATTTTATGCCAAGAAATTAGAGAATTGCTTATATAGTATGTTTATATTTAGAAATTTTGTGTCTCTTAAGAGCTTTTGCCCTCGATTATATGATAAAACATCTTTCTATTGAATGCAAATAATATTTAAACTGCTCTTTAATCAACCTTAGTTGGGACCCTAACAGTTACTTCTACTCAGAGCCACTAATTAAAGAGCATTCCAAATTCCCCAGACCTCTTGAACAGGTTCCTCACCACCAGATGAAGTGTTATACTCAAGACACCCAATTTTGGAGGAGTCTTACCCTATTGCAGCGAATACAGTCAGTAGTCGACAGAGTGGAAAGCAAATTTAAGCTACAAACAAGTCAGATATCTCTATTTTCAAAAATTTGAAATGAGATTTGATTACTGAAATTTCTAAATGGAACACAGTAGAAAGAAGTATTAGTGAAAAAAAATCTTTTTTGGTGCAAACAAATTTACTCGTTTATTTCCTGCTGTCAAGTGGCTCGATTCTTTTAAAAAACGATAAATAAAAAGCGGAACATAGATTATTCTCATATTCAACTTTTATTCCGGAGTTAACAGCTTCACAGCTCATGAGGTAAAAACTTAATATTTTATTTTCATTTTTTTCCCTGATCTATCTTTTTATATTAACATATATAGACCAGGTTAAAAGAACGATAAGGTTAAATGAAGCCAAACTTATTTAGATTATTTTCCATTGGGGAACGAGAAAACTTTTGTTAAACTGGTCAGGCATTTAACCTCGACTAATGTATGGTTAGGTTTTTATGAAATTCGATTATAAAGAATATTAGACATTTATTAGTCTAAGATAAAAAGAATAAAATACATTGCAGAAGCATTATCGCAGAATCTGTATTTTGAACGAAGCGGATTTGGCGATCCACAATGAATTATACTCTATTTTAATGGAGATTATTTGTTTGTCTTTCAGTAAACGAAACTATGTCACCAGAGGCGCCATGATTCCTTGAATTATCTACGTCACATTCTCAATGGCTAATGAATAATCATTAATTATACTTAATTATTTATTAACGGTGTTTACTATAAAAAATTATCTGATTTAGTAATTTACAAAGCTTTTTGCTCAGATGAGGCCGAAAGCCGTGAATCTAGCTAATTTAGATTTGCCTCAAAACAGCCCATGTTGCTTACTTGTCAAAAATTTTGCAATGTGTCTTTTACGACACTAAAAGTAAAGATTAACTTAGTAAATTGTGTGGATAATTTGTTGGTTTTAACAAAACAAGGTTTTACAAATTATTACAGAGTGCCGTTGATTGTTATATCATTGTTTTATTCACCAGCGTATCAAAAGAAATTCGAAGAATAATTTTATTTTGAAATCAGTTAAGATAAGATAAAATAAAACGTGTGTAATCTTTTAATACGCTTTCTTATTTAGTTTCGTATGTCTTTCTAATTTGATGTTTTATTACAATAAAACTCCAATACTTGTGATCAGCAGAGGGTGCATTTTTTGCAAGTGAAATTAGTGTTTCCAACTAATTTGTAGTCTTCCCCCCAGAAATGTATTGATAACAGATCATTAATAGCTTGCATTAAAGGAGCTAATGTTCTTTTATAAGAAAAGTTGGTAAAATTCATGTTGTGTTTACATATGATGGTTAACCAAAATATGGTGTGACTTTCCTT
The DNA here is from genome assembly GCA_963585895.1 of Sepioteuthis lessoniana. NCBI lineage: Eukaryota > Metazoa > Mollusca > Cephalopoda > Myopsida > Loliginidae > Sepioteuthis > Sepioteuthis lessoniana. The sequence continues at coordinate 5,256,915 of OY757907.1, read as the reverse complement.
TCATGATTTCCTTTCTTCAACAAAAATCCACTCTGAAATGAGTTGATAACAGAATATTGATATTTTGCATTAAAAGAGCCAATATTATTTAATAAGATAAGTTGACACTTGATGCAATTTGTTTTTCACTCTTAAAGATAGACAGAGTGATAGGCAAATAATGTTCTCCACATAGAATATTGTTGTAATGAAATCATGTTACCGACTATCTTTTTTATTTGGTCGCTTGTCCGATTAAGTTTTGGTAAAAATTCCTCAAGTCTTTGATATATCACATCCCAATTACTTAGGATGATTGATGTCTATCAGAGAATATACATGCACCGCGTAAAGAAGCAGTTTTCCTAAAATTATTTTCGAACTATCTCAGGATATATATTCAGTTATTCAGGGTGTATGATTAAATTTGCTATCTAAAGTATATTGTATCTAGTTTCTACGATAGATTTGCATGTTTTGCATTAAAATCAATTGAAATAGAATTATAAGTTCTTAGAAATTAGAACAAGGTTCAAGGTAAGAAGGGGTTTAATAGAGTTAACGATTTTAATCTTGGTATACTTTTGAAGGAAAATGATTTTAGTGACAAGAAATTAAATCAAGGCTTGTTATTTACTAATCTTTGCTTAGTCTGAGATACTGCCGCAGGTTGTTTGAATTACCTGCTTTTTCTAAGAGGTTACCTATTTCAGAAATAAAAAGGCTCATTGCTACTTAACCTTGAATTAATATCTATTCTAATTATTTATAAATTTACTGTTGTAACTATTTCAAGACATAAAAATAGATTTTTCTTTTATCTATACTTCTATTTGCTATTTTGTCTTTTTATAGGCATTATTCATTTATTTATTTTGCTGAAAATATTTAACATTTAATTCAAAACACTTTTCTTTTTGTTATGCTTGCGCAAAAAAGTCCAGTAATGGAGAAATTAAATTGAACGGCGTTTTACAAATTTTTTATATCCTTCACATAAATGTTTTCATGCATTTTATTATGATTAATAACTTTTATTAGAATTATCAACTTATTTATTTTTTTACAAAAAACTTATGACAATGTGGAACATTCAAACACATCACGACTTACTCGATATAAATCATAAATTATTCACTGATTCCTTCAAAACTGGGTTCTCATCTTAATCGTAATCGTCGCAACATTTCGGTCATTCTACTTTTTATCGGTGTCTCTCGTATATATGATATTTAATCACGGAGATATGGACCAAAGAGATATAAGAATTGTCTAAGTGTAAAAAAGATACATAAAAGTCCTGAGTTTAATCACTGAATGAGGCAGCACACTAATCGCGTGCCAAAAACGCAAGGACGAATTATGCAAGAATCACCTGATAGGAAATAATCCTTTAAGTATGGAGGGTGCAATAAGAAAAATCTACCCAATTGCGCTGAACGAAGGGTTCGGTTAAAAATTCCGCTTGAAAATTCGAGATCTTTTGGCTTTTTGAGCTGGAGGTCTCTTTTAAAAGTTTCTGGACATGTTTCAGTTTTTTCAATTAACAAGTTTATTTCATCACCCCAAAATGTATTTATTCTTCATATTCTCATAAAAAAACAGTATATATTTGAATTATGGACCTATTTTTAATAAGTCTTATAAGCTACATTTATTTTTCAACCTATCTGACTGTGATGGAAATATTTGCATTTAGTTTACTAGGTTATTTTCATACCACTCGACCAAATAATATTATGCAAGTATAGGTGATAAAATACATTTTAATTTATATGTTATATCGCATTTAAAAGATTTATTTACATGTATTTATTCAACATCTCTGCCACGAGTAAGATGCGATGGAATAACAATTTTAAGTGGAGTACAGCTGGTTGGTTTCATTTCTGAGTTTTACTTGTAATCAAGACGAAAAAATGCTGTCTGTCTTACTATTTACCCATAGCTGAAGAGGAAACAGATGGATTTGTAGGTTTTCCAAAAGCTCTGAGGTGAAGTGAAATATAAATAGTCCCGTTCGGGGTTTGAACTCGGGTTGTTTATTCGATTTCCTTCGACGATAACCATTATGTTATGCACGCCTCATTTTCATTTGAAAGAGTTACATAAGTTTATTTTTGATAAACTTGCTTTTTTAACCCAAAAGTTCAATGCAGGAGAGAAAAAAAAATTAAAGGATTTTTTAAAAATCGAAAGTGAGAAAAATAATTCGAATAATTCATATCATCTTTCAAATCAATTCCTGTTTCAATGAAATAACCTAAAAAAGCTTTTTTTAAAATTATATACTTTAGGGATTTACAGGAAAAAAATATGACAAATTGGAGGTTATTTTCAGGATAGATCTTTCTTTTTTACTCCAGTGACCGGACAATTTGTACAGTGATAACCAATTAGTTTTTCCTTTTACATATTTAGTCTAGAGATTTGAAAAAGTTGTGTTTTTCTAAGTAATAAGAATTGACGGCAACTTTAGAAAATAGTTTTACGGATAGTTTCTGAGGGGGGAAAAAGCGGAGAAACTGACTTACATGACTGAAACATACGTAGATAATATTGTCATATTTTACGGATGATATGAAAGAACACCCCCCCACACACACATCTGGCATGTTAACCGATATATATATATATATATATATATATATATATTGTCATCAACAGCCAGACTGTTTCGTTGTATCACAACTCTTCAGTGTGGCTAGACACGTAGGACGCTTGAAGCTGGGATCGAAACCCGCCCAACTTTATGTTTGACTTAGAATTGGCTAGGGAATTATAAGGTATTTTATAGCAACAGCAGCAGCAGCGTTCATTTGTCTACATTTTATACCTTACCGGATACAAGAGTGCTCAATTCGTTCGAAGATCTTTGCATTATGCGAGCAGCAGCGGAAAATTCCTTCGCCACAGTGCTCAACCCTCATGGGGGAGCGTATATATTGTCATCCACAGACACACTGTTTCGTTGTATCACAACTATTCGATGTGGCTAGACACGTAGAACGCTTGAAGCTGGGATCGAAACCCACACGACTTTATGTTAGACTTAGTACCAGACCGGCGAACAAGTGTACCACGTCGGCTAGGGAATTATATGTTATCATGCAGCAGCAGCAGCAGCAGCAGCAGCAGCAGCAGCAGCAGCAGCAGCAGCAGCAGCAGCAGCAGCAGCAGCGTTTGTTTATTTACATTTTATATCTTAACGTATACCAGAGTGCTCAATTTGTTCAAAAAAGCTTTGAATTATGCGAGCGGCAGCCGAAAATTCCTTCGCCACTGTGTTCAACCCCCATGGGGGAGCGTATATATATATGTATATATGTACTTAACAGCTTAACAGCCCAGAGCTCAGTTCATAAAAGAGCTTTGCATTACGCAAGTGGCAATGAGTATATATATATATATATGTTTTTCAGGGTGTTGATCACTCTCGCGAGGAATTACTCATTGCCACTTGCATGATGCAAAGACCCTTTTATGAACTGAACTCTAACCTTTTAAGCTGTTAAGCGTATATATATATATATATATATATATATATATATATATATTCTTTCTCCCAGGGGGATGAACACTCTCACGAGGAATGACACATTGCCACTTGTGTAATGCAAACCTCCTTTTTAGAGCTGAGCTCTTCGCTGTCAAGCTCTTAAACGTATATTTAAACTAAGTAAAATGATACATATATGTTAGGTTGACATTGACAATAGCCCTGGGGTAAAATATCCGACTGGCATAAAGTCAGCCAGGTTTCGATCGCATCTTGAGGCATCTTGGTTGTCTAGCCATACTGATGGGGTGTGATACAAAACAATCGGTCTGTGGATGAAAATATATATATGGGAAATGAATCCGATTGCATGAAACTGTACAAATATAAAAGAAAACAACATAAGGTCTTCAGTGGATGGTTTTATTTATAGTTTGAATTATTTACCAACGTAAAACGTAAAGATTTTAACCAATATTAGGGCATACGAAACAAAAAGATAAGAAAGTCTTAAACATTGTATGTCTTTTGGTGGCGTCCGATTTCAAATTTTATCTGTTGTAATATGTGATCAAAATTTATTTTAAAAACATAACGCATTTCCTTAAAAAAATCACCTCTCTTTCTCTCTCTCTCTCTCTTTCTCTCTCTCTCAATATATATATATATATATATATATATATATATGTGTGTGTGTGTGTGTGTGTGTGTGTGTTCATGTTTGTATTATTTTGTTCTTATATACCTATTTTAAACATTCCATTACACAGCCATTCGTCTCAATCAGGGACAGTTTTCTTTATCCTATCTCTCTCCATCTATTTGATCCAACCATCTGTTTAGCTATCTATATATCTATGAAGTCAAATAATTTTAAATAAGAAGTTTGATAACTTTTGATCACCAATATGATTAAATGAGAAAACAATATGAAAAAGTCGTGTCTCTAAAACCTTGAGTTTTTTCATATTTTTATATCAATATATATATAGAGAGAGAGGGAGAGAGAGAGAGAGAAACATGAGTAAAGACAGAGAGAGAGAGAGAGAGAGAGAGTGAGAGAGTGAGAGAGAGAGAGAAGATCAGATAATAATGATACTGGAAATTTGAAGTACGTCAATGATGATGTATTAGTACAAATGTTAAATTGTCAACTAAATCTAATTCTTTTTTTTTTCAATTCAGGTTTACTTCCGGAAAACTATTCAAGAAACGAACCCTTCATTCACTGCTGATATAAAAATGATTATAACAGAAAACCATTAACCCTGCATTTAACGAAGCTTTGTATTCTTCAATACACTTGCCAATCATGCAAGTAAAACTGCAACAACTTATAATAAACTATTTTGTATTTCACCTTGGACTAATATCTATTACGGCTCATAAAAAGTTCCTTGAACCGTGCCAGAATCAAACCATTCCTAAAAGTAAATCTGGAACAAATTGTACAGTATTTGTTGCTGGAAATGCCACAAAACTACAGCTACAGAAACTACTCTTGGATGAAAAAGTGAAGACAATCCTGTTGGATATCATTATACCGAAAAATCTGAGTTATCATTTTGCAAACATTTCTATAAAATACCAGAATCAACATACATCTTTCTATAAACCATTTAAATGGCAAGTCGTTCGTTTTGATATTGGGCAAAATCTTCTGTTTTTGTTTCGCAAATTTAAATTTCTTAATCTAACGAGGATCAATATTGGGTTCCGTGCGTTAAACATTGATGTTCGAAGTGAACCGCCCAACTGTCTGCCGAGATTTTCAGATGATTTTATTTATCTTATACGAGAAATGCTTTTGGCCTTTATTGAAGATTCTCGGGTGCATAGTAAAAAAGAATTATCTGTTTGCAGTCAAATCATAATGAAGAATTACGATATCGCCGATTTTCGAACAATTTGTTATACTCACACATTAAAACATCAAATAACATGTAATTTGCTTAAATCAACCAAAGGATGGGAATCTTTGATGATATTTCGAGATATTGTCGTTGTTATTACCTTGCTCTTTGGCCCGTTTCTAATCCCAAGGCGATTTTATAGTTTAACAAGAAGAGACTATATATTTCATCTACCAAGACAATTACCAATTACAATAGATATTTCTGAAAGTATAGAAAACGAATCCAATGCTCAAATATATACCTTTCCTATAGAACAGTTCCCACAGTTGAAAAGGATATGCCCGAAAAAAAATGTAAAATACTATGGAAAGCTGAAAGCTTTGTATTTAGATGTAGACGATCGAAAAATCTTGCCACGAAGACGTGCAGGTGTAAATTTTTCTCGTGTACTATACAACAAATTATTTAGATGCAAATACCGTTCAGATCAAATGCAGACTTGTCTTATTAGTCGAATATTTCCTTTCTATTGTCAGTGCTTCAGGAAAGTCACTTGGTATATCTGCTGCCGTTGGTTTATGAATATAGTATTGTTACTATTGTTACCGTTACCCTGGCTTATACGTTTGTTTATTTACTATAAATACGAAAAAGAAGACATTATATATCGAGACAATTTTATCAAATCACTGCACTTGAAAATTTCATTTAGATCTAGTATTTTAAGTTATATCCAACCTTTGCACTGGGTATTTATTTTGGTGTATATAGTCTATTTTATTGATTTTATAACTTTTGGTTTTTTTCAGTACAGAAAAAAACAACTTACCGAAAATATTAAAAAGGCTTTTCGATGTATGAGAGAACGTGCCAACTTAGAATATATCACTTTACATGTTGAGTGTTTATTTTTTCCTTTAAAAAAGTTTGGTCTGGTAGGGTTGATCTTTGTTCCTTTCTTTTGGATATTAACTATACCTGTGTTACTCGTTATTAACAGTTTTTATCTCGTTCCACTGATTCATTTAGTTGGATGTTTATTAAAAGATATTGCTATTTACTCTTCACCGTGTCTTCTTAAAAAAATTGGTTTTATAAATCTGAAGTCCCTATCATTAAAGGAAAATTTTTTAAATTTCTTAGTCTCTTTACTATTCTTGTTAAGTATCTTTTCAGCCAGTATTCTTATTATGGAATGTATAAATTATCTTGTTACAGTTACATTCTTCGCCTTCATTATCCTTATAATTAAGGTCGACATAACCTTACCATACATTTCGCTGGGATCCCTTATCATCTTTTATTTGTTTAGTACTGTAAATGCTGTAAACACAGAATACAACAACTTCAAGAAGAAAATCATAGACAAGCTTATTGAAGAAATAGTTGATATGAGCAATGATAACTGTGATCACTTACGGCCTGAAAATACGGGCTATGCAATGAATTGCTCTCTGGTAGATTTTACTAAGAGGAAAAATGATCTAATTTTTAATAGCCACTCTCTTCTTCTATTCACAGACTCCAGTCATCGTCCTTACCTTCCCGAAAAATTCTTTTACTACGTCTGCCACTTGCCATATGAAGGTATTCCTGGCTCAATATTACTAAGTTATCTAAAAGCATTTAAAAAGTTTTTAATCATTCTCTTCTTTTTAAGCTTTATTTTTATCCTGGTTCGAACATTCTTTGAGTTATACAAAGTCTCTTCCACCAACCAAACGTTGGTCACTTTAGTCGGGGGTTTTATTCCTTTATTCCTCCAGAAAATGATTAATATGAATGTGAAAATACACGAAGTAGATATGGAAACAATCGCTTTCAAAAAACTTTTTATGAACAGAGCAAAAGAATATTCACAGGACTGGGTAATCAAGGATTTCATAACTGATATAAAAGAAAGTGAGGACTTAAATGCTTCAACCAATTCTTCAGAAAGCACCGTTTTATATGCGCATTTAAACATTCAAAAGGATATTGTAGAAACAAGAATGTGATATATCTGATGTAATAATTTTCAAAATCGTTACGATAAATCTCTTGCTTTGTTTTGGGATTTGAATATTATGAGATTTTTTAGGAATCGTGAAATATGTAAAAAAACAAAAATAATAATGACAGCTGTGCTATAAGGAAACAAATATGGCTCTGTGAATTCTCATATTTTTGGAGGGAAGCAATTTATCTTAAGTCCACACGCATACACACACATAGAGACACACATATACACACGCTTACTAGATCTTTCTGAATGTATATAAACATGTGTGCGTGTGTGTGTGTGTGTGTCTTTAGGTAGAACATTTTTTTTCTCTGCATATTTTGTTGAAAATAGAAAATCATTCGCTGCTTATCTTTTTAATCTACTTGTTAGGGATAGAGATGTCACAACTGCGGTTGTATGCAGTTTAAAAACTGTCCAAAGCAAGTGTTGGTAAAGTCTAAGTACGGGTCAGTTATTTTCAACCTAATCTCTCTGCATTGTCAGACTGAAGAGTTGTGATACAACGAAATAGTCTGTCTGTCGATGACAGTATATATATATATATATATATATATATATATATACTTGAACCCCAACACGTATATACTAGAATATATTGATAGAAGTATATACAAGAAGAAATTGATGATAAATTTTCACTATCGAATATTCAAAAATTGTTAATGATATTAACCATTAAATTAATTTTAATGGAAAAATGGACTACTACGATGTAAAATGAACTTTTTTTGTGTAAATATATCCTTTTTTGTGTAAAATATTTCCTTTTCTTTTTTGTGTAAAATATATACTTTTCCCAATAGAAAATAAAACTTTAACGCCTTCGAGATGTTTTCGTTTACAGAAGATTTGTGACAACACCCCTCGGCCGGCCCCCACTTTATCAACTTCCTTAAACTACTAATGGCAATTAGATCAGTTCGTCTAGAGTTTTTTTTTCATCTCTGACCAGGGGCATTACACATTTCTTTACAGATACGCAAAACACAACCGAGAGGGAGGAGGAAAATACAAACGAACAAACACGGACTTGGGTCAGATCCAAGCGCAAGAAAGGGGAAGACTATGTGACACTTTTGTGCCGCTCTTCATGCAATTGCAGGCTATTGCAGGGGTGTATTTAGCACGAAACTTCCACAAAGCCACTAAGAATGATGGCTCATCTCTTGACTGCCCTGCTTCGATCTTCTCGCTGCCCCCTTCTGCCGACTGTGTCCTTCTCTGGACAGCTATCTCAAACCGACTGTTCTCTTTGGCCCTTCTTTGACAACTAACTCTCTTTGTCTTCTCTGGGACCTTCCTTACCTCGTCCATTTCCGGTCTCGCGGGAGATCTTTCCCTCAGGCCCTTTGTAGGGTTTTCGCGCCAAATCAGACTAAGAGATTCTCCGACCGGCGCGCACACACACGAACCAAAACAACGAATAGCTAACATAGTGTCACAGATTAATTTCCGCACTGAATGTATAATAGTTTATCAGAAGCACTCCAATCTCCAATTAACACACTATATATTCTATTTCGGCGTAAATACTGGACTGTTCTCCCACATGCATACAATGTGGTATAATAGTATGACTGTTATTCACGCCACAAAATGTTCAAATACTTTAAAGATTCTATCAGAATATGTACTACCTGCATATATATATATATATATATATATATATATATATATATATATTCGCAATTGTGATAGCTTCTTCAGAATTCATTAATTATTTTACAAAAAAGAAACCCTTTCACGTTCTGTTTTGTTTTGTTTGGTTTTATGGCATATCAACCATTGAAGATTAATAAAGCCAATTCGGGCTTACTCATATATATTAAATGTATGATTTGTAAACACATTTTTTGCAAACATTTTTAAACGATTCAGAGCTCTGTTTTGTTCACATTTTAAATAGTTTCAAGTATTGGTATCTATTACAAATATTTATTTATTATTAATCAGTTGTAGGCACACAGTTTAATGGTTTCAAGTATTGGTATCTATTACAAATATTTATTTATTATTAATCAGTTGTAGGCACACAGTTTAATGGTTTCAAGTATTGGTATCTATTACAAATATTTATTTATTATTAATCTGTTGTAGGCACACAGTTTAATGGTTTCAAGTATTGGTATCTATTACAAATATTTATTTATTATTAATCAGTTGTAGGCACACAGTTTAATGGTTTCAAGTATTGGTATCTATTACAAATATTTATTTATTATTGATCAGTTGTAGGCACACAGTTTAATGGTTTCAAGTATTGGTATCTATTACAAATATTTATTTATTATTAATCAGTTGTAGGCACACAGTTTAATGGTTTCAAGTATTGGTATCTATTACAAATATTTATTTATTATTAATCAGTTGTAGGCACACAGTTTAATGGTTTCAAGTATTGGTATCTATTACAAATATTTATTTATTATTAATCTGTTGTAGGCACACAGTTTAATGGTTTCAAGTATTGGTATCTATTACAAATATTTATTTATTATTAATCAGTTGTTGGCACACAGTTTAATGGTATCAAGTATTGGTATCTATTACAAATATTTATTTATTATTAATCAGTTGTAGGCACACAGTTTAATGGTTTCAAGTATTGGTATCTATTACAAATATTTATTTATTATTAATCAGTTGTAGGCACACAGTTTAATGGTTTCAAGTATTGGTATCTATTACAAATATTTATTTATTATTAATCAGTTGTAGGCACACAGTTTAATGGTTTCAAGTATTGGTATCTATTACAAATATTTATTTATTATTAATCAGTTGTAGGCACACAGTTTAATGGTTTCAAGTATTGGTATCTATTACAAATATTTATTTATTATTAATCAGTTGTAGGCACACAGTTTAATGGTTTCAAGTATTGGTATCTATTACAAATATTTATTTATTATTAATCAGTTGTAGGCACACAGTTTAATGGTTTCAAGTATTGGTATCTATTACAAATATTTATTTATTATTAATCAGTTGTAGGCACACAGTTTAATGGTTTCAAGTATTGGTATCTATTACAAATATTTATTTATTATTAATCTGTTGTAAGCACACAGTTTAATGGTTTCAAGTATTGGTATCTATTACAAATATTTATTTATTATTAATCAGTTGTTGGCACACAGTTTAATGGTTTCAAGTATTGGTATCTATTACAAATATTTATTTATTATTAATCAGTTGTAGGCACACAGTTTAATGGTTTCAAGTATTGGTATCTATTACAAATATTTATTTATTATTGATCAGTTGTAGGCACACAGTTTAATGGTTTCAAGTATTGGTATCTATTACAAATATTTATTTATTATTAATCAGTTGTAGGCACACAGTTTAATGGTTTCAAGTATTGGTATCTATTACAAATATTTATTTATTATTAATCTGTTGTAGGCACACAGTTTAATGGTTTCAAGTATTGGTATCTATTACAAATATTTATTTATTATTAATCAGTTGTTGGCACACAGTTTAATGGTATCAAGTATTGGTATCTATTACAAATATTTATTTATTATTAATCAGTTGTAGGCACACAGTTTAATGGTTTCAAGTATTGCTACATAACTGTCACAATAGATATACGTGATATAGAAGAAGTTAGTTTGTTGGTAATTTTATTTTTAAAGAAGTAAGAACTTATTGATTTGCAAATTAATATTGCAATTACTTCTGCTTCGTTAAATAGTATCGATTATTGTTATATAACTCTAATAATATTAATATTAATCATTTGTTTGCACGCAACGAAGTGCTTAAATGTATTGCTATTTCACAATAATTTTTCTAATCAAAATTACTCACTCGCTTGTACACAATTAAATGGTTCTAAGTATTGCTATATATAACTAACAATTCAATTAAAAATCAGTCGTTTGTTTATTGACAGTTAGCATTCTAAATAGTCAAACAGTTTCATTTGTCCCATAGATAAGACCCTATCAGGTGCTACGACTCCGGGTCAAAGTGGACCTAGGAGTAATGGCAATGAAGAGGTACTCCACATTCCCCAAATCTCTTAAGTAGGAGCCTTGTAATCATATCGTTTAAAGTCATATCCAAGACACTCGTTGGGTTTGGGATGTTACTCCTCTGCAGAGATGTCGTCGGTGTATTTTATGGCCCGAGACGACTGGAATCCCCTTTCAAAAAGATTTGTTTGAATGTGGAAACTATATGTATCTGTAAATATTAAGCCACTTTGGACAAAGAAACTTATTGCCAATTGATTAAAATTTATCTTTTTTGTTTATAATTTCCCAATTATTTCTCAAGTAGTAACCAATTTGGAAAACTTAAATATTACATTTTAAAAAGAATTTTAGTCCATTTTTATGTCGAAAAATGTCAACATTTCGAAGTCATAAAATTAAACCATTTTTTTTTTGTTGTTTCGGGTTTTTTAATAAGATGTAATTATAAATACTGTATGATTATTTCAAGCTTGAAAAGCTACCTGAAAAACTTAATGAGTAATGCTCAATGAAAATTTCCATAGTACTTTAAGTAGACAGCTTATCCGTTAGTTTTATATATTTTGTCGATTAAAAATTTACCCTGAAACTTTGATTCAAATACTCATTGTTATAATAAAAGATAAGGCCACTCAAGGAAATTGTCAATTAGAACTTTTATATTATGACTTTTCTTTAGTGAAAAATTTCTAAGAAAATTTCTAGAAAAGTAATTTTAATATGGATCCAACTTTAAGAGATTTATGTTTCCATTTTTGATTTGGAATGGATTGTCCCTCTTAAGTCCTACTTTAAAATAGGAATTAATTTACGTCGTCGCTGTGTCAGTATTACTGCATTGTTGCACGTCTTAAACTTTATTCGAAACATCTGGAAGAAAGCGAGATAGAAACTAAACAGGGATACTGTGAGCTGTTTTGAAATAGGCCCTTACCAAACAGCAGCTATACAGTTTACTCGTACGGCTACTTACCTCCCATCACATAACCCATCCAATCGGACGTGCAAGATATGCTGTGCACCGTTAAAGATGTCATAGCGAACACATAAGCATCGATCTCCGATGGAATCCTACATATGGACAGACCAATGTTGACCGACGAGCAAAACCTTACATTCATTAGTTCTGTGTGGACACTGAGTGCTATTATGAGGACTTAACTATAAAATGGCCGATAGAGACAGATCATGAGAGAGAGAGAGAGAGAGAGAGAGAGAGAGAGAGAGAGAGAGAGAGGCAAGGAAATCCGTGCCGTCGACAATGATGATGATGATGATGTCATACGATCCTATTTGTTAATCATTCTCGGAAAATGTTGCCGATTTTATTTTCAAATGTTTTTACGAAGTTTTTGAAGAATATATATATATATATATATATATATATGAATCTTTTAGAATATAAAATGTTCTTTTAAAAAGACCAAAAATATCCATAGATTCAGATGCTTCAAGGAAGAAATTGTTAATTTTACTAAAGAAGATGAATTATTATTATTATTGATTTTTTTTAGTCTTTTCATCGTATTTAAGCGGAAAACTAGAATTGGGTTATCAAAAATTAAATATTTGACTTCTTTTATTAAAAAGATTATTTACAGAAATAAAAAATGTAAAATCAAATATCCTATTCGGGTTTATATGACATAAAAAGCTAACCTACCTATAAAAGTTGCGAAAAAGGTCGAAATCAGTAAAGAGCGAATGGGAATTATATTTTATGTATATATATATATATATATGTAATTATTATTGATGTTTAACGGCAATGAAAGTAGCTGTCGTATAAAAGATTACAAATAGAAAAATTAGAAAATACTGAATAACATCATTTACTGGTGTAAAGGTTAAAGCGATGGACTGCGGAATCGTAGTATGCGAGTTCGTACTCTAGTCGCGCTATTACGTTCTCTTTCGGGGAAAATACCCTTGGGAAAGGTATGAACCCCCTTAATCTCCCTGCTATGGGTTAAATAGTACCACTACTGTTCTTCTAGGAGAATAGCTTTGGCATTAAATAACCTACAAAAGTTGATATGCCATTAAAACAAAGACACCATCAAACCATCATTTATATTACATGTTTATCATTGAATTTTGATTTCTTTTAAATATCAATTAAACAAGCAGATTACTTTTTATTGCATTATGACTTCATCATATGATTTCATTTTGTTTGAAATTACAAATATGTTACACTCTAAGTCAAATATTTCTATGATTCATAAGCTGTTTATCGTGCTCAAAAATGAAAAAAAGAGAGAATTTTATCCCGTAGGGAAGCACCACAGACTGGACTAGCGGACGGTTTCCAATAAAAAATATATAAAGGTGCCCGTGGTGTAATGGTTATCGTCGCAGGATATGGACACGGCGACACGAGTTCAAATCCTGGACCTGACTAATTGCATTTCACATAGTACTAATACCCTTGAGAAAGGTATGAATCCAATTATTCTCCCTCCAGTTATGGGTAAATAGTAGGACAGACTAGGTTCTTCAGCCTTGGTGAGGCAATTAGTCTAGGAGAAGGAAACCTCTGAATTCAAACCTGTTAAACTCCGCTTAAAATTGACCTTGTGTCATATCCTGCCCGAGCGGAGGGATTGGGTAAATAGGATCAGAAATATATAAATAATACCATGCATTCCACAATAGGCCACTTTGAATTCTAGCAATACCAACTCGTCATGTACACGCAATAATTCCTTCGCTCGCGTCAACGGCCAAGTACGGATAAAACTTTGAACAGATCCATTCGTGACCATGTCATACACATGAAGTGTACACACAGCAAGTAAAGTTATTCTTGAACTCTTCTTAAGAATTCAACTATCTTAGAATCGACATTCAACTATCTTAGCTTCAGTTTTGGACCCTTATTGACTCTATTGTTGTTACTAAACATTTCTTCTACACCTACTATTTGGCATGTCAACCCATATGGGATTATTTTATGCATAGTTTAGGAAGTTGCATTCAGTGTTCGTTAGGATTTACACTTTTGTATGGAAACAGTTATCAATTATTCCAATCTAATCTAAAAAAATTACACACAATTTTATGGTTTCAAGTATTCCTCTCTAATATTGATAATTATATTGTTTCATGTAAAGATTACTTTTTAATTATAGTCATTTGCTTGCACACGCTATTATGAGTTCAAAAAATAATGATAAATCTTAGTAAACAATACAAATCATTCGCAGTTAGAGTATCCCTATACAATACATGTAATTTTTATACAGATCTACTTGACCCCTAAATGGGACCAAACACATGTCCGACCACTCCAAAATAAAAATGGAGAAATAGCAATGAAGGAAAAATAAACATTTAAAAGCAGTTTAGTGTCATAATCGGGATATGTTTTTTTGTAGAGGTCTTATAAATCAACAGGAGTTCCAATCAGAATTTTCAAAGCCCCACCGATAGGTTGGTGTTCCTCCCTAGTTTCCAGTGTTACGCTTTCAGGAATCATACAAGGGAAAATTGCTTTAGTGACGAAGCTATACCATCAGTCATGATATGTCCATCCTTGACAACACCACGAGACAGAATCAGCTAGAGTAAATTTTTTTTCAAATATTAATGACAATACTTAATATTCGGATATTGATTTTTTAGAAGAACGATACCAATATAAAATTTAGTTTCCATTTTTAGACCCCCCCTATATATATATATATATATATATATATATATATATACGTATATATATATATATATATATATATATATATGTATATGTATATATATATATATATATATATATATATATATAAAGTGACCTGAAGGAAAGTTTAATCAGACGATAAGGACTGTTTTGCTAAATTGTTTAGAACATGATTTTATAAATTTTAGGACTGTCAAAAGTTGTGTAAATATTTTGAGGCACAATTCAACGAGTCTGGATGTTTTTCATAAGGTCGGAATGATGACAAACCACATTGGACTGAGATGCCGAGCTCACCTGATATTGTCCTTGACTGATCGTTGAAATCCGAGTGAAATTTCGTAAATCATCTAGTTACTGTATTGTGAAAAACCGGGCCATCACACACAACATTTTCATGCAATCTTTCGTTTTATCCATAACGTTCATGTATAATATCTGATTACTTCGGGTTACCTCCAAAACTATGGATGAAATGAAGGATTATATGAAAAGTTGTGTTGGTAAGCCAAAATAATCAGGTAAGCTATATGAAAGTTTTGGATGAAACGAAATATTGCATGAAAAAGGTGTGAGCGTAAACAAAATAGTTAGTTAAGCTGCACGAAAGTTAAGGATTAAACGAAGCATTTCATGAAAATGTTGTGTGGATAAACAAAAATAGTCAGGTAAGCAATATATATGTTATGGATGAAACGAAGGATTGCATGAAAATTTGTTTGAGTAAATCAAACGTCAGGAAAGATACATGAAAGGAAGGATAGCATGAAAAATTTGTTTTGGTAAACGAAAATAGTTTAAATAGATGAAAAACTTGTGAGGGTAAACGAAAATAATCTGCTAAGATACTTCTTGATGATAATTCTTTTGCCCAAATAAGTACCTGACACGAGTCTTTTTCAAGTGAAGGCTTTGTTGAATACACTGCTATTTTTTTGCAGTCGCTTGCGTATACCACACACACACACACACACACACACACATATATATATATATATATATATATATATATATATATACGATTGATTACTGGTTAGATAACCTGTTTGGTTGAAGGCCGCTACCCTTTTATCATTTCTTTGACAGAAGAAACCTAGCGGAGCCCATCCTTCTCCAGGTCTACTACATGTGTGAAGTCAGAGTTTACCATCGCATTGAACGTTTGCTACACCAAGGCTAAAGAGCCCAGTCTGCCTTCCTATTTACCTATAGCTTAACGGAAAATAGTAAGATTTGTACTTTTCCCAGGCTATTAGTACAATGTAAAATGAAAGTTTCTTTCAGAACTTGAACTCAAGTACCCGGCTTCACTTCGTACGATAATAATCGTCATAACATGACTCCCTCCATATATATATATATATATATATATATATGGAGGGAGTCATGTTATGACGATTATTATATATATATATATATATATGTTCCTCAAGGCAAACTGATGGTATGGATTCCCTTGAATATCTTTCACCATTCGTCCCTATCATCCACTGCTCTTCTTAAGTTCTCAAGACAGCATTTAGTCAGCTGATGAATATAAGTTTTTGCTAGTAGGTCAACACTGGTGTGTATGTGCGTCGGAGTCCATAAGACAACGTCGCTTATGTGTTTATTTTTTATTTCTTCTGCAGTGCTCAGTATGTTCTGCTTCTCTTACTCGAGATATTTCGTTAGATGGAGAGAAAGTCATTAAGAAAATGAATTGCCACTCCCATCAGAGTAGAAGTTTTTATTGAAGATATCATTAAACATTTTATCTCATGACATTACGTTCCTCATATCCTGAGATACTTTGATCTTCACTCATACAAATGATCTCAGGAACGCCCCAATTTTCAATGTAACCGCTTTCTAATAAAGGTACTTGTGTACAAATTAATATATCTTAGTCTAAAAACAGAATTTTCATGTGTACCTACATCTAATCATATATATATATATATATATATATATATATATATATATATATATATAATGTTGTTGCATGAATATGTGTGGGTGTGGTGGTGATTGAATTAACAGTTAGGTCTGACATATCCTTTTCGTATTACGTTGAAACTGATTGAATACTCAAATATTGTTTATCCATCCTGAGACTAACTATATCCGAAGATCATTAAATAAGTTTCCAGACTTTTTTTTGTATGGGCACTTTTATTGATAGTACACACATGAAACTCTAGCCCCCTTTGAAGTATACTTCTCTGGCTGCAATGCACTTATTGTACCGTTCAACAAATTCTAGAAGGCCTCATGGAAGTCCTGTTAAATTTTTTTCGTGTTTTTGAAATTTTCAAAAAATCATAACAGGATGGAAAAAAATTTATAATCCTAATGTGACCGGTTTGCTTTTTTTCTTGAAGAATATATATATATATATATATATATATATATATATATATATATATATATATATATATGTGTGTGTGTGTGTGTGTGTGTGTGTGTGTGTGTGAGTGTGTGCTTCATATAAAAGAAAAACCTTTAAGCATCCCACATGTTTGTGATAATGTTTATTTTAGCAGACCCTTTTTTTTTTTAAATTAGATCCGCGTCATCTAACAAAGAAGTGCTGAGATATTTCTCATGAAAATTAAGAAAAACTACCCCAAAATCCAGACACCCCATCCCCTCAACCCATTTTTTTTATTAAATAAAAACCAGACCTTTATGTTTTCCTGTCTGGTTGACAAATATCATACAGTTCATGTAGTAAGATATATGAATTGTTAACTCCTTTTTCCTTTCCATCTCTTTTTAAGTAATTTATATTATAAAACTTTCTAAGTAATTTATATTATGAAACTTCTTAAGTAATTTATATAAGACCTCTTAAGTAATTTATATGATAAAACTTTTCAACACTAATTAAAGAATATAATTAATAAATGAATAAATCAGTTTTAGGAAGACTTAGTAGCATATAATCAAGACAATTACCAAATACTATTTACTATATGATATATTGCATAGGGGTGTGGTTTTCACATTGTCACGTCTTTTCTTAACTGCTAATGTCTCCCAGGGAATTCTATGTTTTGCCCTTATTTTAGTTGGTATGCATTCTGCCGCCCTTTCCTTGTGGCTATTCACCAAGTTTTCAAATTCGTCATTCAGAGTAAGTGTTTTTGAAGTGCATCGAATTTCTTTCTGAGTGTTAGCCTATATTTATCGAAAATATCTCTATTGTTAAGCAGGGACCAATCATGATGTACGGTCTTGGTTGTTTGTGCTGCATTTATGCGTAAAGTTAACGCAAACGCTCGGAAACATTAGAGGGCACAAAGTGAACTAACTTACGCATACCTAAAAGAATAAACAAAATTTATTCAAGACCGGATCAATAAAATTATAGGCTCGGTTGAAGATAGACAATCTAGTATAGACTGGCGGACAGTAAATGCAGTAGGAAGAGCACCTTAAGAGCTAAATGAAATGCTGCTGGCCAAGGAGAACAAATACATGGTGCGTTCTATAAGTTTCCAGAATTTTTTTGTACAGATATTTAAAATTGTAGTAGACTCTGGAAAGTTCATTACATTGTTGCTATACATCTTATGAGATGGCCGATCAATTTTTATGATTTCAGCTTCAAATGAACAGCTACAGCAGGAATTGAAATACAACCTACTAAAGCCTGATTGTCACAGCAGGTGAATTTCAAAAATACAATCTGGACGTGAGGATACTTTAGAAGAATGATATGCAATGAAATTCTGTTTTAAACCTGGAAAAAAATGCCACAGAAACGTATGGAATTCTTCAGACTGCTTTTAGACCATCTTTCATGAATCGAGCATCAGTTTTTGAGTGACATAAGAGATTCAAGGAAGGTAGGGAGTCTGTGAGGGAGGATGAGGTGTGGGAGGAGTAAGGAAGTCAATACACCACAGTTGATTAGCCAAAGGGTTAAGGATAGGGTTAGGGTTACTATGTTGATGTTTTAAGGGAGTTCAGGAAGAGATGCCTAGGGAAGAGGCCAGCACTCTTCAAATCGGGTCAGTGGCATTTCCACCATGATAATGCACTAGTCCACAACTCCTTCCTTGTCACAGACTATTTGACCAAGATGAGCATCAGCCACCCTATAGTTAAGACCTTGCTCCCTGTGACTTTTGGTTATTCCCTAAGCTCAGAGGCTTTCACGTTATGAGACAATTAAGGAGATAAAAGAGGCTGTAACGAAGGTCATTGACACGCTCACACAAGAGGACTTCCATGAGGCCTTACAGAAGTTGTAGAAAAAAAGCTTCAGGTCTTGATGAATTACCCCCAGAAGCATGGAAAACAATGAAATTCGACGACACACTGCTCCGATACTGCAACGCCATATATTACCAGAGCAATGGACAGATGGAGTAAGGGATACATCCTACCTTTCCCCATAAAAGTGACCTCGGAATTACGAAGAACTACCGAGTTATAACATTTATTTCCACAGAATCCAAGATTTACAATGCGCTGCTACTCAACTGCCTTGAACCTGAAATTGAGAAAATTCTTTGGAAGAACCAAACTGGCTTTCGGAGAAATCGATCCACGACATCCCAAATTTTGATAATCCGTCGAATTTTGGAAAGGATTCGTGCAAGAGTTCCTCGTGGTGACACTGTTATTTGTAGATTTCTCCAAGACATTTGACTCCATTCACAGATGGGGCAAATACTTCTGGCTTACTGTTTCTCCAAAGAAACTGTTGCAGGTATAATGACGCTCAATAAAAACACAAAAGTAAACGTTCGCTCACAGGATGGAGACACAGACTTCCTTGACATTGTCACAGGTGTACTGCAAGGTGACACATTTGCCCCATATCTGTTTATTATCTGCCTTGACTACGTGCTTCGAATGTCGATTGATTTAATGAAAGAAAATGGCTTTACTTTAGCAAAGGCAAAAATCATATGATACTCTGTAAAAGCGATTACGGATGCAGACTACGCTGATGACATAGCGCTTCGGGCAAATACACCCACCCAGGCTGAATCCCAGCTACATAGTCTGGAAAGGACAACAGGTGGAATTGGCCAGCAGGTGAACGCAGACAAAACAGAGTACATTAGCTTTAATAAAAGAAGCGACATGTGTACACTAAATGGTAAGTCTCTAAAACTATGAACAAATTCACCTAGCTCGGAAGCAGCGTCTCATCAACGGAAAATAACACCAATACGCGACTAGTAAAGGCATGGACAGCTATCGATAGGCTATAAGTCATATGTTTGACACTATATGACTCTTTGGTCCGGAGTGCAAGATCAAAGTGTAATGTAACACCTAGTGCACTGAAAAAGATGTTGAGCCCTGTTGACTCATTTTTCTTTCAGCCGATGACTTTTTTGAGAGCTTACAATACTACATTTGGCCAACAGGAAGAGAGAAAGAATAAAGTTTTTATTCAATATTCAAGATACTCAGTGTAACAATTCGTTTATACAAAGTTCGACTGTATTCTTATTTCTGGCCCAGCTATTTTCGCTGGTTATTGGCAAAGAAAGTACAAATGAACGTTCGAATTTCATCAATATTTACATTTATAAGTATAATATTTTAATCCAAGGCCAACGAGTGGGCACGAATAAAAATTTGTCAAGTCATCATGCTTCTTGTCTGATAGGCGTCATAACATCTAGACTGCGCCTTTTCGGGACACCTGTTAAGAATTCGCTGTATTCACGTATATTTCACGGGCAAAATTAATGCATAAAATATCAGTGATGAAATGCTAATTCAAAAATGTTAATTTGAATTATATGACGAGATAATATCGTCATATTCAAAGCCCAAGTCAATATAAAAAAGTTGTTCAAGTTAAAACGATTATTTTCTTAAAAAACTAGTATCGGAACAATCAAACAAAGGAATACTGTGGGGGAACTACTAACAGTACGTCCTTTCAAGTTTGCATTTACAGGCTTAACTGCAGCACAAAAGGATGTGGGTGTGCATGTGCATGTGTACCTCAGTGGATTTGGGCGTGTGTAATGATTGTATTTATATTATAATTAGGCTAGCTAGACTTCTACATTTAAAAGTGTGTATGTGTGCATATTTATGTGCATTCAACTATATATATATACGAAGATCATTAAATAAGTTTCCAGAATTTTTTCGTATGGGCACTTTTATTGATAGTACACACATGAAACTCTAGTCCCCTTTGAAGTAATCTTCTCCGGCTGACATGCACTTGTTGTACCGTTCCAAAATCTTCTGGAAGGCGTCATGGAAGTCCTCTTGTGTGAACATGTCAATGACCTTCGTCACAGCCTCTTTCATCTCCTCAATTGTCTCATAACGACAGCCTCTGAGCTTAGGGAATAACCAAAAGTCACAGGGAGCAAGGTCTGGACTATTGGAACGGTGAGGAATTGATGCCCATCTTGATCAAATAATCTGTGACAAGGATGGAGTTGTGGACTGGTACATTGTCCTGGCGGAAATGCCACTGACCCGATTTGAAGAGTGCTGGCCTCTTCCGACCGAATCTCTTCCTGTACTCCCATAAAACCTCATCATAGTAACCCTAACCGTAACCCTTCCGCCAATCAACTCTGGTGTGTTGACTTCCTTACTCCTCCGACACCTCTCATCAGCCCTCACAGACTCCCTGCCTTCCTTGAATCTCTTACGTTACTCAAAAACTAATTTTCGATTCATGCAAGAAGCTCTAAAAGCAGTCTGAAGAATTCCATACGTTTCTGTGGCATTTTTTCCAAGTTTAAAACAGAATTTTATTGCATATCGTTCTTCTAAAGTGTCCAGATTGCATTTTTGAAATTCCCCAGCATTGACAGTCAGGCTTTAGTAGGGTGTATTCGAATTGCTGCAGTAGCTGTTCATTTGAATCATAAGAATTGGTCAGTCATCTCATAAGATGTATAGCAATAACATACTAAATTTTCAAGAGTCTACGACAATTGTAAATCCCTGTACAAAAAAGTTTGGAAACTTATTGAACGCTCCACGTGTATATATATATATACATATATATAGTATTCTTAGTCCAGTTAAACCGCAGTTGGGAGTAATTCCATCAGGACGAGAAATTATTCATGAATGAATATTTAAATTTTCCCGGTAAGGAGCTCAATGTACCAATAATACAGAGAAATAATTTCTTTAAGAAAAAACAACGAAACCAATCACAAAGGATTATAAATTTATTTCCATCCTGTTACGCTTTTTCGAAATTTCCAAAAACACGAAAAAAAATTAACAGGACTTCTTCAGATCTTTTTGATAAAAAAAACTAGAATAGACACATAAGAGTGGGAGGGAATAGAAGAGTGGGAGGGGATAAAAGAGGGGTGAAGAGTTACCTCTTCATTAAGCCCACTTCCGTTTTAAATTTAAATTTCGGTTAGCAATGTAGTAAATCTATTTTTAAAAAAATTTTTAAAAATTAATATTTTTTGAAAATTTACATTTAGATTTAAATTACAGATATTTCTAATTAGATTTAAACTTTAATTAATAATCTCACGTAAAGATGCAGTAATAGATATATTAAAACAAAAACAAATATTTAATTTACTTAAATATTTTAAAATTTCAAAAATATTTAGAAAGCATTAATCAGTTACACTTTTTATGCGTAGTACATATGTATTATATGCTTTTTCACAATTTTCTATCTAACAATTTATTTTATTTATTCTCAAAATTAACTCTAATTCTCAAAAATAACTTTATGCTTTTTTTAAAAAAAAATTTATTTGTATAATTATCTATAGTTTAAATTTGGCACTATGTCTACACCTAGCTATTAGTTCATTTCTCTTATTTAATAATTTTTTTGGCCCAGGAAAAAGCAAAATGTGGATTTTTTTCTTCAAGACACAGATTGCACCTACTATCGAAAGATTTTGGGGTACTAGATCTTTTCAATATGGACCATTGAATGTCAGGGGTTAACCCTTTATTTTTTAATCCCCAATAATGTTTTGATAGAGCAGTTTGATTTTTTTATGCCCATGGGAGAAGGAATATTTATGATTTCCATACCTAATTATAAAATTAGTAGATGAAACGCCAATATAATATTTCTTATCACTTATGTCCTCTTTTGGATAAATAATAGCTTGATATACTACGTTATCTAAATTACACAAACCATCCATTATTATTTACTCGGTTATGAAGTTTATTAATTAATTCATTATTATGACTATTTATTATTTGAGAAATATTTTTAGTGCAAGAATAACTTATTTTCAAGGTTTTCCTATTAAATATTTTATGTAATATATTATCTTGTTTAAAATGTTTATCTATCAGTCTCAAAAAATATTTACCTACATCTATATTTGCTAGTTTACAAAAAGTGGGGTTAAACCATATAATTTTCCTTTTTCTATTTTTATTTTTTTGACCGTAATTATTATTATCTTTAGTAATTTCATTTGTTATATTTTCTTTTAAATACCTAAAATCCTCCTTAAAACCACTATTTTTAAGGGCATCTATATATCTTTTACAACTCTCTTTGAAAATCTTTTCATTTGCAGATAGCTTACCTATTCTTAAATTTACTGCTTTTGGGATTTGCTTAATTATGTTTTTAGGGTGATTTGAATTAACATTGATGTACGATGGATTCTGATTGGATTTTATGAAAGGTTTATAAGAATTATTTGATAGATCTAAAGTCACATCCAAGAAATTGACTATTTTAATATTTGATGAGATTTCTATCTTAAATCTCAAAAACTTAAAGGCCCTTATAATCCTCTTTTGTATGCTAGAGCTAAGAGGGCCATTACTATTTGGGATATATAATAAACCATCATCTCGGTACAGACCTAATTGTTGAGGACTAATGATTCTAGTAAGCATATTTAATATATATATAAACCTACAAGGTCTGCTATTTAGGAGGAATCATACCCCCCCATTGGAACGACAAAGTTATCTAATCCATTTTTTACCCAAGTTGAATCGTTATTTTTTAAAACAGTTTTCCTACAAGCTTATATTATTTCGTATTGTTCATTGGTTATATCTATATATTTACGGGCATAGTTAATGCTATCTATTAAGATATTTTTAGTTATGGAAGGATAGAAATCAATGATGTCAAATTGTATAAAAGTAGCTTTACTCTTATTTTTTATCCTTCTAAACCATTCAATGGTCTCATATGAATTCCACCGAAGATTGTAATGGTTAGCCTTTTTAACACTATTGACAATATTTTGAATAATAAACTTAGATATCCTACCTAACTCTGTTTTAGAGGGGTTAATCAGTCTGGTTGGCAATTTATTTTCAAAATTTGGTTTATGATCCTTAAATAGAATGTAAGCTTCTTTCTTTTTAAATTTTCCTAACCTATCCTCAATTTGTAATCTACTAGTAAATATAGAAGTATCCTTATCTATTTTTTCAATAGTATTATTATAGCCTATTTTATAATTATTTGTAATTTTGCTCTTTAAAATTTCTTGATATTTAGAGGGTTTAATTTTATATATATTTTTGGATTTATCTGACCTCACCCATATATAATTAGACGTTTTTACTTCCTTTATATCTTTGCTTAATTTCATTTGAAAATTATTACGTACCTTCTTAAATTTAACCATTTTGATTAATTTAAATAAGTCCGTTTCAAACGAGTCTAGTAGCCTGTTATTTGGAGGAGTATTTTGGGATTTGAGGTTATAAACCTCTTTCTTGACATCGTCAGTATTTTGGAAATTTCGAAAATGCGTAACAGGATGGAAATAAATTTATAATACTTTGTGATTGGTTTCGTTGTTTTTTCTTAAAGAAATATATATATATATATATATATATATATATATATATATATATATATTCTGAAATAAATATCCTATTTATTGAATGAGCCTCGAATAAAATGAACTCTGCATGTTTTAGAATTTTAATCCTCAAAATAGTACTTTTGAGGCTATTCAGAACGGTGGAATATCAAACAGACTGATTCAGGTTTGAAGAAAAGTTCTTCATCAGATAAATATGCAGACGCAGACAGGCAATTTTATACTCATAATTCTTCATTAATTTCTGACGGGATTTTCTAATTTTACCCTCAAATCGTTGGAAAATGTTTCATTTCTTTGAGAAGTTGTAACAATTGCATGTCCTGTCTAGCAATCACAAGGCTGGCATAGTGTTATCGAAACCTAGAAAGAAAAAATCAAAGCAAAACAAAACACAAGTGCATCCTATAAAATTTTAATTTAGGCACACACATTCTCTCTCTCTCTCTCTCTCTCTCTCTCTCTCTCTCTCTCTCTCTCTCTCTCTCTTCTCTTACTATACATGTATATATGTGTGTGTGTGCGTGTGTGTGTGTGTGTGTGGCTCTAGTGAGAAGCGGTTTTGTTCAGGTCTGAGGCGTTAATTAGATAATTGATACGGTCGGTTGATCAAAGTATTCTTGAAGGTGTGGAACAGAATTTTATGTGATATAAATAATGCTATTCACTCTTACAAAGAATCGCAACTAAGTCATTTCTTCTCCAAGCTTATATATATATATATATATATATATATATATATGCATGCAGAGAAAGGTTGATAGATAGGTAGAGAGACACTGAGGGAGAGAGAGAGAGAGAGAGAGAGAGAGAGAGAGAGAGAGAGAGAGAGAGAGAGAGAGAGAGATTAAGATTACCAAAGGCACTTATTCAAACACCCAGAATATATGAATGTACTCGCAAATCATGTACAAGTTCATACGAGGTTTGTCCAGAATGTAGGAAGACTTAACTCTTTAACTTTTAGGTTGAAAAATCAGATTGAAATGATTTGATCAATGTTATTCTTGAATTCGTGTAAAAACATTCACTTTATATTTAGCTCAGTAATATTGGATTACTGCAATATATATATATATATATATATATATATATAGGTGTGTGTGTGTGTGTGTGTGTGTGTGTGTGTGTGACTGTTCACATACAAGGATATCAAAGTATATGCCGAATTTTACACATTGATAATGTTAGAAAAATGTATTACCTTTTAGGTAAGTTAAACGCTTTGTGTGAAAATAATGTTGATGATGGTGAGGTGATTTCCCGGTCCCGTGTCGATAGATGTGTCAATAAGAGAGAACGTCGAGAGAAGTAAATTCTCATGAGAGACTTCATCCAATCACGATTTCTACTCTGTTGCATTACATCATGCAGATTCAAGCATCGGCACGCATAAAAAAATTTGCACGTTGTCAAATTAAAAAAAAAAAAAAGAAAATGTATAAAAAACATTTTCAAGTATCTATGTGTGTAAACGTAAGCATATCAACAATATTTTCTATTTTCAAAGCATATATTGATTTAAGGGTTTTGTTTTGATGTTCTGATTGCTTTCGTAGTCTTCTGTGGTCTTCTGTGGTCTACCAGTTTACTTTACTGTTGTCTGGGAATAATCCATAACATTAGATACATTCTGTATTGATTTTTATTTTTGAAGGAGTTCTATCATTTACCCGGCTATTTCAAGTGGGATTCCTCCAGTTGGGGCCATATTGTAGATCAATAAAAAATAATGAACTAGTTCTGACTGGCAGAAGTTTACCAGACAAAGCTTAAACAGTTATTTGTCTGGCATCCCTCTATGTCAAAGTATGGTACAAGGCCTTTATAACGAGGGAAGCAAAGCTTAGACAATTTCTTAAAAGAAATTTGGTCGTTTTTTATTGAGTTCCTATAGAATAGACCATTCTTACCAACAGGTATGATAGGTCTATCCCACTGATAGCCAGAAGATTCTCACGAGAGGGAGTTATTCTTGTTCATGATTCCATTTTCTCGTCATCATTTATTGATTCCATAATTTCTTCGTCTACGTTATGGTGAAAAAATCTTAATTATTAATTTTTAAAATTATTTTTAGTGATTTGTGGTATGACCCATAAATCCAGAAAGTTTGGCTACCAAAGAAAAAATGTTTTATCTCAGATTTGAGCTCAGTTTATTTTTTGTGGGTTAAAAAATCACGGAAGAAACATTTTCAAAGAGTGGTGAATCTATATTTTTACCTGGAGTAATTGGTAGATTTTAAGTGTTGACGGGAACTTCTAAACCAATATGAACGATTGCATATTTTCACCGAATATCAATTTTTTATATTGAGTATATTGTTTTTCAAGGAGAATTTTTAAAAAAATATATATTTACTAAACTGAGATTGTTTTGGCATAGATAAAATTGCAATATGACAGAACGATGGTCATGGGAAAACATCATTCTCTTTTGTACTGGGTTTAATCCTCTTTCTGGACTGGTTCAATCCTCCTTTCTGATTGGTTTCAAAAAGAGTCGATTAAGGAATTTCTTATTCGTAGCACACTCCCAATTAATGAACAGGTACTTGTTAGATCATAATTTTTTGTCGCTTTTATAGAATCACTTACTGAATAACTTACTGATCCTTTTTAAAAAATCTCTTGCCATTGTTTCCTGCACCAACCACGAGCTATTTCACTTTTAGTGTATTTAGCAAACAACTTTGATATTTTATTTAGCAAATTCTTTAAATCCGAAAGTCTTGTACTTTTGTTATTTTTCCTCCAAGCACAATTAAAAATTTCTTAAGCCTTCATTACAAGGATACAGCTGCTACCATACTATTTGTCTGCCTCTCTTTCTCTCTCTCTCTCTCTCTATATATATATATATATGGTAATCTTTCTCGGGGAATTTGCTTATCAATAGACGCCACGATTGCAGATGGGTAACAGTTGTTTCATTACTAAACTATTTGATTTGGGCTGTTGACCTATGTGACACAATGGGTAGCATTCATTTCCGTTTATGTTGGCGCCGGTCGGAGAATCTCTTTGTCTGTTTTGGTGCGAAATCCACACAAAGGGCATGAGTGCAAGAGCAGAAGTGGAGGAGGGAAGGAAAGTCTCAGAGAAGACAGAGAGAGTGGGTTCACAAAAGAGGGCCGAAGAGAACGGTCGGCTTGAGATAGCTGTCCAGAGAAGGACACAGTCGGCAGAAGGAGGTAGTGAGAAGATGGAAGCAAACAGTCAAGAGATGAGCCAGCATTCCTCGTGGCTTTGTGGAAGTTTCGCGCAAAATACACGCCTACGATAGCCTGCAAATGCACGGAGAGCTGCACAAAAGTGTTATAGACTTTCCCCTTCTTGCGCTTGGATTTGACCCAAGTCCGTGTTTGTTCGTTTGTTCTTTTCCTTCACCCTCTCGGTTGTGTTTTGTGTATCTGTAAAAAAATGTGTGATGCCTGGGATCAGAAACCACTAGATGAATCAATGGCCATGAGTAGTTTGGTTCAAGGAAGCTGAGATTGTTGGGGTCAGCCGGCGAGGTGTAGTGTTCAACCTATGAGGTTTCTCCTCTGAAAATCTGCCGTTAACGTATCTTTAGTGTTATCTGCCTTACTTTATAACCACCACACTGCATCCATTGTTTCAATTGCTATACGCTTGTATAGCTCATGTAATACTCTTTTCCCTCAGGGTTTCTTACCCAGTAACAGCTAGGGCATTATAACTCATACGAGATGTTCTCTTATCGATTCTTACATACTAATCTTAACTGACCAGTAAAAATTTATATCAGCTCTGTGCTAACATTGGATTCTAAGAGCAATAGGTGATAGGGATAGATGGTGAGAAAAAGTCAAAGGACTCCGTACTATCAGCACGACTTGATGATATATATATATATATATATATATATATATTTATATACATATATATATATATATATAGTTTAATTGTCAAAAGCATTTCTATTTCAAGCTATTCAGTTTAGTCAAACAATTCTAATTCAAACAATTTAGTTTAGTATAAGTATCATCATCATCATGTCACGCCGCCAGCGCGGATATCCCTGACCCTTTCTCGCCATTTCTCCCTATCATTCATCGCCTCCGGCAGGTTTTCAGGGCTACATCCCGCGTCCTCACGCATCTGCTGTATGTAAGTCCGTGCTGGTCGTCCTACTTTTGCACATCCATATGTGGGGGTCCACAAGAGCACATCGCTTATGAGCTCGTCCTTGCTTCTCCAGCAGTGTCCCACGTGTCTGGTTCGTCTAACTTGTATAGTTTTCGTGATGTGTGGCAAGTGTCCGTATAGTTGGAGTCCCGTGGGGTGTTGTCGCCAGGACTTGTTTAATATAGTTTTTGTTTATTCACAGTTAAATATCAAAAAGATCTATTCAGTTCTAATTCAGTTTAGCAGAAGTTCAGTTTTAATGTAAAAACAGTTTTATTTCAACCAATTCAGTTTATCATAAGTAGGCAGTTTAAATATCAAAACAGTACTATTTCCAGTAATTCAATTTAGCGAAAGTACGCTGTTTAGACCTATTTGACACATAGATAGGACCCTATCAGGTGCTTCCACTCCGGGTCATAGTGGACCATGTAATGCGGTCATGAAGGGGTACTCTGCATTCCCCAAATGCTTCAGCAATGCTGGAATTTCTCCATCAGATTGTTTGGTGTCATATCCAGGGCACTAGTTGGTAGAGGGGGCTTAACTCTTCGCAGAGGTGCAGTCGGTCTATTCTACAGCTCCAGCCGACGAAGCAATAGGAAGTTTTAAATTTCATCTTAAATTCAATTTAAATTCAATTTAATTTCAACTTCAAGCTTTTATTTTTTAAAATCTTTTTTAAATTCTCTCTCTCTCTCTTTCTCTCTTTCTCTCAAGCCTAGGTGTCGGACAACCAGTTTATGGAAAGTATTTTTAATGATACCTGTTCTAATCATTTGTTGATTAGATAATTGACATATTATATAACAAGGGAGAGTTAGTCGGGGCTGTTCAGAAAGGAAAGTCGAAGACAGTCGTTTGAGTTCAGAGATTCGTGCCTTCTGAGGTGAAGGGACGAACGAGGTGAAGAAACGGAAGTCGGTATTTAGTTCATTTACCACCCATGAACCTTATAGCGTTTCTATGACACTATTTGTCGATTTTACCTTTGATTCCATTCACAGAGGGAAGATGGAGCAAATTCTACTCGCATGCGTCCAACCAAAAGAAACCGTCGCAGCCATAATGATTCTCTATTGAAACATCAAAGTGAAAGAACGTTCTCCGGATGGAGACACAGACTACTTCGACATTGTTGCCGGAGTACTGCAAGGAGACACACTAGCCCCATGACTCTTTATCATCTGTCTAGACTACATGCTTAGAACATCGATTGATAAAATCGAAGTAAATGGTTTCAAGATAACAAAGAAAAGAAGCAGAAAGTACCCCGCAAAAACAATTACGAATGCCGACTCCGCCGATGACTTAACGCATCTGGCAAATGCACCCGACCAAGCCGAAACCCTGCATAGTTTGGAACGAGCCGTTGCAGGCTTTGACCTCCATGTCAATGCACACAAAACGTAATATATGTGCTTTAATCAAACAGGCGACATTTCTACACTAGTTCACCTACCTATGAAGCAGTGTCTCGTCAACCGAGACAGACATCGACACGCGACTAGCAAAGGCATGGACAGCTAACGATAGTTTATCGGCCATATGGAAGTCAGACCTGACCGATAGAATGAAACGCAGTTTCTTCCAAGCAGCGGTCATATCGATACTGCTATATGGATATACTGCATGGACGCTAACTAAACGGATGGAGAAGAAGCCAGACAGCAAATGCAGCGAGCAATATTGAACAAGTCCAGGAGGCAACACCCCACAAAACAGCAGCTCTATAGCCACCACCACCCATCATGAAAACTTTCAAAGTTAGATGAACCATACATGCAGGACACTGCTGAAGAAATAGGGACGAGCTCATAAGTGATGTACTCCTATGGAACCCTTCACACAGCCGAACAAAAGCAGAGCGACTAGCTCGAACCTATATACAGCAGCTCTGTGTAGATACGGGGTGTAGCCCTGAGGACCTGCCAGAAGTGATGAATGATAGGGAGGGGTGGTGAAAGAGGGCCAGGGATATCTGTGCTGGCGGCACGACAAGATGATGATGATGACTCT
The DNA here is from genome assembly GCA_963585895.1 of Sepioteuthis lessoniana. NCBI lineage: Eukaryota > Metazoa > Mollusca > Cephalopoda > Myopsida > Loliginidae > Sepioteuthis > Sepioteuthis lessoniana. Next base: position 5,225,950 of record OY757907.1, on the reverse strand, counting down.
AGCAATTCTTTTTGTCAATCTTTCTCTCGTCTTTTGATTGCTGACTGCTAGGAAATGTCGCGGTCAGAAAATAAACTTTTTGTATTTGAAACAACTGGGTCTGTCTTGTATTAGAGAAATGTAACACCTATCGATGGTCGCAATGGTGTAGTGACGGTGAGGCAACGTTACACAGTTCTCATTTGGTTGCCATGACCTTTGGTTGCTCTCCTTCTTTTTTTCGTTTGGTGTAGTCTGATTTTGAATCTGATTGCTCGTGAATTCTCCCTGTTTCTGTTTGGATTTTGTGTTTTGCCAAGTTAATGGGTTTCGTAAAGTCTTAGGCAACCGTATTTTCCGAAGTTCCTAGGTTGTGACGAGTTAAATGGTAGTGGCGCCGGTTCGGTGTGTTTTTGGATATTTTTCGGAGGTTCGACTCGTGGGTGATTTCTCCAGTTTTTCTGGTACCGATTGATGTTTCTGAATCGCAGTGATAATGGTTCGTAAAAGGGATGGGACTTAATGTCGCGAGGAACTGAGAAATTAGTGGGGGGTCGTTGTGAAGATGGAGAAAAAAATGGAAGGGAGAGAAACATATTCACCATCAAGGAATAGTCCTAGATAAATATCTCACTACAGGAGTGAGCTAATAGTTCTTGCATCGTTCTCCTTCAATGGGAGTCAGGGAAGGAATAAGTTTGTGTTTGTAGGGAAAGTTCCAAGAGATTTAATCTCCCAGTAAAACTGATTAGGAAATGAGAGCTATGATGTTGTAATTGGAAACAAAAGAAGGAATAAATAAAAAAGGTAAGGATATGAGTCATGATTAGTTTTGTGGGGGTATCTGTTAGTTAATTAGAAAAATTACGGTACAAATTAATACGGGCTTGGGGGAACGGAAAAAGAAGAAAAATCGATAGAGAGTAAGGTTGAGAAGAAGTGATTTACAGATATAGAAAGAAAAAATTGAATTATAAGCATCGTACAATATTTATGTAACATAAGTAGGTACTACCAAAAATAATCATTCCTTATTTGAGAAGTTTAAGTAAGGAAATCAAAAAGCCAAGATTTCGCATACTCATTTTCAAAGACGAAAACGTCTCACTTAGCAATATTAGTACATAACTATCTCCTACTTATATGGAGCTACATTGTAAGCTTAATTTTTAAAATCATTAGTAAAAAGAAATCATAATTTCAAATGCTAATCCTCAAAACTTATTGACTAATACAACATGAAACAACGATAACTTCTTTTAAAATCTTATTACCCTTGTACAGTTGAGAATTACGAATATTTTGCAGTCATACTATGAACTGAGACATTTATGAAAAAGCTGAAATTGTTAGTGCTGATTTTTTAACAGTATATTTCTTCTCGTTTGGAAGATTGTCACCACACAAAATTATTTTGAATCCGAACTGTATAAAGTTATTTTTATAAAAGGAAATATAAAATCCAATATTGCAAACACTACCTTTTGATAGAGCAAAATTTTCTACACATCTGAGTTTTTTTTCTATATTTAGCTAAAATCAGTAAATGCAATAGGGTGATTCAAACGTTTAGCAAAGTTTTGGTAATATGAGACAATTCTGCCGAAGTCGTGAAAGTGACGAACCTTACTGAATTATGAGATGCTGGGCCAGTTTGATATTCTCTGTGTACTACAAGCGAGATTCGCGTCTATAAATTGGGTCAGGGCTACTGAATCCAGATTAAAACTAAATCCTCGGCAGATGGAGAAGATCGCCTAAAAAAAGATGTTTCCTGGGTATGACACTAAACTATTTACCATGCAGATGGATTTGATGCGTGAAAAACGGGTGTGTCCTGGGTACTACACTAATCTAAACAATTTGCCTTTCAGATGGATAAGATCCGCATAAAACGGGCGCGTCCTGGCTATGTTGATAAACTATTTGCCCTGTAGATAAATATGATCTGCATAAAAATAGAGTGTCCTGGGTACAGCACATAACTATTTTCCATGCAGATAGATAAGATCCGTACAAAAAGGATGAGTCCTGGGAATGACACCAAACTATTCGCCCTGCATATGAATAAATCCACACGAAAAGGACGAGTCCTGCCTACGACCCTTAACTATTTGCCCTGAAAATAGATGATATCAGCACAAAAATGGCGAGTTTATTTAGAGCACAATAATTTTTCATCGAAGGGGGATAGTACAAATCCGAACTAAAAGCACGTATCCTGAGTATGACACTAGACCTTTTTCCTAGGATATGGATTGCATCCAAACAAAAAGGTCGTGTTCGCGGTATGACACTAAACAATTTGGCCTGCAGACAAGATCCGCAGAAAAAGATACGTCCTTAATAAGATACTAATTTAATTGCTCAGCAGATGGATAATATCCGTAAAAAAGTTAGTGTCGTGCATACGATACTAAAGCATTTCCACTGCATTGGATAAGGTCCGTACAAAAAGTATATATCCAGGTTATAGCATAAAAACGTTTACCCTGCATATAGATAAGATCTGAACAAAAAGGACGTTTACTGGGTAGGACACAACACTTTTTGACCGGCACATGAATAAGATATCTACAAAAGGTACAACATTTAAATATTTGCCCTGCAGATGGATAAGATTCACAAAAATCAAGTGTCCTGGGTATGATATTTGTCCTGCATGAGAACCGTACGAAAATAAGATGCATTGGGTACGATACTCAATTATTTGCCCGGTAGAATGCTAAGATCCACACAAAATGTACGTGTCCTGAACTATTTGCCCTGTGGATGGACAAGATCCATATAAAAAGGACGTGCTCTTGGTAACATACGAAACTATTTGCCTTGCAGATGTATAAGATCCTCAAAAAAGGACTTGTCCTGGGTAGGACATGAAAATATTTACCCTGCAGATGAATAAGATCCGTACAAAAGGGACGTGTGCTGGGTACGTCACTAAACTATTTACCCGGCAGATGGATAAGATCCATACAAAAAGGATGTGTACTGGGTACGTCCCCAAACTATTTACCCTGTAGATGTATAAGATACATACACTTGTCCTGGATATAACACTAATCTATTTGCTCTTCAGATAGATAAGATCAGTAAGAAAATGTCACGTCCTGAGTACAACACGAAAGTTTTTACCTTGCAGATTAATAAAATCGCCACAAAAAAGACGTTTCCCTGGAAAGACGCAAGTCTATTTGCTCAGCAGATTGATAAGATCCAAAGGAAAGCTATGCCCTGGGTACGGCACTAAACTATTTTCCAGACAGATTGATAAAATCTGCACAAAAAAGCACGTGTCCTGGGCACGACGCCAAGGTATTTGCCATGCAGACGGATAAGATCTGCATAAAAAGAACATGTCATCCGTACAATAACAAATTTTCACAAGAGATGGATAAGATCCGTACTAATGGGATATATCCTGGGTAAGACATGAAACTATTTGCCTTGCATGCGGATAAGATCCGTACAAAAGGACTTTTCCTTTGTACGACACTGAACTGTTTGCTCTGCAAATGTATAGGATCAGTGCAAAAAGGACGTGTCCTGGGTACATCACCAAACTATGTTCCCTGCATATTAATAAGATCTGTATAAAAAGAATATGTCTTGGGTACAGTACTAATCTATTTGGCCTGCAGATGTACTAAATAGACGTTTTTTGGTAGGAAACGAAAGTATTTACCGAGCAGATGGATAAGATCCCAAATAAAGAGTGTATCCTGAGTACGACACTAAATTATTTGCCCTATAGATTGATAAGATCCGCTCAAAAGACGCTTCCCCGGTACGACTCTAAACTATTTTTCTACAGATAGATAAGATCTCAACAGAAATTACGTGTCCTGGGTATGACACTAAACTATTTGCCCTGCATATGGATACCATCCATACGTTAAGGGCGTGTCCTTGGTTCGACACTAATCTATTTGTCCTGCAGATTAATAAGATCCGCACAAAAAGAAGGTTTCCAAGGTACGATATTAGATTTTTTAGTCTGTACATGGATAAGATCCGCACAAAAAAGTGTGTCTTGGGTTTGAACCTAGACCTTTTGAACCATTTGTTTGTCGTACTGTAATCAACTGCGCCTTGTACACACCAAACGTTCTTGGTGGCTTCGGTGACGTTATGACCCAGTTTGACCTCGTAAATCATGTTCTCTAATTAGAATACGATCCACATTAATCTCTGCAGTTTTTAACAGAATGAAGTAAAGCACACCGTGTCAGTATGCCGGTTACCACAATACTACCAACAAAATGGGTTTGGCTCTAACCCTTTTTCTGTCAATTGAGACAGTCACCGCAAACATGCACGCTCTAAAATATTGCAAAACTTTTGCCTTACTCTGCCTTACTTCTTCTTTACTCTGCCTTACTCTTGTATCTAAAGTCTGTTTCGTTATGCAGAATTGTTTATTTTCAAATTAGCACTCGAAATCTACATTCGTTTCAATTTAAAAGTCAGAAATTCAAATTCTGATTTTTAAGGCAAGTAAACTCACCTGGCAAAGAATAATGGCTCAAAACAATTTTGTTACTAAATATTCTTCTAGTTTAGCTATGAATTGCATTATTCTATACTTAGTAATCATTTAATAACAAGAGGCTCTGATAGACAGACGAAAAAAGCGGTTATACGGATTTTCATAGAGAAATACGGTATACATAAATATCAATAAAAAACACTGGTAGTTCAAGTTTTTACAATAACTTATGTGACAGTTAAGGGTGTGTTACTACAACTATCAACGTTGTGCTTGCTGATTACATAGTTTACAATCGCTATGACAAGATCAGATGACCTTTTTTCGTTAAATGAATGCACCCTGATGTCATTTTTGGATTCATGTTAAAGCCATTGAATTGAACCTTGTCTGAAGATTATATTTACTGGGATTCTCTCAGTCTCGTTGAAAGTAGATGTTGCTTCTTCACGCAAGCATAATCACATTTTATAAAAGGTTTCTCTATCGTCTACTTTAAACGTTAAAGTAGAATTGTATCTTAACTTGCTACCAAAGCTTGGCCTAAAAGCTTTCGAGCGCTAATATTCGAGATAGGTTCGATTCTTCTTGAAAATCATTAATTCACAAAATTTATCTAATTCATTGCTTCATATTTTGAAGAAACCGTTTTAGAAAAAAGATAATTTTTTCCCTGTATACTGACTTTATTTCCGGCTTCATTAAATAAAAAGGTTGACCTCGAAATTATATGTAATCATTAGAGTTCATCAGAAGACAAAAAGACTGCTATTTCTGATTAAACATACAAAGAGAACTTCTATGATATCCTAATCACTTAAAGCACTGTAATGCGTATCTTATTTATGAAGAAGAAGTAAATGATTAATGGAATTAAAGCCACCATTTTAACTGGAAACATTTTGTTGAGAAAGATGTGTTTAAGAATTCTTATCATTCCATTAGATTTACCATTCCATTTTCAGAATCTTCAGTTAGCGGTAAAGCTTATTTTTCCTATGTCCATCAAAAAAGTTCAATTGCACTTCCTCAAAGTTTGAGGAAGCACAGTTTTCATATTGCCAACTGTATGTGGACAGTTCCTGAGTAAGGAATAAATAGAAACAAAAACAAATCCAAACAAACTGTATATCTTTGTAAAAGATAGAAGAATAAGAATTATAGAGGGCAGAGAAGCTTTAAGAAACTATCCAGAAAATTTTGTTGGTTTAAAACAACTTTTTGTGTATATTTATGAAAGGTTTATAGCCATTAAATTTTGTTAAAATATGTATCAAAATAATTTCCTCAAGAAGAAATCAAGTTATCTATCAGCCAATGAAATGGAGATAAACATTTATCCAAAATCAGAAAAAAAATACTAAATTAATACTGCGCTTACAGAGTATGACACAAAACTGTATCCCTTACAGAGGGAAAATATCCACAGAAAAATGTAGTCACCTGCGTATAACAACAAATTATATTCCCTGCATTAATGGATGGATAAGATCCACGGAAAAAAGGTGGTTTCTTGGGTTTGAGACCAAACAATGTCCTAAGCATAGAAATCAGATTCAGAGAAAAAGGTGGTGAGCTGGGTATGACACCAAACTCTGTCACCTGGAGATGGATGAGATCCACACAAAAAGTGGGTATCCTGGGTATGACATTATACTACATATAGACAAAGTCAGCAGAAAAAAGCAAGTTCTGTTTCTGACAAAAGGATATTCTCTACTGCAGAAAAGATCTACACAAACAGAGATTTTACTGAGTATGAAATTAAACGACATTACCCGTTGAGGAGCGAAGCCTGCTTAAAAAAGGGGCCCTGTGTATGACACTTGATTACATATCCTGTTGATGGATAACGTGTGCACAAAAACGAGTATGGCACTAAAATGACACCAGAGAGACTCAAGACACACAAAATGGAATGACATAAACATGGATGAGGAGTAATAATTTCTCTTGTTGAAGTATAAGATGCACAGACGACTTACCGACAAAGGGGGGTTTCATAGGCATTACACTAAACTTCATTCTCTGCACAGAAATAAGACCTGCGCAAAAACTGGATGTCCTTAGAGTGACGGCAAATTAAAATAAAAAGATCCCCGGATGAGCAACCATTTTAAACACGTATGGGAACTGGTGCATTTAAATATTGTTATCACCAAACGGGGGTTTATTTTTTCGCACGTGTGAGGACGAGGCGGCCTGGCACTTGATCCCTCGTAGAATAAGTCCTTGTTCAGAGTCCTTTCTCGGGCATGTAGGAACTGGCATATTATGTGGGGGTTAATTTATGGCTAGACTGACCGCCGTTGGCAAGGGATTTCCAAATTTCACACTATACACACACCCACCAAGGCCACTAGTTCTTCCTCCCCTAGAACAATGGAAGATATGGACCTCTAGGTTTAGATGTAATAATATTAATTATAGTAGTAGACAACTCCGGTTTCCCGTGTAATATTTCTAAAGGAATTCATATAGGACAATTTAAGCGAGAATAACATAAGGCGAATAGAAGCTGAAAAAGAAACATGAGATAAACAATTTGATAGTAGACGATACAAATGAACAACTTCAACACGTGGGAACATTAAAATATATCAATCTTTTTACTATACACGCGGATAATATTTCAACGCGTCGGCTATATTATTAACGGATAGTACATTAGCATAAATGTATTTCTTCTTTTCTTTTCTTTCTTCTTTAGTCTTTCTTCAAATTTTGTGAGAGAGAGGGAGATAATATATAATTGGGTGTAGGGTGAAACAGTCTTATAGTTTACTTATCTTTTTCCGATGGATTCCTGTGGAGAATATTTCCTCTTTTACGGGCTAACGGACTTTATGTAATTTTAAGTTCTGGCTTGAAGGTATGGCTTCTCTTGTCCAAGATACTTCCCCCGGTGATTTCGGCGGTAGTTTCAAGATATCTTATCACTTCAACTACTGTTCCGCAAATCCCGGTTCTGGTGCTTCACCCAGAGTTTGGCATTAGATTCATTCACCGCGACCTCTGTCCAAAAACTGATTTTTCTTGTTTCCTATTTCCGCTGACGGAAGAAGGGGGCTTTTTCCGCTTTGGGATTCTAGCCAATCATTAGCCTTTTTCTTCCTTTCCCTTGCGATTCTTTAGGATTATTATCTCTATCACCCGATTGAGGTTACAGAGTACAGATAGCCTGACCCACATTTTTTCTTCCTTCAACGGCCAGCCAAAGTTGACCTACATTCATTATTTGTCTTTTAACGGTCAATCTTTTGCTAATTCAAACACGGAGGAATAGTAGTAATTCCTTATTTCTCTTCTCTCAGTGGGGGACCACTTGACACTCGTATGACACATAACTACAATCCCGGCAGTGGTATAAGGTACACACAAAAAGAGACTTTACTTGTTATGACAAATAAATGCCCTACAGGCGGATAAGAGTCAAACAAGCAAGTGGTGTCTTTGGTATGACACCAAAATTTATCCCTTGCCGAGGGATAAAGCCCGTACGAAAAGAGGTTGTTCTTGGTATGGTATTGAAATACAGACCGTGCATTCGTATAAGTTCCGCAAAAAAGATAAAAGGGGTTGACCTCAAAATATCGCCAACCTAAATTTCCTGCAGAGAGATATGATCTGTGCGAAAAGAGGACTTCCTGGATATGACACTAAACTGAATCTTCTGCAGAGTGATAAAACCCACACAGAATGGGTTCTCCTGAGTTTGACACTAAACTACTTTACCTGCAGAGGTATAAGAACTAAAAAAAAATGGAGTATCCTGGTTATGACACTAAATTACATCACTTCCAGTGGGATAAGATCCGCACAAAAAGGGTGTCTTGGGTTTGATACTAAATAACATACTCTGTAAAGGGATATGACCCGCAGCAAATAGCAGTGTCCCGGATGTGACTTTGAACTACACTTCTAGCCAAGAGTTAATACCAGCACGAAAAGGGTATGTCCTTGGTATGAAACTAAATCAAATCCCCTGCATAGAGACCAGGTCCGCACAAAAAGAAGTTGTCTTGCATACGGCACTATACAACATCCCCCTACTGAGTGATAAGATTCGCACGAAATGCGGATATCCTGCATATAACAGTAAAATAGATTTCATGCTTTGGGATATGACCTTCACAAAAGCGAATATGAACAATAAAACTATATATCATCAACAGATGGAAAAGAATTTCACAAATGGTGGTGTCCTGAGTAGGACCCTAACTTACATGTCATGCAGATGATAAGACCAGGTCTATAATCAAGTGTCATGGGTATAATATTAAACTACATCCACTGTACAGAGATAAGATCTGCACAAAAAGGGTCCGTGTAACGCATGATACTATACTACTTCCTCTATAGAGGGATAAGACCCGACCAATCAACGGGTATCTTGGGTATTATGCTAAACTAAATCTCATTCAACCTTCAAAAAACTTAGATATGGCACTCAACTTCATCCGCTAGTGTGGTTTCAGTTTTGTATTTTGAAGAGTGTTTTGTCAACATTTTTTACCCTTATTTCTTAGTTTCTTCCGACACTGAGTGATCTTACCTCTTAGAATTTTATCTCTGAGTCAAGTAAACGGTTTATCATGCATAACTGGAGGTCATTGATAAATGATATTGCTATGAAATTCCGAATGTTGGTTTCATGACATGGCAGCAAACGTTAATATGCCATAAAACCAACAAATATGCTATACAACAAATAAATCAGCTAAGCTCAGCTAAACTAACCAATGTCTGTTAATTTGTCCAAGGTTAAGCTGAAAACAATGGCTATAAGGTTTCGTCTCGTTACACTTTGCTGATGTTTGCTCTTTAAACGTTCATCTAAAATCTACGTAATCTTTGGGTTTCAGCTTTGTATTTGGCCGAATGATATCATTGCTGAAAAATAACAGAAATATTTTATAAAAGTTCCAGGTCAAGAATTTAGTATAAATCAAACTTAAGCCATAATGCAGTATGATCCATTTTAAACTAATTTAGCCACGTGTTTGTGACCAGAAAATTAAACCAAATAGTATTAAAACTGGAGAGATCGGTCTTATATAACATTTTCGTCTGTAATTAAAAAATCCGAAATTATTATTGAACATTTGATAATTCAAACTATCACTCCCATCTTAGATGTTACAATCATAACGCTTCTCTCCTTGTCCCCCTCACACATTATAATATCATCATCATCATCATCATGTTGTGCCGCCAGCACGGATATCCCTGACCCTCTCTCGCCCCTTCTCCCTATCGTTCATCGCCTCTGGCTGGTCTTCAGAGCTACATCCCGTATCCTCACATAGCTGCTGTATATATGTTCGAGCTGGCTGTTCTGCTTTTGCTCGGCCATATGTGGGGGTCCAAAGGAGTACATCACTTATGAGCACGTCTCTGCTTCTCTAGCAGTGTCCTGCATGTCTGGTTCGTCTAACTTGGATACTTTTCGTGATGGGAGGTAGGTGGCCGATAGTTTGTGCTTTGTGGGGTGTTGCCTCCAGGATTTGTTCAATATTGCTCGCAGCATCCTTGTGTAATTTCCGACTAGCTTTTTCTCCAGCCGTTTTGTTAGCGTTGTATTATTTGGTAGCATACAAGGCATTTTAAAATCAATCTGAAGAAAATTAGAGGTTAAAGTGACAAAAAGTTTTGTAATATTCTTCCTGATAAAATAATTTGCTTATCTTTAAACTCTATCAAAAAAAAAAAAATGCTGAGTATGACGAAATATATTCACCTAGACTTGTCCCTCAAGAATAGTAGATGATATCACACTGAGTAAACAAAAAAGAATCCTTGAACGAATTATTGATTCAACATATATTCACAAATATATTCAGGGAGAATTTTTGGTTACACGTTGATCTCTATCATTATTTTTAGTAGCATTTTAATTCAAATTCAAACGAGTAAATAAATTTAATCCACATAGTACTTCAGTGCAGAAGGGCGGTGTTCCATGAATAACCGGTTGTTTGGAGCGTGAAAATATGATCTGGGAAGCCATTCAAAGAGCTCAGACAAACAAAAAGGAGATGAATGTCATTTGCTTGGATTTAGTTAATGGCTATGGATTGGTATAAATTTTAAAGTAGAATCGCTACTGTGCCAGAAGAACCGGTGAAAAGTCTGGGACGTTAGTTTGATGAGTCCTTGAAAGATATTAATCAAACGAAAGAAACATCCAGAACGTTACAAGAAGGCCTTCAGAAGTTTGGTTACTGTCCATTAGAGAGACAATTCAAGATTTGCTGCCAGCAGCATATATTTATTCCGATGTTATTATGATCTTGTATAAAAAAAATTGCTACAAGTACCGTTAAGTCTACCTAAGATAAACAATTATACCCGAAAATATTTGGATTTACCTTTAGGTTTATCTGATGTTGCTTTGAACTGCAGACAAGCAAAACAAAAATTATCTTTCAAATCAATTGTGGAAGAATTCAAATCCGGGAAAATTAGACTCCAGATGATGTTGGATGACTCAAAGGATAAAGTGATAAAATCATTAAATCCTAAATTGAAAACAAGAAAGAAGTGGAATGTCAGGGACACCATAAGGAGTGATAAGGTCAACCTAGCTTTCAAGGAAATCATTGGACACACTCAAAAAGGTAGACAAGGGTTATGAACGAATGAAAAGCAGCGGTGGTCAAAAACTACTTTCGAAACTAATGGCTTATGGATTAAATCTTAATTTAAAAAATCATTAATTCTTTCTTTACTGATTGGTTATAGATTAACTTTTGAGATAATTTATTAATTCTTTCAGTATTATGTGTAATAGATTAACACTTAATCAAGATAATTAATTAATACTTATAATTCTAATCATTCATGCAAGACATTTAATAGACATGGTTAACTCTTTCTTTAATGTATTAACTCTTAATAACTCTTAATTGATACAATATTTCAATAATAAGTGGTTATACATTGTATTTGAATAAAAATAATTCATTCTAAATATTTGATTGACTGTTACAATAAGCTCCAGTTTCACAGATCAATTAATATGAATTATCTTCTTTGAAACGCAACAGTTGATTTTCCCGAAGTCAATGTTAAATAGTTGTGCTTTGAATTAATAGCTTTCTTCTCGTGTTAGTCAGTTTACTTTCACACATTAATAATTCATTTGAAACTTACTTTTATATGAAGTCTTTTCGAATTGGGATGGTCAGTTAAGTGTGTTCTAGAAGTATATCATTTCTCACAGAACATGTAAATATTTACTGAAACTTTTTGTTACTTATTCTATCAACATTTATTGAATGTAGTATTGTTAAACCAACATAAAGCTCAACGAATGTTTTTTGCGTAAATTGTGCTGAAGAAATTATTAATACAACACAGGCCTGTTATGTTTTCAAGATCAAATATATAAAAACTGATTTTAAGGCAGATTTTGACCCTGAATGTAAAATTGTACTCATTTTTTTCTAATGAGATAGAATTTTTAAGATACTAGGTCTTACTTGAAATCTATAGAACTATACCTCTATCTATTTTCTTGTTGAATTAAACAAATAATGCTAAATTTAGAGCTAATATATTCGTAGAAAGCACAACTTCCGCCGTAGTAAACTGAAAAATACACAAAAGCAGCTACTCATAGATGAAAGATCTTTTCAGGGAGTTCCTTCTGTTCGTGGGAGGCACTGCATCTCGTTTCAAGCACCAGCAGTAGTCAATGAGAAATCGACATCCCACCAATCATAGTAGCACTATTCCATTATGCAAATATCTTGAGGAAAGCTTTCATATTTACTGAAAGCTGCATTGATGTTTGGAAAATAGTCGAAATGTGACGACAGATAGTGCAGTTTGACTGACATTGGTGCCCCGAGTTAGCGGAAACTCTCCAGTAGTTCTTCAATTTCATTCTTGTATTCCGCACTCCGGGATTTTCCCAGGAAGTTTGTAACTACTGGCTTCAGTGACTGCCAGGTGGATAGTTCTGTTTCGTTCAGTGCTTCTATCATGAGTTCTCTTATTTGAAAGTCACCAGATATACCAGCCTTGAGTTTCTTCATGCTTATCAGTTGGAACATCTAGAAGGAAGTAAACTGACGGACTTCCTTGACCATTTCCTTCACAAAGTTCTTCATTACTCCCAACTTGATATGTAAGGGTGGAAGCAGTATTTTGTTCGAGTCAACGAGAGGGTGAGATTGAATATTATGCGAGTCAAGTTTTAACCCTTGTCTTAACGGCCACTCCTGTCTGACAAAATGTTGGTCGTCAGCCTGGCTGTCCAAGAAACACAGATAACAATGACACTTTGTGTTCCCACCTTAAGATCTCCAAAGATCAACCATTTCTGCTCCTGGTTGTTAACAGCAAACAGTAAATGATCCATGCTGTTTTGTGTTTCTTTCATTTGTACCTAATGCCCTATAGGGATAGATAAAAAACTATTCCCATTATGTAGAACTACTTTGATTGGTTTGGTTTGGTTTCTTTGTTTAATGGCATACCAACCTTTATAGGTTATTTAACGCCAAAGTTATCTCCTAGAAGAACAGTAGTGGTACTATTTCACCCATAGCTTGGAGGATAAGGTGGTTCATAGCTTTCCCAAGGGTATTTGCCCGAAAGTGAACGTAATAGTGCGACTGGAGTTCGAAGTCGCTTACTACGATTCCGCAGTCCATCGCTTTAGCCATTACACCACCACGAGGACCCCCCCAGAACTACTTTGAGTCTTCTGCTGTATGAATCAATAAAAATTCTCCATTACGTAGCATTATACTCTAAGCACATTGATTTGATCAATCCAGTAATCTTGTAGCAATAAACCAATGATCATTTTCCTGAAACGTGATAAAACTGTCTTAATTCTCTCTCATAGTCTCGATACCAATAGAATGTTATTCCTTGTGTCAACAAAAATTTCTCTTTGAAACGTTAACCCAGCAGCTGAGCAGACTCCTTTGAAAGGTTCAGGGCTCGTGCCAGGTCGTTGAGTTCTGCTTGTGTCAAGGGTACTGGCTGGTCGTCTTCTGGCTCGTATGCGTCATTCCCAGGAACATAAGTCATGTCACTATGTTCGGAATCAGAGCTATATTTCAGGATACCGTCTTCCTCAGGAACAGGAAGATATGGGGCAGAAGGGATTAGTCTTATGCCAGAAGGAACATCAGGGTATTAAACATCGTGCTTATTCTTGCGATTTATTACGTTTAGATTTATTATGCAGAAATAGCAGTCCATAATGTGATCTTTTCCTTCCCTCCAGACCATTGGAAGGGCAAAACTCTTCCTCTTTTCATTCCAAACGTGTAGAGCAAATGGGTTAACCTGATTCTCTAGTTTGATCCCAAATTAATCCCAATACGCCTTTTTGCATATGATTTTTGCTTGACGGTTAGGAAGAACCACATTACCACAGATATAACAGAACCTGTCAGGATTATTCTTACACGTGCGATGCATTCTTACTGGAATACAAATGTCAAGCTGAAAAGAGAAAAATAAATCAGCATGCAGCTTGTCGTTGACACTCTGTACATTAAAATCACTTTTGCTGAAGGATAAGACTCACCCCCTCTAGATACGTGGGTATTCGCGAGTTGGGAGGTACGCTGTAGTTAGGTACACACACGGCATTATATACTATACAAAACATCAGGCACCAACGATCAGTTGTGACAAGTAGAGTCCTCAGGCTTTTGAATAAATGTTATTAGGTTGTTCCACTTTTTTGAAGAATTCAATTGCATCTAAAAAAAAAACAGACCTGACCAAACACAATGAATGGTATTTTTGAATTCAGCATAAAATGACGATCATACATTACATTATAAACCTTTGACCTTTGGAAAAAAATTAAGGCAGGTCAGTGCAATCAATTATAAATCAGTTTTAGAATATTGGGAAAGCAATTAAGTTCAACCAGAGAGGCTGCGAAAAGAAATATACGTGAATATGATCATCGAAAAAGTAATCATCTTTATTTTTAATGACTACGGCTCAATAATCATAAGAAAAAATCAGACCGTCAGAATAAGAGGTAGTTCACTTTCTTCATACTCCTCAAACATAGTACCTACGGATTATATTTGTTTTAATCACTAAAATTTTTTTATAATTAGCAGAATATTTCGAAATATATCGAGAGCTGAAAACAGTTTTCAACGTATTTTTTAAAGAAAACTCCTAATTTCCTTAACCATCGAATCTAAAATCATCCTTCTCGTTGGTTCGCAGTCGTTGAAAATGAACCTGATTAGACATTTCTTGATTATATTCAAATAAATTTAAATCTTTCATATCCTCTGAGGTAAAAAAAAAGTAATTACGTTCTGAATACTCTAAAATTAATCTAATTTAGCCAATAGATAGAGAAAAGAAAATTAAAGCTTACTTTAAGAACTAGATTGGTTAATCTTCTGAAAAAAGTAATCTGAATACATCGCTAAATTACATCCGTTAGTGAGGCTTTAGTTCTTATGTTCCGATAGTACCTACATCCAAACTAACTAACCTGTTAATGTGTCATCAATGGGTCCACTTTTCAGATTACCTGTATAAAAACGGATGTGAACATACATTTTTATCTCATACTTGCTAAAATGACTCAGGAAAAAATTAAACCAACAATGGCTAACAAATCAGCCAAGCTTATTGCTGCTACCCAATGACTTTTTACTTGTCCTAGATTCAACTTACACCACTCAAAAAGCTATAAACTTTGAACGTTTAGTTTTCACCTCGTTTCACTCTGTTAATTTTTCCTCTTTGATTATTCATCTGAAAGTTATTTTAATGGAAATCTAATCAATTTGGGAGAATCAGCAATTTACAAGCGTTATATCTCAGCTGGTATATAATGGAAATATTTACGGAAAATTACAATCATTTTGTTTAATATTATATATATATATATATATATAGTGTGATCGGATGGAAACTCAAACTTGGTTAAGTCGTCATTAGAAATTTATTTCGCCGGAGAATATATTACTATACTCTCCGTCTCGTCAGATGACTTTTTACATGCTTTTCTCGAAGTTGCAGAACAGAAAATGTGGAATTACAGTCCGTATTTAAAAAGTAAAAAATAAAAAATAAAAGAATGAAAGAATAAAAAAATGAAAAATAAAAACAAAAATTATTTAAATTCACAGGTGAGAGAAGTGGGGGTCAAAATATTAGGTGTTAGAAGAATCAAGAAACAGGAGTGGGGTTTCTCTGTAGGTCAACCCATTCTAATTTATGTACTTGTCGGTTGTCCCGTAGCAGCTGCTATTTTCTAAACAATATACGATCATAAAATGAATGAATTTCCCCATATATATTTTACAGTTACTACTACCCTTCCAACGGATTCCAAGGCAGACTGGAATATTTAAACCCGGTGGACCTCGCCTCTCAGGATAAGGGTAATAATGGTGGGACTCGCACACTCATCAAGGTAGGTGAGAGTAATAATAATAATAATAATAATAATAATAATAGTCACTCAAAAAGACGGGGAAAGAATAGAAATAGAAAAGTAGTCTGGTTTAATCCAACTTTTTGTAAGCTTACTAACATTAATATAGGTAAATACTTCCTACACCTCCTGGATAAATACTTTAATAGAGATAATCCTTTAAGTAAAATTTTTAACAGAAATACAGTAAAAATTAGCTACTCTTGCACCAAGAATATGAATAACATTTTAAGCAACCATAACAGGAGGCTACTTAATGAACTAATTGTAAACGATTGTAGTCCAGACGTTGCGTCTTGTTACTGTAGGAGTAAAGAGGAATGGCCCTTAGGCGGACGTTGCAATTCGAGAAATGTCGTATACCAAGCATGCATTTCTCCTGTGGAACACAAAAAAATACGGAGAGAGAGTCTATATAGGGATTTCGACTGGAAATTGGAAGCAAAGATCGTATAATTATAGGCATTCTTTCTCCAATCCAAGACTTAGAAAACAGAATACTCTATCAAAATATTTTCGGGCCTTAAAGATCTGGGGCTGTCTCGACAAATTAAGTGGAAGATAATCAGGCACTCTTCTACCGCGAATAGCTTCAACGGTAGATGTAACTTATGTATAGATGAGAAAATTAGTATTATTAATTTCAGAAATCGAAGACTACTGTTGAACGAAAGAAATGAGCTCGTGTTTAAATGTAGATATAGAGGAAAATTCAAATTATCCTGACTGAGAGCCACTGAAACTCTGATCCCTATGTAATTGCAATGACAATGAAAAAGATTTGAGAATTAATTTTTATTTATTGCGGACTTTTTGTCCTCATCTTGGGAGTTTTTTTATATTGTTTCTTCTTTCAACAACTATGGAAGGAAGTAATTACTGGGAATACGGTTACAAGACTCATCATTCCTATCCAAGGTCACGGTAAAAATCACCTGAAGAAGGCCAGAGGTGAAATTTGGCCGAAACGTAGTGAAAGAAGAAACAACACAAAAACTACCAAGATGAGGACAAAAAGTCCGCAATAAATAAAAATTAATTCTCAGATTAAGAAGCCTCATCTCAAACTGATCCAATTAAAGACAATTATTGTAAAAGATTTATTAGAAATTAATAACGATCATTTCAGTAGTTGACATCACAGAGGCGGGGAAATTTAAACATAGATGTTGATCCGATGAACGCAGAATATAATTCCACAAACTAAGGCGTTTGACTCTAAAGTAGTTAATTCTCCTTGACCATTTTTAGGGTCAATTAAAAGCATCTGATAGCTACGATAAAAAAATTCTTTACCTTTATCTAATTTAACTATCTTGTTTCTAATTAAATTAAGAGGAATGTCTAGCATAACAACAACTGAGATAACTAACTGATGTATTAGGAGTAAATATAAAATATATATGGGGATATTCATTCGTTCTAAGATCGTATATTGTTTAGAAAATCCTAGCTGCTACGGGACAACCGACAAGTACGTAAATTAGGATGGGTTGTCCTACAGAGAAACCCCACTCCTGTTTCTTGATGCTTCTAACACCTAATATTTTGACCCCCTCAGCCTTTGGCTGTGAATTTGAATTATTTTTTTTATTTTTTATTTTTTTATTTTTTATTTTTTAAATACGAACTGTAATTCCACATTTGCTGTCTTGCAACTTCGAGAAAAGCATGTAAAAAGTCATCTGACGAGACGGAGAGTATAGTAATATATTCTCCGGCGAAATAAATTTCTAATGACGACTTAACCAAGTTTGAGTTTCCATCCGATTACACTATATACGCTCTGAACGTGAATTTTGATATATCCCAGCGAAGGAATAAGGGATTAACAATAGCCATAAATTGAGCACTCACACAGATTTATATGGTATTAATCAAATATTCTATAAAGAATAATCCACACCCACTGTCTTGGGACATATATATATATATATATAACCCTACTCGGCTTGGGCTGTAGAATACAATCTGCATCTTTGTAGTGCAATACCAAGTGTCCTGGGTATGACATTAAACCATCAGGCGATGAGGTTCCCGTCTTGGAGCTTTGGAGAATGTGGAGTACCTCGTCATTGCTATTACACCCAGGTCTATTCTAACCCGGAGTGATAGTATCAGTTAGGACTTCATCTACACATCGAATAGAACTAACGAATCATTAAATATACTATATGGCTATTCATTCATTCACTCATTCAATTAAAAGATCAAGCGAGCACTAAAATTCATTCATTATTCATCAATTACAACATATTCTCTCATTCAATTAAAAGTAAAACATGCCTGAAAAATCATCTATTGTAAGTTCCTCTTCAGAGGCCAGAAGAATAAAACAAAAACGTGCAGAAGAAACAGAGGCTGTTCAACAGGCACGGTTGCACGCTAACAGGAAAAGAAATGCTGCAGCAAGACAGCTTGAAAGTGAAGATATTTGACTGGTCCGTTTGCTTGTTATCACCAATAGAAACACTTCTGCAAGACAGCTTGAATCTGAAGATATACGACAGGAGCGTTTGCTTGTTAACAGTAATAGAAATGCTGCTGCAACACTGCTTGAAAGTACGGATATACGACTGGTCCTTTTGCTTGCTAACAGCAATAGAAATGCAGCTGCGAGATAACAAAATACACAAGAAAGACAGCATATTAGGAGAAACGCTGATCAAACATACAATTGCATTGAAAATCCACCGAACATCCACGTACGATATGCGAGAACACTGGACAGCTGTTTCGACCTTATTCGGTCTCATCGGGAGTGTATACCGTAATCTCCACCACTGGAGATCAAACCAGCGACCACAGATTGCAGTGCCGAAACTCGACAAGACACATTTAGGTTATTTGGCTGCGCAGTTACCATGACTACTTGATTTGGCGTTACATGCGTGCGATATTGTAGAGTTTCGGCACTGCAATCTGTGGTCGCTGGTTCGATCTCCAGTGGTGGAGATTACAGTATACACTGCTGATGAGACATAATAAGGTCAAAACAGCTGTCCAGTGTTCTCGTATATCGTGCGTGGGTGTTCGGCAGATTTTCTGGTCATAGCAATTCAATTCACAAAATTAACGCCTCTACCTAAAAAATATGTACAGTTTTTATTTATTAATTTTTTTTCTTTTTGGTGATTTCGATGCAGATTGTATTCAAGGTATCAAGGAAGAAAGCAACGTTTCGGTCAAAGCTATTAATCTTTTTTTTTCTTTACAAACATAAAAAATATATTTAATCAGGTACCCCTGAGTTTTGTCTGTATCATATCGCTCTAATATCACTAACTGATTTGATTAGTAATATAAATATGGAAATCTTTCCGAGTGACATGCAAACTTTTATCGGGAAAACGACTCAACTCCATGTTCTGTGGATTGTTTAAAGACAAATTTAGTCGGTCGCAGGTTCGCGTCGAAACCATACAAACCACGAGTCAGCTTCTAAAAAGTTTTCATCAACTTCGCTTTTCGTTAGCTGGTTTGGCCATTTCAAAAATAGAAGACCATCATCTACCATTAATTGGCCAGCAAGAAATGTCATTGATGAGATTGAAAAATTTCCTAAAAAGGTTTCTCATCTCTTTTAGCATCAGCTAATATTTGCGAACATCAAAATCTTGAGACAGAAAAATAAAAGTGATTTAATTAATAATGTCGGTGGGAATAACAATCAGTATTCTTAATTTGTTCCTTGGTAGCACAATTTAATGTGAGGTTGAAAATCAAAAATACACAAAAGTATCAAAAGATGAAAAAATTTAAGTTACAAACAGAAATATCTCTGGTAATAAAAGTAACTCACCTAACAATCTAAAAACAATTTGAATGTATTGTCTATTCTCTATTCCAAGATTTAAACCTTATACTATTAATTTTTGTTTTCTAATAAAATAAATAAATACACTGTAGAAACAAACATTCAAATTTTTACTTGCCCTAAATAATAGAAAAACAAAAAAACATTATTTATCATTTTCATTGCAAATTTCAAGTCTTTATACAATGCTTTAAACAAATGTTTTGAAAAAGTTTTTTTCAATAAGCAGACACACATGGCTCTAAAATGAGTTATGTTTTTGTTCTGAAATATTCACCCACAAGGAAAGTATTAAATAATAACAACAAAAATATTAATTTGAAAAGGAATTGTAACAGATGTTTTCTTTTTAAATAGATTATTGTTCTTTTAATATTATGTCATATTCTATGTTTATCAATTATGAGGTAGTTGTATTTATATTTTGCTTGGAAAAATTGACGTCGTATTTGAATTGATTGCAATCAACCTGTTCTGAAGTCTTTCTTTCGTCGTGTAAATTACAAATACCTTTGTAAACGTATAGAAAAATTACCACAGTACAAAAAGGTAAAGTCCGTTCTTATCCAAATTATCTATTTGGCACAGTTTAGAAGTGCAGTAAAGGAAACTTGAAACCGAAACTGTTAGACCTTATTTTCCCGATGCAGGTATCATTAGAAGACAAGAAACATTTTGGTAAACAGCTCAGACTATTTTCCTTCCCCAAAAATACCCGCATCGGAAATATAAGGTCTAAAATGTTCGGCTTCAAGCTAATCTAACATCACTTTTTATCTGGACTCATTGTGTTTTATATGAATCTATTAATAGTTAATACCTAGAATTTCGCTTTTTTTATCACTCGACTAGATTCTGTGAAATCGATAGATATTTTTTTCTTCACAAGATACAAAATTGCTTGAATAGAATTCACTTTCAAAATCCACTCATTTATTTTCGGATTATCTCTCATAAATGTCTGACTGCATTGGGCTTTTGGTAAAATAATCAATAACTTAAAAGCTTTTTGATAATTTAGAATTCTGCGGATGATTATGCAGTGTAAATCTCATAATTGATGGGATTATCGCTAGAAAATTTGATCGATTTTCGTTGGCTTTTCTTCTTCTTGCGATAAATATTCAAAATGAATAATTTTTAAGATCACCATATTTTGACTTAGAACTTTTTCATGAAGTAGAAAATTGTGTTGTGCTACTCTTTTGAAAATATCCATTAAAAATAAGTTTTCGAAAGAATCTTTTTTCCCATTCGTGGATACGAACTAATTTTACGAGAGGTAAAAGCTACATATAAAAATTACCATAGCAACAAATTAGGACCAAAATTATACAGTCTATAATTTATATGAAAGCTCAGTTAATTATTCGCTGTTATAAACTGTATGGTGTGTATTTCAAACATCACAGTTAGAAATAATTTCCTATATACATTACAAAAATATTTAGTTGTTTCGTATGTTTTTATTTATAGCTGTATTGTTTTAAGAATTTCTATCAAATAGAAATATTTTTTACACAATTATATATTTCCAAGAGACTTTTTCTGTTTAATAATAAACATTTTTTCATAAAATTGTCCATAAAAGCAACAACAATGATTCCTTTCGACGTTTAGAATTTGGAACGGTGTTGATTTTGCGTCGAGGAATACACGAGTCAGACAAAGTTTTACTGTATACAGTTCTTAGTCATTTACTCTATTCCTGCAGAACAGTTGGAGAACCCACTCTACGGTCTCATCAGGGGTTGCACTATTTTTTCTTTGGTTTATTGGTGCCTATTTAACGGTTCATTTTGTAATTTTTTTATTGTGATGAAACTCAAGACATACTTCAATGCTGTTTGCAAATTATGGTTTGTATGTAGGGTTATTATGATCTAACTCTGACCATTTCACTTGATATGTCATCGTTCCATTTGATTTCACATATTTTATGTAAAAATCATCTATCAGTTTCTTTGCCTGAGTGGACGTAAGTTGCCACAATTCACAGTCTCCTCTAGACTCCACGAATCTTCTCAGTATTATGGCCATTCTCAATAATGCTGTCGTTTGGATGATCTCCACCCGTCGGCCAACTTCCAAGTCTTCCAGTCCCTTTATTATTATTATTATTATTATTATTATTATTATTATTATTATTATTATTAAAAGATTAGGAAAATCACATTAGCGTCCTTTTTTCATGACAGTTATTGAATTAATTTTTCCTAACTCAAACAAAAAATTCCTTCTCAGCTGCAATGGTTTTTCGCATCCTTATTGACCCAAGAATATCCGATCTACCGATATTTTTAATAATAAAGTTTATCTGTTTCTCGAAAACCTTTTAATCGTTGGTTTCAGTTAATAGATTTTTTATATGTTTTCATATTATCTATTTCTTTTACAGATATTGTATATTCTATAATTAGGGGCTATATCATCGTTCGAATAGTTTCTTATTGGTTCCATAAGGTATTGTTCTGATCAAGATGAAAATCAGATTTTTGCTGCAATTTTTCAAGGAAGTAAAAATGATTCAGGAGATTTTTGCAGCATAATTTTCCTACTTTCATTCATTACAATTTGCCATTATTTCATGCAATGAAAATCTTTGAAAAGAGAACAAGAAATATGTAAATATGTATTCATTGGTAATTCTATTTTTCTTTTTGTTTTTTCAGAAGCATCTCATGCAAGTTTATATATGGAATCTTCATAAAAATATTAACAATATCAAATAGCCAAAACTTCAAATACAATGGAAAATATCATATTCTTTTCACTGCTAATTCTATCTACGAACAAATTGGCTCTTGGTGATCACTGTTCAAAAATGGATTCGCTTCCTTACTATAACTTTAACTACTGCAGAATTATTCCTGTGTTAAACAAAACGAGTGAAAAAATCATAGACTTTTTGAAAAGTGATCAAACGAATTTACTCAAAATCAAATTTGATTTTCCGGAAATTACTAAAAAAGCTATTGCAATTAAACAATCAGAATCAAGGATCAAAAAAGATGATGCGTCTCATTTTTATGAGCCTTTCCACTGGCAAATTTTAATTAGCCACATCGGGGATAAACTTTTAACTCTGAAACCGAACTTTGAGACATTGTCATTGAATACCTTAAACATAGGAATTGAGGATTTAATCCTGATAATGCTTGATAAACCCTTAGGTTGTCTGGCCAATGTTACTAACCATGAATATCTCTATATTGTAAAAGAATACCTTATTCATTTCGTTGAGGAAATCAATAATAAAAACATACTAGTTTGTACTTCTGGTATGAAAAACGTTAACAATAATGCCAAATTTCATCCAATATGCTACGGTATCCAAAACAAAAATGGTTCCAGAAATTGTCATTATTTAGAAACTGGTCGTTGGTCTTATGGTCTGTACATATTCATAAACGTAATCAAATTTACTGTCATTCTATTTTTTCCATTATTAATTCCGAGCAGTCTATACAAATCAAAGTACCTTGATGAGGGTTATAGTGTAACTCTTAATAAACATATACCAATTAAAGTGATGGTTTCGAGTCGAAAACTTCCAGAAAATGAAGGCTCATGGAAATTTTTCTTACCGAGATCTTACTTCAAAAAATGGCAATCATTTAAACCCGATAATCTCGAAATGGATGTCGTATACAATTTTGAAGTGACAGCCTTAAATCTGAGAGTGAAAGCAAACACCCTTGTTTCAAAATCACACGTTCCAGCAAGTTTTTTGGATCTGATATATGAAAAATGTTATCTGTGTAATATTGGCCATGATATGAGTTTCAAGTGGTGTTGTGACAGTCCAATTTGTCCTCAGAATATACAATGTAAACAGAGTTCTACATATACTAGTATGCCTTGGTTAAAGTGCTGTCAAAGCTTCATGAAACTCATACTAGTGCTTCTAATTCCTCAGCCGTGGATTCTACGATTACTTGTGTATTACTACTATGAGAAAATTGATTTTGATACTCGACGCTCAGCTGCAGAGAAACAAGGTTTAACTTTGTCTTTTAAAGGATATCTTTTGGGTTATATATCTCCAATTCACTGGGCTTTTATTGTAATTTATGTATTATATGTTGTTGATTTATTGATTTTGGGGACCCTAGTGAAGAGTGTCTTACGTGCTTTAGTAAAAATTGTCAAAGAGAGTTTTCGGGATATGAATTCATCTTTGTCGTTTGAAATACTCAGGTGGGGAGTATCTCGATACTTGGTGCCTTTTAGTTATTTTGGTCTGGTTGGTATCATTTTGGCCCCAGTTTATTGGCTTTTAATTACCCCATTAGTAATTCTATTATTTTGCTTTTATTACATTCCTCTTGTGAGTCTCTTTTTTCGCCTGATCTTACATCTAATCTGGTTTTGTATGCCGAATTTTGCTATAAATTCTAAATGTTTCTCCGTCCTTAAAGTTTACGCCAAGAAGATGCATTTGATATCACGACACCTGAATATTCATACGATATCACCACATCGAAAAATAATCAATACTGATAGACGATCAGAAAATTGTGCTCATCGTCATTTTCAAATTCTAGTCGTTTTTCTGTATCTTCTTAGTGTGACAGCTATTACAGTACTTCTTACAGAATGTATCGGCTACATGATCGACATCGTCGCCTTTACTTTAATAGGAATGATTCTCCACACGAATACTGTCTTGCCCTACTTTTCTTTTGTGTTCATGATGGTCATTTATTTGTCAACATCTATTAAAGATGTGCGTGTTACTTACTTAGATTTTAACAAAATTATTATTTCTGAAGTCATTAACGCTGCCCAAAACGATCTAAAATTAGAAATGCAATGGTCCCATACAGCTCACTTTATAAAACCAGATGACAGTGTTCCCCCATCGCATTCACTCACCTTTAACAAATCAGGGATTATTTACTTTCGTGCTAATTCTTTAATACTTTTCATTAACCAAGAAGACCACGCCTACATTCCCAGTGAATTATTTTACAAAATCTGTGAAATGCCAGTTTCAACATGTCCTGGTTCCCGCTCATTGAATTACTGCAAAGCCTTTGTCAACTTTTTTTACATTCTCCTGTTTCTCATATTTGTTATGATCGTGGTGTTGTCATTTGGTGGTTTGTACAATATCTCTTCAACCCATCAAATGTTTGCTGCTTTAGCTGGTGGCTTTCTACCGTGGATTTTCCAGAATGTAGTGCAGCTCAACCCGGCTCCTGAACAAGTGAACACAAATGGATTGTCATTCAAAAAGCATTTCTGGTCAGAAATTAAGAATTTCGAACAAAGTTTCAAAATTCGAGATTTTGAAATTCAACTGCAATCAAAGGAAGACTACATGGGCAAAAATGGCTCAACACTTGATCCGGGATCAGATCACACCGTAATAGAAATAAAAAAAGAGATAGATTATGTTGATGAAACCAATTCAAACGACTACGTTTATTTCGACGGATCTTTTCAGATCGATGTTTAGATTTTATTCATAAATTATCTTCACATTTTTATCGCAGTTGAAGAATAATTGAAAAAGAATTTACATTGTAGAAACATTTGCCATACATCTTTTTCTTGAGCACTGAAACCTATAAAATGTTTTTATGATATTGATATTTAAAAAGATATACTTTATTCCGGCACTTTAAGGGAGGGAATTAGAATAAGACCGTGTTGAAACGATTTTAGGAATTGTTACTTGCTTACCTGTTTTGAAATTAATCACTCAATGTTTTGGCTTTTACTTTGGTTCCAATACCGACTATCGACTATTGTATCAAGTCAAATATATGCAAGAATCTAATATGTTTTGCAAACATTTTATGTCATAGAAGCTATGTGCGGCGGACTTCAACAGTTTTCAGATAAAACATTTTTGGATGTACATATTCACAGAACAAATATGTTTATTTTCTTTTTAAAACATTATTTGTTTTTTTCCTATGTATATGTTCAGTTCAATGGGTTTTAGAAGACGTTTTTCTTTTTTTTTTTACTTCTTTCTTTTAAAAGGATATGCAAGTTTTGATCATAAACCGTTTGTGGTCTATGAACCTTAATTTCTTGTTAATTTCAAGACTAAAAGTTTTTGATTTAAATAAAGATGTTGCACAGCTGAGCAGTTTATGTTAGAAATTCTTATGTGATCATGTCTACTCTGCTAGCAATACGATTCAGTGCCAATTCTCGATATTTTTTCTGTTATTTCAATACTTTCAAAATCATGATTTCGAATACTGCAGGTGGCTTAACTTTCATGCTTTCTCAAGCATCAGCTCTGTGTGATTTCTTTTTCACTTTCCAAACTAAATAGTAATTTAATGGGTATAATTTAAAGATGTGTCTAACATTAAAAATAATACGACAGCTCAGCTCAACATAATATTAAAGGGGGTAATTCAGTGATGCTTTGAAAAATGGGGCACTTGAATGTCTTGAATAACAAAAGGACTAAATTGAATTCAGGAAAATTTCATTCATTGTTCCTTTCTGCTCTGATAAATACAACGTCAATCTTAATAGTTTTAGCATATAACTTGTATTGTACGAGACATCAGTAGATATTTATATGTTTGTGAAGAAACATTTTACAACGACGTCATCGAAATTATATTTTTAGATGAATTGAATTAAAGATCTGTCCAGGAAATCTTTTACATATTAAATATATTTATGGGACAAATACTGTATATGAGGACATATAAATAGTTTATATATTCCCCTAAATCATCTGGCATAAAGAAAGTTAATAGAAATTGACTTACTAAATTGACCTTGTGTCCCATTAGCAGAATGTGACAAAGGGTCAAGTTCTTTTAAAGCTAGAATGAATTCAGAGTTTACTTTCGCCTAGACTTGTTGCCTTACCAAGGCAAATGAATCCAGTCAGCCCAGCTAGATTCCTGCACACAAACGTGCAAATGGAAGCTGGCAACCAAAGACTATTATACATCTGCTCTGTGCGGACTCTGGATGCTGTCTAGAAGAGGTGTTTGATAAAATAGATTATTATTTAGCTTTATATGATTAGAATTAAGAAAGGCATTTATTTTAAATACGTCTTAATTTCGATACTGAATCTCTCCTCTTTATAGGGCTTTATGATCTTCCTGGTTATCCCAGAAATTTTCTTGTTACCACCTTTACGTATTAAGAAATCATGGTCTCTTTCCAGACCAATGGTTAATTTATTATAGCTATTTCACCTGGTTTAAGAATTAAATAAAATCCAATTAATTCTCACACATAAATTTGCATAAAGGATTCCTCGCGTCTGGTCGTTAAAATCACTCTCCCCCAAAATGTTATCCAACACATTCTTTTTACGATTCTTTTCAATAAAGAAAGAGTAACTTATTGCTTCAAATCATGAGCTTTGTTTTACGTTATTTTCCTAATTTTGTCGAAGTGTCCTCGTGGTGTAATGATTAAAGCGATGGACTGTGGAGTGGTAATGTTCGAAGTCCAGTCGCGCTATCATGTTCATTTTTGGACAAATAACCCTTATCCTCCCGGTTATGGGTTAAATAGTACCACTAATGTTCTTCTAGGAAAGTAAATTTGGCATTAAATAACCAACGAAGGTTGAAACAAACCAATCCAAACCTACTTTTTTATTTGAGTTGCTAAGTCAAGTCTAGTTAACGTTGCTAAGAACTAAAAGCAAAAAGCAATCAAAAGATAATAGTGCGTTTGCAAAGTAGTGTATACAGTTATTGAAGGTAAGCTTCCTGCTGGATTTTTTTTTTGTTGTTTATTTCGAGTTCAGAGAATTAATAATTTCAGTCATACGTTGACCACAAAGCTACTCTGAGTCTACACTTGATAAAGATTACTTTACTTCATGTACTAACAAATCAAATAACCATTACCGAAAAGAAAAACCCGTTTGATGATTTGCAACAACTTACCTGTACATTGTGGTGAGTAGAAAAAGACTCATATTTTTAACATTCACTTGACTTATAAAGAAAACGAATGTCTGTTTCAGTTAAAACATCTCGCGCTATTTGAAATTGCTTTTACCGCAACAAGGACTTAAAAAATGTGCTAATCATGGGTGTAAAGCAGAAATATCTAATGTAAAACGAAAAAAAAATTGAATAAAATCATCTTATAAAAAATAGTAAAAAGTGTTTTCAAACTAATCAAAAGACAATAATACATTTTCATATGATGCTATTTTAGAGCCTAGCTGTCTGAAATACATGTTCAAATTTATCAACTTCCGACCCTACAGTATCCGTCTGGTTTCGTAACTAACCCAACGGTATTTATAGAACTCTGTTTAAACTGTCACGCAAGCCTTTATCTTATAACAATTTTATTTATTTGCCTACTGCTATTTCTCTGGGAAATCACTTTTGAGGGGAGAGAATCAATCAACATATTTACTTCTATAAGAACTGAAAAGAGTTCGTTTTTTTTTTTACCTGAGAAGACATATTTAAAATCATAAAAAGAAAAACGATTCTGTTTTTATATATTATGGAAAAATCTAAGAATTTAATATAAAAAGTTAAACATTTAAAGGAATCATATGAGATGTTGAAGCCCAGAAGAAAACCTTAATCTTTAGATGCATAGATATAACTCAGACGTCATTTTTTACAATTTTTTTAAGGCCACTGAACATAGAAAAATGAAATTGAATATTAGAACAAAACAACAATAATAAACGATATATCTCTTTGCAGATAGTGAAAATTTGATAAGAGACGCTCAGGTCTAAGTTAACATTATGTTTATTTACTAAACCACGACTTTTCAGCAAATATTCAGTATGAACATGTCACCACATTGAAATATCACCTATGCACATTTTCGCCAGCAACAAGAAATTCGTGGTTAGAATATTCTTTTGTTTTTCTTTTTGATACGATTAT
Organism: Sepioteuthis lessoniana; assembly: GCA_963585895.1. Lineage (NCBI taxonomy): Eukaryota > Metazoa > Mollusca > Cephalopoda > Myopsida > Loliginidae > Sepioteuthis > Sepioteuthis lessoniana. The sequence continues at coordinate 5,197,349 of OY757907.1, read as the reverse complement.
TATCTTATGAAAACATTGAGTATTGCATTTTCAATATTATGTTATCAAGTAAAATCCGTTGGATAGGACACTTTACCATTTTTGAATACAGAAAAAAGAAATCTGTATACATATATATGGAACCAGCGACACCGATATCTACAGGTAAATATTTTAAAATTATATTTTTAAATAATTATGCTTTCTTTTTACCTGATAATTTGAAGTGTATGAATGATTGTTTTAGCCAAATTTTACTATATTTTCACATTCCAGTAATTCAATGTAATTTCCTTTGTATTACGTTATTTATAAAGTTTTTCATTTCGTTGAGCACAGAAGTATGAACCCACACACACACACACACACACATATATATATATATATATATATGGGATGAAAAAGAGATAAAGAGAGAGTTAGAGGGAGAGAACGGGAAGAAGAACAAGAGAGAAATACTGACACACAAACATCGACTCACATGTGCTAGATTCGGTATAAAAAGGGAAGGAGGAAAATTATTATACATCAACATTAAATACTGTAAATGACAATCTAATATATTAATGCCTTCTTTTTGATTTCATTCAAAACTGTTACTTGTTTAATTGTACTATAAGAATCTTTCCATTTCTGATACAAGTATACTTTTCAATTATTCCGCCCACTTTTCTTTTTGAATAAAAAATCAAATTTATATGAAATTACCATTGTTAGTGGTATGACACTATCACCCCTTGGAATGGTAGTATAGATTTTGATATATTTGTATGTCTGTATGTCATTGTGGACATATGAGTGTGTGTAGATACATATATAGATGTGTTTCTGTGTATATATTTATGTGTGTAGATATATTTATGCGATATGTGACAAGACAAGGAGGGAGGAAGCAGTGAGTAAACATGGGCTCGAACGAATCACACTTGCGAGCTTGAATAAATGAGAGGCTTAACAACACTGAAAAAAAGAACATAGGAAGACAAAATTATCGAGCACTTCTTGCTTATCAAGCAGTGTAGTAAAAGCCGGTGTGCAGTCAGTTGGTTAGAGGAAACACCCGGTGTCAGTTGGTCAGAAAAAAAAAGTGTCCAGAGTCAGATATATGCTTACAGTTGGCTGGTGCCCCAAGAACAAGATGGATCTGCTAGGATCTTAAAAAGTAGAATTCGACCCGGAAGCACGTGGATAGGAAAACAGAGATAAAGGAAGGTCAAAAGTAACATATAACTTTTCATTTGTAAGTCCAGGCTTTCAAACAATGAATTCGAATTTTCTTTGTCTTTTGTGATACCACCCCGAACTCTGTACAATAAACAGCTTGAAGACAATGTGATGAACACTGTGGAGCCGTAGCATTGTAACTTTGATGAATTTAACAAGGTTGTAGTCAGTATATTTCGAATTCTACTTGTTGATATAATTAGAAATATTTTTTCATATCCCATAACATTTTTCATTAATGCAATACAATTCACGGAGCTTCAATATTTTCTTATATCTTTTGTGTTCATAGAGTGAAATACTCGCAAGGAGTATAAACAACAAAAATAATAATAGTTGTAAGAAGGCAACCAGAAGGCTCCCTTTTCAATAGCTATTACACTTAGGTGTAGGGGAGGGCACTACTTCTTTCCCTGGATTGCTCCACTTTACCCTTGATACGTACCTTATATTGCTGAGTGTTAAGCAACAAGGTATCAAGTACCATTGTTAATGTCTTTGCTATGACATGACCTGGGATTGAACCCAGATCTCCCGTACCATTAGCGAACACTTTACCCACTTGGCCAATGAGCCGGTATAAAAATAATAATAATCTACCGAATCATGAAAGAATCAGAGCTTTTGAAGAGAAGAAAATTACCAACACTTTGAGAATATTGGGAGCGGGCACCATCAAATAATCAGTCATAAAAGAAAAAATTAGAAAAGAGTGTCTCAGACGAACTAGAAAACTTCTCAAAACAAGCTCTGCAACAGAAATTTTATAAAAGGGATAAACACCGGGGGATGCTCTTCTTATAAGATACTTGGGATCATTCATTCTTAAAATACAAGGGAAGAACTCAAACATGTGGACCTGAGGGCCAGAAAGTTGATGACGATGCACAACGCCTTAAATCCAAGAGATTACAAAGACAGACTATATGTGTCAAGAAAAGAAGGAGTAAGAAGACTAGTTAGCATTGAAGAAAACGTCGATTCATCAATGCAAGAAATTGATGACTACAATGATAAGAACAAAGGAAGACTAATTTTAGCGCCCAGCAACAGCACTGACAATATGACGACAAACAGAACAAAACCAAAAAGTAGGAAACAGTAATGAAAAGAAAAACATCTACATACATATTTCAATCGACAAATTAGCGAAATCTTGCATGAAAACCAAGGATATGGCTACGGAATGGAAACATTAAGAGAAACCGAATCTCTTCTAATAGCAGTACAAATCAATGCTATAAGGACTAATAATATTTAAGTCAAAATCATTAAAGTACAATAGAAAAACAAGTGTACATTATGTGGTAACAGAGATGAAACAATTAATCACAAAATAACCGAATGAAACAAACTAGCTAAAAAAGGAGTAGAAGACTAAACACGACTGGGTGGGGAAGATGATCAACTGGGAATTGTGCAAGATATTGAAATTTGACCATACTAACAAATGGTTTATGCGCAAACGAGAAAGTGAAAGGAATAAGTTTCACAGGTACAAACAGAAAAATTTATCCCAGCCAGAAGACTAGATCAATTGGTGATTAACAAAAACAAGAGAACCTGCCGTATATTGGATCTTCCTGTGCCAGTGGATGACAGTGTGAAAATCAAAGAAAGCAAAAAACGAGAAAGTACCTAAAGACTGCCAGAGAACAGAGAAAACTGTGGAACATGTGGGTAACGGTGATACCAATTGTAATTAGCACGCTTGGACCGGTCTCCAAAGCCTTGGAAAGAGGGCTGGAAGAGTTTGAAATCAGCGGACGAATGGAAACTATCCCACTGACAGCATTGTTAAGATCGGCTCAAATACCCAAAAGAGTCCTGACAACCTGAGGAGACTGGCTCTCTCTGAGAAAGGCCACCAAGTAACGCCGGTGTGAGAAACTCACTGGGAGTCAAATCCTTGGACCGTGCGAGTGAACAAAAAATGCTCTGGACAATGAGAGTCATAGCGATACCAAAAGTAATTGGCGCGCTTGGAACGGTCCTCAAAGGTGTGGAAAGGGCCTGGAAGAATTGGAAATAGGAGGACGATCAAAGATCATTCAAACAACAGTATTGTTAAGATCGGCCAGAATACTGAGAAGAATTCTGGAGGCCCGAGGGGACTTGCTGTTACTCAAATTCCAGTGAAAGACCACTTGCTAACGCTGGTGTGAAAAACTTGCAAACAATAATAATAATAATAATAATAATAATAATAGCAAACTGGTGCTAAAAGAGTTCAAGACTAGGCAAGACTGGGGGTTATGCAATAGAATGAATTTTTGGCAATACTGTCAAATGTTTACGCACAAACCAGAATCTGTCCAAGATTATAAGAGGCATAAAATTCTCTGGAACTTTTAGATTAAAGAGGATCACCTAATCCAGACCAGAAACTCAGACCATGAGATAGTTTACAAAAAAAAAAAAGGAAAAAAAACTTGCCATCGAATGGATATTTCAATTCTTGTGTACCACAGAGTAAAAATAAAGAAACAAACTGATAGACAAATATTTGTACCTTACTAGAGAAATAAAAAAAGATGTTGAACATTATTGTGAATGTAATAGCGATTGTAGATAGTAAACGTTGAACGGTTCCCAAGTGTTTGGAGTATGGACTAAAGAAATCAGTTGTCGTATCAAGACCATCCAGACAACAGCATGGCTGAAATTGAATAGAACACTCATCGCTTAAAATCGGAGGAAATTTGCTGTAATTTAGACTCCAGTGAAAGACCACCATCTTACGCTGGTGAAAAAGCTCACACGGAGTAAAATAATAATAATAATAATAATAAGTGACGATTGTACCAGTTGTGATTGGTGCTTTTGGACAATCACTAAAGGATTATTAGAAAGCCTGGAGGACTTGGAAGTTGGCTGACGGGTAGAGACGATCCAAATAACAGCATTACTGAGAACGGCCAGAATACTGAGAAGAGTCCTGGAGACTTAGGGAACTTGCTGTCACTGAAATTCCAGTGAAAAACCATCAGCTAATACTGACGTGAAAAACTCTAAAGGAGTAAATCATCATCATTATCATCATCATGTCGTGCTGGTAGCACGGATATCCCTGACCCTCTCTCGCCACTCCTCTCTATCGCTCATCGCTCGAGGCAGGTCTTCAGGACAACATCCCGTATCCTCACATAGCTGCTGAATGTATGTTCGTGCTGGTCGTCCTGCTTTTGCACGGCCATGTGTCGGGGTCTATAAGAGTACATCTCTTATGAGCTCGTCCCTGCTTCTCCAGCAGTGTACTGCATGTCTGGTTCGTCTAACTTGAATAGTTTTTGTGATAGGAGGCAGGTGGCCGTATAGTTGGTGTCTTGTGGGGTGTTGCCGCCAGGACTTGTTCAAGATTGCTCGCAGCATTCTTGTGTAATTGCCGTCTAGCTTCTTCTCCAGCCGTTTTGTTAGAGTCCATGTAGTGCACCCATATAGCAGTATCGATGTGACCGCTGCCTGGAAGAAACTGCGTTTCATTTTATCGGTTAGGTCTGATTTCCATATATATATATATATATATATATATATATATATATAAAGGAGTAAATAATAATAATAATAATGATAAAGAGCAAATAAATACTAAGTACAGCAGCCAATAACTGCATTAGTTACAAAGATACAAATAAGCAACAAAAACAAGGTAGCCAAAATGGGAAGAAAAACTGGTGAGAAGACATGGGCATGTCTTGAAAGAGAAACTGAATCTTTTCTGACAGTAGTACAAAATAATAATATATAAAATATACAATATATTAATATTAAAGCTGAATATATAATAATATATTAATCTATAATATATAATAATATATAATAATATATTAATAATATATTAATAATATATTAATCAATATTATATAATAATATATAATAATATATTAGTAATATATTAATTATATATATATTAATGATATATAATAATATATAATTATATATTATTAATATATTAATAATATATTAATCAATAATATATTAATAATATATAAATCAATAATATATAATAATATATAATAATATATTGATAATATATAAATAATATATTAATCAATAATATATTAATAATATATAATAAAATATGATAATGTATTAATAATATATTAATCAATAATATATAATAATATATAATTCTATATTAATATTTTATTAATGATATATTAATCAATAATATATAATAATATATAATAATATATTAATAATATAATCATAATATATTAATCTATAATATATAATAATACATAATAATATATTAATAATATATAAATAATATATTAATCAATATAATAATATATAATATTATATTAGTAATATATTAATCAATAATATATAATAATATATAATAATATATTTATCAATAATATATGATAATATATAAAATATAATAAATATATAAGGATCAATCATATAAAAGCGTAAATCGATAATACCCAGGAGAATAGTAAGTGTCGCTAAAGCAAGATAAGACATGAAACAACTAAGCCCATAATAAGCAAATTCAGCAATGTGGTACTGTAACGTGATTGAGCGGTTTATCAAAAGTTGAAGTTACAAAGATAACGGGGTGGGGGGCTAATTTCTAGGGAAGGAGAAAGAGAAGAAAAAAGACAAAAAAAGACTGACATCTGACATCTTAGTAAATCACGCCAAAGCACTAATAGGTCAGCCAGTCACGGATAAATGACAACGGTAATTAGAAATGACTAAAAAACCAGAGGTCCCAAATCTTTTTTGCAGGTGTGGAACCACCGAAAACGGATATGTTCCTTCGTCTGACACCAGGCAGAAGTAACGAGACGACTCGGGTTTGAAAGTCAGTGGGCTGGTAGACGCGACGAGGTAAAGCCGAGAGTTGAACACCAGCCAGAGGCGATATAAAGAAAATTACGAGCCCCATTTTGGGGTGATCTCCAAAAAGAGGTCTCAGACCAGACAAACAAAAGTGTTGGAGCGGCAACACGAAGCCAGAGAGATAGTTCAAGGTCAGTGTCTTCCCTCTTTTTCTCTCTTCATGACATGTTGTTTCTCTCTGTCCAGTAGACACGGTTGATTCAGCTTTCATACTCAGTTCATCTCTCCCCGACGACTACCTTAAAAAAGTGTTAGCGAATAAACTTTTGTGCTAGTGAACTAGGCTAGGGTTTTGGGTGTACGTCACCCCTTCCCACGGTGAGGTTAAAACATAGCCCGATTATGACTTACGATGAAGCGATAACCGGATAAATCCGTTCGTCATGTGGTCGTGGAACTATAGTCTCCGCTTAAGTTTTTTTGGTTTTTAAGATAATGTTCTAATTATTTACCTCATGATTGGTGGACGGTAGCTAAAATCTGATGAGTTAAAATTGTATTTTCTACTAAAAAATGCTGTTGTCAATCTCGCAATGAGAAATATTAGCATATACTGATAGTGTAACGTAGTTTACTAAAAAAACAAGTTTCAATAATTGGAGATGAATTGTATTCCAATGCAAACAGAAATTCTTCAAATAGTCGTTTCAAATATTTTGTAGGCCTCATTAGAATTTAGGCGTGTGCTGTTCAAATCCAGTTGTTCTGGTTAACATTCAATAAGTTCTAAGAACGAGATAATGAGATTGGTTCACTTGAACTTATAAACATTATAAATGGTTATGAAGTATTTAACCGGTTTCTCACTAAGTCGATATTTGATACAAGGTCGTTTTACAGTATTGCCCAGTCAGCTGGGGCTGTAGAATACACCGACTGCACCTCTGCAGAGGGGTAAGACCTCCTAATGAGTGTCCTGGATATAGTACTAAACAATATGATGGTGACGTTCCAGTAATGCTGGGGACTTGGGGAATACGGAGTACCCCTTCATTACCATTGCTCCCAGGTCCACTCTGGCCCGGCACCTGATAGGGCCTTATCTATGGGTTAAATAGAATAGCATACTTGTGCTAAACTGAATTGTTTGATTAAACTGAATAGCTTGAAATAGAAATATTTTTTACAATTAAACCGTACTTACATTTGAACTGTGTGCTTATGTTAAACTGTGTTATTTGAAAAAGAACTGTGTTTTGACATTGGAACTGTATTTACTCTAAACTGAATTGTTTAACATAGAACTGTTTTGACATTTAACTGAGTGTAAACAAAATCTCTATTCATACTAAACTGAATTAGCTGAATTAAAACTGCTAGACTAAACTGAATAGCTCGAAATAGAATTTTTTTCACAATTAAACTGCACTTACATTTAAACTGCGTGATTATGCTAAACTGAATTATTTGAAATTGAACTGTTTTTGACATTGAAACTGTACTTACGCTAAACTGAATTGTTATATATAACTGCTGGAATAAACTGAATAGTTTAAAATAGAAATGTTATTGACAAACTGTGTACTCATGCTAAACTGAATTGTTTGAAATAGAACTGATTATTTACATAAAAATGGATTTGGGGTTAAATAACCTACAAAAGTTGATATGCCATAAAACCAAACCAAACCAAACGTTTTACAGTAGGGAGCCACAGATAAATCGAAACTAATGCACGATTGAACCAATAAATGCATGGACCCTTGTGAAGTTCCTCAAACGCTGTGCAATAAAGCCAACGCTGCAAAGCAGTTATAACTGGGTGGAGTCTAGCTCCCTAGAACCGAGCCATCGCTAATTACTCACATACCTGTTAAAGTAATATATGGTTACGAACTATTTTACTGGATTCCTACAAAGTCAATGTATGACAAAATGTCGTTTTATAGTGGGGAACCTCGCAAAAATATAGACATGCGCGGCTGATCAAAAAAATTCTTGGATACGTCGGCATCCTCTGATTAGAGTGTTTTAGGCACCAAGCAATAAATTCAACTCTGCAAAGCAAGTATAACCTAGGGGTATAGCACCCTGGAATAAAGCCACCGTTAACCTTGTCAAGGTAATGTTTGTTTTTAACCATTACAGTAAAACTGTGCAGCGTATTTATAGAAAAAAGGATGACAGAAGAGGTAATTGGTTTTCTTACCACAAATGTACTGAGCCATTAGAAATCACACAGGGTGTCTCAAAATAGATGCAACTCATTAATATGATAATTCATATTACATAAAGTCTTCTTTCATCTGAGTCCTAAAAAGCAATCATATCACTTCAGAAAGGTCAAACCAGATGACAAGAACAGAAATTGATTGGCTTTATTCTACAGTGCACGGGAAAAACCGAATTTTTGGGAACGTCTTCGGGACTTTTTCGCGCTCCTTTCGACAGCATCTCTCACCGCATCCACATTGTCAGGACATCTTGCAGTCACTTTTCTACCAGATTTGGGATTTTTTTTTTTTTTGTTAAGGTTATTTACTGACCTTGTGGCTTGAAATTTGTGTACCCAATGATAGGCTTTGCAGGGGATTATTGTTTCCAGCGATATTTTGCTTGTACAGTTTTGAATGATTTTGTCTCCTACTAAATAGTGACGCAAAATATTTTTTTCCTTTCTTGTTCAAAGGATTGTAATCGAGGATTAATAGTTGTTATAGTATACTATTTTCAAATTTGAAAAAAAAAAAAAAAAAAAAAAAAAAAAAAAAACCCACATCATTATTAGTTGAATTATTAGCAGTCATGTGGGTCTCATGTATATTGAAACACCCTGTAAAATAAAAAATCATAATGGATTGAACAAATAGATTTATAAAAGTAATGAATCGCAAATATACATAGATATTACAATAAGAGACATAACAAAAAACATTTAACCAGTCACAAAAATGAAAGTCACCTGATGAATTGTCATAAACTAAAAGTAAAGCTGAAAATTAATTTTTTTAAAAAGTAATACATTTATTAGTAAACATTAGAGCTATTTGTTGTTTAAGGGTTGGACTAATACAAATCTAAAAAGATTTAAAAAAAAAAAACAAACTCCAGCCCATTTCTTATTAATGCTAACTGTTTTTAACACTGCCGTAGTTTTAAAAGTTTGAACTCTATCCCAGGTTGTTGGGAACACTTATTGACTGGCAACTTGTTTTCCCTCGACCATAGGTTTCATTTTATCCGACATCTCCAGTGATTGTGATTTATTTATTATTTTTACTAGTATATTTTACCGGGCCTCCCTTGGTGACATTAAAACCTTGAATTGATGGTGTCTCATACTCACTCACTGGGAGCGATTTATTATTGTCACTTGTTCATTTCACCCGGCATCTCCAAGTAACATAAAAAAAACTTGAATTTGTGGTGTCTCATAATCAGTGAATGGGATTTATTATTGCTACTTGTTCATTTTACCGGGCATCTCCAAGTAACATTAAAAGACTTGAATTAGTGGTGTCTCAAACTCACTCATTGGGATTTATTATTGTTACTCCTTTTAGAATTTTTCAAACCAGTATTAGCTGATTATTTTTTCACTGGAGTATGAACGAGAGGAAGTCTTCTTATGTCTTCAGGACTTTTCTCAGTATTCTGGATGATCTTAATAATGTTGTAGTCTGAATGGTCTTAAATGTTTCCTCTTATTTCCAAGTCTTCTGGTTACTTTACCAATTTGGCAATTATTCCGGGTGTACCATCTGCAATTGGTATTACTGTCAACTTCATGTTTCATAGCTTTTGTTAGCTCTCTAGGAAAGTCTTGGAACTTATCTCTCTTTTTTTGTCCCCTATTCGATAAGTTCTCTTTTTTAATGGTTATCAATAGATCTGGTTGTCTGGCTGATATTAAATGATTGGTATCTCAAAATTCAGAGAAGTTTGTACGTCTTATTCTCGAGGACAGATTCTGGGTTGTGTTTATACCGCTTGTACGTATTTTGCACAATTCCCAGTGGACCACCTCTACCCAGTCGTATCTGCTCTTTTACTCTTTTAGTGCTAATTTACTGCATTCGTTTATTATGTGATTGATCGTTTCGTAGCTATAGTTATTTTGTTGCGTTTTATCTATTTTTGCTTTAACATAGTTTGTCCTTATGGAGTTCTTTTGTGCTGCCATTAGAAGACATTCAGTTCCCTTTCTTAGCCCTGTACACGTCTTCTCAACTCAGATTTCCCTTGTTTGTCACTTGAAATATCCATATAGTTGATTTTCTTGCCATTTTCTTTCCTAGTGATTTTGTTCTGTTAATCAATGTGTTTTTATATGTTTCTAGCTGCTGTAATAAGTCTTCCTTTACTCTTTTCTATGTAGTCTTCAAGTCGTCGTATTGATGTATCAACGCTGTCTTCAATGCTGGCATGTCCTCTTCTTTCTTCTTTTCTTCCCACATATCGTCTGTCTACGTCATCCCTGGGACTTAATGCCTTTTGCATCGTTATGCTCTGATTTTTTCTTGATTTGGTAGTTCAATTCTGTACGTTGTTTGTTGTTTTCCGCTTCTCTTGATTAGCATGGCATATGTTTCTTTGTCAAATGCCAGCTCTATATACTGACATTTTTGACAAACACTTTGATGTTGTCCATGTATTTCAGGGGATTGAATTTTTGTTGCAATTTAGTAATTTTGTAGCCCACTGTGCATTTCCTAAATATGTGATTGAGTGGACTCATCGCAATCACAAATAGTAATGGTGAGAGCGCATTTCCCTGGAATATATCTATTTCACCCCAGCTAAACCTTTACGCATGCTACCAATTCCACTCTCAAGTTTTTCATTGTTTTCTTAATAAACCTTATGACTTTTTTGGATATCTTGTACATTTTAAGACAAACTATTATCAAGCTTTACAGGACCATAATTCACGCCCTTTGAAGTCAATCCACGCCATAGCTACATTTTCCGTCTCGTTTTACTCTTCTTGAAGATGTGTCAGTCAATGTATTGTAAATCACTTGTTACTCTTCTTTTCTGAAGGTATCCTTTCGGTTCTTTAGGGAACTGTCAACGGTTTATAAGCGAATAATAAATATCCTTTTTAATTTGTACTGTTAATATTTTCCACCTCATTGTTAGGCACTGTATTAGTTTTTAGTTGTTGGGAACAGGTTTATTTTAGGGGCTTTTTTGGATCAGGGAAGTCTTTCCTTTGGTCATACATTAAGGTATATGTTTCTACTAAGCACCAATTCATTTCAATAGTTTGTTTGCCGTGGATGGAAGAGAATGTTTGATACTAGAATCCACGTATGCTGTCATAGTTTGGCATTTTCTAACTTGGTACTTTTTTTGAGTGTTGCTCTGAGTGTTGCTTCGAGTCCTTGCATCTTTTTTTTCCATGTTGTTTATCAATTCGGTTTTTCTGTTATGTTCTCCTCGTTTCCATATTTTGCTCCAGAATTGCTTTGCTTCCTTTGCATCAAGTCGTTGGTATACCTTCGTGCTTTCTAACCCTACTTGTTTGTAGAATTTCCTTCCGTTGTTTTGGAAGAACAATGAAACAAAATTCTCTGTCCTCTTTTGTCTGTATTGTTTTTTCCTGTATCCGTATCTTTTCAAGCTTTCTTCTTTCGCTAGTACCTTCTGATTTATCTCCTCGAGTTGTATTGCTTGTTTTGCTTGCTGTGTTGCTTTTCTCTTCATCCCAACAAATTTCAAGGTTTTTTTTTAAAACTTTATTAGCATTGTCGCTTGTCGTAAATATCTTATTTACATTTCCATTCTACATTCTAAAACAGGTTTTGAGTTTCTGTTCGTGTTCTTTCGGGGGTTACCGATCTTATTACACACGTTTTAATTCGCCTTAGACTGTTTTTTTTTTTTAATTCCATGGTGTTGGTCATTGAGATATTTGTAAATATTTTTCAAATTTTTTCTGCTTCTTCTTAAACTGTTTTCTTGTTTTGTTTACAGAGAGTTGGTAATGTGACTTCTTTTCTGACATAATTCTCTTTATTATCTCTTCGTTGATATTTTTCTTCTTGTGTTAAGATTTTTTTCTGTAGTGTTTTAGTGTGTGGTGTTTCGATTACAATTACTTTGCGTCTCGGTTACTGTATTAGGATCTTGTTGACATGATTCCTTGTTGTTTTAAATATAGCGCATTGTTCCAAGATTCGTTTCATTCTTTTTCTGTATCTTTTTTGATCCTAAAATAGCAGTGAAGAGCAAGTTTGTTGACTTAGTTAATTTTCTCCGGTGGTGTCTTTCATTTGGATGGTTGCTAAGTTCTTCGTTTGTGCACCTGAAAAAAGAACAGCCCACATTTGCAGGATGCCAGTTAGATCCACCACGTTGGCTTTCAAGGGAGAATCTTCCGATAATGACACCATACCTATCATCTGAGCCTCTTGTTGAACTATGTTTTGATTTCTCAATTTTTTCCAGGGGAGTATATTGTTGCCATACCAGATTCAGGGGTTATTCATCATCTATGCTATTTTCACAGATGCAACAAAGTACCCTTAAAATAAGGGGAGAACGCTTAAGTGGGATTGAAAAAGATCGTCGTAAATTTGTTAAGTATTAACTTAGTCAAAGTCCGAGTTGACTTTTTATTCATTTTTACTTTGCCTGATATATATGCTTTTAACTGATATTTTGAATTTATATGAGGTATTTGGTGGTATTCCTGTATTGTGATTTTGGCTCTGCTTTATAGGAATGTAATATCACTTATTTATTTATTTATTTATTTATCACTGATGATTGGTTTTGATTAAAAAGTTAGTCACTTGACGAGGAAGATTCTTCTATTTTTTCTATGTTACCTCTCCCCTTCCGACCACCATTTTGTTTTTTCCGCCTTTTAATTGCAGCATCAATCTGTTCTGTCAATATCATATTAAATTTTCTGCATCACATTTTGTTTTCTGAAACAAAAAGAGTAGAAAAATTAAAAGAAAATCAAAAACTTGAATCATGTGATTTCTTTCGAAAGTGTAGCAAGAGAACTTTAAAAGATTATTCATCGTCCATTTTTGTCTTCGGAAAATTATCACAGATAATACAGCGGACATTGTTTTTCTTTTCTTCTTTCGGGGCATTCTGTTCTGAGACTGTCTTCTGAAGAATGGAATATATGTTTGTTAGTTTGTTTATTTGTTTGTTATAAAGTTACCGGCATATTGGTATAATGATTAGAGTGTTTGCCAATAGCCCTGGAGATCGGGGTTCAATCTGAATTCGAGTTATACGAACGACTCAAAAATTGTACTTGGTGCCTCCTTTCTTAATACTCAGAATTATAAAGTAAGAATCAAAGTTAAGTGAAGTAATCCAGGGAAAGGAGTAGCACTCTCCCCCTACACCTAGGTGTAGTAGCTATTGAAAAGGGGGCTTTCGGCTTCCTCATGACTACAACCGGCCAACTAACTTATATAAAGTTATAAATTTAGACACGTAATAAACTTGATTCATCCATCTCTCTCCTATGATAGCTCCTCACTTCTGACCACCCCTTTGGCTCCCCATTATTTACAGCTTCAATTCATCCTCCAAATACTATATTAAATTTATAGTCACTATCTTTAGTATTCAGAGACAAACAAAGTACACAAATCAAAAGAAAACCAAAAACCTGACGCTTTCGATTCGATAGAGTTGCAAAAGAACTTAAAAGATTATTGACCGTCCATTTTTTTTAATCTTCCGAAAATCATCACAGATAATACGGCAGGGATTTTTTTCCTTTTTTTTTATTTTTTTATTTCGGGTCATTCTATTCAGAGACTGTCTTCTGAAAAGTGGAATATCTATTTGCTTTTTTTTAATAAAGTTTCAAAGTTAGTCTCATTGTTACTCCTTGTTGAGTTTTTCACTCCAACATCATTTGATCATTTTCTATTAGAGTCTGAGTGGCAGTAAGTCTCCTCAAGTCTCTGAATTCCGACCGATTGTGATTGTATTAGAAGATTGTGTTTGTAATTGAAGTGTCGATGTTTTTATAACTACTATTAAAATTATTACTACTTCGGAGGAAATCCGACATCGTAGTCAGTGGGTTCGAACTCCAGTCGCGCTATTACATGCAATCCTCTTGGAAAAAGTATCAAGCCCTTTATTCAAGTAGTTATGAGTACCACCAGTATTCTTCTACATGGATGACTTTAGCAATAAAATATTAAACAAAGAAACCAAATATTACAATTGCAGCTACAACGATCCAGTGAGAATTATCTTCCACTCCTTACTATTCCTAACAAAAGGATCATATTACTCTACGGATGAATGCACTGATTATGTGACCTATATAAACTTTGTCATGATAAATAGTTTTAGCAAGATATCTACCTATAAGTATATACACACATTTTCCCTTTAAAGTTAACATACATCTTATTCAATTATTTTCTCTTCTATCAGACTAAATTAAGTGGATCTATTTTGAGATATTGTTTAGTCATTATGTTAATAAAAAGATTTTTTCATTCTTAAATTGCATAATTATTTATGAACCTAAGTATCTAGACGCGAACTACAAAAGGATGCTACGTGCTGTTTTCAACTATTCCAAGAGGTAGCACTCCAGAAAAAGAGCAACACTATTGATAATTACATTCCATCACAAAGAAAAAACTTATCCAAGTAAGTTTAATTTGTTTTTAATAGCTTGTCAACCTTCGGGGGACATTTAATACCAAGTCCGTCATTGTAAGAGAACAGTAGTGGTACTATTTAACTCATAAGTGTGGGAGTAAAGGGCTTCATACATTTACCAATGTTATTAATCTGAAAGTGAACGTAATAGCACGACTGAAGCTCGAACTCGCTATGATATTACCAGTCCAGGACGTTAGCAACAATGCTACTTGGTCTGCCACCAATCCAAGACAAAAAACATTCTGGCTATTGTATAAGAAACTGAGACGAACTCATGAGCGACGTTTTCCTTGGGATTCCTACACATGGACAAACAAGTGTTGATTTTGCATTCACCAGCTCTGTATGGACACTGGATACAGTCTAGAGGACCTTCCAAGAGTGATACTATTTACCAACCCCTCCGCTCGGGCAGGATATGACACAACGTAAATTTTTAAGCGGAGTTTAACAGGTTTCAATTCAGAGTTTTCCTTCTCCTAGACTAGTCGCCTAACCAAGGCCGAAGAACCTAGTCTGTCCTACTATTTACCCATAGCTGGAGGGAGAATAATTGGATTCATACCTTTCCCAAGGCTATTAGTGCTATATGAAATGCAATCAGTCTCGTCCAGGATTTGAACTCGTGTCGCCGTGTCCATTTCCTACGACGATAACGACTACACCACGGGCACCTCCCAGAGTGATGGCTGATTGGAACGGATGGTGAGAGAGACTCAAGGTAATCCATGCTATCTACACGACGATATTTCTATTTACTAGAACAAGATCACAGTTTTATTCTTGCATAGACAATGCGTAGCGTCGTGCATGCTTTTATATTCCCTGTTATAAGTTCTTTTTTGTTGTTTTGTTTTGTATAAAAGCATAAGATGCATTTTTTAATAAAATTTCTACTACAAGAAATTCACCTGCGTTTTCTTTCATTTTAGTGGCTGAAATAATCATAATTTTATATTTTTTATTGCAGAAATATGCAGAAAATAATCTTTATACTTTTTTTGATGTCTGAACTTCTAATCATTGAAAGTAAGTGTTTGTTGAACAATTTTTTTTATAATTTGGGACATTTTCCAAATATTTAATGCAAATCTGAAATTCAATTGTAAATGTGCTTGATGTATGGAATATTTACCATATCATGAGTTCACAAAATTAACACGCAATCAACATTACATCTACAAATAAATGGCGTTTTATATACATCATGGAATGTCTCATCTGCATTATGATTTTTAGAAGCAGGTTTTCATTATCAAATGCCCCTGTGTTTTTCTTTTAGAATTTTATTGTTTTATTTTCTTATAGAGAAGCAATGGTTTGTCTACTACCTCTTAGATGTTTTTGTTCCCAACAGCATGAAATCTTTAGTCGCAGACATATGCGGGAAGTGTGATAAGCTTTTAATCTTATTTACCCAACCCCTCCGCTCAGACAGGATATGACACAAGGTAAATTTTTAAGCGGAGTTTAACAGGTTTGAATTCAGATTTTTCCTTCTCCTAGACTAGTCGCCTCACCAAGGCTGAAAAATACAGTCTGTCCTACTATTTACCCATAGCTGGAGGGAGAATAATTGGATTTATACCTTTCCTAAGGGTATTAGTGCTATGTGAAATGCAATCAGTCTCGTCTAGGATTTGAACTCGAGTCGCCGTGATAAGCTTTTAATTGTTCACACACACACACACACACACACACACACATATATATATATATATATATATATATATATTATCATCAATTCTTCCTAATGGCACAGAGTTCCCTGACTCTCTTTCTCTCTCTCTCTCTCTCTCTCTCTCTCTCTCTCTCTCTCTCTCTCTCTCTCAATCGCCACCCATCTCAATCAGCCATCGCCCATAGCAGGTCTTCGAGGTTGCATCCTATTTCCACACAGTGCTGATGTAAATCGTTGCTGTTCGGCCAACGATGTCACGTCCATATGCAAGCGTCCATTAGAAAACGTCGCTTATGAGTTCATTTTCCTTCTCTTCAGCCCCCCGCCCCGCACATGGTACTTGTATGGTTTTAGAAATCGGAGACAGGCGGCCGTACAGCTGATGTTTCGTGGCTGCTACTCCCAAGACTTGTTTAAGAGAGCACGAAACATTCTTGTTAATTATCAAACTAAACTTTTATCTGTGTTTTGTTAACGTCCATGTGGTGCACCTGTATTGTAGTATGGACACAGCTGCAGCTTAGAAGAAATCCTTTTTTATTTTATCAGACAGTTCAGACATCCATATGTCCAATGCTTTCAGTAGGCGTATATTAACACCATTTTCAGCTGTTGCCGAGTTAAGTCAACTGGTTTTCTAATTTCTTAGGCTTATCAATTAGAGTAGAGATGGATTCGTTTTCTTTAAAACTCTGTTTTATTGGCATACACGTAAAGGGCCAATGTCTCTTACTATCCGATATAGATTATGAAGCAGATTTTGTAGCAGGCTGGTGTATTTGCGAGAAGTGCTAGACCATCTGTGTAGTCTGTGTCTGTCATAAATTTTTCCGGTTGTTGTCTGCCTCTTGCTTTTTCAAAGTGAAGCCATTTTTATAAGATCTGTGGATGCCCGAAGTACATAATCTAGGCACTGTATAAATAAATATGGTGCTAATGTATCTCCTAAGAAGAATATGGTCAGTGATAAAATTTTCATATTTGTCATTTGGAGTATGTCTTTCACATATCTCCTGAAGAGTATCAAACTTGTTTCATACAATTTCTGAGTAAGAAATCTGTTAGATATTTGACATTTCTGTTTGACATGTTGTGTAAGCAAAAAAGCCCATCTCTTATTTCTTTAACGTTTAAAGTCCAATAATTCCCACCTTAGCTTGAATAGTTACATATGGGAATGTCTCATGCACATTACGCTGTGACAAAACCGTTCAGGCGAACGTGATTTGGAGTTTTCTGGTTCAAATAAAATATTGTTATTATGATGCAATTTTTTTAAAATCTCTACCTACTTTCAAACTTTTGGATGCCATAATCATTTTTCTTTCAACAGAACTAGTGAAA
Source organism: Sepioteuthis lessoniana (assembly GCA_963585895.1). Classification (NCBI taxonomy): domain Eukaryota; kingdom Metazoa; phylum Mollusca; class Cephalopoda; order Myopsida; family Loliginidae; genus Sepioteuthis; species Sepioteuthis lessoniana. The sequence continues at coordinate 5,179,663 of OY757907.1, read as the reverse complement.
GGGAAAACTATTGAAGTTGTCATATACTTACGATTTTTAAAACAGTGTTCGCCAATGGCCCGGGAGATCTGGGTTCAATCCCAGGTCGAGTCATACCAAAGACTTTAAAAATGGAACTTGATACCACCTTGCTTAACACTCAGCATTATAAGGTACGGTTCAAGGGTAAAGTGGAGCAATCCAGGGAATGGAGTAGCGCCCTCCCCTACACCTTGGTGTAGTAGCTATCGAAAAGGGAGCCTTCGGGTCACCCTCGACTATGGTCGCTAACTTTATATGTCCACATAAACTTTTTTCCTTTCCAGGTTTTATGGGTTGGTCTTTTACATCCTGATACAATTTCTCTTTCGTAGCCTTTCTAAATTTATTGTTACTTATAAACTTCTTATCTGAATTCTAAACTTCTCATAAGAGTTTTGATTTTTTAAAAATATGTTTGGGGATATGAACTAATTATATTTACAATTGTTCTTACACTAATAATTAGTATATGAAGTGGAATTTTTTTTTTGGGGGGGGTTGTTTTGTTTTTTGAGTTGATTTTTTGATTTTTTCCTTTGATTTTTTTTGTTTTTCATCTTTTAAAGTTAAGCTATTAAGACGAATTAAAAATCTCATCCATATTTCAGTAAATAATTAAAGATTTCACATTTATGAAATTTATTGCTTATGTTATCAGTTTTCTCATTGTATAAAAAACTAGCACCACTGTTAATATATATATATATATATATATATATATATATATAGAAGTGTGTGTATATATATATATATATATATATATTAAACTCTATACCAGCAAAAATTGATCCCAACACACTCATAGTCCCATTTGACGTTACAAACCTATAGAGCAATATCCGACATGAATTAGGAAAACAAACCATCGCATTTTAGATAGATAAATAACTAGATACATTAAACCCAAGATTTTACAAATGATTTATCATAGAGGGTTGAGAAATAATCCTTAATAAGCATCATCATGATGTCACGCTGTCAGTATGGATCTCTCTGACCCTCTCTCGCCACCCGTCTCTATCGTGCATCGCTCTCGATAGGTCTTCAAGGCTTTATCCTGTATCGGTTCAGAGCTGTTGTACATAGGTTCTTGCTGGTTATCCTGTCTTTGCTTGTCCATGTGAAGGGGTCGACTGGAGTATATCTCTTATGACTTCTCCAGCAGTGTCCCGCATGTCATTTTCGGCTAACTTTGATACTTTTCATGATGGATGGTAGGTGGCCACACGGCTGCTGTTTTGTGGGATGTTGCTTCCAGGACTTGTTCAATATTACTCGCAGCATTCTTCTGTAATTGCCGTCAAGCTTTTTTTCATACATTTAGTTAGCGTCCATGTAGTGCATCTATATAGCAGTATCTACACGACCGCTGCTTGGAAAAAAAAACTGCGATTTATTTTATCAGTAAGGTATGACTTCCATATGACAGATAGCCTATTGGTAGCTGTCAATACGTTTGTTACTCACGTGTCGATGTCTCTCTTGATGGATGAGACACTGTTCCCTAGGTAGGGAAACTTGTCCCCTAATTTCAAAAGCCCGACCTTTAGTGTGGAGATGTTGCTTCTTTGATTAAAGCACTAGTATTCCGTCTGGGGTGCGTTGACATGGAGGCCTATACCAGCAACTGCTCGTTTCAGACTATGTAGCTGGGATTTATCTTGAGTGGGTGTATTTGCCAGAAGCGCTATGTCATCGGGGTAGTCCGCGTCCGTAATTGTTTGTGCAGGGTATCTTCTGATTCTTTCCTTTGCCATCTTGAAATCAATAGACGTTCTAAGCACGTAGTCTAGGCAGATGATAAACAGGTATGAGGCTAGTGTGTCTCCTTGTTGCACTCCTGCTTCAATGTGGAAGTAGTCTCCATTCGGGGAGCAGACTTTTACCTTCGTGTTTTTGTATAGCATCATTATGGCTGCGACGGTATCTTTGGGGAAGCCGTAGACGAGAAGTATTTGCTCCATCTTCCCTCTGAGTATGGAGTCAAAGGCCTTGGAGAAGTTTACAAATAATATTGCTGCCTCAATGTTTTTTACACCTTCGAGAATTCGATGGATTGCCAAAATTAGTGATGTCGTGGATCGGTTTCTTCGAAACCAATTTTAGTTCTTCATAAGTATTTTCTCAATTTTGGGTTCTATATGGTTGCGGAGTAGTGCATTGTAGATCTTGGCTGCAATGGATAAAAGGTTTTACTTCGGTAGTTCTTGGTATCCCTTTGTCCATCTGTCCATTGTATTTTGGTTTTATACGGCATTACATAGGAAGCAGCATGTCGTCGAATTCCTTGGTCTTCCATACTTCTGGGGGTATTTCATCGTGCCCTACTTTTCCTTGTATCGAGTCGAGTTATTCTTGTGTAAACTGTGCCTGTTTGATGGTTAGTTGATTATCTAGACCTTAGGAACAGCTCGGGGAACTAAAATGGCACAAATATATGCTACCCTTACTCAAGCATATTTAGAAGAAAACCTATACGAAACAATAGGTAAACAATATAACAACGACAGAAAAGAAGAATTTAGCAAATCATGGAAAATATATTTAGATGATTGCTTCATATTCTGAAAATGTCCATGGGGAGATATTAACGAATTACAAAACCAACTACAAAACCTACACCACAAAATATAGTTTACTATCTAACACAGCTCAATTTAGACGTCCTTATAAAAACCGTAAATGGCCAAATCCTCACAGATATCAATCACAAACCAACAGACACCCAACAATACCTCCGCTTCAAAAGCCCACTCCCGAAAAACTGGATAAAATTTAATGTTTTCATTAAGTTTATAAAATTTCTCAACGGTTTCGGTCTTGATAGAGTACGACGCGACCATGGAATCATATGTATTTAAAAAGATATATCTAATCTGAATTTGAATAGATTACATTTGACTCTCGTGAAAGAAAAATAAATTTAAACGTTTGATTTTGCATATACAATGTGTCACAAATAAGAACCGTTTATATTTAAAACAGCAAAAATGCTTTTATTGCTTAAGATGCATATTATACTTTCGGGTAGCATTTCTGCATTTGCCTGCTTTTTTCATCATCAGATTGGATGTAAATATTTAAGATTTTGTACGAAACTATGCAAAAATCGATCCTTATATATATCCTAATGTCTGCCAGTCAATGAGTGTAAGATTTTACTGAACAATTAGGGGTCGGATTGAAGGAAGCCTTCATAGAATAGGCATTTGAAACATATTGGAATCTGGACCTATATGTATGTCAGCGAAATTAAAACTGTGGTATGGCTGTGGTGACGGGATTTGTAAAGTTATGAATAAAGTACAAGAGAAGAAGAGCTAAAAAGGATGGAAAAAAAGATAGCTGGTTTTAAAGGCCACCTATGCATAAAAAGGCCTTGTGAAGAAGATTTTGTGCACGGACAGCTCAGGTACATAGCTGGGGTGGGAGGACGTCTCGGGTGAAATTTTTATGGCGGCAGCATTTTTGTGTTTGCTGTATAGATTGTTTTGAAATAAAAGTGGAAAACTCTATCAGATAATTAGACTCAACGATAGAAAGTTTCTTCCAGAAATGCATGACTTGTAGATGTCGTATACTGGACCGCTTGACAAACAACGAAAAACTCGTAGATATATAAACATATAATTCAGATTTTTATTCTTCGACGATGACGATTGGATGTAGTAGGAATACGGTTAGAGAGAGTATGCACATATCTTTCTTCTGCTGTGGAGACCCATTTTTTGAAGAAGTGCAACGACCGGAGAACACACATAACATGTTTGCTTGAGTGACCCGAAGGTCTCTCCTTTCTCTCGAGAGACTAGCGGATCTCTCCCTTTCGCTTGAACGACCAGCGGATCTCCTCCTTAGCTTGAGCGACCTGTAGATCTCTGTCTTCAGTCCCAAATTACAGACGTTATATTGTCTTTTCAAGTCCCATGCGGAAATATGAACATCCTCTTCGCCTAACGTATTTTCTATTTATGGCAGGTTATCGGAACTTACATACTTCCATTTTTTCTCCGGTAATTTGTTGATCTTATCTGCGAAGGGAAATATCAGTCATTCTATCCATAGGCAATAAATTACCAATTTCTCTTTCCTGTGAAAACCACTTTGTTGATGTTATTTAGTGACTGCATTGAATCTGCTAATTTCATCGTCGCCAGCTAAGCTAGTATATTACATAGAGTTTGATAGAGTTGTACTTCACCACCCAAGAAGATTTCAGAAGAAACACACACACACACACACACATATATATATATATATATGTATATCATCATGTCGTGCCGCTAGCACGGATAACCCTGACCCTCTCTCATCACTTTTCCCTATCGTTCATCTACTCTGATAGGTCTTCAGGTCTACATCCCGTATCCTCACATAGCTGCTGTATGTATGTTCTAGCTGGTCGTCCTGCTTTTGCTCGACCATATGTGGGGGTCAATGCCAACTGTTTGAGATGGCAGAGATCAGAAAATGATTAGTTCAAGAAACTTAAAAAAATAATTTTACAGATCGAGAGCTGGTTTCTTTCTTTTATAGCATATCGACCTTCGTATACAATTCAATGCCAAAGCCATCCGCGTAGAAGAACAGTAGTGGCACTATTTAACCTGTGGCTGAAGTTATAAAAGGGTCCATACCTTTCCCATGGGTATTAGTGAGAAAGTGAACGAAATAGCGCAAATGAAGTTTGAACTCGCTTACTCCGATCTTACACTCCAACACATTAACCCTTACGTCATAGTAATCCCCTAAACAAAAGGTTATGCAATGTTAACATTTCATTTTTCTTCGCTTCTTTTACGGCATATCAACTCATTTCAAAATTATTTCATTTTTTTTCACACAAACTTTTCTCTTGATGATTACCTAAGATGGAAACAAGTTGTGAACAATAAAACCTTTCAGAAAATGCAAAGAAACATTTCTATATGTCCTGTCACATCTATCTATCTATCTATCTATCTATGTGGTGCCTTCAATAAAGTTCCAGACTTTTTTTTATACAGGCATTTAACATTGTCGTAGACTCTTGAAAATTCACTATGTTATTGCTATACATCTTATGAGATGACTGACCAGTTTTTATGATTTCAGCTTCAAATGAACAGATACAGCAGCAATTGGAATGCACCCTACTAAAGCCAGATTGTCACAGCTGGTGAATTTCAAAAATGCAATCTGAACATGAAGACACTTTAGACGAACCATATACCATAAAATTCTGTTTTAAACTTAGAAAAAAATGCCACAGAAACTTATGGAATATTTCAGACTGCTTTTGGAGCATCTTGAATGGTCGAGCATCAGTTTTTGAGTGGTATAAGAGATTCAAGGAAGGCAGGGAGTGTGTGAGGGATGATGAGAGATGTGGGAGGAGTCAGGAAGTCAACACACTAGAGTTAATTGGCCAAAGGGTTAGGGTTAGGGTTACTATGTTGAGGTTTTAAGGGAGTTCAGAAAGAGATTCCTAGGGAAGAGGCCAGCACTCTTCAAATCGGGTCAGTGGCATTTCCACCAGGACAATATACCAGTCCACAACTCCATCTTTCTCACAGACTATTTGAGCAAGATGGGCATCAAGACAGTTCCTTAGCCTCCCTATTGTCCAGACCTTGCTCCCTGTGACTTTTGCTCATTCCCTAAGCTCAGAGGTTGTCGTCGTTATGAGACAATTGAGGAGATGAAAGAGGCTGTGACGAAGGTCATTGACACGCTCACACAAGAGGCCTTCCATGTGGCCTTCCGGAAGTTGTTGTAACGGTACAACAAGTGCATTGCAGCCGGAGGAGATTACTTCGAAGGGGACTAGAGTTTCATGTGTTTTTCATCAATATGTAAAAGTGCCCGAACAAAAAAGTCTGGAAACTTATTTAATGATCCTCGTATGTGTGTATGTTTGTTTGTGGCTGTTTAATTCTATTTTCGTGATACTTCTTTCGCGTTAAATTTGTCATTTAAGATTAACTGATAGATTAAAGAAAATCAAGTAATTTTTAAAATTGTATTCATAATCTACATTGATTTTTTTTGTTTTTCGAGAATAGGATTTGGGGTGACTCATAATCCGCATACACTGTAGCCACGTCCCTGCAGCAGCTATGGAATCAACATAGAAAAGTTCCTTACCAGCAGTAGATATAATCTTACCTGGAAGGATGAACACGGAATCTAGTCGATACTGTCACATAAAGTTAGTCAATACGGGGATAGTTGAAGTTTAGAGTTGGGCAGGTTACATAAGTGATATGCACGGAATATTTCGGTATCAGGAACTTTTCACCTGAAGAAATCTTCAAGACATAGAGGCTCTAATAAAGAAAGATGTTCTTTTATGAAAGAATGATAGTTGAATGCATTTAAGAATAAATGGATGATTGATGATATTTTCAACTTACTCAGTAACTGCTGACTCAAGATTTAGTTTTCTCGAATAGAAAATATAAAACAATTATGAACTTGATTTATCAAAATCTTACACGCTGCAACTTGTGACCTTTCTGTAATATTACAATGATTGAGATAGTAGTTTATGGGTTCTAGCAGAAACGGCAATTAATTCTCAGGGATTACATTTTCGAATGTGTCGACATGATAAATGTAATCGATGAGATGGATTTAAAGCGGAAGTAGGTTTCAAATGACAAGGAAAAAGTGAAATTTTGCGTTCATCTCTGTCTGTCTCCCTCTCTCTCTCCTTCTCTCTCTCTCTCTATATATATATATATAGAGAGAGAGAGTGATGAACGCTAAACTTCACTTTCTCCTTGTCATTTGAAACCTACTTCCGCTTTAAATCCGTATATATATATATATATATATATATATATATATATATATATATATATCAATCTCTTGTACAGAAAATTAGATATTGGCAGACTGAGATACATACATACATACATACATACATACATACACCTGGGGCTGTAGAATACACCGACTGCACCTGTGCATAGGGGTAAGACCCCTGGCGAATATTCTGGATACATCACAAAACCAGGTCCCTTCTGACTCATAGTGGTCTATGGGTCGAATAGAACTGTTTGACATTTAAGCTGAGTGCAAACAAATGACTTACGCTAAACTGAATTGTTAAAAAAAGAACTGTTTGATTATTTAACTGTGTAAAAAAATGACTGATGTTTAATTGAACTGTTAGTGATATATAGCAATACTTAGAAATATTTAACTTTGTTAACTTATGCTAAATTGAATTGTTAGAAATAGAACTGTTTGATCATTCAGCAGTGTGCATCAACAAAATATATTTAAAAATAATATGTTTAATATATATGTAGAAACAGTATTTAGCATTAAATAATCAATAATGTTTGACATGCCATAAAACCAAGCCAAACCAAACCAAGGCCAAGACATTTATGTGTCTACGTGTGTAGATGTATTTTTATGCATCAATATTTAAGTAAATACACATAAATACGTGTACATACATACATAAATACATACATAGGTGTGTCTATGCTTACGTATACATCTATGTTAGTCTCTTAGTAAGTAGGTGTATATGTCTATGTTCTTCTTGTTGGATATACTAGACAAAGAATAAGGGGTTCAACTCCCCGGGAATAATGTACAAGATCACCGTTAAAAAAAAAGCTTTTATCGCCTTTTGACAGGTTTTGTTTTCCATTCAGCTACCACCCTCCCAATTAGAAAACCTCGGTGGGAGAACTGGTTAATTGATCGATGACCCGACTATGAAACAGGTAGTACTGAATTTTATAGAATCAGAAGCCATTTGCTGTGACAGGGACTGACTCCGGTGGAAACTCTTGTGTCTGAGCAGCCCTATTTGGGAGTGTCCTGCTCATCCAAAGGGAGGAATGCTGATGGTGGGCGTGAGATTTTGAGAGAGGGCAGCAATCTGTGAAACATGACGCAGCTGCTATGTATGTATGTATGTATGTATGTATGTATGTATCTGTACATCAAACATAATCTCAGTGGATATCTCGAAAAATATTAAAAGAGAGAGAGAGAGAGAGAGAGAGAGAGAGAGAGAGAAGGGGCTAAAAAGTGAGATAAAGATCTTCCATATCTACATTTATGGTAAGAAATGCAGTCAAATTATTTTGGTAGGAATGATCCTGATACTAAAGAATGAGGTGAGTTTTATGACAGTTCATTCAAAAGATGGGCAAGTGTCAACTCTGGGAAGATGTATAGATACACAGAGGAGGTTATTATTGTATCAGGACGAGATAATTTGTATATTGGAATATTGCCAATAATGGTGGTACTTCAGACAATACAGACTTGTGTGAAATGATAGGGAGTTTAACCATCATGTTACACTGACAAAAGGATTAGTGTAAAGTGGCTGCCAAAGAAAAGCAGAGTCATACTCGTGTTAGATTTCAAAGTGTTTAATGGACACACTATGTTTTACACAGGCGTAACATACAAGCATGATGGTATAAGATCAACCATAGTTTACTTAAAATAGGCGAATTCATCGTTCCATATAACTAAAGCGTTGAGGGAGTATCGACTGATGAATTATAACGATGGGATTCATATCTTGCCAGAATAATGTAATAAAAATGTTTAGTCATACGGGGTTAATAGATATTTTAATATTATAGATATATTTAGCTTTTTATACTGATGGAAGTGTACTTTGGAATCAGTCTTCACATTCAGCTTTATTTTGCAGGTTCAAACATATCTTACTTTGACATCCGAAAGAAGGAACTGGAGAATGTTAACATAACATTGCACCCCCAACCAAAAGGATCAAAAGTGGATAAAAGATATTACACAATTTCAGAAAAAAACAACCATAATTACACACGACTTATCAATCAACCTGAACTCTGCTCACAACATGAAAAAGTTTTCCTTTTATTCGCCATCAGAACAATTTATTCCCATTTTCCGCGAAGACAGGTCCTCAGAGAACAGTTTAATCACCCTCAATATGTTAAATATAAGACAGAAATGGTTGTAAAACACATTTTCTTGTTCGCCAAAACAAATGATTCAATTACAGAAAAACTTATTAATGAAGAAAGTAAGCAATATAATGATATTATTCAAGAAGATTTTGTTGAGTCTTACATAAACGTTAGCTTAAAAGCGATTATGGCATGGAAATGGTCACTCGAATTCTGTCCTAATACCGAATATGTGATGGTAGAAAATGATGAGTCATATGTTGATATTGATAAGCTAGTATCGTTTCTTTTAAAAGATTTATCCAGGAACCAAAATGACGACCATTTCGCTGTTTGTTACGCGGTTGGTAATTCTAAAAGTATACATCGAAATATGAAACAATTTATAATATTGCCAGCTGAAGTTTTATATAAAGGCAATTTCTACCCTCCATATTGTAATGGTGTCTGTTATGCAGCCCATGTAAATGTTATTAATAAATTGTACAAAGCTTCATTTTCTAATCCACCTTTTATGCCAACTGATGTTTGGATTGGTGTCATGTCTGAAAAGCTTAGACTTCAAATTCCTAGAATCAACTCAGTGTTTATACTAAAAAATATAGAAAATTACTTTTCTGACTCTTACTATCCAGTTAAAGAACCTATGATTGCTATCACAGATATTGGTAAGAATAAAGGTCATGAAGTTAGTATTATGCAAAATATTCTTTCTAGCATGAAACAACATTGGTCAAGGACTAAAAATATTCAAAAAACGTGGAGTCTAAATTGCCAAACAAACATTCTAATTCCAACGCAAAAACCTCGTTTTATTAGCCAAATAAATATTGTACATTATATTATAGTTATTATACCTTCAATTCTGGTTTTGATTTTTCTATGTAGAAAATTTGCTAAAATATTTCCTAAATGAATTTTGATACATCGTCAACTATCTTAGTTATTTGTTTGTTATCAAATTTGCATGAGCTATTATAACAGAATAATTTTCAAAACTTACGAATAAAGAAATATAAATCATAGAATTATTTTCATTACATCAACTAATGATATGATTTTTTATACACATATTTTTCTCAATATTTTAATAAATGAGTGTATGTCAAATTCAAGTAACATTTTCCTTCAGACTAATTGTATATTTCGTTATCAGAAATCATTTCTTACATAAAGTATGAGAAACTACTATTTTGATATATTTTATGAATAAAAATTATCATAAAAACTTTTTCATCCTTTCACGATTTTCTGCAATTTACAGGAATTCTTTTATTTTCTTTACTTTTCAATTTTCTTTAACCAAATAAATTATTTGTTCCTTGTTAAACTAGTTCTCGTTAAAGACGCTTTTTGGGTATCCTTATATAAGAAAAAATAGGGTCTAAAAATGTTCGACTTCGAGTCACCCTTACCACTCTTTTAATGTGTACATTCGGATATTCTTAAACAATCCACATTTAGGATATATAAACTTCAAAATATCTCATACCTGTTTTGAAAATTTTGAAGAATTGCAAATTAATTAGAATACTGTATATGCGTACGAGCATGTGTGCGTGCGTGTGTGTTTGTGTGCACGTGATTGCATGTATTCAGGATATATTTACAAATACGCAAGCGATTGAGATGAAATTGCGATACTTACAGAATAAAAATCTAATATTATACAATAATTTTTATATCTTTAAGCAATTTCACGATGTTTCCATGTACAAATTCTAATAGATATTTTATTAAAGAATGTTAGTGTATCAACAATTCTTTATATTATTTTTATGGAAAGCGTATAATCAGGTTTAAGTTGTTATTCACTCTATACATCTGTCAACAAATGCGCGGGAGACAAATTCGCGAGTTCGAAATCTAGGCTAGCTTTTATGTTTAATTTCGAATTAATATCTTCGGGAAAGATAAGAGTTTAAATGGTGCCACCATTGCTCTATTTACAACGTTAAATGCAAACTAAACTGCCAAATCAATCGTTTTTTGCTATACAAGCCCCAATCAGGTTTGTGAAATTACTGTAGATGTTATGCTTGCGTAACTCTTATAAAAGCTGAAAAGATCTTAATAATGCTTTTCGTAGCCCAGAGACGTTACCTTCGATGATTAACAAGTGATGTCTTACATGTAAAACATATTCTTATTCTAAAACCTTCCTCATCTCAGACGCAGAATCTGAAATAATTGCTACCTGTAAGTTGTAAACAGAGAATAAATTTTTGTGATCACCGGAACAATGTTTATGCTCTTTGTTCTTGTCACTGAAGAAGCTGAAAAATATATAACTGGTATGTGTATGTTTTAATAACCTCGGTAATAAGTGAAGTTTTGTTAACCATTTATGTAAGATTGTGGATATTAACAAGAGTAGGGAAAGATGTGCCAGAAGAGAAAAGCGCGGGTATATGATAGTGATTCACAGTTATTGAAGAAGCCCAGCTCTCGACAGATAATGAAATCTACAAAGGAACCATACCAGAAAATGATATTCATGCCAGGAGAAAGCTTGAAAATACACACACACACACACACACACACACACACACACACACACACACACACACACACACACACAGATGCATACAGACGTGGTGCCTTCAATAAGTTTCCAGACCTTTTTTGTACAGGCATTTAAAATTGTCGTAGACACTGGAGAATTCAGTATGTTATTGCTATACTTCTTATGAGATGACTGACCAATTTTTATAATTTCAGGTTCAAATGAACAGCTACAGCAGCAATTGGAATACACCCTACTAAAGCCTAACTGTCTCAGCTGGTGAATTTCAAAAATGTAATCTAAACTTTAGAAGAATGATATGCAATAAAATTCTGTTTTCAACTTAGAAAAAATACCATGCAATGAAAGCTAGATCTACTACTATGACCCAGAGACCAAGAGACAGGGTTCCCAGTGGAAGCATGCTGGCTCTCCCAGACCCAATTAGGCCAGACAGAGCAAATCCACACATAAACTTTTGATGATCCCTTTTTTGACAGCACTAGCATAATCTACATCCACTGAGTTCCCAATAGACAGACAGTCAACAAGAAATGTTCTGTTGAGGTTTTAAGAGAGTTCAGAAAGAGATTCGGTCGGAAGAAGCCTGCACTCTTCAAATTGGGTCAGTGGCATTTCCCCCAGGATAATGCACCAGTCCACTCCATCCTTCTCACAGACTATTTGACCAACATGGGCATCAAGACAGTTCCTCAGCCTCCCTATAGTCCAGACCTTGTTCCTTGTGACTTTTGGGTATTCCCTAAGCTCAGAGGCTGTCGTTATGAGACAATTGAGGTGATGAAAGAGGCTGTGACGAAGGTCATTGACACACTCACACAAGAGGACTATCATGGGACCTTAAAGAAGTTGTTGTAACGGTACAACAAGTGCATTGCAGCCGGAGGATATTACTTGGAAGGGGACTAGAGTTTCATGTGCATACTATCAATAAAAGTGCCCATTCGAAAGAAGTCTGGAAATCTATTTTATGATCCTCGTACACACATACACACGCATATGAGCGCACACATACACTCAGATACATGAATATGCGTGTTTTGACGGAAAATATGATATAAAGTTGCAACATCCTGAATGTTCGCTTCAATTCACTCAAGATTAGGAAGCAGCGTCGCATCAACCGAAAAGGACATCGACTCGAGATTAACGAAGGCATGGACAGCTATCAATAGGCTATCGATTTTATGGAAATTAGACCTAACCGATAAAATGAAACGCAGTTTCTTCCAGGCAGCAGTCGCATCGATACTGCTATATGGATGCACTACATGGACTCTAACAAAACGGCTGGAGAAGAAGTTAGAAGTCAATTACACAATAATGCTGCGAGCAATCTTGAACAAGTCCTGGCGGCAACACCCCACAAGACACCAACTGTACGGCCACCTGCCTCCTATCACGAAAACTATTCAAGTTAGACGAACCAGATATGCAGGACACTGCTGGAGAAGCCGGGACAAACTCATAAGTGATGTACTCTTATAGACCCCCACACATGGCCGAGCAAAAGCAGGACGACCAGCACGAACATACATTCAGCAACTATGTGAGGATAGACTTGCCAGAGGCGATGAACGATAGGGAAAAGTGGCGAGATAGGGTCAGAGATATCCGTGCTACCAGCACAACATGATGATGATGATGATGAAAGGTAAAAACGTTGAACGACAAGAAATAATCTTATTTAAATATAAATGCTAAAATAACGGATGCATTAGATTACACTTCATTTGATGCTTTTTATTGTTTTGTATGATAAACACAAATCAGTGCATCGGCGAATATTAAAAATAAATACATTATTACTCCACACAGAAAGATTCATTAGAAAATTTATATGTTCATCAGTGTGGCTAGATACACGAGATGCTTCAAGCCGGGATCGAAAACCGGCTCACTTTATATTAGCTTGATATTATAACTCACAGCTATCAATAGTCTCAGCGTAAACGAAGGAATTTTAATGCATATGTATTAATTTTTCATTAGTTTACACTTACGCTAACTGCGACCGGGGTGCTCAATTCGTTTGACGAGCTTTGTTTAATTTGTGCGTGTGTGCATTTCTATAGTGAATATTCAACTGAAACATTGAAATTTTCCTTTTAAACTAATGTCATTCTTCTTTTTGGAGGGAAAAAAGATTTTGTCAGTTGACCTAATTTAGTCAGCGGGCAGACGGAGAAGCAAAAGCTTATTTTCACTTCTGCATTAATTCTGATTGCTTTGTAAGTAGTTTTGTGTCTATGTTGGGAAATTTGAAACAATCTTGTTTGAGATCATGTTTGATTACATACGATAGAGTGATAGAAATATGTGGAAGGTTGGATAAATCAAACACTTATCACTGGTTTAGACTGCACAATAGTTTGTTCTTTTCATTCTAAGAACTTTTTTCAGGCTAAATCATTTTCTGAGTTTTTCGATATATAATAAATTAAGTAACATGATAAAATTATGGAGAGGATAAAAGTGAAGCAGAAAGAAGGAGAGGGTTTAGAGTTAAATGTATTAGGTTTCATTAGATATTTTTGATCATATGAAAAAGGAAATAATTTTTGATCATATGAAAAGGAAATAATTTTAGTGAGTTGACAGGAAAGAAATAGTGAAAAAGGTAGAGGGGAAGGGGTTTCAGCATATCCTGTTTTGTCCAAAACATTTACTATAAGGTGATGTCGAAGACATTTACTATAATGTGATGTCTCGGTGGAAAGGGAGCGAAAAAGGGGGAAAGAGGAAGTGATAAGGAAAGGATTCTCAAAAGTTTAGTGGTAGACATTGGAAAAATGTTCCTTTTTTTTATCTGTTTTTCTATTTTGTATGGTTTTCGTCTACTATGATGTTCGCCAGGTATGGTGAATTCTGATAGAATCTTGGGCTTTGTCTTATATGGTTTGTTTTGGAAATGACGGTGTATAAGGCAAACCAGGATTCTATCAGATTTCACCATACCTGACGGATATCATACTACCCGAAAACATTTTACCATATTAATCTGATATTAAGTGTTTGATTTATCCAACCTTCCACAAATTTCTACCATACTGTCAGATTCACCACAATCTATCATTTCAATATGACAGAGTGATAATTCAGTTTTTCTGGTTTTTTTTTTCTTTTTTAAAATAAGAAGTTTAAAAAAATTCACCCTGATTAGAGAATCACCCCCAGTCTCCATTAGACAATCAAACCATTTAAGTGAAGAGTATTTGAAGAAGAGTACAATTACCACCAGATCGGATGAGCAGCTGCAGTATCCGCAATAGTAGAAATAAAAACTACAACACCTTCGATAATAAAATCAATAATAATGATAATGTAATTATCTCTAAAATATCGAACAAATGGTTTACAAGATCACGATAGTAAGAATGAACGACAAAGATATTGATCGCAAAACTCACGCATGTTTATTTCCAATCGTTAGATTTTTCTTTGGACTTTGCCAACAAACAGATGACGAGTGGTTTTGTGCAGTTGATTGAAGAAAATAGTCACCTTTTCATTTATAAACCATTGCCATCCACTCTGTAAGGTTGGGTAAATTGAAAAATTTACTTTCACCGACTTGGTTCCAAATCACTTTTTGGTTCTCAATGAAGCTTAAATCTTACTTAACTCCTAAAAACCAAATAGTAAGCAAACACCCTTTCCCATTTTCTTATACATGATGCAGCAGTGTGTAACTTTGATCCTTCGCTTGCAAATCTCCACAAATATTTGACCCATCAAAAATCTAGACTGTTTAGGCCATTGGTAGGGGCGATTAATACCAGAAAATGTTCAAGTGAGAAAGGTTCGTAAACTTCATCATCAGAGCTATGGAAAACTTCAAAGGGAAACAAGCAGTAGGAGGAAAAAAAACTCTTGCAAAAGTTATAATTCAAAGAGACACCTTTTAGTGCGACTGAATTTCGCCACCACAGTTAGTTTTAGCAATACGGCTGCTAAATTATTTTCTAAGAAAATGCACCGAAGGCTACAAAGTCACAAAAAAATAAACCCCCATAGGTTTATTTAGACAATGGAAAATATTAAAAAAGAACAGATAAGCCTCATAGAAACTATTAAAATCTACGAAGATATAGGAATTGAATTGGGGTTAAAATGTGTCATGTTTATAATTTCAAAAAAATTAAAAGGAAAGAAACAATGTAATGAATAGTAAAAACAAATCAGGAATTAATTAGAAGACTCAGAGAAAGGAAAAACTACCAAAGAATATTGGAAGCGGACAGAATCAAACAAGGATGAAAGAAAAACTAAGAAAGTAATACTGAAAAAAAAAAACTTTTCGAAACTAAACTGCAGTAAAAAATCTCATCAAAATAATAAACAATTGGTCCTATACATAAAATATTTTTGATCATACTTTAAATGGCTCTTGAAGGAAATTATAATAATGGAACAAAGAACGGAGATATAGAGGGCGCTAAATGTCTTACACCCGAGAGATGACATTGCAGACTATGGGTCAAGAAAAGAAGTAAGATTAGGACTCACCCGCGTACAAAACTTCATGGATTCAGGAATATGTATGAGGATAGACTGCATGAAACAGTCAGTAATATCAATATTAACATAGGTAAGTTAAGGAACAAAAATTTATAAAACAAAAATGGAAATAAAAACAACTGTATGTATACTTCAAGCGTCAAACTAAGAAAATGACCGAGGCATGGTTAAGAAAAAGAAACCTGAAATAAGAACGTGAATCTCTTTTAATTGCAGCATAAAATAATTCTATAAGAATCAATAATGTCATGCAAAACTGATATAGCTTGGTCAGCTGGAGATGTAGAATACACTGACTGCTTCTCTGTAGAGGAGTTAGACAACTCCACCAACGAGGTTCCTGGATATTACATGAAACAATCTGACGGTGTTGTTCCAATAATGCTCGAGCTTTGGAGAATGTGGAGTACTTCCTCCTTGCAATCGCTCCCAGGTTCATTCTTGCCCAGAGTGGTCAAATAGAATTAAACCCAGTTAAACTGAATTGCTTGAAATAGAACTGTTTTGAAATTTAAACTGCCTACTTCATTTAAACTGCGTACTTATGCTAAACTGAACTGTTTAAAATAGAACTTTTTGTGACACTGAAACTCCACTTACGCTAAACTGAATTATTTGAAATAGAACTGTTTATTTGTATAAAATGGATTTGGCATTAAATCACCTTCAAAAGTTGATATGCCATAAAACCCAAACAAACAAACAAAAGAAGCAAAACTGATAATATCCAAAGGGATATCATTGTGTAAGAGATTAAAATTGTACCATGATGACAAATGGTAAAGAACAAATCTGAATACATCCTAGAAAATGAGGCGCATGAAAATCTCTTTTTTTATATAAACGGATTACCCAAGACCTGGCTTAATATTATTTAACAGAAGAAGAACCTGTCAACAAGTGAATTTTGCTGTTCCAGTACACCATAGAATAAGAATATAAGAAATCAAAAAGTTAGAGAAATACATGTACGTTGTCAGATAGTTGAAAAATATTGCAGAGCATGAAGTAGACGCTGACACAAATCATAACAGGATTCTTCAGAAAAGTCACAAAGAACCCAGAAAAAAGACTGGAGGATCTGGAAATCAGTGGAAAATCAATACCATTCAGACCACAGAAAAACTAAAATCACTTAAGTTAAAGTATTCTTGATCTGAGGTGACTTACGATCAATCAGACTCAAGTGAAAACAACCTGTTACAGCTAGTGTGAAAAACACGCAAGGAGTTTAATATCAATAATAATAATAATAATAAGAAGAAGAAGAAGAAGAAGAAGAAGAAGAAGAAGAAGAATCTGAGATCACACGTACTTGTCACTGTGAATATAACAGAAACTTCTTACTCGAGACACTTTGTATTTCTCGTTAATGCCCAGCTCAGTTTGGACGCCGATTGAACTCTCAATATGAATTCAAACCCAAAGTGTTGTGAAACTTTTCTCAGCGGTTGGAATTGCGGAGCATTTATACTTTGAAACTGTCCGGATAGCATAGTTTCTTTCATGGATCATATCGTTGCATATTTCTTGAAGTATTATGATTCTAATTGATAAAAGAAACAGTTATTTCTTAAATCCATAAATCCTCGTAATCTTCTTTGGTGACGAATGATCTGAATAGGATTAGTCGGTCCCTTTTCCGAAAGAATAACAATAATAGTTAATTAAATATAAACCGTTTAAATAACAGTAAATGAAGGGAAATGCTACTATCGTATGGCATCTGCAGTTATATAGAACAGTATACAGCGTTTGGACTGATCATATTTGTGTTGGTTTTAAGTTAACTTTCAGCAAAGTAATGAAATGATTCAGTTATTTACTCATGAGAACATAAATATGTGAGTTGGCTGGTGGATTCTTATATGGTGATTCGGAGTTTTATCACGGCCGACTGCTATCAAAATTGCATGTCATCTGTGGCTCTGTCTCACCACAATCCAAAATCTATTACCACGTTGATAATGCATCAAAATTAGCCATTGTTCAAGTTAAATTCTGTTGTGACCTTATTAGGGAGCAGAAATAAAGACTCAAGAAAGGAATTGAGTTAAATAAATATATTAACAAAGAACAGTAATACAACATATACAAATAATAGGGTTACCAGCGAAATGGTTTCGGTTCGACTGCCAGGGCTGTCTGCTTGAATATTGCCTTTTGCCTAAGAGCAGTACCTCCTTCTCTTTATTGCTGGGAGAGTTCATGCATGCGGAGGTAAATTACTATAACAAATTCAAAGGGTTATTTCCTTCGCTAGCCAGAATTTTGTTCTTCACCTGGGTTGTACTTACCAACCTTAAACAATATTTTTAATATTGACAAACCATTTTTCGCTGCCCTCATTCGCTCACTTAGAAAATTGAAAACACAAAAACGCTATATGGGGTCAGAGCTATGTCTTCACAACAATCAACTTGTCCTCAGGGAAAATTATCAAAATTTGATTTTTCACTTTAAACAATTCCAAAAACATGCGAAAAAAAGTTATAACTAGGATATTCTGAAAAACAAGTCAACCATGTTACATTAAGTAGGTTAACTTCGTTACAGAAGAAGAGAAGAAGGATTTTTAGTCGTAGCATATGCCCTCAAGTTACATGCAGAAACATTTAAACAAAAAGCTGTTAACGGAAAGGTGGGTGATAGGACTTATTAAGAAAGGAATTAGGAATATAATACACAAACACAGGCTTAGTCGAAATATAAGAATGAGGAATCACGGTAAACAAGTGCTACAAACGATTTGTATTTGTTATCTTCGATGATCTGCAGATATTTTTGCTAGCTTATAAATTTAGCAAAACTATCTATGCTTGATTATCGGTGGTAACATTTTTTTTTCTTTTGGGGAAAGATAACATCGAAAATTTGATAACAGTAAGATAAAATATACTGCTATATGGCTGCACTACATGGACGCTAACAAAACGGCTGGAGAAGAAGCTAGATGGCAATTATACAAGAATGCTGCGTGCAATCCTGAACAAGTCCTGGCAGCAACACCCCACAAGACACCAACTGTACGGCCACCTGCCCCCTATCACGAAAACTATTCAAGTTATACGAACCAGACATGCAGGACACTGCTGGAGAAGCAGAGATGAACTCATAAGAGATGTACTCTTATGGATCCCCACACATGGCCGCGCAAAAGCAGGACGACCAGCACTAACGTACATTCAGCAGCTATGTGAGGATACGGGATGTTGTCCTGAAGACCTACCTAGAGCGATGAACAATAGGGAGGAGTGGCGAGAGAGAGTCAGGGATATCCGTGCTACCAGCGCGATATGATGATGATGATGATGAAGATAAAATTTAAAAAAAACTGAAGAGTAAATAATTTTTCGTAATTGCACTTCTTTTCTAAGTCACGTGATTGAAACTTTTAAACATAAAGATGCTAACTGAAAAGCATATGGTAGGAATAATTTACAAATGAGTTGAAAATTTTTATTCTGAAATCGAGATCGGTGATTGGAGAATACCCCAAAATTGCTGAGCCCAGTCGGCTAGGACTGTAGAATATACTAACTGCATTACTGTAGCAGAGTGAGATCCACCACCAACAACAATGACATTAACAAATATAAGGGTGAGGCTCCAGTAATGAAGGGGCTTTGGAGAATACGAAGTGCTCCTTCATTGCCAGATCCACTCACAAATCCACTCTGACTTGGAGTCGTAGCAACTTATCGACGGGTCAAAAATAACTGTTCGGGACTTAAACTGAAAACAAATGACTTATGTTATACTGAATTGTTAGAAATAAAACTGTTTGATCATTCAACTGTGTGTAAACAAATGACAGATGTTTAATGGAATTACTTAGCAATACTTGGAACCATTTAACTTAGTTGACTTATACTAAATCGAATTGTTCGTGTTGGATTGTTTTGGGAGACCCTTGTGTATGTCGGTTTTATTTCCAAGGAAAGTAAAACACACAATTTTGGGGGAGTATGAAGTCCCATAATTTTTGTGGGGAGAGAGGTCACGCATTGACTATGTGTTGTGAGGGTTAGCTAGCCACATACAATAAGAGCAGTCATTCTTCACCAATCACGCCACAACCACCAAAATACCGTAATTGCTCCATGAAAACTTACTTCAAAACCCGGGATGAGATAGAGTTTATTTACAATATGTACAAAAAATGGTTATGATTGGGATGGGAGAAAAAAAAATTAAATTTGATATTCAATAATAATTTCAATAACAATTTTTAAGTTCAAACTTTCAAAGATTTTTTTCTAAATCTTTTTGATAAAATCAAAATTAAATAAAACAAGGAAAAAATCCCGTTTAGTTACCCTCCAATAGCCCTGTCTATAATATGGAGGCCGGCTGCTTTCTGGTATCCGAGAGGACCGAAAACAAGCCAGACCCTCCTTAAGTGGGAGAGAGAACTAAGTTACTGTGGCAAAAAAGAAAAATGCAGGAAGGGGCACGATGAGGAAGAGGTAACATGAATTACTGTGGGGATAGGAATTTTCCAGATCTTCAAAAAAGATGAGGCTGAAATGAGGGTTAGGGTAGAAAAAAATGGGGGTGGGAAAGATTTTGGAATAGATGACGGGGATAATGAAGCACAACTTGGAACTAACTAGGAACAAATGTGAGACAAAAATTACCTACTTATTGAGATGGGGTCTCGAAGGACACGGGCTGTAGTCCCCATGTGCAGGAAGAGGATGATTCCAATGTCACCCCGTTTCGTATGACCAAGCTTGTTGCATACACCCACCTTTTGTCGAATGTTATGCAGTTTATGCGGTCTAAGCGTTTTCTATCGCATCTAATTTTGAACCTTAAACTGGTGCCTAAAGTACAAAATCAGATCACGATGAGAAAAGTTTGCATCGTCATAAAATCTCTTCTTTCGCGTCATTCAAATGACCATTCTGGACACAGCTAGGATTTCGGGAAACACCACAAGCTTCTCACCTTGATACGGAGGTAAAACATTGTCTATGACGTAACCCACATCGAGCAGTAGGAGCTGCTCTGGTTCGATGTGGGACGTCCATTCCTGACGTGATTCTAAAACGGCCGAACCCGTTTGCAATAGAAGAAGGCGTGCTCAGCCGTTTTTTCTAAGCCACTGCCGCAGAGAAGACAATCAGGCATGTCTGCTAGGCCCGCTTTATAATTCAAGCCGAGAAAAGGTAACGCGTTCCGTGCAAGCCGCCAGATTAGCGAGAATTCAGATTTTTTCAAGAAATCCGAATGTGGCGCCACTAGTTCTCAATACAGTTCCTTTCGAAGCCGAGAAAGATCACTGAACCCAAGAAGGTTGCAAAAGGATTTACTGCTTTCGCAGACAAACGGTGCTTCACCCTTAAGCTTACATCGACACAAAGGCAGTGATATCATCGGCGAACGCGGACACTTTCGCTGTAAGAAAGCCAACAAAAGAGATACCGCGTAGGGCCGGATTTACACCCTCCCTAAGCCAATGGAGCAGGGGAACCAAACCGAGGACATAGATAAGAAAATACAGATGTCAACCCTGCTGGACCGACCACTCTATCAGGAAAGCCCTGGAACGCTTCCTGTTCACCTGCAACACCACCTGCCGGTTATGGTACATTATACTGATCCATTTGCGGTACTCTGGGTGGAATCAGGCAGTCTCCAAAACAGTCGTCAAAAACCGACTGTCCAAGATATCAAAGGCCTTGGACTGATCCAAATTGATCAGTGCAGCTTCAGTGCCGTCTTCTATTCCCTCTAGGACCTCGCACAATGTGCAAGTTATCTTGGATCGATCTTCCTTTCACAGCGTAGTTCTGCTCAGGTCCGATCAGATCACAAATGCAAACGGGTCTCAAAGACCGGGCCAAAATCTTTACCTCTCTGTTTAGCACAATTATAGGCCTTTAATAACCTAAAAACTCCCAAACATACCTGTTGCCTTTCTTCTGCAATGTGATTACGCCCTTGGTGACGCTACCAGGGACAGCTCCCTGGGTGAACCAATGGTTGAACATATCCGTCAGAATAGGCACAAATATGTGTGGTAGCCTCAAGTAGACTTCTTAGGTTAGATCATCTAGTTCTGGCGATTTTTTGTGGCCGACCTGCTTCAATGTATTACGGACTTCACATTCAGTAACCAAACACTCGCAGCCAGCTACTTCCACAAGAAAAACTCTTAAGAAATGAAATAATAATGCAAATTAAAAAGGTATTTGAACGTTTGGAGAGGAGTAAAATTGCAAGTACTTGGGAAGTGGACACCATCCAACATTGAACGGAGATAAAGAGAGAAAATAAGTAAAGAGGACTGCAGAAGAACGTGAAATTATCACGAAACCAAGCTCCGCAGTAGGAATCTCATCAAAGCAATTAACACCAGGCTTGGTCACCACCTGGTAAGATACTCAGGGCCGTTCTTATTATGAACAAGGGAAGAAATCAAACAAAACGACTGAAAAACAAGAACGTTGATGACAGTTCAAAACCTTACATCCGAGATATGACATATATAGACAGAGTGAAGAAAAAAAGCGGGAAGAAGATTCGCTACTCGTGAAGATTGCGACGATGCTTCAATATAAAGACAACATAAAAAGCAAAGAAGAAATTTTGCAGAAGTTAATAAAAGCATTTGCGGCTTAAGTACATATACGGGAAGAAAAATAAATGTATGGAGATTTCAAGTAAAAAATTAGCGTGATTGCACATGAGAAAACCAGGATATGGCTACGATAGAGAATTCTGAAGAGTCATTTTAAAGAATTTAACAAAGTTGTTGTTTAATTGTTTTAATTTCACTTGTTGATATAGTTATCAATTATTCCACTATATAACATATTTTTCATTAACGTAAGGATACAAGAAGCTTCTTTTTTATGTATCTTGTTGCCATGGAGTGAAAAACTCGCAACAAGTGAAACTAATATTAATTGCAAGAATTGATTACAGCAGCCAGTAAAAGTCCGGACAAACACAAGGACAAACAGAACAATAAGAAAACCTTGGAAACTGAAATGGAAAAAACACGCTGATATCACATGCAACAAAGTGACAAAATGTCCCTCGAGAAGACCTGGACATGGCTACGAAAGGGAAAACTCAACAAAGAAACTGATGCTCGTCAAATCATAGCATATAGCTTGGCCGTGTGGACTTATTATATTAAAGCCAAAATCAATAATACCCAGAAAAATAGCAAGTGCAATTTATGTGATAACAAAATCGAAACAATTACTCACATTAGTAAATATAGCAAACCAGCACAAAAGGAATATAAGAGTAGACACATCTGGGTGGGAAAGGTGGTCCAGTTGGAATTGAGCAAGAAATTGATATTTGAACGTAATTCTAAATGTTATATACAAAAAGCAAGAATCCTTCCAAGAGAATGAGACACAAAAAAAAAAAAAACACTCTTGGGTTTTGAGACACAAAAATTTATTTAATGCAAGTCAGAAAACAACACTTAGTGATAATTATTAACAACAACAACAACAACAACAGCAACAACAACAACAACAACAGAAATGTAAACTTGCCGTAAAATGGATTTTGTCATCCAAGTTGACTACAGAGAGAAAATTACAGAAAAGGACTAGAGAGGCAAAATTGTTGGAACTTGCCAATGTTATTAAGGAAGTTAGGAACTCGAGTATAACGATGATATCAGTTTTAATTGCCACTCTCAAAAGGTTTAGAAAGTGGGGCTGGTAGAGTTGGAAATCATTGGACGTGAGCCATAATACTGAGAAGAGGCCTGGACACCTTAGGTGATTTGCTGTCACTTAGGCTCCAGTAAAAGCCTCGACACCAACGTCGGTGTGAAAAACTCAGAACACATATGCTACTTCTTCAATAACATCTACAATTACAACTAAAAAGAATCTGGATCAAATATGACAAAGCAAAAATAGATAAGACGTAAAAATAGCAAATGTAGGTAATGTGGTTATTGAGACGAAACGATTTATCACGTAAGGGAATGCACTAAAGTAGTACAAAAGGGATATTAGACTAGACATAACTGGTTGGGGAAGGTGATTCACTGGGAGTTGTGCAAGAAATTGAAATTTGACCAAAATATGAAATAGTATATGCAAAACCCATATGCTTTATATACTTACAAATACTTTATACACAAACCAGAATCCGCTTTAGAAAATACAACGCATACAATTCCCTCTGATTTTTAGATACAAACCGATCCACCAGTCCTGGTAAAAAAGCTTTTCAGTGTTAATCAAAAAGAAAAACAAATGTCATCACTTGTCATCAGGTGGATTTTACTGTTCCAGCGATGCAAAATGAGAAAATGAAAGAAATCGAAGATAAAAACAAATAGCTATTTCATCCATGAATTATACCCAAATTTCTTGGTCACATAAAAATAAAATCTCCGAAACAAAAATCAAACTAACAAGGGTTAGAAATATAAAAAAAACCTTCATTCATATCGTTTGTTGTGTGCAGCAGTTTCAACTTTTTTTCATCACTGTCTTAGTCGATTGACTCTGGAATCTGCAAGTCATTAGCAAATAATCTTGTAGTAATTCAAATCTTCAATATTCGGAGGTTTGTATAAAGTTTCAGGTTCAGGAGTTGTGACAAAGCGACGCAGACTCAAAAGTGGCGGTGGTTCTTCTCTTTTAGTCGATTGACTCTGGAATCTGCAAGTCATTAGCAAATAATCTTGTAGTAATTAAAATCTTCAATATTCGGAGGTTTGTATAACGTTTCAGGTGCAGGAGTTGTGACAAAACGACGTAGACTCAAAAGTGGCTGTGGTTCTTTTCTTTTAGTCGATTGACACTGGAATCTGCAAGTCATTAGCAAATAATCTTGTAGTAATTAAAATCTTCAATATTCGGAGGTTTGTATAACGTTTCAGGTGCAGGAGTTGTGACAAAGCGACGTCGACTCAAAAGTGGCTGTGGTTCTTCTCTTTTAGTCGATTGACACTGGAATCTGCAAGTCATTAGCAAATAATCTTGTAGTAATTCAATTCGATTGACTCTGGAATCTGCAACATTGTTGTAAGTCTAGATTCGAGATTTTGGAGGCTGGTACAAGAGGACTCACAAAGTGACTAGGATTCTTACAACGGTGATGGTTGGGCTCTTGAGATTTCAAATTTCCCTGCTTATGTTGAATCCGTTTTTCAACCGTTTTGAAGGTGAGTCGGCTAGGTATGAGCTCAGTTTTTTCATCTTTAATATTTGCGTCTGAATCAAGCAATATGATTGACTATAGTCATCAGGTTTTCACGCTTTTTGACTAAAAATGTCTGTCTTATTAGAGCACTGGGACATCTTCGGTCTTGTAAAATTCATAGTTGAAGTATATTCAGTTACTTGGTTTAAAATTAAAAGGGATAATAAATTCTGTAAACAGTAACTGTATATAACCAATATAATCCAGAGAAAAAGCAACATTAGAACGAAATACAGAATGTTACAATAAAGATTTTACAACAAAATACTTTTTCTTTACTTCCAAAAAATATTATTTTCTCAATGGTGAAGTCAGATAAATTGTAGTAGGAATGAGGTCATTAAAAACATATGTTCATTACTATCAACAATAGTCTTGCTTTTAGTTTTCAATACCCAAGTCACGTGTATGTATTATTAAATTGATTAAGGTAGAAAGGAAAACAATGAAGGATTGAGATCAAATCCGTGGAGCTGGTAACGTTTGTTACAGACATTGACAATTCTGATTATTATACACAGCATCATATTCTAATAAAATAACATTCACCTTAATTATTCGGTCAAGTGTTTGTTTTACCAACTAATTTGAGGAAGGGTCATAAAAATACAAATTTTCTCAATAAATTTTAATCAAAACACATAAGAGACTGAGGTCATTTGATATATTTTATTTTCCGTTCACAACAAAAATGCAGGTACTTACTTTTCAAGAGTTTCTATCAAGGGAGGGAGAGTTGAGAAACATCTGCTTTCTTGTAATCAACATAAATGGTCACATATCTTATTTGGCCAATAATAAAAGGTTCATTTCTGGTATGATTGTTTTTATTTACATGTAATCGATATAAATAGTCACATATCTTATCCAGACTATAATAAAATAAAAACAAGATTCTTTTAAGGTGTAATTGTTTTTTGATTTACATAAATGGTCATGTCTTATTTATGTTTGATATAAAAGAATTCATTTTTGGGTGCAGCAGCGTTTTAGTTCATTTTGGTTTGTATCTTTTTCAATGAAAGTTCTACATACAACTACCAGGCTCTAGTTACCAAGACGAATTACCAAACCAAAGCAACGGTCACAAAAGAAAATCTGTTGCAAATCATCAAACGATCAGACCCAGATACAATAGGTAAGGTGACTTACTATCTATCTGTCTTTATCTTTTTTCTCACTGTCATTATCTGCTTGGTGGGGTTTTTCCTTCCGTTGTTTACCTTGTTACTAAGGTCATACTCAACTCAATAATTGTGATCTTCTATCACCCTAAAAACACATTATCGATACACTGTGAAGAGTATGTCTTTCTTGGTTTGGAATATATTTGTACAATTTCTACCTGACCCACAGTTCTATGGAAGAGACACGTAAAAAATGAAATTGTTCATTTTCAAGACAGGAATGCCGGCATTGATTGTTTTGTATCCACCTATTTTTACATGTTCCATTCATATATAACCTTACAATATAATAAGTTCATATTCTTACAGGATTCACATATATACAAAATAAGGTCTCGACCCATGCTAAACTATTACTAGAGAAATTATATCAAGATTATGAACCCCTGAGTTATATCTTATCTATCTAAACCAGTGCCATACTAGATATCGGGACGTTAATATTTATATAATTAAAAGTTTAAATTTAAATCACTCATAAATTAGCGATGAAATAGCTAAAACGTTAGTAGATATAGATTAATTTTCTATTTTACTAAAAAATTATCGTCTTTATTTCTCTTAAGTGAAAGTCTAACGATATATTCCTTTAAGAATGTGTTTCATTTCATCACCCCTTAATTATTTTCTGCGAGCTAAAACCTTGTTTACTCCTTTATTTTTTCGGTAGCAATGCCACTGAAAATATCACATTTTCTCGAGCTGATAGTTAAGCTATATTGCACTTACATATTAGAGCATAGATATAATTTGCCTCTACATATGTTGTATATTGACCTCCGGCCAAGCTGTCGAAATAGAAAACGCACCTGTGTAAATAACAGGTGCATCCGGTCGAGGAATATCAGGATATGACCTTGACTGTAGAGGAGTTGAATTGAGTGCGAAATTGTGACGCTCGCTGGAAGAAGGGTGGACGTCAAATTATTATATAACCCCGGCGACAGGAAGTTCAGATCAGTTGGAGAAAAGATGCGGTAGAGAGAACTAGTACCCCCAGGCCCCCGATTGAGCATGTGCAGTTGGAGAGAAGATGCTGGAATGAGGAACATGTCCCTGAGAGACTGGGCCCCCAGGCCCCCGGTTGAGCAGCCCAGGAGAACGGGAAAGAAACGCTGTTATGCCATAAGAGTGGGGGGGTCAATATGTTGCTGTTCTGTTTGGTCTCCAACTCGCCCTTCTCACACAATAAAACCTTTAGTAACCCTTTCGAACCCTTTCAAATAAAGTGAGAGGTATATTTTTCTAAAGAACTGTGTCGCTAGTCTTTATTGTGTCGTCGTTATGATTCTGCATGCATATGTATATGTATTATGTGGCTATACAACACATAGTGACATACTCACACAAAGATCTTTTATAGAAACAAAATATATCATCAAGAGTTTAAAAAATACAAACTACGATTAACTTTCCTCCCGTTGATATATTAACACAATCAATATTATTTCCTTTTCTTATCAGAAAATACACCTTATACAAACTACAATTAACTTTCCTCCCGCTGATATATCAACACAATCAATATTATTTCCTTTTCTTACCAGAAAATACACCTTATACAAACTACAATTAACTTTCCTCCCGTTGATATATTAACACAATCAATATTATTTCCTTTTCTTACCAGAAAATACACCTTATACAAACTACAATTAACTTTCCTCAAACTACAATCAATATCATTTCCTTTTCTTACAAGAAAATACACCTTAGCTTTTATTGTTAATCAACAAATATTTCCCTCGAGTTAAAAAAATAATTACGAAAATCTTTGAATTTTTTAAACTATGTTATATCGTGCAAAATACGATATCAACGATGAGATAAGTCCGAACACGCATGGAATAACAATTACAGGTTTATTGTACTAAAAGTACAAAGTAGAGTCGACACACGATATGGGAAATGGGAATGTAGGTATTTTCCTTACGTCATCCTTATTCCCTTACGTTCTGCCCATTGTAAAAGATGTGTAACAAAATTTGATATGGCTGGGCGGATCCACTGTTAGGGGTGATAGGTTCTTCCATTACAACACTGCGTTTTGTTTAATCATTTACTTTTTCCTCCCGATGTAAGAAAGTACAAAAATGATCGTTCATGCAAGCAAAAAAAAAAAAAAAGATGATCCCACAAATCATTGGTGACTACTGACGTAAGAACACTCACAAATGTTTAGACATGAGTGAGTAAGTAAAGTTGGCGACTGTTGTTAAGGGTGACCAGAAGGCTTCCTTATCAATAGCTACTACATCGATGTGTAGGAGAGAGCGCTACTCCTTTCTCTGGATTGCTCCATTTTACTCTCGATACATACCATATATTGCTGAGTATTAAGCAAGGTGGTATCAAGTACCCCTTTAAAAGTCTTTGGTAAGACGTGACCTGGGATTGAACCCTGGGATTGAACCCAGGTCTCCCGAATCATTGGCTTGTGGTACTATTTAACCCATACCTGGGAGGATAAGGGGGTTCATACCTTTCTCAATGGTATTTGCCCGAAAGTGAACGTAATAGCGCGACTGGAGTACGAACTCACTTTCTACGATTCCGCAGTCCCTCGCTTTAACAATTACACCACGAGGACACCCCCTATATTATTGCAGATATCATATTCACTACCTAGTTTAGACATAATAACACTAATAATGGATCATTCAAATTATCGATTTACTGCATACAAGATAATCAGCACCATACAGAAATAGTCACTAATTATTAGTGATTAATTACGAACATGTTTCTACCCCGGGAGTCGACTTGCAAGCGACACATTAGCCCCATACCTCTTAATCATCAGTCTAGGTTTTGTGCTTAGAACGTCTATTGATAAAATGAACGAAAACGGCTTCAAGCTGGCAAAGAAAAGACGCAGAAGATACCTCGTGTTATGGGGACATATCCTACCATACCCCAAGGATAGACTCGTCCAACCTAAACATATTCTCTGAACTTAGCTCGCTCGCGGGAAGCAACTTCTCGTTCCTTACGAAACATTTGACCGACCGACGGACTGCAAGTCAAGCACAGCTTGTACTTCCTTTGTATGACTTCCTTTTTCTGCTAATACAATAACGTTTAATTTGCATAAGTGAAAAAAAAACATACTTCAACGGGAGAAGAGAAAGAAGAAAAATCCGTAGTCGATTTAAAAACAAAACGATTTTTCTGTCGCCCTCCGTTTTTGACTTTCTGTTAACTATTCAGTGAAAAGTAAAAAACAAAAAAATATTACATTGAACTGAATTTTGAATTTTTTTAAAAGACTTTTCTGTGTATTTTTTTGTCCCTCAACGTGATTTCAGTGTAAAAAGAAAAAAAAGTTACGCGGTATATCGTAATTTAATTTTTTGCCAACATTCATCCTCATTTTTTTTTCTTGTTTGTCTAAAGAGAAAATAAAACACTTCCTTAAATAGAAAAAATATTTTTCTTTCTCTTGGTAAAAAAG
Source organism: Sepioteuthis lessoniana (assembly GCA_963585895.1). Taxonomy (NCBI): domain Eukaryota; kingdom Metazoa; phylum Mollusca; class Cephalopoda; order Myopsida; family Loliginidae; genus Sepioteuthis; species Sepioteuthis lessoniana. The sequence continues at coordinate 5,149,837 of OY757907.1, read as the reverse complement.
AGAAAAAGGCCAAACATGGAAGACTTAAAAGAGACGGTAACACGTGTAATAGAGTTTCAATTGGACCAACAAAAAAGAGTCGAGGAAATGTTCCTCCTCCAACAACAGAAAGCAGATGAGAGAATGCAGAAAACTGAATCACTACTCCAAGCTTTAATAAGTAGGGACCAAACCCAAGAAAGCAATGTAGCTTTCCCACAGAGTGCAGTTCTAAATACTATAAATAATTTTATTTATTGCCCCAAGTCAAATCAAACATTTGTCACATACTTCAGAAGGTACGAAGATCTATATAATATTGACTGCAGCAATTGGTCAGATCAAAAAAAGGTCCACCTATTACTCAGCAAACTAGGGGCCGCAAATCATGACAAATTCGTGAATTACATTTTACCCCAGAAAACTAGTGACCTGACGTTTACGGAAACCGTTAAACTATTAACAGAACTGTTTAGTCCAAAAACATCGTTATTCCACAAACGGTGGAAATGCTTGAACCCAACAAAAAAAAAGACGACGAGGATTACTTGACGTTTTCATCGGTTGTCAATAAGCATTGTGACGAATTCAAGCGGACATATCTGAGTGCCGATGATTTTAAGTGCCTCATTTTTGTCCAGGGACTTTTCTCAACAAAAGACTCCGAAATCCGACGAAGAGTTTTAAGCAAATTGGAGAGTGAACCGAATTTAACGTTGAAAAAATTAACGTTGAAAAAATTGCCTAAATTGCGAGAAAGTAGGACATAAGAGTTCGCACTGTAAATCACAAAATGATAAAAATCAGGTTCGTCAAGTAATATCAAATCAAAAATACGAAAATGATATTCATAAATATGTGCATGTTAAAATCTTAAACAAGGAAGTAAAGTTACAATTAGATTCTGGATCTGACTTGACCATAATCAATTTGCATACGTGGAGAAAATTGAATAAGCTGACAATGCAAAAAACGTCTAAAACTGCTAAGACAGTTATTGGGACGAAAATCAAATTCGAGGGAGAATTAATTACAAAGGTTACTTTTAACGGTACAACAACAAAATTAAAACTATTTGTGCTAAAGAATACTGAGAACTTATTTCGTACTGACTGGATTCAGGAATTTAGTTTGTGGGGTTTACCCATAAACACTTTTTGTCAAAAAGTGGAATCCTTAACTACGGAGAAGTAAAGTCTTAAGACAGAACTAAAAAAGACTTTTCCCGAAATTTTCGCTGCTTGTCTGAGAAAATGTACAAAACAGCAGCCAAATTCAAACTTAAAGACAACGCACAACCGGTATTTAAGAAAAAAAGAAACGTGCTGTTCGCTTCGCTTGAGAAAATAAACAAAGAACTTGACAGACTAGTCAAGACCGGCATCCAAACAAAAGTGGAGTTCAGCCAATGGGCAGCCCCTACTGTCTACGTCAAAAAGAAGTCTAAAGAAATACGCGTTTGCGCCGATTTTTCAACTGGGTTAAACGCAGTATTAATAGACTATCACGACCCATTTCCTAACCTTGAAGAGGTCTTCACAAAGCTAAATGGAGTAAAGATCTTCTGCAGGATCGACCTGAGTGATGCATATCTTCAGATTCCCGTCGAGGAAAATAGCTCGCAGTTGCTTTGTATAAACACCCACAGGGGTTTATTCAAATGGGAAAATATACCGTTCGGGATCAAGGTCGTGCAGGCCATTTTCCAAGAGGTAATGGATACCCTGTTGGACGGCCATAATTTTGCAATCGCGTACCTAGACGGTATAATTATCATTAGCAAATCCAAAGACCAACACCGAGAACATGTACGCAGAGTATTCTCGCGGATATAAAGGTTCGGTTTTAAAGTTAAGGAAGAAAAGTGCGAATTCTTCTTGGAAGAAATCAAATACCTGGGTCATATAATAGACAAGGACGGCAGGAAACCGGACCCTGATAGTGCAACTGCAATAAAAAAAACATGCCAGCTCCCGGGAACATCACCGAATCGCAAATCGCCGATACAGGATGTTGCCATGAAGACCTGCCGAGAGTGATAGACGATAGAGATGGGTAGCGAGGGAGTTTCAGGGAGAACTGTGCTGGTGGCGCGACGTGGTGATGATGATGATGATGAATCACGAACATCTGTAGTCAAACAAATTAGTAATGATTCCATTCAGGCACAATATCTTAAGAATTTAACCTTCTACTAAATATTAAACCGGCTCATTGGCCTAGTGGTTAGAGTGTTCACCAATGGTCCGTGAGACCTGGGTTCAATCCTAGGTCGCGTCATATCAAAGACTTTAAAAATGGTACTTGATACCTCCTTGCTTAACACTCAGCAATATAATGTACGTATTAAGGGTAGTGTGGAGCAATCCAGGGAAAGGAGTACCACCTTCCCCTACACCTCGCTGTAGTAACTATGGAAAAGGGACCCTTTGGTCACCATCGACTGCAATCTCTTTACTAATCAACAATATCTTTCTGAGACGCAAGCAAAAATTAACGGTAATCAATCGCGATGACAATTAAACCTCAGGTACCTCCGATAGATATTGACTGACATACAGACAGACAAGCTGAAAGATGTGTTTTTTTTTTCATTCCTAAACCGGTCCTTGACTCTATGTTTAAACTTCAATATTCATAAAAATGAAAGTTAATACTTGAATACTATCACTGAACCATAATGAAAACCAGTCAACTGTAATTATCTTATTTATATTGTCTAGAAAAGAGAAGTCTAGTATTCAACTATATGCTTGAAATGTAGACCAATCCTTATATATATATATATATATATATATATATATATATATATATGTATTAAAAGGAGTAGGTTCACAAATAAATTTGAATGTTGTACTTCAGATTTTTTTTCCAAATAATTATGCTCCACAGGTGTTTCGGACTTTGTAGTCCTCTTCAGGAGACTGTGTTTGTTTTGATAGGTGTGTAATTCTTTTTGGATTAAAGTTTATAGTTTTATTTATCATTCATCATGTACATATAAACAAGTATATACTTTGTCTGTGTGAGTATACCTTCGCATACATGCACGTATATGCGGTTGTTGTTGTTTTTTTCTTTTCTCTTTTTTCTTCTTTGAGTTGAATGTGTGTGAAAACGTATTAGTGCGTTTATAATGAACATTCTGTTGTTGTTTTCTTTTTCTTTTTTCTCTTTCTTTCAGCATTGAATGTATCATAGATGTATTTTAGTTTATGTGTATATGATTGAGGTTGAGCGAGTGTTCGTAAAGTTCAGTTCTCTGTGAATATATTTAGGTGTGTGTGTGTGTGTGTGTGTGTGTGTGTGTGTGTGTGTGTGTGTGAAATTAGGCTCAGTTTAATGTAGATTTAAATTTATCTATAGCTTTTCTTTTATTTGGAATAATCAATCGTCATTAGTTTGATACACTGGCATCATTTTAAAGATTACCTTATTGCATTCGTTTAGGTGTTCTGAAAATTTATGAATTTTATTTTAGGGTTTAGATTTTGGATTAAGTCATGCAAATCGTCAGTGTTGCCCCATAGGCATTTCCAAAACATGAAACTGTCATCTACGTATCTTTTTCCAGAATCTAATAAATTCTGTTTTATATTGTTGCATTTTTTAACAATGATTTCATGCATATTTTCCTCTAAATATTCTTAGGTAAGGGTAGCATACATTTAGGCCATTTTGGATTCCATAGTTATTACTAGAGTTTAGATGTAAATTATGTTGTCACATTGAAAAGAGATATTATTTCGGATTATTTCTATACCATCAGTGAGTGATAACTTATGTTAAATCTGGGGTTTGATATTTCTGGATAATTTTCTATCTAAAATGAGATGGTATGTTTTCCTAATTTATGGGTGATGTTTCTGTATAGATTCGTAACGTCAAATGTACACATGAACGCGTCAGAATCAGATTTTTGTGGTATGAAGTTTAATAAGGAGATATCATCTCTTTTGGAGCTTTCTATCTATTTTAGAAATGGTTGTAGTAGAATATATAGTACTACGGCACCAAATATAAATTTAGTGTAGCGTTACCGATGCCATGTTGAAAACCATAACATAACACAATTACAAAAACGACTCTGTTGTTTCATGACACAGAAATGCATTGCTTCTACTGTTTTTACAGGTGTCACCGCAAACTGAGAGTGATAAACTCAGAATTAGACGGAAACTTTAGCCCTTGGGACGTGAAACGGACAACCACAGACTTAGACATTTCTTCTTCACCGACCAGGCCCTTCTTTAACGGAGCCTTCCGACTCAACTGTGACTCTGATTTCTCCAACTCCAGTTTCTGAAACCAAGTCCAACTGCAGCTACAACTCGAACTGGCTCTGCGTCTTAGAAATCTTCTTATATATTTCATTCTAATTATTCTGTTGACTAATGTCTTAATCATACGTAATCACTGAAACTTTTTAGGGCCACGTAATTCTAAATATCAACTGATATGTATCTAAAAGTTTATTTTGATATTTTGCTTTCAGCTGATTTCAAAACAAACTCGTCAACTGTTTATTTTGACTGGGCTGATATGCGAATGCAAAATAAAGTCTATGTAAGTCCTGAACTTTTAAAATTGAAAACTTGCAATTCCGATCTCAACGCTTTTAGCTAATAGACAATTTATCACTAAGATGATATAATTAGCCAAAATAATTAATTAAAATCCCTAACTATATTACAAATGTGCAATAGTTTGCTGAATCTGTTAGTTGGACATGATTAGCCTGCTACTATAGCTCCAAATTTGAGGTGATTGGGGTTTGGAATTTCGATACATTCAGAATATGTTTTTCTAGAGTTTTTCTATATCCTTGAACTTGTGAATTTTTGGTAATCCGTAAAAATTGTTTGTTTCTGCGATGTAGTTAGTTAAGAAACCCTTTTCTTTTTTAGTTAATGTTTCATTGTGTGTTTTGAAAAATTTCGGAATTTTTGATATGGTATTATTGTCTATGTTTATATCAGTCAATGAAATGGTTTCATCTCTTCGTATTTCTTGGATTTTTGTTCTGGAATATGTTTTATCCAAAATGATTACGGCGCTTCCCTTGTCTGGTTCTTTGAAAATTGTTTTTGTTTTCCTGTATATTTTCAAGGTTTATCTCTGTTAGTGTAAGAAGTTGTTTTGTGTAGTTTTTTTTCTCTTTTTGGTTAATATTCCAGAACCCTTAATTTACCATTGATATCTTTTTCCGGGAAGAATTTGTATTTATTTTTACTAGGGAATCAACTATGTTTCCTTGATTGTTAAATCTTTAATCATTAGTTGTTTTTTTGTTTTTGGTTAAATTTTTCTATCAATTAAAATCATATATATATAACAGATCAGTAAGCAGTTGCAGAAAACAGCATTAGTGAAATCTTCAATGAGTTTGTGTCAACAACACTAATTTCGTAATTAATCTAATGCTTAAAAATAAGTAATAACTTAATATTAAAACAACATAGATTGTATTTTTCAACAGTTCAACATTATCGAACTTTGTATTCGAAAAAAAAAAGAACTTGTATACATACATATCCAACAAGCAATTCTGACATTTAGTGGTAAACACTTTTGAATGGGATTTCGATAATTTCATTTTACCTTCTATATAAGAGTTATTTCCATAATTCTCTTTGGATTTTTTCTTATTTTTATAACATTCCAGTAACTGAATGAAATTGCCTTGGAATTTCAAGGTCACTCAATTTTCTTAAATATAATGAAGTGAATAGCATTTCTGTCTCGGATTAGAGTGTTATATCTGCACGTTAATTTCTTTAAAAATATAAAACATGAAATTTGGAATTATGAATTTTTTTTCAAATGACTCAAATAAATAGTTATGTCATAATTAATAGAACATATTCAATATCAATATTTTCACAATTTTATATATATATATATATATATATATATATATACATATATATATGTAAATGTTTGTTACTAACCGATAATCTCCAGTTTTATAGCAATAATTGGTTTAAAATTTTCAGGGAGTATTTTATTCGAATTCAGGAGTGTTTTGATATACTTATTATCAAAATGTATTACAAAAATTGTAAAAAATATTTTTGACAAGTCGTTTTTCTCCGACAAAAGCCGGACACGAAAAAAAAAATGTTCGTTTTACAAGAATTTTACACGTGACATATTTTCTTTCTTTTTCGGTTGACTTAAACAGAGACACTAAACTTTAAACCATATTTCGTTAGTTCAGTAGTAAGTAAATCTTTTTTTTATTCTAACGAATTATTTACAAAATATTTTTTGTGTTTAAATTCACCGAAAGACATCCATTAAAAAGATTTCTTTCTTAAACGATATTTCGTTGGTTTAGTAGTAAGTAATTTTTCTTTATTCTAACGAATTATTTACAAAATATTTTTATGTATGTGTGTGTATATATATATGTGTGTGTGTATATATATGTATGTATGTGTATATATAGAGGTATGTATGTGTATATATATGTATGTATGTGTATATATATGTATGTGTGTATATATATATGTGTGTGTATATATATATGTATGTGTATATATATTTATATATGTGTGTATATATATATATATGTGTGTATATATATATATATATATGTATGTGTGTGTGTGTGTATATATATATATATATATATATATATATACTAGCTGTACCCGGCCAAGTGTTGCTGTGGCTCAGTTTGTTTAAATGGAAAAAAAAAGAAAATTCATATTTCTAATAGGTTTAATTTCCTAATAATTGGATAATCTATACAAATAAAAATGTAAATGTTTGTTACTAACCGGTAATCTCCAGTTTTATACCATTCGAATTCAGGAGTGTTTTTATATACTTATTATCCAACTATTGAAAAATTAAACATAATAGAAACATGCATTTTCTTTTTTTTCCATTTAAACAAACTGAGTCACACCAACGCATGGCCGGGTACAGCTAGTATATATATATATATATATAATCTATATTTCTGTTGGTATGAAAAAAAAACACCTAGATTGTACAATTTGCAAATCCTACAAACTCATATGTGGTGGTGGGGGAAAACAATAAAAAAAAGAAAAGGGGAAAAAAGCACGTGCCACTTAAAAAATCAAGTAGCACGTATGTCTAGTTAAAAGAAAAAAACACCGACAGAATTACCCAAGCTAAAACGTTATAAAGTGCTCAAAAGATGAAATAGAGCTAATATTATGAAAATAATTCCTACATTGGCGATCCTGATGAGTCGTTTTAGTGAAACTCAGGTAGACTCGCTCTTGGTCATGTAGGAATTATTTTCATTATATATATATATATATATATATCATTAAGGGTTTTCGGACTATTGTCTTCATCTTTATTGTTATTTCTAGAACGTTTCGGCAGATATGTCCTCCGGCCTTCTTCAGGTGTTTGTCGAACTCGGGAATCTTCACAGAACTTCGAACTATGTCCTTTATTGAATCCACGGGCGTCGCCTGTTCTGATTTGGTCAGCCATAACCGAGTACAAGTGTTAAGTATTCCTGTATTGTACAGGAATACTTAACACTTGTACCCGGAATCAGAACAGGTGACCCCCGTGGATTCAATAAAGGACGTAGTTCAAAGTTCCGTGAAGAAGGCCGGAGGACATATCGACCGAAATGTTGTGGAAATAACAATAAAGATGAAGACAATAGTCCAAAAACCCTTAATGATAAAAATCACCAAGCTTCGTCTCAGAAATTTAGACAAATATATATATATATATATGTGTGTGTGTGTGTGAGTGTTCCATAAGATATTGTTGATATTACGGAGCACCGAGAATATCTCAATTGTCCATCGCTCCGAGTCATCCCTCTTGACTGTATCAAATGTGCATATAGATCTGATGTATGTTAGCCATACTGTAGAACTCCATAAGAGAACATCGAGTTTGTCTTTACCTCTTCAGCAGTTCCCAGTATTTTAAAAAAGAAGGGATCATGTACTTTAATTAGCAAACATCACAAATTAGAAGACCATTCTGCCTACTTTCGCCGCAATTTGTCATCTACGGAAAGCAATATCAATTTATGCACGGGGAAGCAGATTTTGTTTTTGTCAGTTTATCGATCAAATGCAAATCTGATGTCTGATAAAAACCAGGATTTCTACCAAACTGCGCGTGTTGTTACCAACCAGAAAATAACGAAAAGCATAGTACAAAGGCAAGATGGGAACTACTCAAGAATTTAAAGTTCCATTTTGAAAGAATCCTGGAAGCATCATCCCCCAAAATGGTTGCTGTGCTGTCACTTACGTCTGATTTCAGAAACAATGCAAGCAATAAACAATCACAAACACACACACACACACACACACATTATTTTTAAAGCGTGTGTATAATAAAATATTTGGAAAACAATTAAAATATTTCAAAACCCTAAAAAAAGAGAACTATTTGCTTTAGTCATTTCTCTTCAGAGAATTATGTTTGGGAAAACATACTTTACATCAGAGGAACTTAATACAGGATATTGTCCATCGAAAGAGGCTGGCAGGAAGAAGAAAATTGATTAAAAATAAAACCAGCGAAAGCCAGAAGAGTTAATGCTGGTTATAATGTTTTCTTCACGTGGTCCAATGTTGCATTGGAAAGTAATGGTGTATAAAATTGTTTTTGGATACGCGGTTCAGGTTTAGGTTTTGTTATAAGCAAGGCTTCTTGTATTGACAACCGAAATTCATTATTTGAATTCATGGGAATGGTAAACATCATGGGTTTTTATGCGGCTGTGCAAACCGGATTTTCCAATAGGTGACGAACAATAGTGGAAGATGAGTTTTGATTGCTCGGCGCTGCTATATAGCCGGAAGTATTTGTGCTGATATTCGAGAGAATATGTTGGTATATTCGAATATCTAATCTCTGAGTCATGCGACCGATATGGCAAACATCACATTTGCATAAAATTTTGCAGATGAGAGAGATTTTTTGGAAAACAGTCTTTGAGATTCGGAACGAAACAGCTCATCGGATTTAAGAATGGTTCGCAACTTAACAGAATTAAAGCAACGATTAACAGATCTTTTAATTCGCCCCTGCAGTTGTCTGGAGAGGTTGCCGATTCACGGCAATCTTTGATATACAGGACACCTCTTTTGTCGAAACTTTGGCTTGGTGGAGAGCTGCAGGTGCTTCTGCTTAATGGTAGAAGTAATTATATCTTCGAGATGTCTATTCTTCAGTAAAGTCGTCCTAATAAAAGTAAGTTCATTAAAAAGTTTTACCTTGAAAAAGATCATCAAAGCATAGTGGACTAAGTTTTTTTATTAAATTCATTTTGCGTGTGAAGGGACAAAATGACCTCCACCGTATAAACTTGGGTTATGATAGGTCAACGTCTGTACAACAAAATTGGTGCGCTCAACAAAGACATCAAGGAAATGCTAGCTGTTGTGTTTGAAGTTGCAGGGGAATGATAACGCCAGATTTACTTGGTTGATTGTGTGGAAGAAGCGTCTACTTTTTGGCCTGGAGGAGAAAAACACAAAAGTGTCATCAACGAACCGTTTGTAGAACTGTGGTATGTGACAATATTTGTCTATGGCAGTACATGAAGGGTTAACCAAAAAGTTGAGCAGCCAAATATAATTGTCAAGAAGTGTAAAATTGAAATTCTGGGAAAAAGGAACTTTTGACAAGGGCCCGAAATGGGAATTGGAAGATGTTGACAGGTTGGGAAGATTAAGTTGTTTACAAAGCACAAGCGGAAATTGAGGAAGAAAGATATTATTATTGAAAAAGAAAAGAAAAGAGTGACAATACTAAAATGATTCTCAAACCAGGAAAATGTTAAAATTAATAATTTGACAGTAAAAAGATTCAGATACGATGTGACATGCACTCCAGTGAAAAGATGGGACTCAAAAGCGAACAAAGAAGTCTTTGTTGATGATAGGGAGGCCATCTGGCAATTGGGGAAATACTTCAGCTAAGAGGTGAGGAAATTATCTGAAATTACTTATCGGTGCTGAAAGGGAATTATTAATTAGTTTGGAACGAAGGCCAGCCCTTTCTCCTACGCAGGTTTGAAATCAGTTCCATCAAAAGTGACAGTCTAGCATATTTGGACATAAGGGGAAGAGTCTCCAGCCTGACGTCATAAGCAGTAAAATGAGAGAAACTATGCTGGTAGGAGGAGGGCTATCCTCCTGTATTCCTCATCACGCGTGCAGTGAGAGGAGCGATTTAATGGAAGAAGTGGAAAAGGGGTTGGACCCTTTCTGATGACGAGAATAAGCAGTAAAATGAGAAAAACTGTGCTGGTAGGAGGAAAGCAATCCTCCTGTAGTTCTCACTACGAGGGTAGTGAGAGGAACGACTTTGTGAAAGTAGTGAAAAGGGGGTTGGACCCTTTCTGATGACGAAAATTGAAACAAAGACATGACGGATGTCTGGTTAGTTGAAAATGACGTTATGGAGAACACCCCTGCCGCAGTCAGAACCTACCTCAGAATCTTGGCAGTTATCATATAAACAAGCTGATTTTTGAACTCAGCAGTTGGTGGCAGTAAGCGAAGCAGTTGGGACAAGACGAAGCAGGGACCAACAAATTGGAATTGTGCTTTGCGCTGCCAGCTCATAATCACCAGTCCGCCGCTGGGACGAATTATTGCTAAGAAGACTTAACCCTTACCAGACCGACGCCTTAGACCATTATAAGTCACACTCGCAGATTTTGTTACTATCTGTAAACTTGAAGATTATAAAACCCTTTTTATTATTAACTACTGCAGAAATCGGAGTTGTATTTTTTTTGTTCTACAATATATACCCTTCGGTTTTCAGTCTTCAGCTGCCAGTAACCCCTCTTCCTTTCAGACGTGGCCATCGGCCTTTCCATTAAAGAATAACAACGTGGGGCAGGGCAGTGTATGGTCACTTTCCTGGAGGGAACATTCGATCTGTTTTTTCCCACGCTGTAGCAGAGAGATTGGAGGGAGGTGAACGAGGATTGGACGCTGGGTCCAATAGTATGTTGGTGATTTCGGGGACAAGCATGTTGGTGATTTCGAATAGTCTTGCCTCCTGAAACACAGCAAAGATATTCGCTCGTTTGGCACCTTGGAGACTCCCCATACTCAATCCGTCAATTTCTTGGAATATACGGTGTTATTGAAAGTGAATTACACACGCTTGTAGTAATGCGCATCAGTTTCAAAAAGACGAATTCTGAATCAGAAGTGGGGTACAGGTGGTTGCGGTATAGGGTGTCAGTGCAAATGTCGATTATTTTGTCCAGTTGAACGTTAAAATATAAGATCCCACATCGAAGGAGCAATGAAATTAATTGTTGGAGTCAATGGGTATGGTTTGATTTGGTTTCTTTGTTTAATGGCATATCAACCTTTGTAGGCTATTTAATGCCAAAGCCATTCTCCTAAAAGAACAGTAGTCCTACTATTTAACTCATTGTTGGGAGGATAGGGGTGTCCATACCTTTCCCAAAGATATTTGCCTGAAAGAGAACGTAATAGCGTGACTGGAATAGTCAATGGGTATGTTCCGTATCTGATTTGCAAAGATGATCGAGTCACAATATAGATACCTGAAAATTGTAAGTATCGTATTTGATGCAATTTTTAATGATCTTGATTTTCTAATGAAGAAAAAGAAAATGGAACATTTGCTAAAAATGTTTCGTCGAAATGATTTTTTGCTAAAATACTGCTAAAATCAATTTCAATACTATATCATTTTTTGTAATCTATAAGAAATTGTTCTCTTGTGAATCTGTTTCGTTAGTTACAATACCTGTAATGAAAGGAATATAAAATATGCAATTATATCTACTTCTTCAAACACTTTTATATATCTATCGACAAAATTTCTACAAAATTTTACTTGATATATGCTACTGTATGGATTATATCTCTCTGTCATTATAAAGTAACTTTTTTCAGTTTAAAAATACATTTCAATGTAAAAATGATATATTGTCTAAAATGTTTGAAATTTGAGCACAATTAATTCCGTAGAGCATATCAAGTCTAATTTCATGTGACCAGAAATCATTTTGACGAATAAATTTGTCCAGCCGAGAAGAACATCGTGAGAGCAAATTATGTAAAAATAAATCGCGCTTAGGAGAATTTTAAGTGTAGCATATGTGGAGAAATCTGAATGAAGCAATCAATCATTTAATAAATCAATTCAGCAAAGTGGTTCAAAAACGTTTAAGAGCAAGATCAAGTGGACGAGGAATGTGAATCACCGAGAACAGTGCAAACGACAGAGGTTTCACCCGGTAGGTCAATGGCATAGGCACAGACCAGGAATCTATCCTGGAAAATGAGGGACAAAATACATCCCCCAATCTTGGCTATAAGATTAAATCTTTGCAAGAATAAAAGATTTTGTTTGTTACAAGCATCTTGACCTTCTTGAAAACCTAACAATGAAATAAAAGAAAAACTAAATACTGGATGAATACCAGAACCTTGCGAAAGAGCTTGAAACGATCTAAAAGTGCATAGGGATAAAACTGAAAGATGGATTGAAACAGAGAAATCTCAACAGACTGTGACATCCTGAAGCGTACTTTGATTTCTTATCTGCCCAGACGAAGGTGCATTTTAATTGGAGTTTAAAATAGTAATGAATAGTAAGGATTGATATAAGTCAGTAAATTATCAATTTATACTGCTCTATTCTGTTCAGGTAATATACATTCAATTTTATGCTGCTGGTACAAACCTGTTATTTTTAAAAACCGTCCTCTCTCTATTTCAATGCATTCAGTAAGCAGTAGTCATTGATATCGTAGTGCTTGCTATGTATACCTCCGCCAGAAAAACAAAAGAAATTCGTCGTTACTTTTTTCATTTCACATTTTCAATGCGATAATTATCTCAGTAAAATACCCAATGAAGTGTGATGAATTTTATGGTGTTAATTTGTCGCCGAGAATCCTATTTTTCTTAGTTTGGATTTGGAAAAAAGAAACCTGTATACATTTATAACCTATCGTCACCTCCGGTATCTACAGGTAAACACCTGAAAATGACATTTTTTTATATGATGATGCTTTCTTTTTGCTCATAATTCAGCATTGCATGCAGAATTAACTTGGGGAAATTTTCATGCTTCTTTTGTTTTTATCTTCCAGTAATTTAATAAATGTTCCTTGTGTTTCATTGTTTATGAGGTTGTTGATTTAGTTATACAAAAATCACACAGACAGACAGACAGACACACACACACACGCACACACACACACACATACGTACATATATATATAGTGAGAGACAGACAGACACACATACACACACACACACACACATAAATATTTACCCGCAGATATATACTGAATTCCGAATTTATGGAAAAAGTGGAAAATTGTATATATGAAAATTCGAATAGCATGTTTGTTTGATACATGTTTCACAGAAAATGACAATATAATATATTAGAGTATTCATTTTAATTTCATTCAAAACTATTTCTTGACTAAATGGGCTGGAATGTGAATATGTATACTTTTTTTTTCTTTCTTCCCACTTTACTGCTTGAATGATAGGTGTATTGATATTTTTTTAACGAAATGATCATTGCTCGGTGTCGGCTAGAATTAGACTTTCGAAAATCTCTTTTTTTTTTCTTTCATGCTCATTACGAAGAATTTAGCAAAGTCTTAGTTCAATAGTTTTAATTTTACTTGTTGGTATAATTCTCAATTTGTTCTTCATATCACATGGTGTTTTTCATTAATATAATACGATACCTGTAGCTTCTTTTTTATATATATCTTGTTGCCATGGTGTGAAAAACTCGAGACAAGTAAAAATAATAGTAAGAGAAAAGATTGATTACCGCAGCTCGTAAAAGCACTGATAACAAACAACAAGGGCCAAACAGAACAATAACAAAAACTAGGGAACCGAAATCGGAAGAAAAACAAATATATGGAAATTACAAATGACAAAGTGGTGAAATCACATACGAGAAAACGTCGTCGTGACTACCTCAAGAAAAAAACTGAAGCTCTTCTAAAAGCTGTAAAATACAACGCCATAAGGACAAATTATAGTTAAGCCAAAATCGATAATACTCAATAGAGTAGAAGTGTATGTGAGGTGGTAACAAATTAGAAATGATTAATTACATTATAAGTGAATGTAGCAAACTTGTGCAAAAGGAATATAAAACTAACAAATTGAAATTTGACTCTACAACAAGTTGATGATTTGGCTACACCAAAGGCTCAAACATATGCCCCCCACATTCATATATATATATATATATATATATATATATAAGGTGTGTGTGTGTGTGTGTGTGTGAGAGAGAGAGAGAGAGAGAGAGAGAGAGAGAGAGACTCATATAAACTAGAATCCATCCAAAAGAATGAGACCCGAAAATATTCTCTGGTAATCAAATTTCCAGAAATTTTTGCGTTTCATTCAGACAGATCACCTTATACCAACCAAAAGACAAGACCCAGTAATAATTAACAAAAAAACAAAAAAGAGAACGTGTGGTATAATTGATTTTTGTGTCCCAGTGGACCACAGAATGAAAATCAAAAAAGACGAAAAAGAGATAAATTCGTTAATCTTGCCTGAAAACTAAGAAAGTTGTCGAGCATGCCAGTGACGGGGATATCAATTTTAATTGGCACGTTTGAAACGGTCACCAAACGCTTTAAAAGGGAACCAGAAAAGTTGGAAATCAGAAGATGAATTGAGACCATTCAGACAGCATTGTTGAGATCTGCCATAATACTGAGAAGGCTCCTGGAAGCCTCAGGAAAGTTTTTGCCTCTCGGACTCTATTAAAAGACCATCAGCTAACACTGACATGAAAAATTCTCAATTGAAATAATAATAATAATAATAATAACAATTCGGTTCAGTAACTAAAGGATTATTAATGGAACTGGAGGACTTGGGGGCTGGAGGACCAGTGGAGACGATCAAAAATACAGCTCTATTGAGAATGGTTACAATACAGAGAGAAGTCCTGGAGACTTAAGGAGACCTGCTGTTACTTAAACTCCATTGAAAAACCATCAGCTAAAACTGATGTGAAAAACTCTCAAGGAGTAAATAATGATAAGTTTATTTATTTACATTAGAGCTCTATGTTGTTTGTAACTGAGGATGAGGTGCGTACAAATCTTAAAAACACGCGTCCATTTTTTCTTAATTTCTACAAACTGCAGTGGTTTTAAAAGTGTGAACTCTAATACAAATTATTTAGAATACTTCCCCACAAGCTAATTATTTTTTCGCTTAACAGTAGGCTTTATTTTATAGGGTTTTGGTCGTTCAAACTCAGTGATTATCATTTCACTATTATTATTATTATTGTCATCATTATTATCATTATCATCATTATTATAAGTAGTAGTAGTAGTAGTAGTAGTAAATGTCGTCGATTTTTTTGTATCCTTACTACTGTTGCTACTACAATTACTACTACTGCTCCTATCAGGTGAGTATCACAAAACTCAACTCTCCACAGCTATTAAAATACGGGTGAATATATTGATTATGTGACCTACATAAGTTTAGTTAGGAAATATAATCTAAGACTTTATAAATATTGATAGACTTACATGTATATACTTATACGTTCTCTCAGAAGTTAACATATATTTCATTCGACTATACAATCCAATCTCATCCAACGTCAAATAGGTCTGTTTGGAGATTTTGTTTAAATCATTATGTAAATGAAATAACTTTTTCAATGTTAGACTATATGATGTACTTAAGTATATATATATATTCGTAAAGTGTATTGATTAATTCGCATTTGTATAAAGATACAAATGCCTTGATATTATGAGAAGATAAGTTTTGTTAGTGATACACTTTTATTTTTACAAACATTTCAAAGAAAATTTCACATCGTTTTCAGAGATGATAGACGCTGACAACTCTTCTGAACTACAATTAATAAAAAATATTTTAATTAATTCCCAAATCAACGAAAAGTATTGCTTTGAAATAATGATTTGCGCTGAGATCATGGAACCATATTCATTTGAAAAAGAAATTGAATCTAAATTGCACTTGTTGGATATTTAGAAGATGATGAACTTTTAAATTTAAAACAATGAAATTTTGTAAAAAATGCATGATATGTATTTTATATTTTTTGACGGAATTTCTATGATAAGACATCTGTGTCGGCTTTCATCAGATCAACTGGAAATGATAAAGATTGTCTTTTGGTCATTTCAGAAATATGCAGAAACTTATCTTTTTACTCATCTTGATGTCTGAACTGCCAATCAGCCAAGGTAAATGTTGTTTTTTTTTTTTTTGCTACTTTTATAATCTGGAATCATCATCATCAACATCATCAACATCATCAAGTAGCACTAACAGCTCCATATTCCTTGACTCTTTCTCTCTCT
This sequence comes from Sepioteuthis lessoniana, assembly GCA_963585895.1. NCBI lineage: Eukaryota > Metazoa > Mollusca > Cephalopoda > Myopsida > Loliginidae > Sepioteuthis > Sepioteuthis lessoniana. Next base: position 5,133,480 of record OY757907.1, on the reverse strand, counting down.
ATCCGACCCTGTCTTCCAACTACATGCCCTGTCGATTCAGACCAGATTTAAATTAATTCTTGCTGGTTGTCTAAAACTGGCCTTCCCTGTCTGGGGGTCAATTGAAGAACGTAATGAATGTGTTCACCTTTTTTTCTCCAGTCGTATCCCGCATGTCTCGTTCCTCTTGGATGGTTTTTGAAATAAGAGGCAAATATCCTTACATCTGTTGTTTCGTGTGGTGTTGCTTCCAGGATTTGTTCAAAATAGCTTGTAGCTTTCTTGTGTAATTACCATTTAGCTTTTTCTCTGTGTTTTGTTAGTGTTTATGAGGTGAATCCATACAGTGGTATTACACAGCCATAGCTTGGAAGAAATCCCGTTTTATTTTATCGAATAGATCAGACGTACAAATGATCGATAACCTATCAATAGCAGTCAATGCTATCGATAGGCGTATACTAACATCCTTTCAGTAGATGAGACACTGGTGGCGAGATATGTAAACTTGTCAACGGATTTCAGAGGCCCGACACATTGAGTGAAGATAGCTCCTTCTCGTTAAAAAACACTTGTACTATATTTTATTTGCAATCGCGATGAGGCTAGTGCATCCTGATGCCTACTTCAGACTAAGCAGCAGATATTCGGCTGCGGCAGGTGTATTTGCGTAGTCAGCGCCTTTTATATTTTCGGCAGGATATTGTCTGCTCCTTGAGATTTTTTTAACATAAAGTAATTTTTTTTTATTTGATCTTTCGACGTTCGAAGTACATAGTCTAAATAGTTTATAAACAAATATGGTGTTAATGTATCTCCTGGCAAAAATCCTGCGACAACGTCGAAGAAGTTTGTGTCTCTATTAAGTGACTGAAGTATTACTTTCCTATATTTCTGAAATGCGATATTATGTACATTATTTACATTTTTCGGACTATTGTCCAAATTTTTGTCGCCATGTTTATCACAACGTTTCGACCGTTGTACGCTCCGGCCTTCTTCAGGTGGTTGGAATGTCAAATTTAATCCTTTATTTCGCTTACCGGGATAGATTGTTCTAGTTCCACGAGCCATGTTAAATGGATGTCAGTTATCAGTAATCTTCTGTTAATTTCCCCTCTGAAAATTCCCCCCCTGAACTCACACTTCAAAGAGTGTGAGTTCAATACCCGGTGAAGAAAGTAAAGAACTTTCGTGTTTCTATCAAGTACCATTTTTGCTGTAACAGTTTCTTTAAGGTGCCATTGGCTAGGAGTATATGCTCCATCATCCCTTTGAGTATGGAATCAAATACCTTGGAGACACTACAAATAATAGTGTTGTCTCAAGATTTTTTACACAGGCTCCTTCTATTCGACGTATTGTCATAATCTGTGATGTATTGGATGGGTCTCTTCAAAAACCGTACTGATGTTTCCACAGAATTTTTTCAATTTCATCTGAGAAGCAGAACATTATAAACCTTTGCACCAATAGAAGTAAGAGTTATTCCCCTTAATTTCTTGGCTATTCAAGTGTCATCTTTATTAGGGAAGTTGGGATGGAGCATTTTGTCCATCTCTCTATTGCATTTTATTCATATACGGTGTTGCAAAATCGAAGAAGTAAGTCATTAAATTTTCTTATCTTCCATACTTTAGGAGGTATTTCAAGAATTTCAGCTTTTTATTTTTGTCAGTGTAACGTCAAGTTCTTCCTCTATAAACTGTCTCAGTTTGATGTTTAGCCAGATATTAATCAGTTTTGTGATAGATTTAACAGTAACTTATGGGGAGTTTCCAAGCAGATTCTTGAAATATTCTTTACACGTGTATTCCTTCTTATTTTCATATGAGCAGTAACGAAATTTTTATATTTGTCTTTTGAAATATGAGTTTCAAATATCTCCAGAAGAGCATCGTTTTTTTTTCTAACAGTTACCGTATATTTATTGCTAATGTCACAATTGGTAAGTGAGTACCAGTCGTAAGGTGTGGTTCTGAGTGTTTGTTTCTAATTTTTGGGTAGACTCAGGCGCATCTTTTCTGTGACGATTCTATTGTCGGAAGATACCCCTTCAAAATACTGCCTCACAGTTCAGCGCAGTATTTATTCTCTTCTTTTTTATGAATATATAATCTTGCTATGCTTTAGTATTATTTGGGTAGGGGTTGGACCATAGTTTTCCCTTCCTTTTTTAATATTTTGTATTAAGGCATACTTGCCTTTTTTCGAGTGAAAAGTCTATTCGATATTTCCAGTTTATCGAGTCGTGTAAGCAGAATCTATTAATTTAGTTTATGCCTATTTAAGCATTCATGTCTCCATCGATGATTAGAACGTTGTGTTTGGAGATGTGTCGAGCCTGGGAAGAGAGTTCGTCGTAGCAGGTGATGATGCCCGTTTCATCACTAGCATTGGTGATGATTTTTGTGCAGGAGTTGCCATTAAATGACGCACACATCATTCTCGATTGTATTTTCTCTATACTACAATTGATTACTTTTATAATTTCTTATTCCTAACATAAATCTGCAGTTCTACTTTAAATGAGCTGAGTGCAGACTATATTTATGCTTTACAAAGATACGTTTTAAAGACTTCTTTTCAGAACACTTTTTGTCAAGAATTTGCTTTCGTAAATATATAAAAGATGTAAAAGAGAAAAAAAAAATTCTTGTATTCACCTATGACATACTGACACTGTTGTGAAAATGTATGAGAAGGATTAATTTTATGTGAATTAAATCGATGCCAATTTGAACGAATCCTTCATGAACTGGATGTAGAAAATATGAAACGGTCTCGGAAGTGGATAAACAAGTATACCAATAGAACTTGAAGGATGGCTGAAGCTATTAGGATTTCAAGGAGTTTATTACTCATTTTTCAGACTAAATTATCATGATACTGAAATCCTAACCATCATTAACATATCTTGTCCAGTAATTGTTATAACCATCCGAGTATTTGATTGATTTTTCCATATACCCACAATTATGTGCATCTTGTTTTAATTGATCTCTGAGGGCATCAAATGTATACCACGATACAGTTTCCAACATGCGTCTAACTTTTCTATACCAAATGTTAAGGGTCGATAGGTTGTTTACGGGGAATTTCATTGTATTTAGATTTCTGGTCTGACTATTAACTTTCATAACGCATTTCTCTTCTAGCCGGTGATATCTACTTTTTTTAAAAACCGATTGCTTCGCATTTCGTAATTATTTACTTTTAACTCTCATTTATTAATAATCCAATAGCTTAGAATATTGTAACAATGCAATAAATCCGATGGTTATCGTCTGCTTCATTCAGAAAAAAGGAAGTTGGAGTCGCATTTCAAATTCTTTGGAAATTATTCTGCATATTTTCCTCTGTTTACAGGTTCAAAGAATTCTTATTTTGACGCCCGAAAGAAGGAACTGGAGGAAGTTAAAATAACATTGCACCCCCAACCAAAAGGATCAAAAGTGGATAAAAGGTATTACGTCATTTCAGAAAAAAACAACCATGATTACACACGACTTATCAATCAACCAGAAATCTGCTCACAACATGAAAAAGTTTTCCTTTTATTCGCCATCAGAACAATTTATCCTCATCTTCAACGAAGACAGGTCCTCAGAGAACAGTTTAATCACCCTCAATATGTTGATTATAAATCACAAATAGTCATAAAACATATTTTCTTGTTTGCAAAAACAAAAGATCCAATCACAGAAAAACTTATTAATGAAGAAAGTAAGCAATATAATGATATTATCCAAGAAGATTTTGTTGAGTCTTACATAAACGTTAGCCTAAAAGCGATTATGGCATGGAAATGGTCACTCGAATTCTGTCCTAATACCGAATATGTGATGGTAGAAAATGATGAGTTGTATGTAGATATTGATAAGATGGTTTCATTTCTTTTAAAAGATTTAACTATGAACCGAAATGAGGACCATTTTGCCGTCTGTAGCGCAGTTGGTAATTCTCCTAGTTTACATCGAAATATGAAACAATTTCAAGTGTTACCAGCTGAAATTCTATATAAAGGCAATTTCTATCCTCCATATTGTAATGGGTACGGTTATGTAGCCCATATAAATGTTATTAATAAATTATATAAAGCTTCATTTTCTAATCCACCTTTTATGCCAACTGATGTTTGGATTGGTGTCATGTCAGAAAAGCTTAGAATTCAAATTCCCCGCCTCAACTATTTGTATATACTGGAAAATATACAAAAATGTTTTGCCGATCCTTACTATCCAGTTAATGATGTTATGATTGCTGTCACTGATTATACTAAGAATAAAGGTCATGAAGCTGAAATCATGCATAATATTCTTACTAGCATGAAGCGGCATTGGGCAAGGAATGATGACATTCGAAAAATGTGGATTCCTCATAGAAAATCTGACGATATTTTCAAAATAGATACTGTATATTATGCCATTATTTTGATTCCTGCGGTCATGATTTTCATTTATCTCAGTAAAAGGCTTATCGAGAGATATATCAAATAAATTTCAAAGTATCTTCAATTAATTTGTTTTTAAATTTTTTTATTAGTTAACATTTTCCCAAAATAATAAACGTTAATAATTCATTTCTCCTAAATCCAAAAGTACGTTTCACCGTTAAAATATGATATATTTTCTAAAGTATATGAGACTGTTTTGCACAAGAATTAATGATGACATATTGATTTTAATGCAAACAGATTTCATATGGCTCAGAATAGACAAATTATTCACTTGATGAAAAAGTGTCTACATGTGATATAGTAGCAATTAAAGAATTGCACGAAAGCAATATCTAATAACGTTTTGAAGCTGAAGACATTGTCAAGAAGCAAGAGGTTTTCCGATATTATCGACAAACTAGAACAAATCTTGAGGTCCCTGCTATGATCTCTGAAAACGTTATGTTTCAGTTGGGCAAGACTTTATTGGGAGAGATTTCAATGAAAATAACCAAACCTGCACAACTCAGTAATCTATTACAAAAAATTCAGTATAAACTACCTCATTAGCTAAGGATACCAACCAGATCCTCGTTGATTTATAGTATTACTATGGATGTTTAGTTTGTCAATCTTATGAAGCATAAAAATTCCTTCCTTATTCCTATGGATAGAGATGTTACCGTATATATTTGACGAGTGATGACTTACAGCTGATAAATTAACATATCAGGTCAAATATTGAAAATTTCAATCACATATGTCAAAATGTCAATAGATTATAAAAGATACCTAGCACAGGGAAATAAATCAGTGAATAATTCTCAAGGCGAGTGAAAACATGGAAATATTTGTGCTTTTCTACTTTTAAGATAAACCAGGAAAGTTGAGAGCTTTCTTAATAGATTGCATATAGTATGGTTGGGAGGTAAAGAAGAGCCTTGCTGAGGGGGAAAAAGATTGTTCATACGTGAGGATATATATATATACACTATTGTAAATTTGTCCTTGGTTCAGAATAAGGTATCAATTGACAATATTCGCCGAGAATACAGACTATTAATAATCACACAAACGAATACGGTGCATTAATATGAGATGTGAGTGTATTTAATGCAATCGTTATTTTAAGATTTATATTTATATAAGAAAATTTCAAAAATTCTTTTCAACAATGTTTTAATTAATCAAATCTCATATTCATTGCATTGTTATCATATATCTTATTTCTGTCAATATATATATATATATATATATATATATATATATATATATATATATATATATATACACACACACACTCATATATATATATATATATATATATATATATATATATATATATATATATATATAATCTTGGATTGAAGTACATGTTCAGAGTGTTTCAATTTCATATGTTATACATAAGATTGATGTATATTGTAAGCAATTACTTCTCTCATCTATCATGTTGATCCACGTTTTTTGTTTTTTTTTAAATAAAAAGCAAACAATAAATTCTATACCTGGATCCAACCATTGATATTTTGCACTGATTTAAACCACTACTAATTTCATCCCTCAGGTTGATGCATATTTCTTTATTTCATCCAACAAAAAGGCCCATTTTTTTTCACGAAAAAAGATCTTCCATTTAGCTTGGCCCGATCACCGACCGTGAAAACTACTATCTATTTCGGCGATCATCTTGGCCTTTATATCTTCAAAATACATAAATACTTATCTTTACCTTATTTTTTATTTTTTTATTTTGAATTTAAATTTCATTTGCCTCTTTATTTTTTATTTCTTTATTTGGGTTTAAATGTTTGTTTGCCATAACATTAAAAAATAAATGGAAACGAATGAGAAGTAAAAAAACTGATAAATCTTGATACAGGAAGTGAATGTCATTTATCAATCAGACAGGAAAAACAAATGCGATGGTCATTGCTTAATAAAAAGATAAAAATAAAAAACCAAATGAAATTGGGGTGTGGGCGATAGGGTGACCTAAATTTTGTGGGGTTTTCGAAATCTTCATGAGAAACGTCTCATTATTTCTTTTTCTGAAGATGCAGATCTAACTTTTTTAAAAATATAGTGTCTGCTGAAATAAATAATTTTTCAAAATATAAGAGTCATTTTCAAAGGTTTTTCTTATATATATATATATATATATATATATATATATATATATATATATATATATATATATAGATAGATAGATAGAGAGATAGATAGATAGACGAAGCCTCGGTGCTGAATAACATATTTCTTGACATCAACCAAAAATCACATAAAAATATACAGTGCATAAATCAGCGCACACGGCTGGGGCTTTAAAATCCGTAGACTGCTCTTCTACTGAAGAGTAACAACTCCCCTGCCCCTAATGAGGGCAGTGGAAATGACACTGAACTTTACGATGGTGAAGCTCCAGTCCTGGAGCTTTTAGAAATGTAGAGTACTTCTTCATTGCCATTTCTTTCAGGTCCACCCGACCCGGAGTTGTTATAACTGTTAGGGTCTTATCTATGGTGTAAATAAAACCTTTTAATTATTTACTATTCTTGAAAGCATTCAACTGTGTGCAAACAAGGGATTAATATTAAATTGAATCAACAGTATTAGATAGCAATACTTTAAGTGAATCAACGATTAGCAAACGAATGAATAATGTTGACTAGAATTATTAGTCTTATGAAACCATATTTTAACGCATTTAGTGTCCTTGGTAGGACATTAAACTGCATCTGATGGTGAGACTCAAGTCTTGGAGTATGGGGAATATGAAGTACTATTTTATTATGATTAAGCTCAGGTTCACTATGTTCCAAAGTAGTGGTGCCTGTTAGTGGCCCACCTATGGGTCGACTAGGAATATTTAATCACTTACTACGTTTGAAACCATTCAGTGTTAATTAGCTATAATTGAAATAATTTAACTTTGTGCACACAATAAATAGTAATACTTGAATATATTTAACTGTGTGCAAACAAATAATTATTATTTAATAGAATTGTTAGTGCTTGAATACAATACTTACAACGTTTGAAATATGTGCAAACAAATCAGCTTTGCTCGTTTAAAAATGATCTTACAAACAAAATATTCAGTTATATATCTTATATATTTAATATATGTTTGTGGACAGGATTTAGAATTAAATAACCCACAACAGTTGATTTGCCATAAACCAAACCCACCCAGGTCGTGCATTAAATGAAGTCTGGGTATATTTGATGTACTCTTAATTTATGGATTTAGGTTTATATAGGATTATTTCTTGTCATACAATTTTTTTTATCTGTACATTTAATCTTCCTTGGATTGAAGTATAAATTCAGTGTGTTGCAATTTTATATTTCCGTCTTTATATATATATATATATATATATATATATATATATATATATATATATATATATATCAGAGAAGTTCGATTTTGGAACTGGGATTGTGATCCATTTGAAATGAAATAATGATATAACTTTTTCATGTATACTTTTTCAGTGTTTTGAGTATATGAGTTGAAAGATAAAGTTTATTCAAAAGGGGAAATTTTGAATGTAATTCTAGTGATCAATAAAAGATTTTAGGGTGTCAAAAATTCCCGTACCCTAATGGAAAACTAATATGTAAATGTTAAGTAATAAAATATTTTCCAAATGCAACATTTTTACTTCGTCCTCAAAGAATGAATTGTAAATATATTAGAATATTGATTAATATTAAAATATCTCTTGTATAAAGGCAAAATGCAATTTAAATATTTAGGTCCGTGACAGCAATAAAAGATCACTCTCTTTTTATCTTTGATAAGGAACTCATGTTTCAATATTTTTAATGATATAATTAGACTTTATTAATTCTTAAAAAACACCATAAAACAGAAATATTTCTTCATTTTAAGCAAAAATGCATATATCTTGTTTATGAATCGACTCTACGAAGCTTTCTTTTGTTAGGCTTTAATTAAGTTTTCCCCG
>OY757907.1:4439365-4442474 GCA_963585895.1 Sepioteuthis lessoniana | reverse complement strand
TAATTGGACAAAATATTCCCATTTCCAAAACTCTTGGGTAGGCCTTCTTATACTAATGAATTTATATCTGATGCTGTCCCCACTGAAGTTTTGAGGTTAATGTTTTAATACCGATAAAATTCATGATTTTTGAAGGCTTGACTCTCTTTTCCTATTTGGATTGATACAAAGTAAGAAACACTGAACTTCATTCGAAAATAGCATGGAATATAATACGAAAGATCAGTGTATAATTCTTTTTTTTAAAATTTTTATGATGGATAAAATATGCGCCTAAAATGCAAAGTAATAATGAATCTGTTTAGATAAAAAGCTATGCAGAGAAGAAAACAAATATAAATTATGAGATTATTCATTGAAACGATGTTTTCATAGTCGAGTGAATCAGTTGAAGTTTAATGGTGGTCAAACGAACATATTACTTGAGAATAATCAGTGTTTTTGGAGTATCCAGAATACAATATATATATTCAAAATCAAGCGTTGGAAAATAATTCAAAACGAATTTTTAGTTAATTCCATTTGTTGTGTGCAATACAAATTTGTGTAAATGATCTGCTTGACGGTGTTTTTGTGAACATAATTGACGTTCGATAAAAAAAAAGTTTCATTTTAACAAACAATGCACAACACAAAAAGATCGTAAGGGAAATTAATTACTATTAAATGTCCCAAAAGCCAAAACTTCATCCAAAGAAAAATAATGATGTGTAAATAATGTAATTTGAACAAATCCCTTTCTTAAAGCATATTCCAAAGAAATAAAACATCTGATTCGTATAAGTACTACATTCCCGAAGATTAACTTTAAGCAATAATCATCTTAATAGATTAGATATTATTTAATAAAAAATAAGCATAATATTTTCATTGATATAATGCTTTTACATATTTTCTTTTTGCTGGGCAAAAAAACTGTTTTTTGTTTGGTGGCCTCGTTTTTAATTTATTTGATGTTTAACATATATTCTGTAAAATCTTCTGAAAAACTATTCTAACGAAAGAAATAAACTCTCTAAAAGGACTATACAACTCATTTAGTACTTTTCTGAAAAAAGACCTTTTTTTTAAAGTTTCAAGGGACGATTAAAACAATAGCGTTGTCTGAATTAAAAACAAAGATATTGAAAAAGAAAACGGAAAAAAATGTTTTTCAATGTTGTCAGTGATAAAAGAATGAGCTTTTTTGACCAGTCAATAATTTTGAGGATAATTTTAAAAAAATCGCTTTATTTTTATATATCAGCAATATAGTCTTTAAAAACTATAAAATATTTTACTGATGAAAACTATAAGAAAATATTATTGGACAATATATCCCTTTGTTAAACAAAAATTTAGAGCTAGCTAGAAGGCTTAAAAAAGGTATAGCTGTCGATTATAAAAAGGAGTCATTAGAATAATTCCAAATCTGGAAAAAAGACTGGGAAACTGAATAACGCAGATAAAAAGGATTTAAGAAAAACTGGCCAATATGATAAAAAAAAAAAAAAAGACGCTGGAATATGTAGGAACAAAAAAGGAAAAGGAAACACCAGAAAAAAATTTAAAAAAAAACTGGAGGAAATAAAACAGAAAGTACTGCCGACAGAGGGAAGATTAAAGATATATCAACAAAGGGTAAAGCAATACAGACAAAAACAGGACACTCGAAAAACAGCGAAAGAAAAATTCTACCAACAAGTGGGAGGAGATGACAAGGAAAACATACCAACAACCAGATGCAAGAGAAAACCGAACGATTTTAGACTAAAATATAGCAACCAAAAAAAACGTAATGTAAAAAGTCGAATGGATAAAAAAAATATGACAAGAGAATTAGAAGGGCTCGAAGAAGGTCCGAAATTGTATATACACATCGATCTACTCAAAATGACTCTTAAAAAAATATCAAAACTGGAAAAACGCCAGGCCATGATGGAATACATGGCTTCTGGTTCAAAAAATACACCTCCATTCACGACAGACTAGCACTAGAAATGAAACAGATGCCTACAAAGAGCACATGTACCCAAATTGATAACACAATGGAAAGAACCACATTGATCCAAAAAAGAATCCAAAACAAAGGAAACCGCCCCTAACAACAACAGACCCATAACCTGCCTACCAATGACGTGGAAAAATATAAAACAGCACAAAAAGGGAAGAGATTTTACTACTCGCTAACAAGCCGTAGATGATCCCTGTGGAACAGAAAGGATGCTGCAAAGGATCCAGAAGCACAGGAGAATTACTTTACATAGATTAGTTTCATCCTCAAACGAGAGCAAGACCAGATGGCAAAAATCTAGCTATGGCTGGGATTGACTTTAAAAAGGTATATGATATGGTCTCGTAAAGCTGGATAATAAAACTGTCTCAAAAATGTACAAAACATCAGATGATGTCATAAAACTTTATGAAGAAAAAACATGAAAAACCTAGAGAGGGGAATTGACAGGAGGAAGAAGCTTACTGCAGAAAAAATCCAAAGAGGTATTTTTTCAAGGAGATACACTATCACCGTTTACTATTTATAATTGCCATGATGCCCACTTAAACCACATACTCTGAAAAATGCACTGCCGGACACAAAACTTAGTAGATCGCAGGAAAAAGGTCAATCCCCTAATGTACATGGATGACCATCAAAACTATTTGCAAAAAAATGAAAAAAGAACTGGAAACTCTAATACATGCAGTTAGAATATACAGTCAGGACATAGGAATGGAATTTTGGCATAGAAAAAATGTGCCATGCTCGTAATGAAAAAGTGGCAAAACGATATATAACTGATGGAATGGAAACCATCAAATCAAGACAAGATTAGAAACGCTCGGAGAAAAAGAAAACCTAAAAAATACTTGGGCATCTTGGAGGCTGACACCTTCAAAACAAGTGGAAATGAAAGACAAAATTCAAAGAATAAAAAAAAATAAGGGACCATGCATAAGGCATTAAATTACAGAGGACAACGCTGACAGACTATATATTTCAAGAAAAGAGGGTGGAAGAGGACTTGCCAGCATTGAAGACGGCGTTGACGCATCGATACAACAAACTCAAGGACTACATAGAGAAGCATGAAGGAGGACTGATTACTGCCATCAGAAACGATACTGACAA
>OY757907.1:4276865-4434365 GCA_963585895.1 Sepioteuthis lessoniana | reverse complement strand
TCATTGTGGTGGCATTTGAGTTTTAGGAAAATTCGAAGAAGTCAGATGTTGATGCAAAAAGCGAACCTGCCCACAATCTTTTTCTTAACATTTCGACTTAATTTCTTAACATTTCGACTTAATTGGTTCCTTTAGTTGTCTTAATTTTGAAGCACAGTACTGTCCATTAACAATTTTTTCCATTTTCCAACTAGTCTATCATTACTATGCCTTTAGAATTCCTGGATTTAATCAATTTTTAGTTTTGTCGCTCACCTGTCACTTTTGTATGAACCTCATCTGCACAGAAATTAAGACAATAATCTAAATTAGTTTTTGCTGTAGTATAAGAAGTGATATGTTGCCATAACAAAAATAATCAACGATAGCTCTTCTTTCTAAGTGAGGCTCTGACATTTTTGACCGACCCCCGTTTATATATATATATATACATACACATATATATATATATATATATATATATATATATATATATATATATATATATATATATATATTCCAAATATTCCAAAAATTGTCACCCCGTTCTTCCTTTCTTTTATTACGTTTCCCTTTATATTCATTATTCATCGTTTCCGCTTCTCTTCACTTTCAGTTTTCTCTTTGTTCACCGATTAAAATGCATAGACTGTTCTATACTTTATAAGTTACCTTCCTTAGCCAATCAATTTTTCAACATATTAAGGGTGAGTACGAACGCAATGACTATATAATAATTATTATTTGTGCAAACCATATTGTATTTTTTAACGCATTCTTTAAATTAATTCATTTTAGGAATATCTTGATTCAATATATATATATAAAAACTATATACGTTTTTTTTGAGAATTCTATTGCACAAATAAACAGAAAGGGGATTGTAGAATTATATAGATCAAGTTTTCCTTCTTGTATGTTCACAGAAATTTCCACTGAGCATAAGTATTTTTGCGCATAGGTATTGGTGTATATATAAGCTGTATTTTTTTTCAAATCTACTTATTTTGTTTTACCAATACCAATTAATGTCACAGTGTGTCATTACCTTAGGGTATCTTCATACCTTATTTATTCACAAAAGACTTAATCAGAAAACAAGAATAATCTCATTTCGGAAGTTAATTATTTTCGTACCTAATAAAAAAATACCCATTAGATACATATCACATCACGTTCTCTATGCACATCTTATATTTATTTCATTCTTAGATTGTCAATCATTATTAGTAGAAGTTCTTTTAAATAAGAATCTTTCTGAAAATTTTGATTGCTTTTTAATCACCAAAATGTATTGAAAAACAGAAAGATATTGCTGTACGATCTTTATGATAAAGCTGCTTGTACAGAAAAATAGACTTTTCCGTTGCAAAAGAGAGATGTGTGTTCAAATCTCACCGTCGGCTTATCTTATTCTTACTGAATATGCCTATTGTTCGTTTCTGGCGAAGAGACAATGACCCTTTTGAATTTAGATTAAAAAGCAAGAAAAAATGTAGAAATATTACTTAAAATTAGAAATGATTATTCATAATTTATAATAAAAAAAAACGAAAAGAAAAACAATTTGATCAACTCAAAAGTCTCAGTCTCATATTTGATTAATCGAATAACATTCATAACAGGGTGCGATCGTATAGAAACTTGCAATGCATTTATTAGTGAGTACTGGATTCTGAACATTTAAGCCACATTATTTCTAAATTTTCAATGCAAGAAATCTAAAATCCAACTACGAAGCTTTATTTTCTAGATAAATATTTGATATAAACGAACACATAAGGAGGAGACAATGTTTTAAATAAACTAACAACTTTAATATGATAAATAGATTCCAAATAGGAAACATTGTAATTTGGATTTTTTATTGGTATTTGTATAAAAGCCACCAAAGGCTACAATTAAGCTCGATTCTCAGTCACTTCCTCTTCATAGAATCTATATAATTAATATCTATAAAAAATAACCGAATTGTAATAACGAAGGAAATCGACAGACTTTTGGGGAAAATGCTAAAAGACAATACAAAACCAAACAATAGAAAAATCTATTAAAAATACACTCTTCCAAAGATTTTAGTTTTCTTTTGAATTGTACCATTTTCCTGTTTAAAATGTCCTAAAAGTTAAGAGTATGATAAGTGCTCGACATTGTACTTTGTCTTTTAAGATTTGTGCAGTTATTATAGTTAAAACAGAAAAATACAAAATCAGTGTATTTTGTCTCTGTATAAATCTTTTAGGACACGTAGCTGCTGAATAAAAAAAAAACCTACATTTGAAGTTATCTTGTTTGATCAGCAATACAAACATAGAAATCGTATTATTATCATATTAACCCCCCGATGATAAGGTCTTTTGAGAGTTTGATACCGCTGATGACTAATCTCATCAGATGCAGTATGTGGAGGTATTTCTGATATCGTTGGGTATAGAGTAGTAAAGAAAGATCCTAAAAATACTTACAGAGAAGTTGTAGGTTAAAAAGTGTGTTTAAGTGTCATAAATACAAATTCTATTTGATAGGGATTGACGGTACAGGGAATTAACACAGAACAAAAAGAGATTTATGCACTTCGAGGGTACTGGTTCTATTCCATATTAGAATTGTTGATTAATGGTAACTAATAGCAAGTTTCTTTCTTTCAGTCAAATGGTTTGACAACAATCAAATTCTATAGCTGTTAAGAAGATTTGATGTCCTGGTGCTTTTCCAATCAAGAAGTTTCTCACTTATCCACTGAAGACGATTACGCAAATACGTGTACTCGTTAGCGATTAATGCAAGAATTATTCATTTGGAAATTGGACTGTAACATTCTTTATTTTCTAAGAGCTTTTTTAATATCGCACTTGCAAAAATATCATGACGATGTGCAATGTTTTTCTGCTTTACAGTAGAATACATGCAAAATGGAAACAATGTATGTATCGATTTCTCTTATCTGAATTCTGTAGCCATTGATCGCAACTTTCAGAATATTATTCAATTACCGTTAGACAGCATGGATGAAAAAAGCTTCAGACGATATTTCAATTCGCTTTTCTCATTATTCTTTGCGCCACAAATGATAACTAAAAGCAGTTTTTATATTTTACTATACGGCTGTACTCCTTTCATTTTATATCACCACTTTGTCATTTACTTTGTTTGTTTACTCTAGTAGTTTAATATATAGCACTCATTAAGTTTCTTAAATACAAATATCATCATTTAGTTTTCTTTTCCTCATATATGATTGTTTGCTACATGTGATGAAATTTTTACTTGTTGACATTTGTTTGAACAGAAAAATGCAGCAGTGAGAAATATTTTCGCGTTGATTTGATAAAAGAAAATAATCAAATTATATGACAGTTGTTGCATTGAACAAATCTGACACAAAAATCTTATATGGAGACAGTACATTTGAGTCAGCATTTGAGATTGACTTCTAAGCATTCTTCTATTTTGTGCCAAATTCTTCATAAAGATTTAAGTTAAATTAAGAGGTCCATTTTAATTTTATATAAAACTGTCGTACTTACATCCTTTCATATATAAAATACAAACGAAAATATAAATTATGACAGAATTAATTTCGATTTCATTGACACTGTATATTTAAATAAAAACTAAAACTAAAATAGAGGATTTTTAAACCCGTGATAATCTTCAAATTTCTCCAGCGGATTTCATTTTGGATTGACTACATCTCCAAGTTGTGGAAATATCAATGTTTTCTAGGAAGTAGAATTGAGTGAAGAAAAATAAATAAGTTTAGAGAGTAAATATTAATCTTGAAAGTGAAGATAAATATTTGTCATTTTTAAAAATCTAAAGAAATATATATAAATTAAGATAGGAATCGTTCCTTGCTGGTCGACCGATATACCTCAGTACAACCTAGAAAAAAGACAGGTAGCACCAAGTAATACTTGTTTCAAAAAGATATATGCCATCAAGAGACATTTTCTTCCTGGCACCTCGACAATCTCATAGGTAATGGAGATATAGCATACATTTAGATTAAAGCAAATGGATTTGGAATCAGGTTTTGGTGACTTTGGCAAAAAGCTTTTATCTAATTTTCTCACGCATGGTTATTAGAATAGATAGCAATCCATAATGAGATAATTAGCAGTGACAATTTGCAAATAAGGGAAACTGGGGAGGATTAAAGAAAAAGGAACTTGAACCTTCGTTAAAGAGAAAAGATTCACTTTTGATAACTGATTAAGCAACGACTGAGAATTTCCTTAAACCACTGTGAAAAGACAAAGCTCACTCTCTTCGAATGATTATTTTCATGCTTTCGAAAATTGAACACGTCATAAATTGTCTTTCACATAAAACCAGTTTCAGCATTTTTTCCGTTGTTTTATCGCATTTTATTTACATAATGGAGTAAATATATATCAAACTACGTCCCACAACATCAACTGATTATATTCTCTGTCTGTCTGTGTATCTGTCTCTCTCTCTGTCTCTCTCCCCCCACTACCTAACAAAAAACCGTGATTAAAATAAACAGGTAAAATTTAAAGTCAATTTTTTTCCAGCATACATCAATATCAAAGAATATCAACAGAAGACAAATTAAAAGATAAATAATGTAAGGATCAAAATTTCCCCAAATAATTTGGCCAAACAAGAAATGCACTATAATGAATTTGAAATGTCATGTAAAAATGAATTTGGTCGGAAAAGAGAAACTTTTTGATTCAAACATTAAAAACTAATATTCAAATTCTAATTCTGATAATGTCTGCTCTCGGGACAAAAAGTGGAATTTGTTAAAAAAAAAAAAATGAATAAATAAATAAAACACTCCAAAAAGATTCGAAAATATTCTTATCAAATTAAATTATCTGATTAAATTCGGTCTGCCACTTTCACAAACTTGTATTCCATCGTAGAATTATTTTATTGCTAGGACACTCTGTCATAGCATACTATCCTCAATTCATAAACTTGTGATACACAGCAGGTAATTTACGGGCTCCAGGTTAGAAGTATTGACCGTAAAAGTAGATTTATGTAGCGAAATGAACACATTCTTTTATGGTTCTAACAGAAACACTGAATATATTAATTTATTAATTTATTTATAGTTTTTTACGGCCTTTGTTAATTTTGATTTTCTTAGGATCCCTTGTTTAAGAAGAGGTTTTCGATCCTTTTCAAATATCCTCTGGAATTCCCACTCTATTAAATATAACAGTGTAAACACACGCTAAGTGAAACCTGGCTTCCCAAAAAGATACAATCATGTTATATTCATATGCAAAATTTACCAACTCATAAAGTTAGTTTTTATCTTTTAGAATATGGCTTTCCAAGTTCATCTTTTGTAGAAGCGATCCGAATTATATTTCCCAGGCCACCAGATATGTGGGATTTGAAACCGAATTGCAGTATTGTATGATAAACTAACAAACAAACTTGATATATTTGTACAGATTTCATATAGGAAGAACCCAACTTTTGGGTATCACCCACCTTGCTCTATGAATCGGACCGACTAAATAAATATTTTGAACAAAATAAAATAAAAAAAGTTGACGCTCATTAATTAATTCAATGCAATGAATGCTTTTTTTTTTTTTTTTGAATGAATTTTATTTTGAATTCGTATCAATCAAAGGAATTGTTGTTTAATGGAATTTTTAGTCTTTTTTATGGAATAGCAACATTCATTGGTTATTTCCCTTAAAATCAATATTTATAGAAAAGTAGCAGTGGTACTATTTAGCTGCGAACTGGGAATCAAAGAAATAATTTGACTGTCGGAAAGTCTATTCTTTGTTTACATTCATGAAACACAACACCACAACAATGAAAGTCCCGTGACAATTTTATTACGAAAACAAATATGTCCATTATATGAACTTGCTTCTCCCCAAATTATGAAAATGCTTTGAGTTTTCTACAGTTGGGAGTAGTGTATAGTATTACACAAGGCCACAACAACATTAGTCGGTTAGATGAATTTCCTTAACAAATCTCTTAAGTAGATTTTCTGGTAGTTTCCCTTTCCGAAACACCGAAAGGCAGAAATATATCCATAAAGTTAAATGAAAATAAAGAGGAATAATTAAATAGGTGAACATTCAAATATTCTAACATTATCTTTCCTCTATTTGCAGAACTTTGAATAATCCATAAAGTTTAATGAAAATAATTAAATAGGCAAACAGTCAACTAGTCTCATATATTCCTTCCTAGAATAGACAAATGGGCCAATAATTAAAACACAAATACAAACAGAAAAGGAAATAAAATGTTTATATTACTACATGAGTATAATTTCAAATGAATTCCGACGGAATGAAAAAGAAATATTATGTTTTGAAAATTGGATTGACATGTTTCGCTTGAATCTTGGAATTCTCAAGACACTACCGCTCGAGTGTATCCTATCAATCTAAATTTCCAATAGTATTTTTATTTTGTTATATGAATACGTCAGTTCTAAATTATAAAATAAAGAGTTTATATCATATAACCAAAATTCATTTCTGCCATAATTTACTTTTCTGTCAACACAGTCGATTCTGCCGTGTATAATCATCTCATAGATTGACCATTATTAAAGGAAAATTTCATATGATAATTCAGTTGATTGTTATTTATTCAAGCATATATGAGTGCATTTACTGAATGAATAACTAAACATATCTGATCAAAATCTTAAAATAAATTACGATGAACTCGTGGTTATCCTTGTAGGAAATGGATACGGCAACCTGACTTTAAATTTAGGTTGCTAATGTTCTTGGAAAAGATATACGTCCAATTATTCTCCCTCCAGTTATGAGAAAATAAAAAGGCCGACTGATCCCATTAACCTTGGTGTTGTAACTGATATAGAAGAAGAAAAACTCTGAATTCAAACTGGTTGTATTCTATTAAAAATCTGTCTTTTTGTCGTATCCTATTTCTGCAGATATGGCCAGGTAAATACATAAAAATAAATAACCATGAAACAATGGATAATACGTTTATCGTATATAATATTATTACGGTACTGAGTTCAGCTATGATAATGTACATTTGTACTCATGTACAAATCTAAGTTTAACCTTTCTTAAAGCAGATTCTGCCTCGTGGCTGATATATATATATATATATATGTTGCATAGCCAGATATGAATATGTGAAATGTACATAGAATGTTCATAACTCACATGTATATATAACATAGGAATCCCGAAACACCAAAAAACTTTACGACTTCTTAGTTCAGGTACGAAACTTTTTTAATCACCTTTCAGTTAAAAGGTTTTTCGACATAAGAAGAGAGGCACAATCTTTCTATGCTGACATTTCCATCGCCCCCCACATCACGTGCACACAAATTCGTCTGGCCTCGCCCAGGTCTCAACCTCAACTATCTTCTTCCGAGCCAGGAACTCAACTAACTGATTTTTCAAATCTCAGCCCTCGCTTCCGGTGCGTGACGTCACTTACATCCCTGGTCACATCCCCTATCTCGGATTTTTATTGACATCTCTGAATGACACTTCCGCTCCGCGCGCGCGCGTGAACACCTGCGCTCATGTTTGCACCTAACTAACCCATGCTCTGAGCCGAAAGGTTCTCAGCCTAACCAAACCTAAAAGCAAGATATATAAAACGAAATCCCTCGGCCATTATATAATATATATATATATATATATATATATATATATAAGTAAAGATATATATTAGCTTTTTTATAAATATCTAATAGCATGTCAAATATATATAAGTGCCGGTGATTGCAGTTCGATTTTAAATGCATATTTTCAATATAATCAATTAAATATCCCTTGAAACAATGATGCAGTGATTTTATCCTTTTCTAATTTTCTCGTTTTAATTAAACTTCATTTATAATTTTTTTATACTTGTTGGTATTTTAATACGTCAGCAAAAATTGACAAATTCTCTTCCTTCGCTCACTATCAATACTAAAACATTGAATTGGTTTCATTTAAAAGCACTATCATTGGCCTTATATAAGGTAAAATCTGCTAGGTAATATTGCAGAATTAAATATTGATTTTACTTGCCTCATGGGTGACTTCAGTAATATCTTGAAAGTTTACAATTCACTAAGCTAAGCTTAGTGAAATACAAGGACACATGGGGCTATAAATGGTTGTAAGAAATTTGTCTCTCAACAATCTTCTTAATGAGGAAAGTATGCCTGTCTGCAAAGAAAATTTGCATTTCAACCAGTTACTTGGACTCGAACACACATCACTGAATGCATATATATACCCGACTCTTCCACGATATGCACGATTTAACGCAAGACCAATGTTTAAGTGTAGTAAATATGGTTTGAATTCAGTATTTTCCTTCCAAAGATTGGTTGCCTAACCAAGGTTAATTACATGTCTGCCTACTTACCTACGCAAAGCTAAGGAGAGAAAAGACAGATTCATGGCTTTCTTAACGTAAGTGAAACGCTAACAGCTTTTTCCAGGTTTTTAATTGAGTTGATTCTATTTCAACGAAACCGTTACACTAAACACGCCTCTTGATGGTACTCAACAAAAAAATTTACTGGGTATGCCAAAATAGGTTCTATCAATTGTATGTTATTTAGTATAGCCAGATCGATTTGTAAGTAATTTATGTATTCACTGTATTGGCAGAATTTCACATTTAGAAAGCCAAGAATATTTCTGAATTTTGTTTACAAGATATATTAACAAGTAAGATTTTATTTTATAACACACTGCAATGGCATCGCTTATACACTTATGTAGAGCATATTAGCTAAATGATTCATCATCATCATCATCATCATGTCGTGCCGCTAGCACGGATATCCCTGACCCTCTCTCGCCACCTCTCCCTATCATTCATCGCTTTTGGCAGGTCTTCATGGCTACATCCCGTATCCTCACATAGCTGCTGTATGTAAGTTCGAGCTGGTTGTCCTGCTTTTGCTTGGTCATATGCGGGGTCCATAGGAGTACATCACTGATGAGTTAGTCCTTGCTTCTCCAGCAGTGTCCTGCGCGTCTCTTTCGTCTAACTTGTATAGTTTTCGTGATGGGAGGCAAGTGGCCGTATAGTTGGTGTCTTGTGGGGGGTTGCCGCCAGCATTGGGTCAATATTGTCTCAACATTCTTGTGTAATTGCCGTCTAGCTTCTTCTTCAGCCGTCTTGTTAGCGTCCAAGTAGTGCATCCATATAGCAGTATCGATACGACCGCTGCCTAGAAGAAACAGCGTTTCATTTTATCGGTCAGGTCTGATTTCCATATGATCGAGAGCCTATCGAGAGCTGTCCATGCTTTCGTTAGTCGTGTGTCGATGTCTTTTTCGGTTGATGAGACGCTGCTTCCTAGGTAGGTGAATTTGTCTACTAGTTTCAGAGAGGTTCCGTCAAGTGTGTAAATATCGCCTGTTTGGTTGTAACACATATATTCAGTTTTGTGTGCATTGACATGGAGGCCAATGCCTGCGGCGGCTCGTTCCAAACTATGCAGTAGTGTTTCGGCTTGGTTATGTGTACTCGCCAGTAACGCTATGTTATTTTTATGTGACAACTTACTTCAAAAATGTTATCACATGAAAGAGACGCCATATAATTTTACGATTTTTACTGACCAGGATCTTTATACACATAATGAGTTATGATCTTGTTTAAAACTTCTTGCAAAACAAAAATCTGATTCTTTTGAAACATGTGGCCATTAAGACATTGTTATTTTCAAATATTTTCTTGATATTAAAATGTTTTATTGCAACCACCAAATATTTTAGTGGGGGCATAAAGAAATCGATCATATGATGTATTGCATGAATCAATTTCAAGCATTTCTTCTTTTTAATTCCGAATAAACAAAAAACAAATGATGAGAGAAATTCTACGTGTTCTCACGTGTAAAAGCTGCTGACATACAGCGTAAAGTAAAAAGTTATAAATTTCTACCTAGAGATAGAGCTATTATGTAAATGCACTTTGTAAATTCGATATGTTCTTAGGTATAAAAGTTATAAATTTCTGTCTTGAGATTGAACTACTAAATAAATGCATTCAGTAATTATTTTTTTTAATTTACGAAAAGTTATAACTAAAAGGTTTTACCATCGGCTGCGGATTAAAACTTATAAATACATTTTGTAATTAGAAGAGAAACTTCAGATTTTGATACTGATAGATTAACATAACTTACAGAATAAAAGATGCGAGTTGATTGCAGGTGTTAAATATGGAAGCTTATCTGTGACCACTGGTTTCATGCAATGTTTACACGACAATCTGCTAGATGATTGTTGTATAAAGACGACATGAAACCAGTGTTCACAGATAACCACTATACTATATATATATATATATATATATATATATATATATATATATATATATATTCATTTAATGTTATACTATAGCTCTATCACAGATAATGAGCACTCTCCAATTTACACCACATTTGGTCTTCCACAAACCCCCCAAGTGAAATAGTGACAAACATACACTGTTTTAATATATATATATATATATATATATATATATATAGTTCAAAACACCTTGATATTTTTTTCTATGACACAAACAAATCTGAGGAAATATCTATTTATGTGTATAAATATTTCAAAAGAAGAAAGGAAACTTTAATTTCCACCACTGTGAATTTTACTCAGTAAGATAGCGAATAGTAGTATAGACTGCATCAAATCTGTGAGTATCCAATGATATAGGTGACAAACGGATTAAAGCATTATCTATTGTGATGTTCACAGCTGCCTTATTAAAAAAAATTACGTCAAGCAGAATTACCGAGATTATATTAGTTGATATTTAATTAATTTTTTTAAACTCAGATAAAGAATTTAAAAAAAAGTCAAATCGAAATATTTTTTCTGCTACTTTTGTGTATTCAAATGAATTCAAGTTAGATGTGATCATCTTAGAGGATTTTGTTTGATTAATTTGGACAAGTTTGCTTTGTAGATATTTTTTCTATGAATAGCTTACATAAAATATTTGACTTTTCCATTTGATTGATTATTTTCTTGATTATAACTGAGATGACTTCATCAAATTATTTTTATTAGTTTTCTTGTGTCTTCCAAACTTTTACTGATTTTCGACGGATAAATCTTACATTTTTAAAGTTTTTTTAAAAAGTTTTTTCTGCATATGGTTGTAATATGCAAAAGAACGGATAATGAACACTAATCAGGATTTTGATTCATTCATTTGATCAGGAATTTTCAGGTAGATATTTTCAATTTATTTCAAGTGGCAAGATGTTTTGCTGACAATGCATTATATCATGTAAAACTTGACTGTTATGTCAATTCATTGTATTGAATGTGTATCTATAAGCATTAAAAGGGTCTTAACACCCTTCTGGTATCAATTTAAAACTTGTGAGGAAATCAATCGAATAATTTAGAATTACTTGACACTCCAGTCTGGTTAAATTATAAAGTATTGACATCTTACATATAAGGAAGTGGTCTTACATGGATCCATTTAAATAGACACGGAAATGCGACTTCAAGAATGAGCAATACCAGTTGAGATCTTCATTTAATGGCATATCCACTTTCATGGGTAATCTAATGCCGGAACCTTTCTTATAAAAGAACTGCAGTGGTACTATTTAGAGCTGGTGGTGAAGGGATAAGGGGGTTCATAACCTTTCCGGTGTTATTAGTTTAAAAGGGGACATGATAGCTCGACTTGAGTTTGAACTCGCTTACAACGATATGGCAGTTCAGCACTTTAGCTACTATCTCACGAAGAGTGCTTCCACTAAGTATTTCCATTCCTCTGTATGTCTGTTTGTGTCGGTGGAAATGTGATCGTAACATTATATTGCATTTCAGTATTACCCACTCAAGTATTTCCTGTATAAAATCTGCGGATTAAAAATCAAAAATGTCACACGAGTTTTCAACCTAAAATCCTTGCATCTACATATTGACGCTTTATCAAATATCATTATAAGGATATATCATGTTGAAGATAGAATTATTATATATTCCGTGTTGTGTGCGTTGATATGGAGGCATATGCTAGCAGCTATGTAGCAAGGCTTCGGCTTGGGCGGGTGTATTTGCCAGAAGCGCTATGTCATCGGCGTAGTCCACGCCCGTAATTGTATGAGAGGCGTATCTTCTGCTTCTTTCCTTTGTCAGCTTAAAACCGTTGTGTTTCATTTTATCAATAGACGTTCTAAGCACGTAGTATAGACAGACGATAAACAGCTGTGGGGCTAATGTGTCTCCTTGCAGTACACCTACTACAATGTCGAAGTAGTTTGTGTCTCCATCCGTGGAACGGACTTTTACTTTCGTGATTCTATATAGCATCAATATGGCTGCGACGATTTCTTTGGGTAATCCGTAGGCGAGTAGCATTTGATCCATCTTCCCTTTTGTATTGAATCAACGGCTTTAGCGAAGTCGACAAATAATATTGTTGCCTCTAGGTTTTTTGCACATACACCTTCAAGAATTCGATGGATAGTCAAAATTTGTGACGTCGTGGATCGATTTCTCCGAAGGTCATTTTGGTTTTTCCTAAGTATCTTCACGGTTTTGGATTCTATGCGGTTTCGTAGTAGAGCATTGCATATCTTGGCCGCTAAGGATGTAAGGGTCATACCTCGGTAGTTCTTTGTCGCCCTTCTTGGGGAAGGGTAAGATGCATCCCTTTGTCCATCTGTCTATTGTGTTTTGATAATATTCGGCATTTCAGTGTCAGAGCAGTATGTCGTCGAATTCCAGGGTCTTTCATACATCTGGGGGTATTTCCTCAAACCCTGCTGCTTCTCTTTTTTTTTTCTTACTACTAAGTCGAGTTCTTTTTGCAATAACTGTTCTAGTTTGATGTCCAAAGTTTGAGACAGTTACTTCAATATGAAACAAGCGTTCTTAAATATAACTACAAATTATGTTGAACATATTCTTATCGCTACTGATGAAATTTCCTTTCATGATTAACGTAAATAATTACGAATAGTTATTTTTTCTGTCCATCTTTCAGAGGAAGGTATAAAATCTCATAGTGAGGTAAATGTTTATAAAAAAAAAACTATTTTCAGACGAGAGTTATGTTGCTGCAACACATAACTAAGCTAAATGAAAAAATATTTTTAAAATTTACAAATTACTATACTACATAGAATGACTATTTCTATTTAAGCATTGCTTAAGATTTTTAAAGTCATTTCTTTGGGTGAGGAAAAGAAAATTAATTACACATCAATATTTTCCAGTTATACTTTACAATCTGGAGGAGGAAGAAAATCGTTTAAATGATTCTAAGATTCATGTATTAAAACATCCTCTTATTTTTTTAATCAACCAAGAATATATTTATATATATTTTTAAATGAATACGTCCACGAAGAGATTTGTATTTTTTTAGGATTTATTTATTTATTTATTTATTTTGTTCTTACATACATTTATGTTCCCAGCTTGTTGCTTTTTTCAGAGAATATATGTGGTAGTAGGCCATGTGAATAGGGTACTCAGTGAGACTTAAACTCTCTCGTGTTCAAATAGTTCTCAGTTTTGTATGGGTTTATAGAGAGGTCAGTTTTCTCTTCCTCAGAGTGTGTCTACTTTTTTTCTTTTTTTATTATATTAAAACTTTTTAGTAATAATTTTTTGTATATATATATATATATATAGGTAGGTTTGTCTCTATTTATGTGTGTGTATAATTCCTATTTTATTCAACATGGACTTAAATTTATCTATAATTTTTTTCTTTTATTTAGAGTTAATCGTTAGTTTGATATATGGACATAAGTCTAATTTGACTATATTCGTATAAGTGTTTCAATACATTTCATTTTCTATTTTCTCGTATTTTAATATTGCTCTTGTGAAGGGATATTCTTGTATTAAGCGCCAGTGTTGACCATATGTATATTTCTTTTCCCTTGTTACATTCGATTATATAGGCTACGTTTGTTTGAGTTGCTGCTTAAGTCTTTGTTTATTTTGAATTTTGTTTCCTGGTTTTTAAAGGTATATGAATTTCCTTCTGTAATTACTTTACATATTTTTTTTCATTTGGTAACCCCTGGTGTTGTTTTTTCCCCGAATTTAGACGAGGTGAGTTTTCTTTTGAGACGTTTGGGTCGTCTCTGGCTTTTAATGATTTTTGTTGTATCTAGTATATGTAGTTCTTTAAGGTGGGTTTTTTAGGCTTTTATCTGTGATTGAGGTGTATATTCTCTGCGCTAGAGTGTAAGGGGGGAATTTTATTCAGTTTTGTGGGGTGGCTATTGAAGTGCAGGTAATTTTGGGTGTCTGTGGGTTCGTGGTAGATATCTGTGATGATTTGGCCATTTACGTTTTTCATGAGAATGGCTAAAAATGGTAGTTGTTTTGAGCTGTCTTTCATTGTAAATTTTATTTGGGGTGTAGATTTGGAGTAGGTTGTGTAAGTCTATAATGTCTCCCCAGGGGAATTACCAGAACATGACACAGTCATCTAAATATTTTTTCCATGACTTAGGAAATTCCTTTTTTATTTTGTTGCTGTAGTTTTACCTATTATTTCGTCTAGATTTTCTTCTAAATATGCTAGAGTTAGGGTAGCGTATGTTGGTGCCATTTTAGTTACCATGGCTGTTCCCAGGGTCTGGATATAGTTAACGTTATTGAATTAGAAGAATTTATTATTAAGGATTATTTCAACAGCTTCTATGATAAAACTTTTGTTAAATTTTGGGTGAAATGTGTCTTGGTATTTATTGATCCAAAATGAGATAGCATCTTTTCCTAATTCATGGGGGATATCGTTTGTGACGTCAAATGTGACTAGGAGTGTGTTGGGATCAATGTTTTGTGAATTTTTGGTAGTCCGTAGAAGTTGCTAGTTTTGGGTATATGATTTGTTAAGGAGTCTTTCTTTTTTAGTGAGTGATTTATTGTGTATTTTGCAGAATTTTGTGATTTTTGTTTCGGTATTATTATCTATGCTTGTATTTATTGGTTTGTACTTATTTTCATCTTTTAATATTTCTTGGATTTTTGTTTTGTAGTACGTTTTATCTAAGATGACTACTGTGCTTCTCTAGTCAGTTTCTTTTATAATTATGTTTCCTTTTTCTGTATATTTTAAGGCTTGTTTTTGTTTTTGTGTGGGGTTATTTTTTGCTGTTTTTCTTTCAGGTTGATATTTCATAACTTTTCGAAGAATGTTTAGTTCATTGTTGTTGTTTTTTTTGTTTTTGTTTTTTTTTTCTGTGAAGAATTTGGTCTTATTCTTTACTACGGTGTCATCTGTGTCTCTTTTGTTTTTGAATTTTTCTGTTATTCTAATTTTTCTTTGAAATTCTTTGAGGTCATGTTTTAGTTCTCCTATGTTGATTTTTGAAAGCAATTTGGGAGCAAAAGAAAATCTTCTCAGATATAACCCTGTAAAAGTGTGTTTTCTGTAAAGGCTAGTGACTAAAGATGTGGAAGTTTTCTCAACTAAAACCTCTAAGTAAGGTAACATTTTTCTTTTTTTTCCTCCTTCCATTGTAAATTATAAGGAGGTGTTGAGATTGTTCAAATGCTGATAAAACCAATTCAATTGTTATGCGACGTAAAAGAAGCAAAGATATCATCAACATAACGATTACACCAGTACGGGCTGAGAACGTTATCAAACCGTTGTTTTTCCCGGAATCCTACAAAGAAATAAGCCAAACGCAGTCTTAAAAGATTACCCATAGATATTCCGTCAACCTATTAGAACATGATGTTATTGAAACTGAGAGAAATTAACACAGAGAACATCTTCATTAGTTCATCAAATATATTTTCCGGAAAAGGAGGAGGTTTAAATGGCTTCGATAAAAATAATCAGTACAAATACCAGCAACTTAATCAAAGGGTATGTATGTAAACAAAAGAGAAATACCAAATGAAAAAAGAAACTTTTGTCAATAAAACGATGTAAATTGCGCATATATAACTGTTATGGGACCCTTATCTACCCATTGACGGACTCTTCCAAATCCTATATTAATTGAGAGCCAAGTACTCTCGTGAGTCGGTCGGTCGTCGTGAGATTGGATAGAGACTGGTTATTCGACCACTTTTCTCTGTATCTTGTTACTTCAATATATCCTTAAATTTATACCACGTTCCGAGTTATCCTTTCGTTGTCCCAAACTGCGTCCACATCAATAACACAAATTAAAAAGATTCAGGAATACAGTAGTCTGAATAAAATTCCGTGACAGGACCAAGTATATCAACTAATCACTTTGACAATTCATTTTAGGGAGAAACAGCCGTGGCCAAGATAGATATGAGAGAAGTATTAAGCGTAAGGGTTTTGGATTAGCCATACATCCTAGAATGCTGAGAGCCGACATGACGATTCCTATCTTAAAATTCATTAAAAAGGAACTTTCTTTTGTGAAGTTCAAGAAACCTCTCTTAAAACTTTGCTTCCATTTTTAAAGTGTCATCTTAAAAGACATCGCCTAAATTCTGGAATTTTTTTTTTAATGTCATCAAGTGTAGTCGACATTTTAGCAACACTAAATGTCTACACCTTTGTCATGTCTGGTAATGTAATTATCGCTCCAAGATTTTAATAATTTGGCAGTCTGATAATGGTTCCTTTGCAAGAAGTATTCACTGAAATTGATAAGGGAATTGACGAGACTATAGGCCAAATCATAAAGGCGAACTTAAGGTAACCAAAATTTTTATTGGAAGTGAGTAAATGGTTTGTTTCAATTGGGAATATAACATTTCATATTCGCTGAAAGTTTCAACCTTATCAATTTTCTAAGGGGAATGCAGAATTCTAAACCCCTAAATCAGACAAATTTATCGGTTTCAGATAACTCATAATTAAATTCAGTGTATGTTTAACTGAAGTAATCCTTGAACTAAATTTTCTTCTAATTAATAAATTTGAATTATTTTAGTCATTAGTAATGGTTCGTTTTCTGGTAAAATCATAAACTTTGGAAATATAGTAGGAAAAACTGAGTCTGTCAAAGAGGGATAAAGTTAACCAGACTTTGGCCAAAGAGATTGGTACGGGATTCTTTCGGAATTCAGTAAATTGGAATATATATATATATATATATATATATATATATATATATATATATATATATATATATATATAAATTTATCCTTCTTTGACTGTCTCAGTTTTTCCTACTATATTTACAAGAAAACGAACCATTACTAATAACTAAAATCATTTACATTGATTAATATATAAAAAAATTATAATAATAATATATATATATATATATATATATATATATATATATATATATATATATATATACATCGTAATTATAAGTTGATATACTGTCATAATCCCAAAATAAAACTACCGTTAGTCTCCAACATAATATAAAAGCATATTGATTTAACAGTGCATTGATAATTATGCCCTAAAATATTCAGAATATGTATTATCATTTCTCAAATTGTTTTAATAAATTTAATAGAATGACTGAGTTCATTGTTGTGAAAAAAGCAATTAAGCAGGAAGATAAATAGATATCAAAGATCACGGATAATTATTTACATTTTGGTGATTGTGGCGAGTCTTACCTCAGCGACAATGAGTGGATAAATGGACACACAAGATTAACAAGAAATATTTTTTAAAATTACATCAAATAAAGATACATGAAATTGTTGTAGAAACTTTAAGCCGGTATAATTTAAGTATAATAAACAAACTTTAGAAAAGTAGATTGATTATGTCAAATTAATCCGCTTGTTATAAAAAAAGATTAAATTGAAAGGGAAAAACGTGAGATATCAAGAATTCAAGCTGATATCTTCAGAAGCGTTGGAGGATTTCTGCAGTATCGAGACTAGTGTATTTGTATAGATAAAAAAGAGGATTGTGTCTCCGTGACTTAACAACTAGAAAAGGAGAACATACATATATATATATATATATATATATATATATATATATATATATATATATATATATATATATGGTGGGGGTTGAGAATCTTTCAGAACAATTTCAAGTGTTCTCAATTGTTTTTATCAGCGAAATATTTTTATTTTTTTCACGAGTTTACCGGTATTCAACACACCTGTAAACAGAAGCATATCACAAGCAAAACGAATATTCGCTCTCTCTCTCTGTCTCTGCCTCTCTCTCTCTCTCTCTCTCTCTGTCTGTCTCTCTCTGTCTCTCTCTCTCTCCTTTAATGTTTTTATCCTCGGATAAAGTCGATGTCACATCCCTCAGCGGAAGGCTTATGGGGAGAAAACGCAACAACAGTTGAAGCTTGGTGATGAAAGCAGCCACAATGAAGATAGTAATCGAAAAAAAAGCCCGCAAAAAATAACATATATGCATGTACTAAATGTCAATATTATTGATTTCCTTTTCCACTTTCTTCATAGAAAAAATATATTTCTTGCTTTACACAGCATCAAATCAAAGGAGAATGTAGTGTGATTATTTCTTTTTTTATTCAAACTTAATTAAACAACAGATGCCAACATCTAATCAAATATTTTTACAGCATTTTTATCCTCATGTTAATTAATTAGTTAATTGTCCTGAGATAAAATATTGACATTTTTTTCAGTCTTGTATTTTGGCGTTGTTTTGAACAGATAGGCAAATATTTTTCCTCTGTTCTTTTAAATTTTATAATTGTTTTAATTATTTTGACCTTCTTGACTAGTGGTAGATTTAAGAATGGTAATTTTGCTAGTTGTCGAGAAAGCAGACAACCGAAACTGTTCAATGACTGAACAAAGATATTATTACAAACCAAACTTGGCTTAGTGCCTGTTTTTTTTTTTTTTTTTTTTTTTTTTACTTAGAATAGGTCTTTATTTATCAGAGTATGGTTTACAAAGATACACTGAAATCACTAGCGCGCAAAGAAAAATTATTAAAAAAAAATAAAGCAAAAAGAAGAACGATAAAAAAGTGAATGAGCTGCAAGGAATGAATGTTTCAGATGGTTTTTTCTTGGGTTGATTTTAATGTACGTATTTGTTGTATTTTGGCCTTTGACCCGGCCAAAAATGCTATTCCAAGGTGATGCACCGGAAGGAGGTGACACATTCTGATGGCAGTTATGAGAGGAAATTGCGTGGGCGGAAATTGGCTGATGAAATGGGACGAGGTAAAAAAAATCCCATGATACACTCATAAACTGATGCACCGGAAGAGAGTGACCTGTGAACTGCATGACAGTTATTTCCGCTTGATGACGATCAAACATGCGATTTCAAAGATCGAGTGGGCGATCGAGTGGGTGTGGAACTATTATATAACTCAGTCAAGACGGAAGTCAAGACAGTTCCAGTTACAGTTGGAGAGGGAGTTATAGACGAGAGTTGGTAGTGAAAGCCACACCAGGCCGAAGGGACCCTGATGAGTTGGGGTCCAGAGAAGATGCTGAGAGATGCAGTAAAGAAAGCCATCACCCAGCAGAGTGGGCCTCTGAGCCTCCGGTTGAGCATCAGGAGAACGAGAAAGACACAACGTTGACGGCCTTAAGAGTGGGGGTCAGAATATTGCAGTCTCCAACTCCCTCTCACACGCAAACCTTGAATAACCTTTTCGAACCCTTGCAATAAAGTGAGAGGTACATATTTTGTTAAAGAAGTCTTCCTGCGTCTGTTTATTTATTGTGTCGTTATGATGCAGTAGATGACAATATAACATATTTTTCTAGTGTGTAAAATTTACAAATCTTAGGTGACTTATGATATATATATATATATATATATATATAAGTATGTATGAATATGACAATAGTAAGCATGCCTATGCATATCCGTATATATATATATATATATATATATATATATATATATAAGTAACGAGGGGTGAAGAGTTTCGTCCCCATTTACCCACTTCCGGTTTTCCTTTTTATTACCGGTTGGAATTACAATAAAGTAAGTAGACGTATATTCAAAACTCACTTTCTACAGTAAATTAAATTTTTATAAAAATTTTAAATTCTAAATACATTTCAACGTAAATCTCCAGATTTGATAATAATTTAGGGAAGTACAACATTTCTTTATAACCTTACGTAAAGATTACAGCAATAGTTATCTTAAATTAAATTCAAAATTTTAAATTAGAATTTTAAATTTAAAATTTATATTCGTGAACATTCTTTTAGTAAACTTTTGGATAAAATAATTACGGTCAGTTTCACTGGACTGAATAATATATATATATATATATATGTATTTGAACAAATTATTGATGGTTAAAAATCGATTAATAGCCAAGAAGACATAAACGTTTTGGGAAACTGTGGGCATGTTTATTGTTTAAAATGGGGTACAAAACCGGTTTCGTCAGGCACTTCTCAAGCTGTTAACGCCAGAAAAATTAATCGGGGAAATGTAATGGAGAAAAAAAGGGGGAGAAGCGGGAAAAATATATATAATTAACTTATAAGATTCGGACAGTGGGAAAAACCCAAATGATACAATTTGCAAATAAAAATTATACAAACTGGGAAAAAAATTAAATATATATATATATATATATATTAATTTTTTTATATATAGACACACACACACACACACACACACACACATATATATATATATATATATATATATATTGTTTAAGCTACTAAATTTCTGTAGAATGTGATAAGCTTTGACTTTAGACATAATTTTGTAACTCGCGTGGGCAAGTAGAAAATAAGAGGATTAGGTTTGAGGCTGATTCTATACGTTTGTCTTTGTACGTGTTTATGTTTATATGTTTGTGTTTATATTTGTATTTATGATTGAGTTTACGTGTTTTTGGTTTGTTCTCATTTTCTACACCTACAAAAAACAGAATGTAAACGTCTGTTTTTATGTATGTATGAATATCAGATATTTGAAACCAATTATTTACTAATAAATTGTTAATACCAATATACACATGCACAAAATAGTTATATATATATATATATTCTTATTAATTTTTTTAAATTAAGGAATTATCATAAATTGAATTACTATGACTACGGAATTCCGACAAGCACTTCTTGCGGCATACAGAACCACTAGGCAGCTGTTTCAACCTTATTAGGTCTCATCAGCAGTGTATACCGTGATCCCCAGCACTGGAGATCGAACCAGGTAGAATTTCTGCTCTGCCTTTTGTAGTTGCTTGTTCGATCTGCAGTGGTGGAGAAAGCGATATACACTGCTGATGAGACCTAATAAGGTTGAAACAGCTGTCCAGTGGTTTCGTACGTGGTTCCTTCAATAAGTTTCCATACTTCTTTTGTACAGGTATTTAATATTGTCGTAGACTCTTGAAAATTCACTATGTTATTTCTATACATTTGATAAGATAACTGAGCAATTTTTATGATTCCAGGTTAAATGAACAGCTACAGCAGCAATTGGAATACACCCTACTAAAACCTGATTGTCACAGAAGGTGAATTTCTAAAATGCAATCTGGACGTGAGGACATGTTAGAAGAACGATATGCAATAAAATTGAGTTTTAAACGTGGAAATAAATGCCAGAGAAACGTATGGAATGCTTCAGACTGCTTTTCGACCATCTTGCATGAATCGAGCGTCAGTTTTTGAGTGGCATAAGAGATTCAAGGAAGGCAGGGAGTCTGTGAGGGATAATGAGAGGTGTGGGAAGAGTAAGGAAGTCAATAGACCAGAGTCGATTGGCCAAACGGTTAGGGTTAGGGTTACTATGTTGAGGTTTTAAGTGAATTCAGGTAGAGATTTCGTCAGAAGAGGCCAGCACTCTTCATATCGGGTCAGAAGCATTTCCACCAGGACAATGCACCAGTCCATAACTCCATCCTTGTCACAGACTATTTAACCAAGATGGGCGTCAAGACAGTCCTCACCTTCTCTATAGTGCAGACCTTGCTCCCTGTGACTTTTGGTTATTCCCTAAGCTCAGAGGCTGTCGTTATGAGACAATTGAGGAGATGAAAGATGCTGTGATGAAGGTCATTGACACGCTCATACAGAAGGACATCCATGGGGCCTTCCAGAATTTGATGGAACGGTGCAACAAGTGCATTGTAGCCGGAGGAGATTACTTCGAACGGGACTAGAGTTTCATGCGTGTACTATCAATAAAAGTGTCCATACCAAAAAGGCTGGAAACTTATTTGATGATCCTCGTATGTGTTACCAGAAATATATATATATATATATATATATATATATATATATATATATATATATATATATATATAAACTTAACAATATATAACAATTAAACACAATTGATCATATATCCAGATCAATAGTTCA
Organism: Sepioteuthis lessoniana; assembly: GCA_963585895.1. NCBI lineage: Eukaryota > Metazoa > Mollusca > Cephalopoda > Myopsida > Loliginidae > Sepioteuthis > Sepioteuthis lessoniana. The sequence goes on along the minus strand of OY757907.1, from coordinate 4,412,161 downwards.
ATAGATTTCCAAACAATAGGTTTTATCAACGGTACTGAGTCCTTAGGCTGTATCGTACTGCAAATTGATGCAATTTTAAAAGTGTTCACACACACACACACACACACATATGTATATTTTTTTTATGAATCTTGAATTTATTTTGCTTATTCAAGCTCTTCAGATGGAATTAAAATTTGAATATATGGAAATGGAATAATATTTATAAATTTCTTGTTTGTTTAACAAAAATATGTATTTGGCTCTGCGCGTATCTTTTGAATCAAATAGCCGTGCATTGAGCAATCTTTCTTTGGATATTCATAGTTCTTATTTACTTGATATATATACATATATATATATATATATATATATATATATATATATGTGTGTGTGTGTGTGTGTGTGTGTGTGTGTGCGTGTGTGTAAACTTTGCTCAATTTTATTTACAAGGACGCAAGTAACAAAAATATAAAGCTCACTACTAAAATTTGCTTTCTAAAGATTTCCACTTCCGAAAGAAATATCTCAACATTTAATTTTTCTTCGCCAAAAAGCTTTCAATCTCACAATCGACCCAGTGGCAATTCTCATTTCCTTTTCTCATCTGTAAATTTTACCAAGAGTAATTAAACTTGGAGTTTACCTGTGCACCGAGGGTTTGCCTCTTGCTGGCCTTTATTTTCAACCTTAACGTAGATCCTTTTTGGCAACACTCTGATGAGTAAATAACAAATGATTCAACTATATTCAGTAGTTTATTTTTGTCTTGTTTTTCTCATGTTACACATATTCATTATTTATCGTGATATTCGTATCAATTCGTTTTTTACTCTCTCTCTCTGTCTCTCTCCCTCTCTCCCTCTCTCTCTCGCTCTCTCTCTCTCTATATATATATATATATATATATCCCTCTCTTTCTCTCTCTCTCTCTCTCTCTCTCTCTCTTTGCTGTAAACAAAACTTTTCGCTAATCTGTAAGTCATCTATTTTTCAAGTCTTGTTATTTGAAAGTATTATTATTTTATTGTTTTTAAATCCTTATTCCCACGGTGTCTAAAGTTTAAACATTACTTCAGACAGAATTAGCATAGATGTTGCTGTCAAGAAAATATGTGACTTTAGTTTTGTAATAACGCCGAGAATTTGCCGGCTAACATATAAATTGAAATCAAATAGGAGACACGAGTTCTAATTCTGGACGAAGCTGTTTGTGTTTCATTTCTAGAAAGTTGTAAAAATATGAAGATCCCCAAGAACAATGCGTCAGAAATGGCTGGAAAGAAATACCATTCGTCATGAGGTCGGATACCGCAATTTCCTTATCAATACAGTCTCTGCATACTTGAATATTCTTGTCCTTTCACCATGAGGCAAGCGCAATTATATATACGAAAAATAAAAAGATAAAAAGAAAATGCATAAGAAAGGATCCAGGCTAATTCCCAAAATACTTCAGCCTTCCCACAGACTAACGACAAACCAACAAAGCCTATCGGTATCGTGAAGTTCTGCAAGGTTGCACTTGTTTAGTGGTAATGATGCTTCGGCCCGAACACATGCCTCCTGTGGGGAGCAAACACTATTTCCGTCGGTGTTGCAGTGGTTGGATCCTACTGATCAGTAAATTCATCGATGCAAATATAACGTGATCATATGAACCTTTGAGCCTATAAACGTTTCAGACCATTGATGGAGAGATAGAGAGAGGGAGAGAGAGAGGGAGAGAGAAAGAGAGAGAGAGTGTGTGTGTGTGTTTGTATGTGCATGAGAGAGAGAGAGAGAGAGAGAGAGAGAGAGAAAATGAGAGAGAAACTTCATATAATGTATTTGGTACATTGTACATTTATATAATTTGTAAATAAACTAAATCTAGTTTAGCAAATATCAAATGTATAAGATGATGTGCCAAATGATTTTGTTGCACAAATATGAAATTACAATTAATTTGGGTTCGAGCAGCGACTCTAGTTACCCATGGGAAAAAGGTATGTACGTCTGACAAGAAGCAGGCTAAATCATATAAAACATGTTCTCAGTCTACAGGAAATAAAATAAAAAATCAAAGCGTTAATACATTTCTTCAGGCCATAATAGTTTCAAGTGAAAGGAAGTCAGACATATTTAAGAGCAGTCGAGATTACTTGATTCCCATGCTGCGAAATATGTCAGAATTCGTTTTTCTATTCCACGACACTTTTGTCTTAATATATATATATATATATATATATATATATATATATATATATATATATATATATATATATTTGTGTGTATATCATTACACTGGTCCCAAAAAGTCAGTTTTTCAAAGCTACCTTCTGTAAAATGATAGCTTTTCGTTTATGCCTGTTATTTGACATGAAATTTCTAACTGACTGCCAGAATAAATTATATCTTTTCAAAAAATTACAAAAAAAAGATTGGTTGATTGAATATAATCGAATGCTAATCAGTGTATGTTTTTGGAAAATCACTTTTACATTGTACAGTTATATTTACATTTAAAGGTATTTGTCTTTTAATAAGTTTTTTACACAAAGTTTAAGAGATATCTGGAATTCCTATCTAATACAAATAATTTGCACCGAAGTTTCAATTCAAATATTTCAATCTAAAATAAATATTCTATGCAGAATTATATGGATTCAAGCAATTATGTCTATTTGATAAAAGTGATTTGTTTACAAACTGTTATCAGGTTGCAAGTAATTAATAAAATTAGTCCTAAGTAAGTAGTTGTGGCTAAAAGTGACTATTGTAGATACATATAAGTTACACACAGGGATATGGTATCAAATATTCCAATTTAATTCGAATGATTTTAAAGCAAATCAGTTTGACTCAGAGATGGGAACTTAACAGGTATTACCAATTCGAGTCAGAATGGACATGAGAGTAACGTGAATAAAGAGGTAATATAGATTTCCCAGAATACCAGAACTGAAATCATCAGATGTAGCCTTATGTTACACGACATCTCTTGATAGATCTTCACCCTCAAAAAGGGTACAGTCAACGTATTCTCTGCTCCTCCCATTGAGCAATTAAAAGAAATTAATATAATTAGTGCCGACATCTGTAATAACCTATCAATAAATGAAAACCTTTATGGAACTACCGTTCCACTTCTGATTGAAATAAAAACTGTAAATGCCAAGAACTCTTTGCTTGAATAAATCAATCCAGATTGTCATTATCTGAAGAAATGTTTTCTTGGGTTTGGGGGTAGATTTTCCCAAAACTTTCATCACATAATCTATTTCTATTTCTTTTTAAGGATTTTCAAACAAAAAATCCCTGTGGCTAAATCTAGAATTGGTATTCAAAGACTCAATCGAAATAAATTGCACTGGGGAAAAGTGTTCTTCTTTTTATTCTCTGGAATTAATGGAATATGGTTTACAAAAATTAGCTAGAACCTAGAAAAACTGTTAATGTATAATTCTACAGTAAACCACTGGATTGTTTGAGTAGACTATTGACAGAGAAAAGAAATTCTAAAGCGCAACGAATTTCATTGAATGTCAATATTCATCCTGATTTTTTAAATGCAACGGACCAATTGATAATGCAGTGGAAATGAAAACTTCTTCCATTTCCTGGAATTTCTTTATATTTGTCACCTCCCGATTGTCATTTGTTTTACTACATGGAATATTTCTTGTCTATTCAGCGATATGTGGTCATATTTACAAACTCTACCTGCTGTTTAGTAATATTTCTCACGTTAATTTACGTCAAATACATTTTGACAATTAGCAGAAACTATATCAACTTAATGACAAAAATAGATTCAGATTCTTGAAACGCTTATTATAAAAATTATTGATTAGTGAATACAATTTCTTTCAATCAGAGAATATAAACGCTCAAAGGGTTCCAATAACAATTGGTATCATCATCACTTTTACGTTTCAAAGATTTTTCCAGCTTTTGGGCAAAAAACCGCGTGTTTGTTTATTCGTTTTCTTTTATTTTCACTGGGTGATTTACTGGAACGTCGTAATCCACTTGATGGCAAATTCATTTCTTCTTGTTAAATTAATTATAGTTCTGGTCTTGTGACGGGGATGAGTGATCCGTTTGTATCTCAAAGTCCAAGAGGATTTTGTGCATCTGGTTTGTACATAAAGAAATTGTCAACATGGACATATTTTGATCTTTTGCACATTTCTCTGTGAATCATCTTTCCTGCCTCATATTCCTTTTGCACCATTCTGTTGTATTCCTTTATTAAGTCTGGCTTCAATATAAATACATATAAATGCATCTATCTATCTATCTATCTATCTATCTATCTATCTATCTATCTCACTCTCTCTCTATCTATCTCTCTTTCTCTTTCTCTCTCTCTCTCTCTCTCTATATATATATATATATATATATATATATATATACAAGGTTCATTAGAAAAGTTCCCAGACGTTTTTCGTATGGGCACTTTTATTGATAGTACACACATGAAAGTCTAGTCCCCTTCAAAGTAATCTCCTCCGGCTACAATGCACTTGTTGTACCGTTCCAATAACTTCATGAAGGCCCCATGGAAGTCCTCTTGTGTGAGCGTGTCAATGACCTTCGTCACAGCCTCTTTACTTTCCTCAATTATTTCATAATGATAGCCTGTGAATTTTTCCTTGTGCTTAGGGAATAACCAAAAGTCAGAAAAAGCAAAGTCTGGACTATAGGGAGGGTGACGAACTGTCTTGATGCCCATTTTGGTCAAATAGTCTGTGACAAAGATGGAGTTGTGGACTGGTGCATTGTCCTGGTGGAAATGCCACTGAACCGATTTGAAGAGTGATGGCCTCTTCGATGGAATCTCTCGCTGAACTCCCTTAAAACCTCAACATAGTATTCCTTGTTGACTGTCTGTCCAGTGGGAACCCAGTGCATGTAGATCATTCCAGTTCTGTCAAAAAAAGGGATCATGAAAAGTTTGTGGGTCGCTTTGCTCTGTCTGGCCTTCTTGGGTCTGGGAGAGCCAGCATGCTTCTACTGGGAGTTCTGTCTCTTGGTCTCTGGGTCATAGCTTTATCGCAGGTCACCAGAGCATCAAGTACTGCGGGATCTGAATTGATCAGCTCGACCGTATCCCAGCTGTCATGGCAACGTCTTTCTTTCGGATTTTCTCTGAGCACCCTTGGGACAAACTTCGCGCAAATCTTCCGCATCTTCAGTTCCTCGCGAATAATTGTGTGTACAGTTCCCACACTGACATCAAACTGTGCACTTATTGTCTCTATAGACACAAGACGGTCCTTATCCATGAAATCCCTTATTTGGCCTATCAACTCTGGTGTTCTGACTTCCTTACTTCTCTCACATCTCTCATCATCCCTCACAGATTTCCTGCCTTACTTGAATCTCTTATGCCACTCAATAACTGATGCTCGATTCATACAAGATGCTCCAAAAGCAGTCTGACGCATTCCATACGTTTCTCTGGTATTTTTCCAAGTTTAAAACAGAATTTTATAACATAAATATCGCATTGTCTATTAAATGAATGAGCGAATGAATGAATGTGTTTGTGTGTACGTATGTGTAGATGAGTTTCTGTATACAAATGTGTGTGTTTATATGTGTGTGCGTGTGCGTGCTTACAAATCTTTGTTTAGTTTGAGAGAATCACAAGGTGATGTGAATATAGTTAGAATTTTGATGCGCCATAATTTTCTGGGTTGGGGCTTGCTGGTTTTGAAAGACAACATTCTAAACCCTACTACTAATCTGAAATAAAGTCCTCTGGCATCCGTAAGAAATAAGTGATACATTTATCTATTATTCATCTTAAAATAATCCCTCGACTGAAAAGGAGTTTATACAAAGGATCCCGAAGACATAAAATGCATCAGTCTCGTGGCTGGCAACTCCCTTCCTTCACTGTGAAATAGAGTAAAAAACAGGCATGATATATGCGAAAAAGAAAACAACGTTTTGATGGTGATAAATTATTGATTAACTCTGACAACATTATTGGAGTAAGCAATATCCATTACGTATGTAAGTTTTACTTCATTCAGCACCAGGCTAACCGTGTGGAGTGAACACAGTACAGCAGTAATGCTTTGCGAAAATAGCTCGAAAATTATTAATCAACTATGAAGCACTCAGATATCGTATAGATAGATAGAGACGAACGTGTGCATAGATAGCAAGCGAAAAACGAATTAGCTTATAGAAAGAAAGAAAGAAAGAAAGAAAGAAAGAAAGAAAGAAAGAATGAATTTTGATAGATAGATAGATAGATAGATAGATAGATAGATAGATAGATACGAACGTGTGCATAGATAGCAAGCGAAAAACGAATTAGCTTATAGAAAGAAAGAAAGAAAGAAAGAAAGAAAGAAAGAACGAATGAATGAATTTTGATAGATAGATAGATAGAGACGAACGTGTGCATAGATAGCAAGCGAAAAACGAATTAGCTTATAGAAAGAAAGAAAGAAAGAAAGAATTTTGATAGATAGATAAATAGATAGATTTTATAGGAATGTCATCATATGATCAATTTTTCGATAAAACTCTGTTGAGAGCTGTATGAACAACATTTATGACGCAGAGTTTTTAAATACAATTTCATAGTATCAGGTTGGTTAACCTAGTGACATTTAACGTTTGAATTTTTAAACACAATAAACCAGCTACCCGTATTTACAGCATCTGCATCTGAGCACAATACAGATATTATATGCTATCAAGAACAAGAATATTACCTTAGTGAACTAGACTGGAAATACCATAATACGAGTAATGAGTGGACATTTGTCTTGGCATAGAATGTTTGGTAATGTTTCTCAGTACACTTGCCTTAAAATCACAAAATAGCATAGAGAGAAAACCCAACCGAGAATTATGTGGGCTACATTTAATGGCAACCCCAACTCGACGATCGTCACTAGTCAATAATGAAATGGACATCATCAACTTCTACAACGATTTATCTTCTCTTGCTCGACATATTCGCAAATAAAACGTATTAATCATCGGCGGGGACATAAATATAAACATAAGTAAAGATGAAAATAATAAATTTGGCTTTCACAACCTGCCAAACGGAAATAGGGAATATCTAACAGATTTTTTACTCGAGAACAGTCTTTTAAAACATGCTTAAATAATACATTGCAAAAAAGGACGGAAAACTATGGACATAAATCTATCCAATAAAGCTAAAGAACAGCTAGATTATATACTCATGAACAAGAAGTGGATAAATAGCGCTTTGAATAGTTAGATGTATTTCTCTTTTGAAGAGATATCGTCCGATTGAAGAATTGTCACGATAAAGACCCCCCTGAGTCTTAGCTGAAACAAAAAAAAAGCCCACAAATATTCAAAACTACTCGTAAACATTGCTCCTAACTTACAAGTAGAGATATTAGATATAAATATACGGAAATAGTAAGAAACATTCAATATGGTACGGGAGATCTCTGAAAGACATACTGTGAATGACAAATATCAAAACTTCGTCACTGCCTAAATGGAAGCAGAGTGCATAACAACAAAAGCGAAAGACAAATTCAGAGTTCTATTGGAGTCACAAGTATTTAGGAAAAAAAGGAGTTAATTTTAAAAAATATCCTTATTCAATTAAAGAAAAGAAACAAATTTCAACACGCTGAAACTTAGGAAACCTAGAGATAATCAACTAATATATACCAAATATAACAATGCATTAAATGTCAAATCAATAAAAATTGAAATTCAATGAAAGATGGATAATCATGAATAGAATGGCAGGCAGAAGAGGGTGACGAAAGAGCACATCAAAAGCAAAACTAAAAACTGCCAGCCAAGAAGAAAGACTTCCAAAGTGGAAAGAATATTTCAAGCATCTGCAGATAAAAAAAATCCCCTAAAATCTATCCAAAAATCATTGCTGGCCAACTAGACGTCAAATAAAGGCAGTTTTCAGAAGAACTTGATATAGTATTAAAAAAAAAATGAAAACATAAAAACTGTAAACTTAGATGAAATACCCATCGAAGTTTGGTAGACGAGAAAATTTTACGACGCATGTCGCTGAGTATGCAACACAGTCTTTCAACAAAACATGAAAGAAAAATGGACGAAAGGTTGCATCCTTATCTTCCCAAAGAAAGGTGACCCCAGAATAACTAAGAAACTCACAGACAACCCTTAAAGCTATAGCTGATAAGGTTTATGATGGTCCTACTTCCCAATCAAATCCAACCCAAAATCTAGAAGATTCTAAGAATAAAAACAGCTCTCGATGCCAATGCAGATTATGCAGACGACTTAACGCTTCTTGCAAATATGCCAACCCATGCAGAATCCCTGCAGCATCGCTTTGTGCAAGTAGCACGATGCATTAGCCTCTATATGAATGTAAATATAACAGAACATATGTTACAATCCAAAAGGAGTCATTTCCGCTCTTTGTGGCAATCTTTCACAGTTAGTTGACCAGTTTACATAACTTGTCAGCAACATCACGTCAGCTGAAAGCAATATCATCATACACCTACTGAAGGCATCGAATGCTACAAATTGGATATCGATCATAAGATTTCAGATCTATTCGTTAAAATAAAACGAGATTTCTTCTTAGCAGTAGCTGTGTACGTATTATAATTTGGATACACCACATAGGCGCAAACAAAACACAGAAGAAAAAGCTTAAACAGGAACTACAAAAGAATATTGTGCGCTGTCTTGAACAAATCCTAGAACGAACACGTCACAAACAGTAGCTGTACGGCTTACTCTTTCTCTTCTCACAAACACTTCGAGTAAGATGCAAAAGACATGCGGAACACCGAGGGAGAACTAAGAATGGAGCGATGTTCTTTTATGAACTCATTCATAAAGATGTGCCAGTGTAGGCTGCCAAGTAAAGACTTTATTAGATCATCTCTGTGTGAACACAAGATGCGACCGAGAAGACCTATCAAATACGATGGATTATGGAGATGAATGGATTGATGGATGACGAAAAAGTGTCAAGAAGTCTCTGTTTCCAGCCTGACTTGATGATGATGATAATGATGAGATACAGGAGTATTAATCATCAAAGCATATTTGATATGTTGGTCGAACTGATAAGATGTTGGTCACTGGTTTCGAGCTGTTTATGAGAATGACACTCTGTGAATATTAACCCCGAAAATTATCTGTAAAATATCCGCCTTAAGACAGGATAATACAGGTATTTTACTTCAAAGAAAAATTTATATTTTATGTAAATAAAACCTCTTTTACATTTTAGAAAATATTTACTGTGGAAAACACCGCCTCTCTGAATCAAATATAAGTTGGTAAATATTTGCTGAGCTTGTTATGCAACAACTAAACAGATAATGAACATAAAAGCTAAGAAATTAAATTATTCCCCAAAGTTCATGTGGTTTATTGCACCCAAGAAGCAAGAGATTAAGTTAAGTAATACAACGTCTAGAGATTTACTGAGGTAGTTGGTTGATATAATTCCAAAGATAATCTCTACTTTTCATACACACACACACTTACCCCGGTTAACTATATACGTTTGCTTCGATCGCTTTCCAAACTGAATCTTTCTAACTGTATGAAGCTAAAATCTGACTATTGTGAAATCTTTATCACCAAACATGTCAGAAACATACAAAACTGTAGCCGACAGCACGAAAGGTCATCTCTTTCAAAGGTATTTCGAGCAAATGGTCTGCTTTTGCTTTGACAAAATACTTTAGAAATATACTTTCCTTCCTTATCTATCTCTCTTTTTATCTATCTATAAAGAAGATAAAGTCTTGTAACACTGTAGCACCCAATATGAATAGATGTAACATTATGGGATCCAGGTAAGACGGTCTCAGTTGTTTCTTGATACGAAAATTTATTTTGATCTGCAATATTTACAGCAGTCGTCCGAAATAAGATAGATAGTATAAAAGAGAGCAGTCATGTCAATTAGAAAGGGAGAGGGTTTAATTCATGACAGACGAAACAAACAGACACAGACTTCATTTTCTTCACCAGACCAACCCCTACCCACCAAAAAGCCGCGCGTCTCAACTCCCGACAGGACTCGAACTCGAACTACTCGACGCTAACTCACCGACAGCTCGACTAACCAACAACTCAACTATTTAGAAATATATTATGCTAATTATTTTCTCAGTCAATTTGATAATAACTCCTATCATTAAAACTTTTAAGCCACGTCATTCTAATATCAGATGACATCGCGTCAAAAATGCTTATCTTTAATATCATACCCTCAACCGTTTTCAAAACTTTATTTTAACACCCAGTTTGACAGGGACTCGCTTTTGACCTTTTAAATGAGAACCTACACTTCAAACTCAATTTTTTTTTACTGAACTAACAATTTTTCACTAAAATAAAACGGTTAACTAATATAATTATTTGCATCTTTAATTAAATTACAGACTGACAGTAAAAAAAAATAATTCTAAAATTGGTAAGAATTCAAAAAATTAGTGTGTCAACATCATTATGAAAAACAAAGGACCGACGAAGAGAAGAAAAAAATGTATTTAAAGAAAAAGTGCTGAAATACGAAAAAAGGAACTAAAGTTGTCGTTACTGAGGAACGATAAAGCACAAATAAGGAAAAACATGAAATGCCGCCACTTAAACATAAAACAAAGAACATTTTCAAAGCATGTGTTTAGTAAGCAGTATTGCTGACATGCTGATAAATCAAGAAAGGAAATCATAATTAGTTCTGTGCATTTCATAGATTCAGCTATAGAAAAGACAGAAAGAGAAAGTTATGATACCCACATTATTTACCCCTGTCTCAGGGTTGGGTTAGAGATCGTCATCAGAAGTGGTTGTCTGAAGACGGTGTCTGCGCCCAATTCAGAAGCCAGGATTTCTAATGGTATATTTAAGGCACGCTTGGATGATTGGCACAGCGCATTATTTTGACCACTACTTCCTATTGTTTTGTTTTGGTAGATTCTAAGATGAACTTATTTGATATGAAAGAAAATCTGGTAGAATTGCTCCTTTGTGCAGATTTCATGCTTAAAAACCAATCTATGTTCTTTGTAAACGTTTAAAGTAAAGTAATACAATGAAAGTAAGTAAAGTTGGCGACTGTTGTCGAGGGCTCCCCTTTCAATAGCTACTACACCGAGAGGTAGAGAAGGGCGCTACTCTATTCCCTTGATTGCTCAGCTTTATCCCAGATACTTACCTTTGAATACTGAGTGTTAAGCTAGGTGGCATCAAGTACCATTTTTTGAGTCTTTGGTATGATTCGATCTGACCATTGGCGAACACTAACACTCCCGGACCATTGGCGAACACTAACCATTATGCCAATGGCCCGGTAGTACAAGGTAGGATAACCATAAAATGGTCCCCTATAACAGTTCAAGATTCATAATAACAAAATGTATGTCCCCCACCGATTAAAATGTTCTAGTTAATTTTTTTAAATTTGTTTTTGATAAATTGTTGTTGTTTATATTTTTCACAGATATTACGATCACAATCACCGATAAAACACAGTGGTATTGATTTTACAAAGCTTAAATTGACTTAAGGCTGGAAATATAGAATACCCAGTGAGTATCGAATTCAAAAATGAATTAGAAGGAAATCCTTTTTTATTGTGCAGATTTAGGTAACAGTTCTTTCAATGCTGAAAGCCCGGAATGGAGGTTAATGCAAATATTAGATTTTTATTCAAATCTTTATTTTCTTTTAGAATAATGAAAATGAAAGGAATGATAATAAATAAATCTAAGAAAAATGTATCGTTATCTTAATGTCGAAACCTGTTTTTAAAAATACCAACAGCAACAATCAAACGGAAAGAATTTGATCCTTAACAGATTTGAAACAAAAAGTCATCCTTAACTATTTACACCCCATTTCTTATAGCTGTATTCAAATTGATTTGAATGACGTTTTTTAGTTTAAAATTTTTGCTTAAGTTGTTGATATGTTAAAATAATTGTTAGAGATCGGTTTTTGAACCGAGGTATAACACCGATTCATCTTGTAGTGTGGAAAAATTTCAATAAAAGCTGCTATATTTAATGTTGAACCTGATAATTTGAAATTTATATTGACTTTTGATATTGAAATACAATCATAACTCTACTGATACACATATATGCACATAACATATGTACCATATGCATACACCAATTTGAGCGCGCGCACACACACACACACACACACACACACACACACACACACACACACACACACACACACACACACACATATGTATAAATATAAACGGTCCATTAGCAGAGTGCTCGCTTATGATCCGAGAGAAAAAGGTTCAATCGCAAGTCGACTCATACCAAACACTCAAAAAGTGGCACTTGATTTCCTTGCTTAACGCAGCATTGTAAGGTACGGATCAAGGGTAAGGAGAATCGCCCTCTCCAATAGCTCGGTGTACTAGCTTTTGAAAAGAGAGCCTTCAGATCACCTTCGACTGCGGTAGGCCAACTTATATATATATATATATATATATATATATATATGCTTGTTCATGTATCTATAGAATTATGATTGTGTTTCCACACATACACACACACACACACACACATATATATATATATATATATATATATATATATATATATATATATATATATTCATATATATATATATATATATATACGTACATGGGTATGTGCGCGTCTGTATGCTGATTGAGAAGCAAAAAATTGAATATTATTAACAGCCCGATTGCTGATGCTATATATATATATATATATATATATATATATATATATATATATATATATATATATATGTACGTCTGTGTGTATGTATGTGTATGTGTGTGGCGCGCGATATTTTGATCAGGATAATCAATTTCCAATTCCTAACGATTTTATTGGGTCTAAAATACCATTGAATGAAACCCAACTATCTCATCCACTCGTTCAAATACAAATTATTATGTTTGTTTACCCGCCATTTGAAAGTCACACTGTTAAAATTAAGAAACCTATAATCGGAATAGTTTTCAGAGCATATTTTTCGATGTATAAAATTTCCCGCAGTGATAAAGAACTTTGATATGAAGATTTGAACACTAACCACATAGAACTGTTTTAGTCACGATACAGACCTCAGCGGTTGGGGAAAGCATCCATTTTGAATCTCGTCAGACTGAAATAGGGATGTTTTTACAAAACAGCCGAATTGGTCGATTAAAATGATTTTCTTTTTGTTTTGATGTGAATAAATAGAGTGATGAGATTTATCAATGAATAAAATGTACGAGACTGCTTGCCTTTTATTGAAAATAAATCATATTAGCGGTTCTCTCAAAAACTAACACTGCTAAAATTTTTTTTCTTTCCTTCTTTCGTTGTGATCTTTGCTTGTATTTCATTTGTAGATACTTTTTTTCCTTTAATCAAAATCGGCTGTTTGGTTGTAGCGAGCATAACAAAGAAATAGCCAGTGCTATTAGCGGAGATGTATGTTTATTTCAAAACTACAAGAAACACCGAAAGACTATTGGTAATAGAAAATTGTTTAATAAATCATACCGGAAATAATAGAGTCGTAAATGTAATAAAAACAATTGTTTATAAAACATGTTGTTTATCGAATGGATTAAAATTGGCAGTCATTCTTTCAAATCTATTAATAACAGAAATAACAACACAGAAGTGGATATTTATTCGATATTTCTATAGAATGTATCAATCAAAACAGAAGCGGAGTGCAATTTTCTAAGAATAAACACAGAAATTAAGAGCCATACTCATTATACTAAAATTAACATATGATCTTTATCTTTATAGTGATTCTTATAAAAACCAAATATTCTCTCAGTCGACACTTAGTAATAAAATCATAGCACACGAGAATTCTAGAGTCCGCAACTCATGTACTAAGAAAAAAATCTTATATTGTCCATAGATACGATGGAAAATTGTCAAAAATGAAAAACGGTTTTCTATTCCAGAAGCCCGAGACGCTTATATTCAAGGAAGTAATTTGGAAATAGACTGATAAGAAGCGAGAGAATTTCGGCACAGACCAGAGGGAATTTGTGTAATAAGCAGCAAAGGGTCGCTAGGAATGGACAAGTTAGCAATTGGCTATTTAGACACAAAGTGGGATCGGGAAATGATCAAGTCTTCCTCTGCCATCCATACTGCGATAGTGAGAGATAAGCATCCAAGTATCAATTGCAAAATTACACACGCCTTTTCCGACGAGAAAAACCAAAAGAAGACGGCCATACATGTGTATTATGAAATTCATTTTTACTTTATTTTTCTTTGTGGAGCTGATTTATGGTTTGCACGACATACAAAAAAAAAAAAAAAAAAAACACAACCCCCCCCCAATAACATAGGATTGATTCGTTAAGCAAGCGAGACTGAAAAAGTCTCGACGACTTCTCTCATATCTACCCAGTGACCAGAATTTTTTAAAACTCTGCAAAAATTACCGATTTCTTATCAGATTAGATATTTTGGACCCCCGAAATTATAGTGACCGAATTATTGCACTGTATATTACTAAAGTGGTTCATAGTTAAATAGTCCAGTCTTATAAACGGTGACAAATAGCTACTAAAACAATAACTGTAACTCTACTGCTTCGTCTGAAAATGTTTGTTCTAGTGTTGTATTTTGACCTTAGACCCGGCCAAACATGCCATTCCAAAGTGATGCACCGGAAGGAAGTGACACATCCCAATGGCCAGTAATCGAAAGAAATCGCGTAGGCGGAAATTGGCTGACGAAATGGGACAAGGTAAAAATCCCATGATACACTCATAGACTGATACACCGGAAGAGAGTGACATCTGAACTGCATGACAGTTATTTTCGCTTGATAATGATTAAACATGCCATTCCAAAGATTGAGTGGACGATTGAGTGGGCGTTGAACTACTATATAACTCGGTCAAGACAGGAAGTCAGACAGTTGGGGATCAGAGACGTCGGAGACATGATGTGGTAGGGAAAGCCACACCCGGCCGAAGGGGCCCTCGGGACCCCGACGGAGTTTTGGGGACCAGTTGGTAATAAGATGCAGTAAAGAAAGCCAACAGAGAGCTGGGACCCTGGGCCTCCGGTTGAGCAGCCCTGGTGAACGAGAAAGACACAACGCTGATGGCCATAAGAGTGGGGGTCAATATATTGCAGTTCTGTTCGGTCTCCAACTCCCTCTCGCAGTAAAACCTTGAGTAACCCTTTTCGAACCGTTACAATAAAGTGAAAGGTACATATTTTTCTAAACAAGTCTTCACTCGTCCTTTATCGTTGTGTTGTTGTGATTCTTTCTGCATGAATCTGCATATGACTTACAACACTAGCTTTATAAAAGATATTCTTAATAGGATACAAGCTGGGTGTTGATAGTACTTCAAATTTCTTCTACAAACCAAAAAACATTATTAATAAAATGTGGCAAAATCTCAATCAAACACATTGATCTGCCACGTTTTGAGGAATCCTAACTTTTTAAGTGAATCTCGAAGGAGAATTGGCAAAACAACGAGGATTTCGAAGCTAAGTAGAAGGATGAATTTTTAAAAGATGCTTTAGAAAATTCATTAAACTGTTTTCAGAAAATTGCTCAAGCAATAAGTGAAATTCTGTAAATATTGAAATGTTCTGTTCACATCTTGGCCATTAACTCTCATGCAGTTCTGGTGAGCGAAGATGAAACTGAGTTTTCGTAAACGATTCAAAAATCCAGATTCCAGATGGCAGAAATTATTCCAAAGAACAACAGGATATGTTGCATGCGTGGGGAAAAATCTTTTAATCTATACTTGCTAAATGAACTTGAGAGATTGTATGATTCAGGCTTTGAAGACTAAAGATGTTTCTATAAATTATTAACTAAATGATGTTTAATCATTAAAGGCCTGGTACTCATAATTTCTTGAAAATCATTTTTTAAAAATATCTTTTAATAAAAGTATTCTTTTTTTTAATTGACGTCCAGAAAGTACGAAGGTTAATAAAAAGAAAAATGTTCAAAAAAAAAAAATTCGATAAAATAATTTACAACCATGCAGAAAATTCTTTATAAAAATTATGAAATGTTTTATTTTTAAAAAATAGATAAATCCCACTTTTGGACGAGAAGTTGTCTTAATTATCAAGATTGAATGAACATCTGATACGTAATATATTCTGATATTTACTATGCTAAGTGTTACACGAGAAAAATCAGAGAGATATGACATGTGTATTGTGTTGAACCAAAATGGGTAAAATAAGAAGCGTCTCTCAACCCTTTCGATCTGTATTCAAACTCAAGCCTTTTATCCGGGATCTAACACTGACTCTTGCTCCCCATGGGACATATGCATCTATATCAGCTCTAGGGCAGATCGTATTGAAACGAATTCAAATTAGTCCAATACAAAGGAAAATGGGGATTAATATCAAATGATATTACGTCAATCATTTTATATACTTTTCTTTTAAAATCAAAATAAGGCATCACGTTTTCTTTTTAATCTACGCTTAAATGCTAAATTCCGTCAATCATGTAGAAAAGATAAATATTTTAACCAGAGAGAGAGCCAAAATCACAAGTTATTTAGAAATTGGTGAGCCTGATAAACAATTTTTTACAAGTTACATTTTCATTACATCCAACGACACATTTAAGAAATGTATTGAGTCACGTAAAGTGTACTTCGAGGTATAACAGCAACCCGCAGACATACTGGGAGAGAAGTAGTGGGAGGTTGCTGACTGCAAACTCCTGGAGTAAAAAAAATGAAACCCTTTTACCTAGCCCGCACGAATTGAAACTCTGGGTCGGTATAGATTGAAACGACACATTTGGAAAGAGACTGGTGGCATGAACAGTTGAAAGGAAACACGTGGCGTAAGCAACTGGGAAGAAAAGACACGACCACGTGCGAGAAAATAGACAACAGTGAATAAGTCTGATAGAACATAATTTTTTTCATACCATATCGAATCTTTATGTTTACCATCGTTCCTCAGATAATTCCTATCCGTATATCTCTTGAATTATATTCATATTATGTTGTTAATTGAATGCTAACGGAATAAATGTATTTAATATGTTGTTGAAATTGCCCTTGCGTTTAATTCTAGTTTGCTAGTCATACTGATACATTGTTTCCGTGCAATAATTCCACAACTGTTTTTGTTACCTTTTTTATTGTTATTACCCGTTAGAAATCCTTTCGAGCCAACTTGGGTAAATAGAAAAAATTATACATTTTTTCTTCATTTACATACTTCTCTTCGCCGACGTGTCCGGGACGAGGAATACAAAAATATTGATAAACTCTAATTTTGCTAAAAAGAAATATAATGGTACAGTGAAATTTAATGGTACAGTCTCTTGTTTTATCGCAGCTATATGATATAAAATACTACTACGAAACACTAAATTTTTGCCAGAAATTTTTCCCAAGTCTAGGGTTACATTTTTTGTTTTTCTAAAAATGTAATGTTTTTATGAGTTATTTCGAGATATTTTTGCATTCTCTCATCTCCCAGACGACCTTTCTGAAACCACCATTGTTTTATTTAGTTTGTAAACAACTTCAAATACCAAACGGATGACTCTTTTTGTTTTATCGTTACTTTTTAAAAAAATTACACTAATAGAAATATTGCATGCCTCCCAGAAAACAAACTTTCAAATGTATAAAAAGAAGCGTTATCATGACTAGACCATCTGACAAATGATATTCAATGATAGAACACAAGAAAAATTAAACAATATAAAACTTTGAATCGATCTCCATCGTAATAAATTAGAACTCTTCGTAAATCAGATTTAATATGAAGAGATGTATTCCCAATAAGTGATCAACGGTCATTCCTCTTGATTCTAGGAAAATTATAATAATGAACGCAGAATTTTCTTGACAGATTTCCTACATTTGACTGCATCATTCACCCATTATAATTTTATCATCATTACGTTTTGTTTTTGTTTTGTTTTGTTTTGTTTTTCTTATTAAGAATTTGTTTGTCCCCAGGTGGAATTTGTCAGTTTTTGATAAAAAAAAGTGTCATTTTGAGAGATCATCAATTACATCAATAAGAGAAATTTTCTTTATCTTCGTAAAAAAATTACTTTTCAGCACATTTTGTATTTCACTGTTCTTTTTTGTGGGGTGGGGCTTTTTAATCTAACTTTTGTCTTTTACTTTATACAAACTTTAGCTCCAAGCTATGCACATTTTGTCATCTATGTTATCGAAAGAGAATTCACATATATGAGAATGGCTGTATTTGTGGGAATTCAGAAAATCAGTCCTTATCTCAAAACCAGACAGAAGCCGTGAAAATAAATGAAGACTTTATTTACTCTCTTGGGTCCATTGTGTTATTACAAAAAGTTTAGCCTTTCCAAGTTAATTTTGATAAAACAAATAAAAAAAAATTTCTGCTAAATCTTATGACTGAAATATAATACAGTATGAAAAATATATAAATATCATATTCCATGATTGTTTAGATAAAACGTGAAACACAAAATGTTTTAATCAAACTCTGGTAGGGTTAAAAAGAAAATCGATTATTTCAGGTTGAACTGGATGACCTCTATTCTCAGTGTAAGTGAATAGAAATATATCCGAGTCAATCTGAAATACCCTTTGACTTAAGACGTAGCAATGAAATTGTCGGGCTTATGCTGGTTGAATTTACTGATCAATGACTATGATATTGTTTCTCATTAGATACTTTGAAATGTGTATGAATTATCCTAATTTATCATTAAAGTGCAAATCCCGGATCTTCAATACTTATTTTCGAATATTCTTATTCCATCTTATTATTATGGAATTAGTTTGTTTTAAATATTTATAATTTCACTTATTATTCTGCATCTTCACCACAAAATGAGAAATCAAATTATTTTTTAAGCAGAGTAAAGCTGTTTGGAATACACCGTTTATCGTCTCCTCGATTGGTTACCTAACTGAGGTTAAAGAACCCAGTCTGCCCAACAATTTACCAATGACTGGAGGAAGAACAAACTGATTCTCGATTTTCTTAAGGGCATTCATACAAAGTGAAATTCGAAGAAATTCATGCAGGATTTAAACTGGGGTCGTCAATTCCATTTCCTACACCGATAACCATTACTTTATCTGCGTTTACTCTTCACACGATGGAATTGTCTCGTCGTGACTGATTAATGAGTAAAATCTCTCTCTTCAAATTTATTTGATTGAATATGTTCACCTATGTTATTCGTAGACTGTTCTGTCTTAGGCCAATCGCTAACTACCAGCGTCTCAAACATTTTTGAAATCCTTCCGAATTAGTCAATGACAAAGTGCATTAAACTCATCCTTATATTTTAATTTTTTTTTTCTTTTTCTTTTTAAGACCTGATATTTTTAATATTTTCTCCTGCATTAAATGTAATCTATCAAGACGGCTACATCTACAATGTGATTTTTTTCCTTTTACGTTAATTACCTATTTAAATGTTATAGCTCCCAAATTGATTCCATTTCATTACTTTCACGATGTATTTTTGCTTATCATGTCTATGATAAAATTACGTCTTTTGAACAAATCCCATCAAGTCACGTCAAGTTGATATACTCTCTTGAGCAGCCTGCTGCATTTGTTAATCGTCATAAAGTGATAGTTACTTCTCTTTTTAGACATTTACTATTTCTATTTGAATTTTGTGTGGTATTTCAATCACCTTGATAACTGAAATATACATTATTTTCTCCGATAACAATCACTCGTAGTATATATATATATATATATATATATATATATATATATATATATATATATATATGTGTGTGTGTGTGTGTGTGTGTGTGTATGTGTGTGTGTGTGTGTGTGTGTGTGTGTGTGAGCGCGTAATATAGTGAATATGGGTCTTTATGTTTCTATATGTACATATAGAGTTTGCATCAGCGTTCGTGAATAGAATGTTTATGAATTGTTTGATGCGATGTTAAATGTAATGCGAATTTTTCTTTTTGCTTTTTATATTCAAGAGGGGAAGAATTTTTTCCTAGATTTTGAGGAACGTCAAATCTACTCATGTTTCTTGGAATCTGAGCAGGTCTTAACAATGTTTGGGTCTAGATAGTCTCTATCAATCTTCTGATGTCCAATTCTCCAAGCCTATTTACAAGATTCTTGGAAAGTAATCAAAGATATCCAAGTATGATTCATTTCACTGTCAATTTCATATTCCAGGTATTTTCCAGCTTTTCGCTGTCCTTCACTTTCAACCCGTTGTTAGCTGGGACAATAAATCTACACTATGGTAATTTTTTCTTTCTGCTTGTAAATTAGTATGGTTTTATGGTTGGGATTTGGTGACCCTTTCGTATCGGAAAATCTAAGAGATCTTTAGGCGGTTCCTTTTCAAGAAAAAATTCTGATTCACGCATCTAACTTTTTACAGTATAACCAAATTTCAGTCTATTGCACAATACTCATTGGATCACTTTCCCAAATTGGTCTTGCTTATTTCTTGTTTTCTTTTTTAGATAAGTTTTTGCATTTGCTTATTATGTAATAAAAATGTAGACATGTTTCGTGTGATTAAGTGTGATTAAGTGTGATTAGTATTATTCTATTAGTTTATTATGGGATTAACTGTTTCATCACTCTCCTCACTGAGCCTAAACTTGCTACTTTGTTGCTTATTATTAATTTTTACTTTGACATAATTCGTTCGTGTGACATTATTTTGTGTTGCTATTTATGTGAAATTCAACTTCTCTGTTTAGGTTTACCCTCAGCGTTCCAAATGAACCATCGACAATTCGTATCAGCATTACCCTCCTCTTCCAAAATTTTTGTTGGTTTAGGGTATGCTTTATTTGTCCTTTAGCAAGGTCCACGTATTTCTTTATCCTTTCACACGTCTTTATTTTCATTCTGCTGTTCGCCAGAATAGCAAAACCACTTGATGCAAACTTCTTCTTTTTCTTCTTCTTCTTCTTCTTCTTCTTCTTCTTCTTCTTCTTATTATTATTATTATTATTATTATTATTATTATTATTATTATTATTATTATTATTTACTCATTGAGAGTTTTACACATCATGGTTAGTTGATGGTAATTCCCTGGAGTTTGAGTTACTGCAAGTCTCCTCAAGGCTCCTGAACTCTTTTCATTATTCTTGCCGATCTCAATAATGCAGTAGTTTCGATGGTCTCCACTCGTCCTCTTAATGACTAGTCCTCCAATCCATTTAAAAATACTTTAGTGGTGTACCAAAAGCACCAATCACAATTGGTATAATTATCATTTTCATGTTCCATAGTTTTTTCAGTCCCCTAGCAAGTTCCAGGTACTTATCCTTCTTTTCACTTTTCTTTCAATTCTCTTCTGTGGTTAGCAATTAATATCATCATCATCATTATTATTTACTCCTTGAGAGTTTTTCACATCAGTTTTAACAGATGGTCTTTCACAAGAGTTTTTGTAATAGCAAGTCTCTTCGTGTCTCCAGGACTCTTCTCAGTATTCTGACCGTTCTCAATGATGTTGTAGTTTATTATTATTATTGTTTACTCTTTTAGAGTTTTTCACACCAGTATTAGCTGATGGTAATTTTCACACCAGTATTAGCTGATGGTAATTCCCTGGAGTTTGAGTTACTGCAAGTCTCCTCAAGGCTCCTGAACTCTTTTCATTATTCTTGCCGATCTCAATAATGCAGTAGTTTCGATGGTCTCCACTCGTCCTCTTAATGACTTTAGCAAGGAGTTTGAGTGACAACAATTCTCCTCAACTCTCTAGGACTCTTCTCGGTATTCTGGCCGTTGTCAGTAATGCTGTCATTCGGATGGTCTCTACCTGTTCGCCAACTTCCATGTCTTCCAGGTCTTTTAATAATCCTTTAGTTATAGTGCCAAAAGCACCAATCACAATTGGTACAATCGTTACTTTCATGTTCCGCAGCTTTTTCAAATCTCTAGCAAGGTCGAGGTACTTATCCTTCTTTTCACATTCTTTCAGTTTTATTCTGTGGTCAGCCGGGAAAACAAAGTCGACAATTTTCCAAATTCTCTTTTTTTGTTTATTATTATAAGGTTTGGTCTTCTGGCCGAGATCAGGTGATCCGTTTGTATGTCAAAGTCCTATAGGAGTTTATGTGTGTCATTTTCTAGGACAGGTGCTGGGTTATGCATATACCATTTGTTAGTGTGGTCAAATTTCAGTTTCTTGCACATTTCCCAGTGGATCACCTTGCCGACCCAGTCGTGCCTTGCTTTATACTCCTTCTGTGCTAATTTGCTGCATTCGCTTATTATGTGATTGATCGTTTCGTCTCTGTCACCGCATAGTCTACATTTGCTATTTTTTTGGGTCTTCTCTATTCTCGCTTTGATATGATTGGTTCTTATGGCGTTGTCCTGTGCTGCTATTAGGGGAGATTCCGTTTCTCTTTTAAGGGTACCTTTTCTTAGCCATGTCCTGGTTTTCTCGTGTGTGTCTTGGAAGACTCTATTGTTGATATTCAGATTATTAGTTTTGAGTATCCCTTTTAGTTTTTGCAAATTGTATGATTGGCGTCTTTAATATTTATTTACAACTATTTTGTTTATCTTGTAATTTAACCAGAGTGAGAATCCAGTGTGGATTAACATTTTACAAGCCAACGTGATTGTTTAGACGCATAGATTCTGTTTTAAATATGCGGTATAAAACTTTTTATATCCTCAAGTTCCATTCTAAAAATATAATTAATTGAACATTACGTCAGATAATAAATAAATAAATATATTGTATTATTTTTCAGCAGAAGAACAAAACGTTTTCGAGCAGTAAAAGTGATAACCAGGCGTTTTCTGTTGATAATATATAATCCACAAAACAATGTTGTAAAAGAATCTATAAATGCAAAGATTGCAATCTAGCAGTTACGGCATTTTATTTCAGAGACATTGAAATTAGGATGTACCAATTTTCAGCAGAATGATTCAATTTTCTATTTATCGAAATACAGACACATCAAATACGATTTAGGAAAAAAATATAAACGTATCTCGGCTTTAGACTCCCGCCCCTATTAACCATGTTAGTCTAAGTTTTAAAAGTTTTGAGATTCGACATATACAGACAGGTATTACTTTAAGGAGTTGCAGGGTCAGGTCTCATTCTGTGTCGGCTTTCATTCTAAACAGAGTGAAATACATCTGATTCCTTACGCTCATTTTGTTGCCAATATTTTACGGCACGATTTTGAAACAAAGACAAGCATTAAAACAATCAAGTATGTACCCGTTTCTGCACAGTCTCTATCATGTTTAATATAATATAACTTTATACCCACTCCCAGATGTTGGAAAAACTTGTCAGAGTATTAGTGCTCGCTGATGTCACTGCCTTTATTGTTCACTGCCGTGCACCATATACTGCTTCAAAGAGATCCCAGATGGTGTTGGTATTTAATCATAAAGAAAATTCAGGTTTTTCACCAACCGGCACCGCTACAAAGCTAATACGCTCTCACTGTCTTAATCAGTCAGAGAGAATTGAAACCATTAAAATGTTTATCTATCTGCGTTGTGTGATATAAACTGAGACAACAAGGTAGACAATAGATTTGCAATTTTTTGAAATTCTGAGAATCTGGCCTTTTCCTTCATATCATACTACATAAAGCAGCATACTTTAGATATGTAAACAACACATTAATAATTTACCCTAAAAACATGAACATAACAAACGAACAAAACAAAAAGGAACTAATTATTCATGTACCAACAAAAGAAATAAAAACTTTTTACGTTTCCTGAATAACTTATTAATTCAAAATGATGATGAATTAAAATTAAAAAAATATACTGTACATCTACAAACAAAACTGATCGTATATACCTTTATATACATTAAAACAAGAGAATGAAAATCTGTATATTAATACGATTTTACCAAACACTATTAAAAATATGAAGACCCGCGTTTCTCTTAAAGGAAGTAAAATACATTGAAAAAAAAAATAAAACTACAATATTCAATTTTTTTTTATTTAAATACCAGAAGAAAAGCTTATAAGATACATACAGAGAATAAACCAAAAAGATAGAATCATAGGATGAAAACGACTCCAACTTCATTTTAGCCTTACATAAGAAAAGTGATAGGCAGAACCAGAAGTAAAACAATTACTTAGGAACTACCAAAGATTAATGAAAGATTTTATGGTATTAAAACAAAGTTAAGAAATTAAATTAGATGTAATTAGAAAGGAGTTTATTTACAAGGATAGTTGTACTTACGAATAATATGGAGGAAAATTAAAAAATATGAAAAGAAACTTAAATGTTGAAACTAATAGATTAATTATGAACACATCATTAAAAGGTCAAGATTTAAAGTAAACAACAAATGAATATATTCGACCGAATAATAAGAAAGAGCGATAGTATTGGACAACTAGAAAGATTCAGGACTCTGTTAGTAAAATGGTAATAGATAGTTATTGTCTCGAGATAGTGATTAATTTTGTAAGAAGCAAGATAAATCGAATGATGAATAGAGGAGTTGAAAAATATCAACTTAAATAAATAAATATCGTAAAGTAAATAGGCCAACATAAAAAAACAAATGAAGTAGTATTGCGCAAATAGTTACACAATAATACAACCAAAATTCTGTTAAATTTAACTTATATTCATCATCAAAAATGTGGATCTGTATTTGAATTTAGAGGGTGATTTACTCAATTTGTATGATAATTTACCATTGTCTTCAAACATGGGAGTCTGCAATATTTCTTCAAGATATCAATTAGATTTAGTGTCACAACTAAAATAAGAGTTAAAATACTTGATAATGGATATTTTGATTTGAATTACACTTGTTGTCTTCTATAGACCAATGATATTTTTGTGAAGAACTACAGTTTCCCTATTTTAGATTTAAAAGGATTATTTTATGAGAATATCATCTAGATTTAAAGTTATTTTGGGTGGTTTTATCGATATTCCTTGATGTTTTATAAATCAAATTCTGTTTCACTGATGCGGCAATAGCAGACGGGTTCACTAACATTATTCAATTTCTTTATATATATATATATATATATATATATATATATATATATATATATATATATATATATCAAACATACAGACACACACAGAGACAGGGACGTTTGATCTGATGATTGTATCTTTATATCAATTTTTTATTTTAGATTATATACATACATACATGCATATATATATATATATATATATATATATATATATATAAGCAGACGAAAAGACAGATGAATTCTATATTTGGAACATGAGACGTGAAATGGAAGACAACATTCCGAATTTAAACAAGGAAATTGAATAAAAAATATTTGATCCGCCATCTGGAACATTAATTTGTTTTCCAAAACTTATTGTTTCAAAGCAACATTTAAAAACTGATCAGTCGATAAAATGTTCATAATTTTCTTTTCAATAGAATATTTTGGCTCGTTTTTTTTTAAATATTGAAACGGTTAATAAGATCTATCTATCTATCTATATATATATATATATATATATATATATCTATATAGTGGATTAAACCTGCAAAATGGAGAATGGGACTTTTATAAGGACATTACATTTACGTTTTTTTAATCTGGACTATAGATCATTCCTAATTCAATTTTCAACTGAACGATAAGTTTGCAGCATCTATGTTTAAGCTAGATGTTGTGTTAGTCATCCGAATTATTGATTAGAAACTATTGCTCTTTTCCATATGAAGAACTGCAATTACAATGAGGACTTAATTGAATTTACGTTGGTATAGTAGCTTAATAAATGTAAACTTTTATCGTTAATAGCCCGTAGATACCAGAAAAGAAAAGTTTTGGGGAAATACCATTGTCCTGTAAAAAGAGTAAAAAACATAGCCCATTGAAATTGGGAAGATATTTTCATTAGTGAAGATATTTGTTTTATTTACTAAGGAATAGAATTGATCAGTATAAAAATACAGTCTAGGAAATCTTATTAATCCGACAGATTTGATAAACAGTTATTCAAAATCAAACTTACATTGACGAGAATCGTTGCGGTTCATCCTAGTTCCATGAACAATTTATTCGAATTATTTTCTGTCTCGAGGAGTGAAAATATTTTATTAAATCTATTAATCGTTTTTAAAATAGGAAAACAAAAATATGGCAAATCCTATCAAGCTCGGTGAAAGACGAGAAAAAAAAAGCAAATAAAACAAAAATATACTGTAACATTTTTAAACAAAGTGTACCAAGTTGCGAATCGATGCGTTACTAAAAAGTCGGCAGCCGGAAGAAAGAAGAATTGAAAAAGTTCAATAACTCGTCTAGTAAGCTAGGTGTTACAAGATATGCTTGATCTAGCACCCATTTAAGTGGTGGCAAAGAGCTGATTGATCAATGTTTCTCATGTGAGGCAGCAGTGGGTGTTAGATCCTGTGAATTCCAATGAAAGACGACGTGTTTCTTGATTCGCACTATCTTTGGGTGGCTGGGATATGAGGAGACAACCGTTTGTGTGAACGGAGAAAGAGGAAAATTTTCAACATCGAGGAAGAATCGTTACCTAGAACAACGAAGAAAATAGCTTGCACTTTATGTCCATTATCGATACCCGCGACTTTCTCGATCTCAGAAACTGAATAGATAGAATAAAGCGACAAAGGTCCTAACGCTTAAGACAAGTTGTCCTTTTTGTATTTCTCTTTCTTCATAAGACGATGAGCAATCATCAACATAACAGTTGTTATGCTACAATGTGTTGGATTCTTGAGGTACAATTATGCAAACTACTTCCCTGCATAAGTCATAAATCCTTTCGTTTGACGAGATTAGTTTTGCTAAGGAGCTTTGATCATACAATAGTATATATGTTGTAATTTTAAAGAGAACTTTCATCATCAATTATTCCGTAAAAAAAAAAAACGAAATTAAGAGACATCAAGAGAAATGTTTATCCTAATTAATAAGGAACGTTACTCTACTCTTAAACTTGCAACACAGATTTATCACCAGATTTAGCTTGGTTACAAAGAACCCTGAGTTCAATTTTCATGTGAAACATGGAATAATAATAAAGGCATCATGTTGAGGTGAGTTAATTGAATGAAAATATAAATCAATAATATTGATAGGAAGCTTATCTGTGGATTTATGTTACTCACTCAATTTTCCTGTCACCCTTTTTTTTCAGAACAATGCAGCCTGCTACTATGTAGCCTGCTACTATGTGAATCTCAACGATTACTACAAAAGTAAATGCGTCGCTTTACCATAAAAGATATTTTATGGCTCTTTTTTTCATAACTCGTTAGAATCATTTTTTTGAGAAATTGGCAAAATTATTTTCTGTGATATAATTTTGCCAGGGACTGAGAAATATCACACTCCGAAGAAACACAGTTAACGCCATGTAGATACTAATGAACTTAGTTTAGTTTAGTACAGTGTCACAAGTAGGAAATAAACAGTGAAATCAAAAACAGTAGCCATACTGGAAAATTGTTTGTTCAATTTTGGTCCACGCCTCGATTCCCGCAACTGTAATATACTAATAAACTTTACAGTCTTCCAGGAAATTTCCTTTTTCTAAGAAGTTTGAGTAAATTAGTGAATAAACGGAAATTCGAAGATGCAATCATCGGGGAATATGACCAATAATTTAATATTGCTCAACCAAAATGCAACAATTTTTTCCTAATTAACAAAAAAATCAATAATCTCCAATATGCATGATAAATTATTACAGCCTTTCCGTTAACTCTGGATAACTTTTGTCGATTGTTACCTTTGGTATGTCTAACTGAGAGTAATGCCTATTTGAACTAATCACTTGGTTATCCGAAAAAAGATAAAATTCGATGACATTGTTCTAGTCTCTTTATCTACACAGAACCACCTTCTTTGATTTCTCTTTAGAACTGTTGTGTTTCTCTTGACGATAACTCAAATTTATATTGCCTATTACATAATTAAGCCTATTTTGAAACAAGGTCATTTATAAGGGGTTGTCCGTGCGATTTGAACTCACTAACAGTAACCTATTAGCCTACCAAGCTAACCATTACATCAAATTGGAACACATCACTTGCCAACAACATTCACTTCTGCTCGTCATAATTTGCTTAAAAGAACAAACATTAACATACGGTCTTTATTTTTACTTAACTTAAGTACAAGTCACACATCAAAGTAATCAGCAAATCGAAGCCGATGTAAATGGTTTTTTCAACCTTGATTTGGATATTTTTCGTATGATTGTGATCTTAAAATTGATTATTCTGAACCAACAACTTGATTAGATTTTATCAACATTAACTGATCTATCCCTCTATCCGACCAAAGAGTACCGTTCAGTGAAAATATATTCACCTCAAACATCATTCAACCCTTTTTGGCGCATTAATCTATTTACTCTGTCTTCTTTATAAACTTCATATATTTTCGTATTTTAGTTGAATTTTTAACTTTCGTAAAATAAAAATGTATAAAATGCCAAAACTACGCTAACCAACACAGACTCGAATAACGAATTCAAACTTCTATAATATCTATCGCACAATTATCTAAAGTGATCTTTTTGTATGAATTTGATTATACTAATCCCATCAAGTCACAAACTAGAACAATTCTTTTCGCTAAGATTTAAGCTTGCAAATGGAAAAAATAGAATACGAGGTACATTCAAAATTCATCAAAACTGGCTTCATAATTTTATTTCTGACTGACTCTTACGGATCCGGCTAGTTGTGTTAGATGTTTAGATATCATAACTTGCTTTATAATAGAAGTAGCTAAGATTTTCACCAGTTTGTATTTAATTTTTTCAGTGAGTCAGATTTTCTCATGGCATAAAATACTCGAGAATGAGTTTGCGTTATAATTTTGCAAAAACTGGACAAAACTGATTCGGAAATCTTTGAAATGCTAAGAAAAAAGTGTAAATTTGGTGCAGTGTCTTTGATTAGTGTCAGATAAAAGTGATGAGCATCTCTTTCTTTCAGCAGAAATGCCGCAACTATTAAGAATATAGACAGTCTTATGAAGAATTATTATATGTGAAATTTTCTATGATGTGGATATTTCCGTTGGGTCATACCTAGTCTTTGAGACTAAAGATTAGTTGAAAACAAGTATTTTCTTTCTACAGCTTCTATTCCAAGTCAGGAGTTTAGTACTAGTGTAGGATTGCAGCACTTAGACGCTAACAAAACACTTGGAGAAAAAGCAAGATTGGTATTATACAAGAATACTGCGTATAGTTTTGAACAAATCCTGGAAGCAGCGCTCTACAAAGCAGCAGTTGTACTGTCACTTACATCCCATCTCCCAAACCATCCAAGTAAGGCGTGCGAAGCATGCTGGGTACATTTTACTTCCCCAACCTGTACATTCTTTTTTTTAAGGGGTGTCCTCGTGGTGTAATGGTTAAAGCGATGAACTGTGGAATCGTAGTACACGGGTTCGTACTCCAGTCGCACTATTACGTTCACTTTCGGGCAAATACCCTTGGGAAAGGTATGAACCCCCTTATTCTCCCTCCAGCTATGGGTAAATAGTAGGACGGACTAGGTTCTTGAGCCTTGGTTAGGCAACTAGTCTAGGAGAAGGAAAACTCTGAATTCAAACCTGTTAAACTCCGCTTAAAAATTGACCTTGTGTCATATCCTGCCCGAGCGGAGGGGTTGGTAAATAGTACCTGTACATTCTGCACAAGATGATCAGAATGTCTTGTTGCAACACAGGATAGCAGTAGTGCAGTATCCTCCATAGTCCACAAACCAAGTCTAGGAGGCGTTTTTGCTTTTGTTTCATGAATTTTAAATACATCTCAGAGAAAAAAAAAAAGAACGTGGGAACATTTAAAGAAATATAAAGCACTTTCAAAGGTGCTTCAACCAATCAAAAGTTCACTGGAATGAGAGTGATGGATTTTAAGGAAACTATTTTGAAGACAATTTAAGATTCATATTATCGTAAATTTCTGTCCTGGTAAATACGGTTTTAGTCTCAATAGTTTCGGAACACATCTTGTAAACTAATTACATTTATATTGCAAATTACTCCTTCGTCTTATCAAATCTACAAGCATTCAAATAGATTCATTTATCAAGAAGTTTGCTGAATCAAAAGGGCGCCTTATCAGGCAGTCAAAGAAAATCATTCAGCAAAAAACACTAAATGGATACTTTAAAATCAGACAGAAATGGTAACGCGAAATTGAAATAAAAGGTTACGCATAAACCAACGAATAAAGCCCTTCATACAAGCACCGCAGCTTTGATTCTGAAGTGAAAATGGTTTGACACTTTTTCCTCGCGAGAACGGTGGCTATAAATTGATTACAAAGATGTTGTTGCTTTTCTATCAGCTTTTCCGCTTCGTGTCCAGTCGATTCTACAAATAAGAATGGAAATGCTTCAGTCATGTTTTGTGAGAAATTCTAAGACCGAAAGGTTTAAAAGAAAACGAAATTCTCTAGCCAAAATGTCTGTGAATTCTATAGGCACTAAGGCGTTTATCGCTTCGAACATTTGACTTGGTCAATAAGATAATAGATTAGTCTCCAAGCAGATATCGATAGTGTCATGTATGACGAGCGAAGGTTAATAGGCTAATTTATCTGAATGTATTGAACTTAACGAGCTATATTGATTTGGTCACATTCATTGACAAAAATCAATTGAAAGGATTTACTAAAATGTACTTGAAGAAAGATGTGTTTTTCTTTTGAGCAACGGCCAGTCAATCAATGTCCTGCCGTTCTGACTTACATCAGATTTTTTCTACTTTTATGAATAGAAGTTTTCTGGTTGAAGCAACACCACACCACAAAAATATTTAGCTAATTTAAATGATTTATAATGATAGAAACATTATTCATCAAATAGAATCTATTATAGATTGTCTTTATTTTCTTCACCCCCGCCTGACACAAACTGTTATGGGTCGCGATGGGTGGAATAGATTTCTTTATAGATTATTCGTATTTATTCGGACTGAGTGCGAAAAATCATAACAAACAACAGCGCAGAAATGTAAATATGAACATACAAAGAACGCGATTCTCTAACCGCTTGCCATGAAAATAATCTTTGATGGATCGACAAACTGTTAAAATCGATGAAACATGTGTGTTCATATTAATCTAAATTCAAGAACTGAGAATATTTTTATTAATTACTGCACCAAAGCGAAAGAATTGTGATATAAAGAATTCTGCTAAACTAACAAGAAGCTTTGATTTTTTCTAACTGAACAGGAGATTAGCCAGTGAATATTTTGGATTGAACTAATATGCTGTATTCCCTCGCATAACATGTTTTTATTAGCAGTCTTTCCGGGTTAACATAGTATAATAATTGCAACCTATTTTTATATAACAAGAAAAAATCATAAAATACGGTCCAGTGTAAAAAAATCAGATTTGGCACGTTAATCATTTCCACAGAATACTGCGAGCAATATTAAACAAATCCAGGAGGCAGCACCCCACAAAGCAGCAGCTATAGGGCCACTTACCACCTATCACGAAAACTATCCAAATTAGAAGAACCAGGCATGCGAGACACTGCTGGAGAAGTAAGGGGGGGACTCATAAGGGACATACTACAGTGGACCTCTTCACATGGAGGAGCAAGACAACCATTATAAAACAGGTATGTATCATCGATACAGGATGTAGCCTTGAAGACCTACAGGGAGCGACGGTCGATAGAGAAGGGCGGTGGGTGAGGGTCAGGGAGATACGTGCAGGCGGCGCGACATAATGAATCATTTCCATAGCAACGACTGACAGCCTTCAACTTATCACTGAAACATGAGTCAAAATGTCTTATTGTTTTATTTCACCTGCGGTTGCAGCAGCAGTCAAGGAAGTGTATTTTCAATTTTCTTACTTGTAACAAACACACAATCTTTTTTCTTTTTTTATTTTCTTATCTTAGAATATATTCTCCATTAGAGAAAAATGGCAACGACGAAAAATAACAATGAGAATATCTTTATAAAAAGAAAAATCTTCTTTCTCGGATCAATGTTTAGTATCTGTACCTGTGAAAATCCTATGCTTTTCTTTAAAACTATAAGCTCTAACTTTTAATAGGAATTTAGGAAAAAAAAATATATTAACCAGAAATACATAACAATCCTACTTTCTCTTTCTTTAAAGCAGAAGCAGTGTAATTTCTGAGATTAAGAATCTTCACTAGACACTGATGTACTCGCACGAGTGTACTCAGTTATGGTAGTCACCACGTTTCCGATGTTATATCCTCTTCTCCTTCGTCAAGAGTCAGTTATATTTAGCAATGTTCTATAAATGTCGACCTGAACTCTTTATTCTGTCCACTTGAATAGATTAATCTCTGAAGGGGGATATCTCTTACGTTTATACTTCTTAGTTTGTCTTTCGGCTTGTTCCTTTGAATCAGAAAAAATAGATTTAACTTTTGGACATAGAAATTCAACTCACACAAACTGCAAATCTGAAGAATATCATTTAGTCATTTTTGTGGAAGTTAGAATATTGCGTATTCCAAAAAAATATCTAATACGAGATATTCTCAGACATGGTTGACGAGAATGAAAATCATCTATTGTAGTTGATTAAATAAATAAATAAATACTTCTATTGAAAGCATAAAAATTTAAAATAAATTAACTAAAAATGATAAAAATTACACTTATTGTAATTGTTTCTTGGGTAATAGAAATTACCGTACACGATACTTCTACAGTTTTAAGTATGTGATTATTTTTCTAAGAATTTTTACTCAATATAATAATCACGCGAATTTTGATATCTTTTGAGATATAAGGAAAGTTTTGATATATTATGAGATATAAAGAAGGTTTTGATTGTGAAATGGGAAAAAATCCGGGCGAACATTTTTTCATCAGTCTGTCTAGTTTCAATTAGAAGTCAACTGAATAAAATGAAATTATTATGACATTTATTTCTCCTGTTCAAGTTGTAGCAATGAAAATATAACTTTTTAAAATGTGTCAGTTACTTCAACTATTCACACTACTAAAACTATTAGTTTTCATAGGAGATCAGGTGACAGCAAGTATATTTTTATACTTCAGTATTTTCCTTGGTATTCCAACTTGTTTTAAAGCTGTTATCTGGATCGTTTTAATTTCTTTCTCAGATTCCCAGTTCTTCCTGTTCCCTTTCGAAAGATCGTTGAAGATATTTGATAAAGTTTTAAGCATCTTGTTTGGATTCAAACTGCAATAGTTTTTTCCTGTTTTTTTTCCGTTGTTTAAGTTGAAATATTTGTACATGTTTCTTTGCGTTTTACTCTGTAGTATTCTGGAACATTCAAATCTCCTCCATTATCAGATTTTTCTGCTAGTTAACTAATTCTGATCAAACCAAAATCTTGTGATTTTAAATTGCTAGAAAATGTAACTTTTTAAATCTCTAATACAGGTTCTAATTGATGTACATATTAATGGTTTGTTGGGTCAAATTTAAGTGATTTCCACAATTCTCAATGCAGCAATGTTTATTTTTATGGCTTGATATACTTATTAATATAACTGCGATTTATTTCCGTCTTCCAATACAATCAGAATTTCAATTATTTTTGTTATGTTAGGAAATGTTTAATATTTATGGTTTAAAATTATATGAAGTTTTGAGAAATGTTGCTAGTACTCGAAATATATTTCGAACAATGGAATTTCTCTACCATATTCTTATTGCTGTTAAAGCAATGTTTCCGGTTGGTTTTCAAGTCTACACTAGATTACAAATAAAACGTATATTATAACAAAATGCTTCCTTAAATAACAATATTTGATTTCAAAGTTGATCCTTAAATACAGCAGTTTGATTATGTAAAAATATGTGCAATTCTTAAATAAGAAAAATGCCTGCTTCATGTCTAATTCAAGCCCAGCACATTGTGAAAATTGCATATGAGTGAAAAAAATATAATAAAACTCAATACAAACAGATTTAAGCAGTGGAGATTAATTCTATTTTTTTTTTTTTTTTGCAAGTGACGTCATTGGGATTTTTTCGAAGATGGCTCAAAGTCTTGAGGGTGAATAACGAGTTTTATTAAAAATATTTTTATTTTCTCGTTTTTCTTAACTTCCTCCGTTCAAATAAACGAAGTCTGTCTTAATGGCGTCACTGCGCTATTTGCAGGGAAAATGCAAATAAAAAAGTGAAAAAAGTAAATAAATAAAACGAACGGTTCTCTACAACGATATACTTGACGTTAAGTTTTCTGAAACCGAATATTTATTTTATTTTCACCTTTTTTTTTTTTGTATCTTTACTTATTTCTATTTTGCATCCCAAAGCTTTCGTTCTTTATGTTAGCTTACAGGAAAGCAGAACAAAGACGCTTCTTTGGATGAGACTCAATCTTCCATCTTGTATTGCTTGAGTTGTCATGAAACAACGCCTCTACCACTTTGGTCATGAGCCACTGGCACGAAGAAAGCTGGAATTAAAATTCAACGTTAAACAGCAAATGAAATCTTCCAATCTGTTTTCCAAGTAACAAAAACGGTTGATATTAATTTCCTTAAGAGACTATGTGCAAATCCAGCTCCTAAGTGAATGATTCACTCCTCACAAGTTTCCTACATATTCTATATTTTACGCTGTTCACCCAAATAATGAAAGGCATAAAAAATGTTTCTTTTCAAATAAGAACCAGTTCTTAATAAATGAAATTGGAATTCACCAATCCATATTGATTGAATTAGTTTTAATACTACTTTTGGTTGGGTTTTTTTTATCTGTTTAGTTGAACCTTATCCTATAGGGTTGTATAAAGCCTAAATGTAGTTGTGTTATGATAGGGGTCTAAATTAAAACAGAGAAGTCACGCAGCAATAGCTAATCTTTTGATATACTTTTAGCAAATGTGTAGCTTTTATTTAGTATCGAAAACTAGTAATGTTTAAAAATATCTAGCTACTTTAATTACCACCACAAATATTTTCGTGATATTGTATTGGTGTTGTTTTCAATGCTGGATCAATTTATGTTCGTCATCCAGAAAATCCTGGACCCATTTTCAGCAGCCAACAAAACATGACACCAGCAGCATATCTGACTATGAAGAAAAATAATAAAAATAAAAATAAAAATTTGAATCATGAAAGAGGTCTTTTGTCAGTTTATTACTTTTTAGGTTCATCGGAGACATTGCAGCGAGTTCTTTACGGATATGAATAACATACATTTAACACCCCACAAGACACCAACTGTACGGCCACCTATCACAAAAACTATTCAAGTTAGGCGAACCAGACATGCAGGACATTGCTGTAGAAGCAGAGATGAACTCATAAGAGATGTACTCTTATGGATCCCCACACATGGCCGCGCAAAAGCAGGACGACCAGCACGAACGTACATTCAGCAGCTATGTGAGGATACAGGTTGTTGTCCTGAAGACCTACCTAGGGCTATGAACGATAGGGAGGAGTGGCGAGAGAGGGTCAGGGATATCCGTGCTGCCAGCACGATATGATGATGATGAATACTA
Source organism: Sepioteuthis lessoniana (assembly GCA_963585895.1). Taxonomy (NCBI): domain Eukaryota; kingdom Metazoa; phylum Mollusca; class Cephalopoda; order Myopsida; family Loliginidae; genus Sepioteuthis; species Sepioteuthis lessoniana. The sequence goes on along the minus strand of OY757907.1, from coordinate 4,376,716 downwards.
ATAGAATTTATGTGGTTGCACTGTCGGATCAGTTGCAAGAAAACTGGGATCTACAATTAAATATTAAAGGAATGAAATGAATAAGGATAGGTGATAGGGACTGTTTAAATAATATATAAGCATGTTAAAAATCGAAAGTGTTTTTATAAAAATGAAATTGAATGGTGCATTTCGAAAAATAACAGGAAACAATAAAACTTAGATATTAAGTAGATTCTTAAAGGCATCATGTCATGATATTAGATTTAATACAGTTTTAAATGAACTAAAGGAAGGCAATAGTAGTTATGGAAAAATGAGATAACATGAAAAAATGATCTTTACTTAATAAAAGAGACCCACTAAATACCATTGCAGTGAAACGTAAGAAAATGCAGAAAGAACTAATTAAGACATGAAAAAGAAGAATACGAATAGATCCAAGGCCGAATCAATATGATGAGGAGTTCTGTAGAAGACAGCTAATCATGATTAGCATGGATAATCGTAAATTAAGTTAGTGGAAAGAAAAGCCGTTCAAAAACAAAATTAAAAGCTGCCAGCTATGCAGAAACTTCTTAGAAATGGGAAGAATATTATAAAGAATCTGCTTGAAAACACTCCAAAAATCACAGACAATCACACTGAATATATTATTGATAGCGAACAAGAAAACAGTCATAGGCAGTTTTTGCATTCAGAAAAGCTCCAGGCTTCAAGAAATAACTCCTGAAGTATGGAAGACAAGAAAATTTGACGATATACTTCTTCGATTATGCAATGTTGTGTATTAGGAAGCACAATAGAGGTTACTAGGTTAGTACAGACTTAGGCCACTCAAAAAGTTCAGTTGCATTGTTGTCAAACCTTAAGTTGGTATAGCCTTTCGTAAACACCAATGGTATTACATCAGCAATTCAATATATTAAATCATTTTAACGTTAAAACCTACGAAAACCGGTCAAAGTAGTTTGTTTTATTGAAGACATTTTTGCAGAAATCGTTACGGAGGTTTATATATGAATTTCGATTCTTTCCGAGTGTCCTACTATTCTAGCGATGTATTTAATTATTTGATGTAGGTCTTATGATAAATACTAGATAATGTCTCGTTTGACAGCTATGTTTTTTTCAGCACATTTTTGTAAAGAGAAAATCTTTAATAGCTTCATGTTTTCAAGGGGAAATATTATAGCTAAAAAATATATGATCAATCCATGTTTACTATTTACGTGGATTGCTGTTAAGCCAAACTGCTTTAGATTTTGGCAAGATACTAGCAACTGTTTCCACTGGAACATCGATAATATAATATTGGTATCACAAAAGATCAACGATTGATGATCAATACTTAATGTATTCGGAAGATACAAGCATGTCAAAAATCAACGGTGCAAGGAAGAATAAAAAGGAATCATTAATTTTTCGAGGCGTTCAGATGCAAACTGTTGCAAAGCATAAAAAGAGAAATTTCTATTTTGACAAATAATCGACATCAAGAAATTGCCAAAAGGTGAAGGAAGATCGTATTTGAGGGCGAATTGATGTCAGGATGATCACACGCCCTCCTGCGCCAAAAAAGAACGCTGGCATTTGTGGGTCGGTTTCATTATATCTGTAGCCAGAGAAAGTCCTTTGTGATTGACGATACTTAGCAAACAGTCGGAAACACAATCAAATATATCGCTCTATTCTATTCAAGTACATCCTTTTATTTCTCTGAAATAAGAAAGCTACATAAAACCTTAGGAGATTTAATCTATAAAATCTGTGCTGTTGACCAAATTCCCACTCACATCTCTTTATAAAATGATATATTGACTGGTAACATCAAACAAGCCATTGATGTTTGCTGATCGAATTTTCTTCGGGAAGATGAGTTACATACAACACAGTTTTATGGTTCTTAATAAGGCAAAAAGACGGATTCATATGTAAGCATACAGTTTCAATAAAAAGTCACAAGGCATTTTTATGTATTGTGAAAGGAAAATGCGAGTGATAGCAAATCTCCTCAAGTTTGCACGACTCTCTTTAATAATCTAGACGACTTCAAAAATTCTATGATGATCTTGATGATCTCTATTCTTCCTTTGTTATCTAAATCCCTACCAACATTTATTTATCCATATATATTCGTTTCTTTTATTTTCACTTTGTGATCCGTTGGAACAGTAAGATCCACTAAATTCAAGTTCTTATTTCTTCTTAATTATCCCTAAGTTTGGTCTTCTGACATTATCTATTTTTATCTCAAACTCCCAAATTCGTTTGCCTAAGATCGATTCTGTTTTTTTTTTTTTCATTTACCATTTGGTAATATGATCGAATTATAATCTCTTGCACAATTCTCAATCGATCACTGTCCCTTTTGTGCTAAATGGCTGCATTCGCTTATTATTTGATTAATCCTTTCATCTTTATCTTCAAATCATCTACACTCAAGTATTCTGATGCGTATTATTAAATTTGCAGGCATGAAAACCTCGTAAAGAGTGAATGAAGAGACTTGCTATCACTTGAACTACAGTGTAAAACCCTCCGCTAACACTGGTATGAAAAACTCTTAAAGGAATAATAATAATAATGATAATAATATAGTGTTTGGTAGATAGTTAGATTCATCACTGAGCTGTGTAACTTGTTGAGTCGGATCTAAAATGAATTCCGGAAAGAGAAGAACTATTTTATGGTACATTGGGATGTTTTATTGTGCGCACGTGGGCAAGCCCATTTCCTGGATTGCGAATGGCTGCTGTCTTTGCGTAAATATGTTTTTGTATAAATATCAGCTACAGCTTAATAGTAGTCATAGAGTCTGTATTGGGTTCCAGCTTGTTTAATTTTTGTCTGCCGACTGGATGCTAGTTGGGACCCAACGGCCGGTAAGTGTTATTCTGATTCGACATTTCCTCCTCTCCCATTGTGCGTGTGTAATGGCCTCTAGGAGGGATGGGTTTCTTCAGAGTTGGCTGTTTGGGTGAGAGTAATCTGGACAATCCCCGCGTGGTTTTCACCTGTGTCAGTATTGGTGACTGAGAGATTATGTTTGATGTGATGTTTTTAATCCGCTTTCCATGCTTTGCGAGACCGGTGTACTGGGTTCATGCTTCCTTCATAAGTCTCCAGGCTTTCCATGACATCTCGACGAGGTTCCTTAAGCTGGCACGCACTCGAAAGATGGCCACGATTCCCACAATTGCTGCATGCTTAACCCCATGCTGGGTATTTTAACTGGCGGGGCCCCGTTCCCAGGACGCCATGCTCGTGGCTAACGAAACCTACGCAAGCCAGACGGTTTGTTTTGCTCAGCTATAGTCGTAATTAGGATAGGTACTGGTACAAATATTCCTTCAATTGGTTTGTAAAGTATAATTTTTTTTTCTGTGATATCTTGATATTCTATCTGAGGTTCAGGCCATAGAAGTTTGGTCTCGTAATGCTGATTTGAATGCTTCCGCATAACAGACGTTATGCTTCAGTTATTTTATCATTACAGCTTTTGCCAGAAGATTGGCTTAGAGTGCTTCACAAGCCGTTCCTTGATGAGTAGATCCTTGTTGTTAACTTCTAACCTAATGGGCTGGGATGCATTTCGGCCATCCGTATTCCCTGGAACACGGTCAGCTTAGTTGTTTCCTGATTTCAGTGGCTGACGGTTATGGCTACTTCACGCGGGTGCAGGGGATGCTCAGCATTTAGGTCTCGTTACTAAGACCGACATTCCTTGGGTCTCGGGGGCTGTCTTATTCCCAAGTTTTCAACTGCTCTGGCAGGGTTTCGTTCATCACCTGGCCTCTGAGGCGCCCCTTTTTGGGAAATCCCGACAGTACTCACGGCAATTTTGCAACCACCGAACGTGTGTCGGCTTCGTCCTTGTGCCTTGTTCCAACACTAAAAAAGGACTCCTACCAAACTATGGTGTATATCGGTCACCAGGCAAATACCAGGACCTGTATTGAGTTACAACCTGTTTTATCTTCCTCTGCCAACCGGGCGCTCGTTGGGCCGATAATTGTTTTTGTGATTACATAATAATAATAATAATTACAATGGAGGGTTCCATTCTCAGCGGGAGGTCAAAACCTAAGCAATGATGTCACTCAACTAAAGAAAATGCTCTGGGATGGTGCTACAAATTGACTGAATCACAAGAGAAAATTGACCATCTTATGAATCTGGATGAATACAGTAATTGCTAAAAATGTTAGAATCTGATAAAAACACTGCTAGGATATAAAAATGAAATTTTGTTTTGAAAAATGTGCCTTGCTCATCGTCAAAAGTGGGAAAAGACAAACAGCGGAAGGAAATGAACTACCAAACCAATGAAAACACTAGAACACTTGGAAAAAAGGAAAATGACAAGGACTTGGGAATATTTGAAGCGAAAACCGTCAAACAGAAATGAAGGAAGAAATAAGAAAAGATTTAGCTTAGAAGAACAGAAAAGCTTCTTGAAACTCTTAACCTTGTAGCAAAAATCTCATCAATGGCACAAACAACAGGTCATTCCTCTTTGTATGACCTGGAACCATTCCTAAAATTGATAAAGGAAGGACTCAGACAAATCAATCTGATGACAAGAAAGCTGATTAGAATATACAGGACTTTACATTCGAGAGATGGCATTGATAGATGTAATGTGCCAAGAAAAGAAGGAAGATGACTCGCCTACATTGATGCATGAACACAAAGACTCGAAGACTACATTAAAAAAAGTGCAAAGATTAATTTTAGCAACCAATAATAGCATGGACAAATCAATTTTAAAGAAGAAATAAACAAAAATTAGGAGACAAAGAGGAAACGAAATTACACGGATGTTTTAAGCAACAAACTAGCGATATTGCACATGAAAAGACGTGGAGATGACTACAAAAGGGAAATCTATTGAAAGAAACCAAATCTCTATTAATTGCAGCCCAAAACAACGCCATAAGGCCCAATATATTAAAGTGAAAATCGATTAGACAAAACAGGATATCAAGTGCAAATAATGTGGAGAAAACATGAAACAATTAATCAAATGATAAGCGAAAACAGGAAGCTTGCAGAGAAGCAGCTCAAGACAAGACACAACTGGGTGGGAAAGGTGATTCACTTGGAATTTTAAAACAAACTGAATTCTGACCATACTACCAAATGGTATTTGCACAAACAAGAATCCATTCTAGGAAATTAAATGGATAAGATTCTCTAGGGTTTTGAGAAACAGACGGATTACCTAATGCTGGTCACAAGACCAGACCTAGTGTTAAATAAATTGACTTTTCGCAGGTCTAGAACTGTCAAAAATTTTTAAAAATCTGATTAATGAAATAAGTTATAAACGAAGAATATTCGAAAAGAAATGAAAAACACCAGCAAGGGACTTTGCAAATCATTATTTCTATCTTCAGGGCATTTCATATTTTTCGTTGAATTCATTGAATATATGGAGTTTCAAAGGTGCTTTATAATATCGTTTGCTATCTGACACCATTCTGGATTATGCTATTTTACCCTACGTTATCTTGCTGGTTTAACTTTTGGATATGAAAGCTGTAAGGAAGAAGAAGAGAGTGAAAGATAAGAGACGAAGATATCTTTTATATTTTGCCTCTATTTTTGGGTTCAGCAACCATTCAACGGGTGGAAAATTCTTCCTGAATACATATGAAATGGTTGAATCTCCCAGTCAAGGTGTTAAAATATGTTAGTCATTCTTGGTTATATATGTCAAAATTTGGTATTTACAAGTGTCTAACACGTTTACAACGTGTTAGACACTTTTGAGAGATATGTCTAAATCCGGTGTTTTCAGTTTTTAGTCATTAAGTCCGTTTTATGGTGTCTTAATTGTGATTCTGACGAGTTCATTATTTGGTGGGTCGTTTGTGAAAGAGGCACCTGCTACTTCGAGGAAAGGTTAGCCAATGCGTCGTCTAGAGACGGATGCATGTCGCCTTCCACCACTAGCAAGAAAGATTTCTGTGTTGTCTCTCCGTTGGTCGCTGCTGGAAGAGAGTGAGATTCTTTCTTTTGTCGGGACGGTTCCTTTTCTTTGTGCATGCGTCGCCCTTCTTCCTGTCAGGGGCTTCTGGGAGTTTCTGCACATTTCTAAAACTAGTTTTGAATTTGTTTTTTTTTATCACCCACAAATGTAGCTTGCTTTGGTCAACCCTATCAATGGAGCTTACTGATTAGAAAGAATCATCAAAACAGTGAACTAGATATGCCTCTAAATTTGATGGTTGGGGTCGAGTTTTGGAGATCTTTGAAATGTCGAGTACTTTTATTGTCATTACTCCTTGGTCTATTTTGACCCATAGAGGTAGTACCTGTTAGGGTCCTATCTATGGCCGAAAAGTTTCTGTTTACAAGTTATCTTTATATGATAAGATTACTTAATATCATATACCCGTAAGCAAAACTTTTTAAAACAACACAAAAAATATAAATATAAACTAAAATGTACGCAATTAACTAACCTCTATGTATAAAATAACCCCACTCGCGTTGACATACCGTTAAACCCAATCAATCTGTTACTTCGGTACTTGATAAAAAGTGGGCATATGAGTGTTGGAAGATCGTGTTGCGCTAATAATCCAGGGAGAACATGCCTTCCATTCAAATCAATCGCTAAAATCATAATTCGTATTCATATATTTATGATGGAATTCTCTTCTGATACCAGTGAGGAAAGTATGCACTGCAGTCTCACCTTTCAAGTTTTTATTGATCACTTTCAAATCGTTTATTGATTATCTATCCCATCGTGTACATTTCAATTACCATTGCTTTGTTTCATCTCATTCATTTCAATACGGAAAAGAAAAATCCGTCGATAAGATTAAAACTGTTCAGGCAATTAAAGATATTTTATTTTATTTATTTTTCAATTCATTCAACCTTTGTATTGAATATTATGTTCAGTCATTTCTGTTGTATTTTGAAATTTTTTTCAGATTTTATGAATTTCATAGTTGCACTTGCTTTGAAAATGCGCAAATGAATCCAAGATTTGCATGTGATTGTTACTGTAGAAATAAAATAGCGCATAGAAAAAATGTTAAATTTAATGACTTCTTAAAATCATTGAGCATAGTTGAAGACGTAATGAGTAAATCAAGATTTTCTCCTCAGATTTTCTCGGGAAAAACAATTTGATGATTGTAAAATTTTTAAAAAAATAGTTTCTTCTTTTCTATGGTAAAAGAGTGCATTGTATAAATGCACGAAAAGATTGCAGATTAGGGTGACATTAGAAGAATGTATAGGACGGTGCAGGAATAATAAGAATGCATTCAAATATTTCATAGTAGGAAAGAATAGGAAAAATAGGACAATCAAGGAAGCGTAAATTGTTAGAAATTATAGGAAGAGTTGTAGGGTATGGGAATAGTGTATAATCAGAATGAATAGGAAGATTGGCTGAACATGGAAATAACGCTTAGTAAAAATTATAGGAAGAATTAAAAGGCATCAGAATAGAGTAATTTTTATAGGATATTTATAGGAAGAATGTTTGGACATGGGAATCGTGTATAGTTTCAAATTATAGGAAAAATAGAAGAGCATAAAAAGATGGCAAGGAGGATTTACTATAGAAATATTCCCTAAATCTCATCATTAAGTATCGTAACTTGATTATTGTTTGAATGATTATAGATTGTTGCATTAACACAGAAGTCTTGACGACAACGGACTACTATTTTTATTGCATAGTGAGTCGAAAATAATTTCTTCATCTGACTTAAGTAAATTGAAATATTGCAATTTTGCATCAAAGAGATTAGTAACGAAATCATTTTATTAAAATAATTGTATGGATTTCGATACAAGTAAAGTAATGTTGTCAACCTTAGTGGAGGGTGACCCGAGGGCTCCCTTTTCAATAGCTACTACACCGCAATGTAATGGAGAGCGCTACTCCATTCCCTGGATTGCTCCACTTTACCCTTACCGTATAATGCTGAGTGTTAAGCAAGGCGGCATCAAGTACCATTTTTAAATCTTTGGTACGATCCGACCTGGGATTGAAACCCGGTCTCCTGGACCAATGGCGAACAATCTACTCAGGCCAATAGCATGATATATTTACAAGACAAAAGAGAGGAAATATTAAATATTTTAGAAAAACATCTCTGCATTTAATCAAATCTTTTATGAGGAATATTCAATAAATTTGCTACATGGAAAGTGACTAAATAAGTGACTTGGGTGCAAGACCAGACGAACAAAACATGCAATTAAGATTGAACTCTCTACCAAGCTATGTGACTGAGGGTTTCGGCAACTGCAAAAATCAAGTAATATAATAAGACAATATATTTTTCACGGTCTTATGATTTTACAAAATAAATCCAATTGGACGACCAATAAAGGAAAAACAATTATAGCATTCTTCCAATGCTTGTCCCAAATTTTTATCTCCGGAAAGGTAGCTTTGGTTTTACAAAACTCTACATTCGAGGAATTCTGTTAGGAAAAGAGACAGATTTGTCCATTAAATCATTACCGCATCAAAGTGAATCATAATGAAATAATTTGTCTACCGTCAGTAAAACAAATTCCACTTTGCCAAAATTTTGGGGAAAAATACGTATGTTTCCAATTCAAATTAAGGAAAGTCTCTAAAGTTTAAATGTATTTTCAAATGCTCGCAGCATTTGAGATTTGCAAAAATGACCTGCGAATGTTATTACATACAAATGAGGGAAAAAAAGAAACAGACGGAATAATTTAAATATCAGCAGTTGTTGCTTAGATTAATTCTTTTTTTTTTAATTCAAAATGCAAGTTTTGAATGGTTCTCATCAAGTTATAACACGGCGTTTCGATTTTAAAGACGAGTAATAAAAAAAAATATAATAAGAGTTTTTTTAATGAACTAGACGACCGGTGAACTCGTAAAGACTCTATTTTAGCAGTGTTCTATCCTGACACAAAAGCATCTATTGATACAGGAATGAAGGGATATTAATAGAATTTTAAAGTTATTTCAGTTAATCGAATATTTTGATTTTAAAGAAATGACGTTGATCACGATCGAAAACTACCAAATTATAATTCATAAACCAATTAATCGGGATATTATTTCATCTTTTAAGGGAAAATTTTTAAGTGTTTTGGTTTAATAAAAATCGCATTTCATTGTGTTTTTTTACTGGGTTAAGATTACACATATTTAGATATACAATCATTCGGAAAATCTTATTTACTGATATCCGTGAGGAGTCGTTTGTGGCGTAATAGCAAGCGTTGAAGGAGATGGAAAAGGTGAAGTGAGTTAAAAACCCGAACGAGGCTATTAGCGTTTCATTTTACTCTAAGAGAAATCCATGTGTTCTTCCTTCGGCTATGAGTATCTAGTAGGGTAGACTGACACTTTAGTCTTTTTACAGCAACTAGAATAGGAGAAAGAAAACTTTTATTTAAAACCAGACGTACTTAAAAACTAGCCTCGTGTCGCATCCTGCTCGTAGCAGAGGAGTTAGGTAACTATTTACAGATACCTATGCTTTAAAAGTTGAAGAACTTATTCAACAATATTCGGTTTATCCAAGCTTCATAGTTGTTATAATTAAGATACATAAACCCAGGGGGAAAATAACTTCTATATGTGGACGGATAAATAATTCTGGAACCAAGCTTAGTTGTAAGCTGAACTTTGATTAGAAATTTTCAATGTGTAATTTTTTTCAAGTGTCTTTAATATATACCACTAAATTATGAATATTAAAAGAAAAGATATTACTTACATTATATGGATTCCTGTACATTTATATATATGTTAACATAATATAAAAAAAATGTGACATTGTAGCACAATTTTAGTTAGCGGAAACCGTATTACATTGCTTTATCTAGATGAAGAAAAGCAGTTCCCAATCAAATTGGGTGACCGATTTCTAAGTATCTTTATATAGTGGTTTAAATATAAATTGAAAAAGAAAAAAATTCTCACCAAGGAAGTTATGCCAATTAAACTTTAATTACATAATTGCTTCTTTTGAGCTTGATGATAATTTTTTAGGAATAAACAATGAAGAATCTTTCAATCTTAGCAATAATTAGCAATTTGCATATATTTTTATACAAATTCTTCGTAGAGAAATTGCCTTAATATTACGCAAATGTTTGTGGAACAGAATACTTGAGCGTATTTTCAAAATTAACCTTTTTCTCTCGTTAATAAGCTATGAATTTATCTATTAATCACTGTAAATGTCAATTACTAAAGATTACAAACACGTCAAATACATTATATCTTATACACTTAGAATCTTAAATTATATTCCCTTTAAAGTAATCTATGAAATAAAATGATATATTCTAAAGGAAAGTGTTCGTTAAACTGTGGATCAATTGCTTTTGTGTTCTTATCAAAATATCAATATAAGAAAAGTTGACAAAAGAGAAACCATTTTAAAGCAAAACTGAAATGAAGTCCAACTACATTGTATTCTTATCTTGAATAATTCATTAAGTCTAAAGATCACCATGACAACGAAGTATTAGTTTCATTCGTTCGAAATTATCTCAGTTCTCTAGACAAATCTTTTAATCCGATAAAAATTTAATCCAAGATCTTGTTTATACTTAATATTTGCTTGTATTTCTATAAATCCATTTTACAAGAATAAACCCTGCAAGTTGACGTTTGTTTTTACTCATTTATTATTACTTCTTTGATTTAAACATCATCAAAAATGTATTTATATTTTCGTTTTAGTTCTAGCCTTCTCAATCTATACCGCTAGTTATATCTGTTTACACGGATAAGATATACTTCGTATAATTGTTACTACAAAATATACTTTTGTGATTATCTTATAACCAATGAGCCTGTCAAACGGATAGAACATTCGGAATTCCATATTATTATGTATGTTATTTAAAGATTAACTTAAATATTGATGCTTTTTGGTAACTACTATTTTCCTCTGGTCATATGTTATTGTTATCTCTACAGCCAAACACCTCCCTCTTATTTGTGGTCTAGATTATTTAAATGATATTCATACAAGCAATTATTAATTTACTCCTTGAGACATTTCCACATCAGCGTTAGCTGATAGTTTTCCATTGGAGTTTGAGTGACAACGAGCCGCCTCAAGTCCCATGGACTCTTCTCAGTATTCAGGCCGATTTCAGCAATGTTGTCGTTTGGACAATCCTCCCATCTCAGTTTTTCCAAGTCCTCCAGTCCTTTTACCTATCATTTGGTGACTGTACCAAATGCACCAATTACACTTGGTATAATCGTCACTTTCATATTCCTCAGTTTTTTCATTCTCTAGCAAAGTCGAGGTACTTATTCCTTTTTTCGCATCCTTTCAATTTTACTCTGTGGTCCGCTGAAACAGCAAAGTTCACAATTCTGCAAGTTCTCTTGTTTTTATTGATTATCATAAGGGCTGGTCTTCTGACCGAGATTAGGTAACTGTTTGTATCTAAAAATCCCAAAGGAGTCTTTGTGTCACCTTCTCCAGTACAGATTCTGGATTGTCTATATAATTTTCAGGTTATTTTCTGGTTATTGACGTTCCGCTGGTCGTTGTATCGTTACTATTATTTCTGATGGTTGTAATCAGTCTTTCTCCACGCTTTTCCATGTAGTCTTTGAGTCGTTGTATCAATACGTCAACGCTGTCTTCAATGCTGGCAGGTCCTCTCCCTCCTTTTTTTCTGGACGCAAATAGTCAGTCAACATCATCTCTGGAATGCAATGACTTATGCATGGTCGTTAGTTTTCTTGTTCTCTGGCCCTTTGTTTAAATTCTTCTCTAGTCCATTTCAAGAATGGTCCCGAGTATCTTACGAGTTGGACAGCCCAGATATTTATCCCTTTGTGAAGGGTTCTGCAATATAGTTTTGTCCCGAGTAAATTCCTGGTTCTTCTGAGACACTCTTTTTTAATGTTTTCTTTCGTTTCCACTTCCAATATCCCCAAGTATTTGTATTTCCTTTTTTACGAGCGTTCTGATTAATCCTTTATTTGGCAGTTCGACTTTTTACGTCAAGTGTTGTTTGCCACTTTTTATTACTAGTATGACGCATTTTTCTATCCCTAATTCCATTATCATATATCTTGACTGTATATTCTCACAGTTTGTATTCGGGTGTCCAATTCTTTTTCGTTTTTTTTGGCAAACATTTTGATGACGTCGATGTATATCAAGTGGTTAATCTTTTCTTGCGATCTGCTGAGTTTGTATCTGGATGTGCATTTCCAGAGGATGTGGTTGAGTGGCATCGTAGCTATCACAAATAGTAATGATAATAGTGCATATCCCTGGAATATGCCGTTTGGATCTTTACCTCTGCTAAGACCAAATGTCTATCATTCTTTTCCTATTCCCTTTTTTTGCAAAGTTGCGTCTAACATAACAATATATTCAAGTTTGTTATCTTCCATAGTCCATTTCTACGTAGTCTTTGGTGTGAGTATTCAATTTGTTCATCGCTTGTGTACCAGAAAGAATAATCATTCGTATACCTAGAAGTATAACAACCAACATTCGCAGGATGCCAACGAATCCCCTATGTTGGCTATCGAGGGGGCACCTTCCTATCATATCACCAAAACCAATCGTTTAGGCCCCATCTTGATTTATATTTCGATTTGTCATTTTTCATGAGTAGTATACTGTAGCTATACCAGAGTCAGGGGTTGTCTGTTGTCTGTGCGCTTGACACAGATGTGACCGAGAGCATTTACAGTAAATGTTCATAAACAGCGTCTCACAAAAAAAAAAGAATATTATAATTGTTTTTATTATTTACATTTAACTTTCTTGTTCTCTGCACGGGAAGCTCCCGCAAAAGTTTTAAGGATATTTCTTTATTCAAATCTTACTACAGTTTTGCACAATATTCAGTTATCCAAATAATATCACAAACGTCTTTTAATACTAAAAAAGATGATGAAATTTTGGAAGAATTTATATTTTGTTATGTCAACAACTGATGTAGCTTAGAATCAACTGAGATAACCTTATTTTCTATGAGATTATAATAAACATAGCTGTGTTTATTGTTGAATACAAAGGAAATGTCAATCAACAAAACAACAACAACCAAACTTTCTGTTATCGAGAGTGAATATACCTCATACATTCTTCAAGTCAACTGAAAGAAATTACAATGTTTTGGGGTTTTTTTCTGAAAAATACCAGGATATCTTATTCAGTCTTACATATTCCGAGACAAATGTGCCCAATATTATTGATTTTTAGGATATAAAGAGAATTCTAATGACTACGCCATAATGTTTAGGTATTTTGTAGAAATAAAGTATTTAATTAACCTCGGGAAATTTTCATAAATGAAGTTGTATTTTTATTGAATTTTTTACAAATTTATGAAGGATAAACAGGGAGAATAATTGCAAATTCTTTTGCCTACAACGTGTAGGCAGAAAAAAAAATCAAGGGAATTTAAACGAACATGTGTTTTAGTTTCATGGCAACACTTTAGTCAGAGATACAAAAGTAATTAGCTGGAAAAATAATTAAGTTATGCGGTTGCCTTATTTGGGCGTCCATCATTTTGCGAGGAACAAATGAATGTTCTTTGTTTAGATTATATTTTACTTTATTCTTGAATGACTTTCTTTTTTCAAAGAAAAAAGGGGTGAAGCTTGTTTATATTTCCTGCATGAATTGTATTATATTGTGATTGATAGGTATATTTTTCGAAACAATTTTCATAGACTTTAAGACTCAAAGACCATCTTTGAATGGAAGATTTTAAACATAGACAAACTTTACGAAATGTGGCTGCTATTCTAATATCACAAGTACGAATCTTCATCCACTTTAAAGGAATCATCTTAAATACATTTAATTATATTAAGATATGTTATTAGCATCGGTTTATAATTTGTGTCTTTTAAAATAATTTTAGAACTTGTCGAAAAGATGGTTGCATTCTTTTTAGACACGTTTCACATTTTACTGGCCCACAAAGGCGGACTGTAATGACAAAGTAAATGTATTAATAAATTTCTTTAATAAACTGTTTTCATAAATTTGGTTTTCCCTTGATACAAATCAAAATTCAGAGTCAATTAATGACAACAATGCAATATCAATAGACATTGAAAAATGTTCTAAATTTTTAACTAGATTTGTTACTTTCAAACGTGTTTAGCTAATGACATAAGAAATATATAATAATTTACTGGCAACATATTCAGCATTAACTTTATAAGAAACAAATAGAAAAGAAAAGAAAAAGGTTTTATAATCAAAATATATTTTTTCATTATCTTCTGTTATATATATATATATATATATATATATATATATATATATGTATATATATATATATATATATATATATATATATATATATATATGTATATATATATGTATATATATATATATATATATATATATATATATATATATATATATATATATATATATATAATAAGAAAGGAGAGATAGACGAATCGTGAGTAGATTTACAAACCAAAATAGTTGTTGAAAAAACTTTACTTGAAAATTCTCATGAGGTGAATTACTAGTAAATTAAAAACATGTAAAGATTTATCTTTTTTATAAAAGTTATAGATTTTACATAAGCTTTCCGTTTTATTCAGCACAAAGAAGTATGATGACAAAAGCCGAGTAAATCTTTAGGCAAGAGTTTATACACAGTTATAACTGATTAACGAATAAACAATCTACCCACGTAAAATGAATGAAGGACTTAGTTTGAAATGTACGGAAGGATACCAACGAAAAGAGACACCGAAAAAAGACCGAACTTGTGACTTTAATAATGACCTAGTATTTACTTGGAAAAGAAAGAGAATACTTTTCCAAAATAATTTGATATAATTCTGTATTTACTTTGCCATTAACCGAATTAGAAGATCAACATCAAATAATATCTTCCAGTCCAGTTTTCTACTAACTCTGAATTATTATTCTACTGCTTACAGTCTGAGATAACCCAAGTAATCATACATTTATCACTGAATAACACTTGCCAAATCTTTCCCTCAATGTGCTCGTTTGCAAAGATTGACAAAGATTTGGCGTTTTTCTTTTTCATATGTGATGTGAATACAGTAGAAAGTATTTGAAGCCCTGTTTCACATCACAATGCGACACTATCTGCCAATACGATTCCAATTACATAACGAATATTGTTTGATGCTGTTTCAGAACACTCATCAGCGAGTCTAGGAACATCCTGACTCAGCCAAGAACTTGTTTCCCATGGAAAATTAGATTTTTAAAGGAGCCATTATCATTATAAATCTTTAATATACTTGAAATTCAACAAAAATCTATTAACTGATTTTGCATTAGAAGATATCACCATCCATTGAGTAAAGAAACTTATGCCTCAATGATTCTTTGCAGAGGCTTGCTATAATGATTGCTTATGAAACATGGCTTCAGACGGATAAGAATAATATATATTTACATTGCAGTGTTGCAATCTTTTTTGTAGGAAAATATCATGTATATATTTTTAGAGATCACTCATAAATATAAATGACATTGTTTTCTCGACGTTGCAATGCTACAATCTTATCTGTAATAATTTTTTGCTCACTTATTTATTTATCCACTATAGAGCATAATAGATGTTTTAAGAATATTCATAGCAATTTATATCATGAACTAGTATGTAGAATTGTATATTTTTCTTTTTCTTTCGTTCTCGAATATTTGATGATATTTTCCATGAAAATGTTAATGGTGATAAAAGGAAATATGATAGAATGGAGAAATTCTCATGAAAAACAAGTACAATATAAGTAAAGTTGTCTCCCTTTAGTCGAGGGTGACCCGAAGGCACCTTTTTCGATAGCTACTACACCAAGGTGTAGGGGAGGACGCTACTCCTTTCCCAGGATTTCTCAACTTTACCCTTGATCCGTACCTTATAATGCTGAGTGTTAAGCAAGGAGGCATCAAGTACCATTTTTAAAGTCTTCGGTATGACTCGACCTGGGATTGAACCCAGGTCTCCCGGGCCATTGGAGAACACTCTAACCATTACACCAATGTCCGGTTCATAAGTACAATATAAACATGAAAAAACTATCGTCTGAATTCATAAAAATACAGCATTTTGGAAAGTATGCTAATACAGGAAGGCTAAATTGTAAATTGGGCAAAAAATCGTATTCTTTTTTTGTTTAACTTCTCCTTTAAAAATTGAATATGTTTCTTCTGATAGATAAAACATTCTGTTTATTTTCATTAATTCTGGGTAAGTTTTAGTCTAAACATAAATTTACATGTCTGCTTACAATATATTGATAAATTCATATAGATATATCCTTACATGATGGCTGCCACATCTTGATAGATGATCACCGTCTTTACGATTCAAACATCTTAATATATTTTACAACTTGAGAAACTATACAAGATACTGAAGATTATAAGGGAGTAAAATACCTCATCGTCACTGGATTATAGTGACACAAGTTTATACGACACTTGTGGTACTCTATTGATGTACATAGCTACAGACCAGCGAAAAGCACAAAATAACTGGTGACAATACATTCTGCAGCTTTTATTTCTGAACACCTTCTAAACTTTTCCCATCAAAGCATATCTATGTCAACGCAGGTTTCCTTCTTCACTTTTAATTTTGGGGCTGACTTTTTTTGGAAGGTTTACCTTCAGAATAGTTTTGTCATTAACCTTGGGCCCCTTCTGCTCACAAGCATGGTCTCCTACTTAGGGGATTTTCTGTCGAAATTTCCTGATTTGTTTTACTTCCATATCCCTTTTGTATCTAAATATAGCCGGAAAGCAGTAGAGGTTGAAAGTTGTACTGGATGACCGTTGACATACAAAAAGATTAATCCTCCCTTAAACCGGTTTTGTATTTAATACTGATGTGTGTCTAACTACCTCCTCTCCTGGTCAACTTAGTTGGAAGCCAGTTTACTCACTGTTTACATAAATACATATATGTGAATTCAACTGAGTTCATTAAAAAAAAACGTGTTGATTTTTATTGAAAAAATTGGGTCAAAGCTGTTATTTTTGTATCTGTATTTTTGCACTTATTGACTTATCGACACTCGCGTGACCATTTTAAAATTTCTTTAATATTCGCAGACGACAACATTTGAATTGCCATAAAAAATTTAAAGTATCAGAACCCAAAATACTTTAAGAAATCTTTTCCCTCCACGACTGTTTAAAATAATTTTTCACCAGTTAGCATAAAAGATAAATCATCAACTTTCTGATTTAATTTCGAGCTAACTTCAATCTTATAAATAAGTGATAAGAATAATGCAACAGCCAGTAGTTTTTTTATAGATTCACTCAGTTAATCTTCTCAAAATTTTCGAATTTATTTCTTTTAAATGAAAATCTAACTTTCTTTCCTTTCAATATTGCATTTAATTTCAATATTATTAGCATAGATTTATTCGTAATGTTATTCAATTTTTCTTCTGCTGATCAATATTCTAACTGCATACGCTAAGATTTTTAGTGCCTGAATATACTTTCTCTCTTACATAGAGACAAGCACATAAATCTTTTACACACCCAAAATATATAAACTTGAATAAGACAATCGCGAACTGCTACATTTTATGCATGAACTTTTCGTTTTCTCTTAAGATATTCACGCTCTGGCTAATATTATTTTTTCTTTCAAGAAAAGACTTTGTAAATTCTGTTTTTCAACAACTGTTTCACTCAAGTTAAAGAAATGAAATTTATAAATTTTAGATTGGTGTTTTATTCGCTAATTTATACCTATACCCAATACACGTACATGCATGCATATATATGTTTATAAATATGTACTCAGGGATCTGGAAGATGTACAATGAAAATGAAGGTTAGGTCTTTTCATATACATTCTTGTATCGCAGCTTAATTTTTTTCCCAATATAACCAAAATTGTGCAATGTCATTTAAACTATAAAATAAATCAACAAAATAATTATCATCATTTATTGTTAATAATAAAAACATTTGAACGAATAGAACCTATTTGAAATTCGAATTTTTACAAATATCAAAAATAGCGGAGCAAATCTTCACTGTGAGCAACGCAAAATAACGACATAAGGATTATGTCATAGATAGAATGGACAAGATGTAACAAAATATCGAATGTAGATTTATATAGTGACAGAAACGAAACGATCAGTCACATAATAAACGAATGCAGTAAAATAGCACAAAGAGAATATAAGATTAGCTACGACTGAGAGGCGGAGTTGATCAACACGTAAAGCTTAAATTTGACTCTACGTATAAATAGTTTAGGCAAAAACGAGAATCTGTCCTAGAAAATGAGACACTCAACATTCTCAGGGATCACCTAATCGTGGCAAGACGACATGACATAGTGACAGTCAACAAAAAAAAAAAAAGAACCTGCCAAAAATTGAACCTTGCCGTTCCGAGTGACCACAGGGTAAAACTGAAAGAAAGCGAAAAGAAAGAGTAGTACATAGACCTTGCTTGATAACTGAAAAATCTATGAAACATGAAAGTGACTGTGATACTAATTGTAACTGGTGCGCTCTGTACAGTCATCAAATATTGTTCCAAGGACTGGAGGACTTAGACATGAGAGGACGAGTGAAAATTATCCATCTACAGAATTATTGAATCCAGCTAGAATACTGAGAAGAGTCCCGGAAACTTAAGGACACTTGCTGTCATTTAAACTCTGGTGAAAAAACACCAACAGAAGCTGGTAAGAAAGACTCCCCAAAAAGTAAGTAAAATATATTATTGATAATAATACCGAAAGAGTAGAAAAGTCGGTAAGACTGAATGTATTAACAATTAAATTTGACTTTACTGAAAAATGTTACGTGCACAAACCAGAAAATGTCCAAGAAAATATGAACCAAAGATTTTCTGGATCATTCAATACCGGCTAGAAGATAAGACTTAGATATAATAAAGAACGCGAGACTTAAATATAATAAAAAAAACGAGATTTATATATAAGAAAAAAGGCGAGACATGGATATAATAAAAAAAAGAGATTTATTTATAAGAAAAAAGGCGAGACTTAAATATAATAAAAAAAAGAGATTTATATATAAGAAAAAAGGCGAGACTTAAATATAATAAAGAAGGCGAGACTTAAATATAATAAAAAAAAGAGATTTATATATAATAAAAAAGGCGAGACTTAGATATAATAAAAAAAAGAGATTTATATATAAAAAAGGCGAGACTTAAATAAAATAAAGAACGCGAGACTTAAATATAATAAAAAAAAGAGATTTATTTATAATAAAAAAGGCGAGACTTAAATATAATAAAAAAAAGAGATTTATATATAAAAAAGGCGAGACTTAAATATAATAAAGAAGGCGAGACTTAAATATAATAAAAAAAAGAGATTTATATATAATAAAAAAGGCGAGACTTAGATATAATAAAAAAAAGAGATTTATATATAAAAAAGGCGAGACTTAAATAAAATAAAGAACGCGAGACTTAAATATAATAAAAAAAAGAGATTTATTTATAATAAAAAAGGCGAGACTTAAATATAATAAAAAAAAGAGATTTATATATAAAAAAGGCGAGACTTAAATATAATAAAGAAGGCGAGACTTAAATATAATAAAAAAAAGAGATTTATATATAATAAAAAAGGCGAGACTTAGATATAATAAAAAAAAGAGATTTATATATAAAAAAGGCGAGACTTAAATAAAATAAAGAACGCGAGACTTAAATATAATAAAAAAAAGAGATTTATTTATAATAAAAAAGGCGAGACTTAAATATAATAAAAAAAAGAGATTTATATATAAAAAAGGCGAGACTTAAATATAATAAAGAAGGCGAGACTTAAATATAATAAAAAAAAGAGATTTATATATAATAAAAAAGGCGAGACTTAGATATAATAAAAAAAAGAGATTTATGTATAATAAAAAAGGCGAGACTTAAATATAATAAAAAAAGAGATTTATATATAATAAAAAAGGCGAGACTTAGATATAATAAAAAAAAGAGATTTATTTATAATAAAAAAGGTGAGACTTAAATATAATAAAAAAAAGAGATTTATGTATAATAAAAAAGGCGAGACTTAAATATAATAAAAAAAGAGATTTATATATAATAAAAAAGGCGAGACTTAGATATAATAAAAAAAAGAGATTTATTTATAATAAAAAAGGCGAGACTTAAATATAATAAAAAAAAGAGATTTATATATAAAAAAGGCGAGACTTAAATATAATAAAGAAGGCGAGACTTAAATATAATAAAAAAAAGAGATTTATATATAATAAAAAAGGCGAGACTTAAATATAATAAAGAAGGCGAGACTTAAATATAATAAAAAAAGAGATTTATATATAATAAAGAAGGCGAGACTTAAATATAATAAAAAAAAGAGATTTATATATAATAAAAAAGGCGAGACTTAAATATAATAAAGAAGGCGAGACTTAAATATAATAAAAAAAGAGATTTATATATAATAAAAAAGGCGAGACTTAAATATAATAAAAAAAAGAGATTTATATATAATAAAAAAGGCGAGACTTAGATATAATAAAAAAAAGAGATTTATATATAAGAAAAAAGGCGAGACTTAAATATAATAAAAAAAAGAGATTTATATATAAGAAAAAAGGCGAGACTTAGATATAATAAAAAAAAGAGATTTATTTATAATAAAAAAGGCGAGACTTAAATATAATAAAAAAAAGAGATTTATATATAAAAAAGGCGAGACTTAAATATAATAAAGAAGGCGAGACTTAAATATAATAAAAAAAAGAGATTTATATATAATAAAAAAGGCGAGACTTAGATATAATAAAAAAAAGAGATTTATATATAAAAAAGGCGAGACTTAAATAAAATAAAGAACGCGAGACTTAAATATAATAAAAAAAAGAGATTTATTTATAATAAAAAAGGCGAGACTTAAATATAATAAAAAAAAGAGATTTATATATAAAAAAGGCGAGACTTAAATATAATAAAGAAGGCGAGACTTAAATATAATAAAAAAAAGAGATTTATATATAATAAAAAAGGCGAGACTTAGATATAATAAAAAAAAGAGATTTATGTATAATAAAAAAGGCGAGACTTAAATATAATAAAAAAAGAGATTTATATATAATAAAAAAGGCGAGACTTAGATATAATAAAAAAAAGAGATTTATTTATAATAAAAAAGGCGAGACTTAAATATAATAAAAAAAAGAGATTTATGTATAATAAAAAAGGCGAGACTTAAATATAATAAAAAAAGAGATTTATATATAATAAAAAAGGCGAGACTTAGATATAATAAAAAAAAGAGATTTATTTATAATAAAAAAGGCGAGACTTAAATATAATAAAAAAAAGAGATTTATATATAAAAAAGGCGAGACTTAAATATAATAAAGAAGGCGAGACTTAAATATAATAAAAAAAAGAGATTTATATATAATAAAAAAGGCGAGACTTAAATATAATAAAGAAGGCGAGACTTAAATATAATAAAAAAAGAGATTTATATATAATAAAGAAGGCGAGACTTAAATATAATAAAAAAAAGAGATTTATATATAATAAAAAAGGCGAGACTTAAATATAATAAAGAAGGCGAGACTTAAATATAATAAAAAAAGAGATTTATATATAATAAAAAAGGCGAGACTTAAATATAATAAAAAAAAGAGATTTATATATAATAAAAAAGGCGAGACTTAGATATAATAAAAAAAAGAGATTTATATATAATAAAGAAGGCGAGACTTAAATATAATAAAAAAAGAGATTTATATATAATAAAAAAGGCGAGACTTAAATATAATAAAAAAAGAGATTTATATATAATAAAGAAGGCGAGACTTAAATATAATAAAAAAAGAGATTTATATATAATAAGGAAGATACGAACAGTTTGTTCACTTCCGTATTCCAACAGATTAGAGAGTTTGCTTAAAGGAAAGCAAAACCTTATTAAAGTATCTGAATCTTTCCGATGAGTTAAAAAGGGAGGATATGAAGGTGACAGTAATAACAATCATAGAACACTCGAGATAATTCCTAAGAACCTAAAAAAATGGAATGCGAAGAGACAAAGGACTTGAGACTTGCTAACGCTTCATCTCCGGGAAACCCACAACAATAACAACTGTAATAATAATAATGATAATAATAATATATATATATATATATATATATATATATATATATATATAGAAAGAGAGAGTGAGAGAGAGAGAGAGTTTATATGTACATTTGTCATCGAATTTCAAGAAAAAATATATTGAAATAGATACGTACAAATTGAAATCTATAGATAGATAGTTAGAGAGATAGATAGATTGATTTACTTTTACTTATTCTCGAGAATAAATCGTTTCCCATTACTTTTTATTTCATACTTTTATTGAATGTTCTTGTACAAGGATAGCAACTTTCAATTTAATACATCTGAGGGCATTTCGTACTCGGAACGAGCACATGTAGCCATCATAGTTTGTTTTTTTTCTTTTTCTTAATTTGATGCAACTCACATTTGGCCTCACTTTGAATCTGAATATTTTTTGTTTTCTCTTTAGTTCGGAATCAACACTTACATGTCCGGAAATTCTAATTAAGCCTTGTTTCCTGCTTCATTCTTTGTTCAAAATCAGAAAAATATTTGCTTACATAATTTTAAATACTAACAAAATTAACATAATCAAAAATCATTCAGTTTGGCAAGTTTGAAGAGAATTTGAAATGAAAATAAGAAATAATGAAGCAAATAATAATGTAGAAATTGTTTGGGAAGTTGAAATTTACAATATTCCTGATAATATTTTCGCTTATTTTCGTTTTTTCATCACTTTGCTGCGTTGGCAGAAAACTCTTCTTCTTCTTCTTCTTCTTCTTCTTCTTCTTCTTCTTCTTCTTCTTCTTCTTCTTCTTCTTCTTCTTCTTGTTGCTTTTCCTGCTTTTCAATTTATTCCTTTTTATCTTAAATTTCGACTTTTCCCTCTTTTCATTCTTCTTCATTTTTGATATTTTTCTTTCGTTTTTTTTTATTTCACTCATTTACTTTTTTTTTACCTTCTTTTGTTCATACTTTTACATTTTCTTTTTTCTTTCTTCAGCAATTTCTTAGTGCAGCCGAATTATTTACAGTAAAATGCAGTCCTTTTGGCAATCTGACATTTTAAATAAGTTTGACCAATAAATTACATGGAACATTTCAGTGGGTCGAAAAACATTCTATTCAATATCCCTGGAAAATTAACAAAATTACACCTGGCGCAATTTGTCAGATTAATTAGATACAATCTTGATTTAATTTTGTTATTTGCGAATTGTACACGTTAGTTGCCAATGATCTTGGAAAAAAGCTTAAATTCAGATATTTAACCAGCCAGATAGACGATATGATTTAGTTGCTGGAAATAGAGTTAATAATTATCAACAATCAATATGAATAAAATAGAGGACCGGCCGGTATTTCGATTTTTACGTTTATCTATCCACCGCCGAGCGAACTAACAGTGAGATGTTTTATCTCCATTTGAAACTGAATTAATAAAGTCTTGTGCCAGGTTTACTTTGTCCTGGTAAATGATTTGATAGATTATTTGATTGATTTTGATAATAAAAGTAATAATAAAATGATAATAAAAGTAATAATAAAATAAGTACAGCTGAAGTTAACTTGTGCCCAGGCGTTAGGAAGGTGCATTCATTGAACATTAATACAAACATTTTTGTCAAGTTGTTTCTTAAGTGTTTATTGTATCAGTTATAGGATATGAAGATTTACCCTCTTATACAAATGATTTACACAGAGTTCATGGTTATCATATATAACTCATACAAATAATTCACTCACTGTTGTATAGTTTCATTTTTTCTTATCTAATACGAATATGAATTATTATAAAGATTCAAGCAATTATTATTGTATTTTGTCTTAAATTTAAATAGACATTTCTTTTCACACTGTTCAAAGCTGATGACACGAACTTTATTTGCATGTCAAAGAACAATTCATTTCGGAATATTATGACAAGTTAAACATTTATCTTTGCTTTAACTTTTTCTTGAAAAATGCTACTAGACATTACAATGTCTTATCAGACATTACAACGTCTCATCAGATATTACAATGTTTCATACGAATTCAAATTTATTTCTTTACATTCGATTCTAATTTGTAGATATAACTCAAAACAATAAATAAAACAAAGTGCAATTCGTAATTTAAATAAATAAAACAAAGTGCAATTCGTATTCAAAACTGACTGGGATAAACATTTTTTTAATTTCAATAAAAAAGTGAAACGAGGGAACGATTTTGTTTTAGTTTACTTTGTTGTTTTTTTATGTTTTTTTTTTGTATTTTACGAGAGTCGAAAGAGAGAAAAGGGAAAATTGTATTTTGTTTATTAGTTTTCATCTTTCTCAGTCTCTCTATCTCTCTCTGTCTCTGTCTCTGTCTCTCTGTCTCAGTCTCTCTGTCTATCTATCTGTCTGTCTGTCTGTCTTTCTATTATGTATCCATGTGAGTAATGGGTTGACCAAAATAATCATACTGGCGAGAAACTGACTGTCACCAAGTGACGATTACTCCGTGTCTACGTTTTTCTAACTTAGATCTACATACATATGCAATATCACCAATTGTGAGCACTCATTATAAATAAATCTATTAAAAATGCTTTATTGATTTTTTTTAATATTTTATCACTTATTTCTAATTTTATATACTTTTAAAAAAACTTACGATATATTTTTGGTATATTTTTCAGTAAAAAAAAAATTATATATATATATATATAGGTGTGTAATTTTTTCAATGTTTCTTATCTGGGATTTTTTTATAAAATGTACAGAAACATATACCAAATATTTTACCAAAAATTCTTTATGGATAGTTTTAAAGTCTTTATTTTAAAGGTTGAGAGTAAAAGAAAATAATCAACAGTTGCATAAGCGAAATGGTTTGGTTCACCCATATGGGTCTTCAAAAAACTTATCTTCAAACCCTACTTCAGTTTTTCACCTTAAATTCTCTATGGAATACTAATCAAATAATGGCTGGATCATCTTCGCAGATAATTCTACTGTTCGTAAGATTTTAGCAAACGGTGGCAAGAGCTTGTGGAAATTCTGTTCACATTTAGTACTATTCATCTTCCCTTCGGCAGAAGGAATAGAACTGCCCAAATTCTCGAAGAACAGGATAGCTACAAGTACTTGGGAAAATTGGAAGTGGGCACCATCAAACAAGTGGAGAGGAAAGATAAAACTGAAAAAAGGGCTGCTTAGATGAACAAGAAAATATCTCATCGAAGCTCTGCAGCAAAAATCTCATCAAAGCGATAAACACCTGGGATGCCCCCTTGTAAAATAATCGAGACCATTCTTAAAATGGATCCGGTAAGAACTCAGTCAAATGGAGCAGAAGTTGAGTAAACTAATGACGATCAATAAGGCCTTACTTTTGAGAGATGACATAATAAGCAAATGAAGCAAACCAGCATAAAAAGAGTAAAAGATTACTTATGACTGGGTGGGAAAGGTGATCCACTGGGAATTATGCAAGAAATTTAAATCTGACCATACTACCAGAGGGTATATACACAAAAAAGAATCCGTCCTAGAAAATGAGACACACAAAATTCTCTGGGAGTTGAGATACTAATAGATCAACTAATCCCAGCAAGAAGACCATGCATTGTGATAATTAACAAAAAAAAGAGAAACTGCTGAATAATGGACTTTGTTGTCCCAACCGATCACTGAGTGAAAATTAAAGAAAACAAAACAAAAAAAAAAGACAAATACTTGCTTGATAACTAAAAAAGCTATGGAACTTGAAAGTGACCGTAATACCAATAATAATTAGTGCATTTGGAACGATCTCCAATCAACATAGTAAAAATCAACATAGTTAATAATGAAACAGAAAATATTTTGAAATAATCAAGCAATGATCATATGCAATGATCGTATGCACACACTCACAAATTGAAAAATTGGTAAGGATGTAAGAAGATTTGGAAATCGGAGGACAAGTAGAGACCATCCAAACTACAGCATTGTTAAGACTGGCCTGAATACTGACAAGAGTCCTAGAGACCTCAGGAGATTTTACATGTTTTCATTGATATAAATTTTATTCATTTGCTTTTGTTTTTGTATATATATATATATATATATATATATATATATATATATATATATATATATATATCAGTTTGTTTTCTTCTTTTTAATATTGGGCAAAACGAAGAAAGAAGAATAAAATAAGATATATCTTTGAATATCATTAAAGATTAGATTATCACCTAATATTTATTTCGAATTTTCGTCCCCTTTCCTTATTTCCGGTGTGAAATATATTTATGGTAGAGTCCGATGGAATAGGTGAACTTTTTTTCTTCGGAGCTTCGAGATGGCACGTCGTATTCTTTCAAATTTGAAACACATAAATTTAGAACCTGACAAAAATTCTCTCCTAATGAATTATCTGTAAATATGATGATAGAATATTTTCCTGCTGATTGTGTCAGCAATACAATAGCACCTCTTGGTAGTAAGTATAAAACGCAAAAAAAGCTTGTATTAAAACTACTGTTTCTTACAGACCGATGCATCGGTCAAAGTTCGTCTCTCAATGATTAACCAGGCTGGGATCGAAAAAATCAGTAATTAGAACAGGATTCTCTACTCAATTTGTTAATTAGAAGAAAAGAGATTATCCCAACTATCACTTATGAAAGTCTTCTCTACAACTAATAAAAAAGTAAAAACAAAAGGAAAAAAGTGATCAATAGAAGATTATAGAAAAAAATATTGGAGCTCTTTTATGCAATTAACAAACCATCAAGAAGAAATATAACTCAGGAAACCTCAAGGACTAAATGTACAAATAAATACTTAAATCAGCCCAGAAAACAAACCAAAGTTAGAAGATATAAATCATTAAAAACAACCGCTTAATAGATCCTGAAAAAGATAAAATGAAAATGACTAAAAGCTGATATCCAATAAAATGAAACTGAAAAAATTAAAATCAACATAGTTAATGATGAAACAGAAAATATATTGAAATAATCAAGCAATGATCATATGCAATGATCGTATGCACACACTCACAAATTGAAAATAAATTCAACTATTTAGAGAATAGTCAACTTCAAATGGGAAGCCTAAACTCTACAGAAAGTAAGATTAAAATCGACGAAAATAAATAAAATATAATTAGAGAACCCAATTGGTAAATCAATACAGAGAGATCACCCTCACTAAAAAGAAGAAATGAAGAAAAAAAAGTAACCCATTACAGATAAATATGGCAAACTATTCCATTGATCTTCAACAAGACTCTAAACAAAATCTTACATTTTTAAATTAACAAAAAAATCTTTATGTGACTGTTACAATAATAAACCCAGTGACTATAGCGCGTTAAAAATAGCTTTAAGCAAACCAAATGGAAATTAAGGATGCAAAAAGAAACGGAGGTATTCAGTGAAGAAATATCGATACTTGATGAAATAAGTAAGGGGTGTCAAAATTAAATCAAGGAAATCAAGAAAAATTAAAAGAAAATAAGTAACATCAATTAATGCGATTCCGATGATGAAAGAAAAACTGACATAAAAAATACGAGTAAAGGCTAAGAGTATCCAAAAAAATAGAAAACGAACAACATTCTTTGGACGAAACAAAATAATTCAAAACGATACAAAATATAAAGGAGGAAAAATTATAATAAATGTAAAATTGGATAAACCGAAAAACTGAAAACGGATTCAAAAATGATATTTCGTCATTATTTCAAAAAGACTTCATCAGAATGAGGAGTTTTTCAATAGTTCAGCATAGGAGGAAATAGATAATCAAAAATAATAAAAAGAGGAAGATGTCATAGGGGGAGAGAAAAAGAAAGATATATATATATATATATATATAGATAGATATATATCAGAGTGGTGGCGACAGGGGTTATTGGCAGTGACTAGGATCTATTTTTGGATCATCAAGGGGAGGCTACAGTCACCGTCAAGCATATCAAGTTTCATCAAAGACGTGACCAACAGAAATGGAATATCTGAATGAAAAAAATTTTTACTGTAAAATAGAACATGAAAGTAACGACTATACCAAATGTAATTGGTGCTCTTAGTACATTCACCGAAGGAATGGTACAAGGACTGGAGGACTTGGAAATAACAGGACGTGTAAAGATCATAAGAACTTCTGCATTATTAAGATCGGCCAGGATAGTGAGAAGTGTTCTAGAGAGTTGAGGAGACTTGCTGTCACTGAAAATCCTGTGAAAGATCATCGGCTACCGCTGATGTAAAAAAAAACTCACAAGGAGTAACAACAACAACAACAACAATAATAATAATAATAATAATAACAAGAAGAAGATGCTGGCAAATAGTGCATTTGCAAACCAGAATCTATTCTAGAAAATTAGACACCTAAAATTACCTGAGATTTTGAGTTACGAACGGGCCCCCTATCCCCGCCAAAAGATCAAACCAAATATTAATTAACAAGGACAGAACATCCCGTCAAGTGAACATAAAATCAAGTAAAAAGGTTGAAAAGTGCTGAATCTCGCCAGACAGCTGAAAAATCTTAAAACATCAAGGTGACAATTAAACTAATGGTCGGTGGTAACTTTGGAACAAATCTAATGGTATCAAAAAAAGAGGAACAGGAAATGAAAAGAAGTATAGACTACCATTGCGTAAAGTACTTAGAAGAGTCCTGGAGACATTTAGGAGACCTGAGGAGACTTCCTGTCACTCAGAATTCAAAGTAAAACCTCCAGATATTGTGAAAAACTTGCATAGTGCAAAAAAAAAACAACTATAATATATATGCGGCTAATATCACAGAAACACCAATAAAGGATCTGACAGTCGCAAAGAAATTGATAATAATTCTCATATTATAAACCGAATTGCCATGACCTGAAAATCCGGCAACCACTGCGCGTAACATGCAGAAGAACTGGATAGTTTTTCGACTTTATTAGGCCTCTTCAGCTGTGTATACAGTGATCTCACACACTGGAGATCGAACCAGCGACCACAGAATGAAGAGCCGAGAGTCTAGGACTAAGCCACTGGTCCACACCGCACACAAGCGAAACCAGATTTACTAGATATTGTAAATGCGTGGCCAATTAACCCGCTGTTCTTGTAATTAAATCCGTACTCTTACAGAGGACACGGTCACCTCCAGGGCTACGTCTTCCCAAGAGAACTGGAGATACGCATCCGCGTAATTATAACCTATTGGGAAAAGAAAAAGACATACATTATTTTTATTTTTCTAATTGAGGAATTATATATTATAAATTGAATTACAATGACCTGAAAATCCAGCAACCACTGAGCATTACATACGGAACAACTGGACAGTTGTTTCGACCTTATTAGGTTTCATCAGTTGTGTATACCGTGATTTCCCTGACTTAGATCTAATCAGGGACCACAAAATGCAGAGCCGAAAACTACTACTGAGCTACTAGTCAACATCACACACAAATTCAATTTATGATATATAATTACTTTTTTTTGTTGAAACTTTCTTCAATGTTTTGTTTTTAAACAATAATTTAAAAAATAATCAATGTATCTTTAAAAGTGTTATCTAATTTTTGAATGAATATACGTCAAACAAAAATTGTAAATTTATTGTCTGTTGTACATTTTTAAACGAGTCCTAGCTCATTTGTTTGCACGCAATTATATATATGATTTGTAAGTATATAGTTTTTAGGCAACACTTTTAAACGAACCAACGCTCCTTTTAATTGTTTCAACTATGACTATTCATTATTTGCCCACAGTTAAATGGTTTCAAATATTGTTATTTATTGATTGATTAAAGTTAAATCTTTTCAAGTATTACTAAGTAAATTATTAAATAGTTGACCGACAGATGGGACCCTTACGGTTACTACTACTCCAGGTTCGACTGGATCTAGTAGCTCTACAAAACTGAACTTTTCCAATCAGAAAATTTAGGACACTCCTAAAAAGTTTTAATCAGATGCAAAGATGCAGTCAAAGTCTTCTGCACCCCTAACCGACAAGGCTATGAGGTTAAAAAAGGACGAAAAGTCATTTAAAAATTGTTCCACAAAGAAAGACCTGATCAATGTGATGCGGAGATTTGGTCAGAGTAGAAAGATTTTTTATGCGTAATAAAAATGTATTGACAAAATTATTCGTATTCGATAGGACCTAGTGCCAAAGAAAACTCTTTAGAAATACTTATATAAAATTGTGAATATGAATATTCGATGAAGGTGATTCCCAAACCACTCAGCATAGAAGAACCTTAGACGGGTTGACATGCAGTTAAAATCAATAAATCAATAAATCAATGACACATTTCTTTTAATTTGTTACCTTGAGAATTCTAAGCGGAGAAGAAACTGTTCCCTTCTTTCTACTTAACAAGATATATCACATAAAAGAATAGAAATGCATCTTCTCATGCCAACGTTGAAAATCCGCTGAGGCTCTTTAATCTAAAGCTGAACAAAATCGCCTTAATAGTAGACATCATATTTCAGATGCTTCTTGCCTGAAAGCGTTCTGTCTTCTCCATTGTGCTTGTGGCCAGTGTCTATGCCTATGTTCAAGACAGGAAATCGAATAATGATTTTCAAGTCAGGCAGACCTTCTACTTTTTGATTACTCGCTGAGAATAATCTTTTCAGGTTCTACTTCCCTTCATTTGGATCCATGACAAAGAAATTTATAAACCACAAATGCGATAAATTGTAAGGCCAATCTATGTTAGAATCATCGATTTTTGCATGTTTGTATTATACGAAAGACAGTGTTTGTCAGTGCAACTGTATTAAAGCAATTTTCAATTCAATTTCCACTTTAAGTAATAGTGTGCGATATTCCGACATTATTTTTTTTTTCCAGGGGAGACAGAAATTAAATGTCAATCAAAGTGTATTTGTCTTTCACTCATTCAGTGGTCCGAAACCTACTTTAGTCAGAAGGGCGCCACTCATACGGTGCGTCTTGGCAGAGATTATCCCTCCAAAAGTCTACATCTAGTTCAAATTCTGTGTTTTTCCTTTTCCAAAATCGGTTGCCATATGTGACACTATAGAGCTTTGATGTGTTACTACTTAGGGTTTGATGTATGTGTATGTTTATGTGTATATGTGTACATGCGTATAATTTCAATTTGACCATCGGTATATATACACACACACATATATATATATATATGTCCATTTATGGTAAAGTGAATCTATGCAAAGGTATCTGACATAATGGACTTATATATATATATAAGGGTAGGCCAGATTAAAATGGATATGTATACATGGGTATGTATACATGGGTGTAGGGGTATGAGTGTTCATGTAGGGAGGTATCTATGCGGATGTGTGTGACACCATGAACTCCAAAGTAACCTAGTAAATATATATCCAGTTGCAAACATAATCAAATTGTTAGATATATGCGAATGTATGTGTCTGTAGGTGTAAGTATTTTCTGCGTTGATGCTAAGTGAGAAACATTGGGAGAAGCTAATCAATATCCGAAATCAGATAAGGTCGAAAAGTCACCTCCGGCCGTATCTTAAAAGATTTAAATTTTATAGTCATCCTTTTTAGAGTATCCTGGGGACATACAGTCAGGCAATATTTTATATTCTGCTTTATCGATGTTCTATGTCCAGATGTAGGGAAGATTTATCCTTGGATATAGACATGCTGTGAGCTGGTCCTTGGCAGTGAAAAGAAGCAGTTTTGTTCGAATGAACATAGCAGTTGTGGCAAGGTAGAATTCACGCTGCACACAAGAAAGGAGAGCAGAGTTAAAGTAAAGTACAGGCGTTTCACAGCCATCCACTTTCTGAGCGAGTTCAGCCGTTCAAATCTTGTGGTTGTCTTTTTTATTTTCTTTGTGACGTTGCTGTCTTCCTAGGCTCTTGCACTGTGATATGTAGAACGCAACAAATCGGGGTCTGACATCGTAGTCCTGGAAAATACAGCGACGTAACAATGAACAATGAGAAGACGCCAGGCCATCAGACTAGGTGGTTTCGTCACACGTATCATGTTTAAAAAACCCTGATTGCCCTATTTACCTATAGCTGGAGGGGGAAGTGATCGAATTTATACCTATACTGTTGCACTGTTGCCGTACTAAAGAGAATTTGGACTCTACCGTGGTAAAAGTTGAACGCAAGAAACATTATTTAATTACCCAAAGGTTGATTTACTACAACCACGTGTAGGTAGCCACCGGGAGATAGAAAGAGAGTATGGAAACCGAGACGACTGCATTAGCTAGACAAAAATAACCAACATATACTGGTGAGAAAAAAAAAGAGAGTAGCCAGAGACTTCGAATTTTTTCCTCGTTCTAACATGCTTGTCCACTGGGTCTTGTCAAAGGCCCCTTTGGAGTGCTCGAAAACTTTTGTCTCCCTACATCTTAATGGCAGGTATTCAACTATACGTCATTACCTCATCACGCTCACCCTTTCCATCCCAAAACACGAGTCATCCCCTTCCTTCCGCCTGGTGTCGGCAGGAGGGACATCCCCTTCTCCATGCATCGCACATAGTACAAGAATTTTTGGGGACTTCTAGTTTTCCCTTGTCTACAACAAGTCTACTACAACAAAAACCTTCCCGGGTCGATTGGAGACTGTGTGCCTTTTTATTTATTCATCTTTTTCTATTTCAATTTTCTATGAGCCGTTCAATTACGTAACATACCTTCTTAAAGGTATTAGTGAGTAGTACAAACAGTCTCGTTAAGGTTTTTCAAGCAGGTAGTAGAGTCCTCTACTATGACGGTAACCTTCATACCACCAGCGCCAACACCTTTTTTTGTTGGTAATTTTATATAAATTTTATATATGTCTTTAAAATAATTCTAATGATTAATGAGGATTGTCTTAAATCGAGGAGTAATAAAAGAAACATTTCTAATGTCTTATACATTAACAAATCAGTCAAATTATTCTATAATAAAAATAAAGTTACAGCCAAGAGGCTTCTTTTTTGAGATAGGAAATATTTTGAAAGCTTTCTTCGAAATAATGAACTTCTTAAGGTAAATATAAATTATGATAAATCTTTTATAAGTAGACAAAACAATTCGTTGAAACTTTGACTGTTATGCTAATCAGCAAAAAGTTCTCAGTAATTGCAATCAGCAAGTTGTGGCATCTTTTGATCGACTGTTTTAAATTGATGACACCGATTGCTATTAAAGCCGTATCAGATGTAAATCTATGTACTGAGACATAAAGTCAACTTTTACATTTTGTTGCTTATACTTCTTTGATGAACGGCGAATTTTGTTACTAATAATCATTGTATTTCTAAATGACATTTCTACGTTAGAAATATTCTGAATGACATTTCTAATGTTCTACATCCAAATTAGAAATATTTCATGATCTTTGTAAACTAGTATCTCTCATAGGAGCTAGGAATGCAACTACTTCAAAAAGAGCTGTTGTTATATTCTTTTGAGCATTTCAATACAGTTAGAATTTGAAGAAGCAGCAGATAATTTCTAAAGAATTTGATCTCCAATATCAATAAAGATTGTGTGAACTTAAAGTAGATTCCCCTTTCTTCCGTCGAATTTTGATGATTAATCAAAAGCCTATCGAAAAGAAGTTTTCTTAAACTGAAATAAGAGACAAATTGTAAGTGAACTATTTTTTTATCAAATATAAACCGGTACCAATAAATAAATATAATAAAAAGTGTTGTTTTCTATTTACCACACTCTTATCAATGAATAAATCGTCTGAAACAAATAACAGAAACTGTCTTTGAGGAAAGTTGAATAGAAATCCCGTTTTCTAATATTCATCACCGAAATAAGAAAAGATAATTTGTCATGTGCTTTCACTATAACTATATAAAGGTCATTTAAAGACACTTGGATACCAGGGAATATTTTATATTCAACAAATGGATATGACACCTAATCAAAGTTTTCGTCGCTGATTTTCTTATACTATAAAAAGTAATTTAAAAACGTGTTTTGAAAGTTCTTAAAAATATTTGCTCGCAAATTCTATTTCTTTTTCTGGTGTCCAAAGGTCAAAATTACACATATATACAAAATGGATAAAAAATCAGAAACACACACACACACACACACACACACACACACACATATATATATATATATATATAGAGAGAGAGAGAGAGAGACGATCGTGATATAATTATTTCCGTTGTAAAAAATTAATACAGTGACCTGTGTTCAAATCCTGGAAAAGGCCATTTTCATTTCCCTAAGCGCTAATATTCTTGGGAAAGATATGTATCCAACTATTCCCTCATCTATATTAAATAGTAGCGCAGATTAAGTAATTTAACTTTGGTATGGGAAATAGTTTAGGGGAAAGAAAACTGTATTCAAACCTGTTCAACTTTGTTTTAAAATCCTGCTCATGCCGAGAGCTTATATGTATATATATCTATATCTATCTATCTATCTATCTATCTATCTATCTATCTATATATATATATATATAAAGGATGAATACATTAGTAGATAATTTTGTTACGGTAAAGATATAGCGCTCACCTGTTGTAAGTAGATATTTGTGTGGTTTAATGAAAACCAGCTTGACAGTATTAAGCGTGTAATAAATATGCAATGTCAGCTTTGTTTACGAAACATGGAAATGAAGAAATTTCTTGAAAACTAGTCCTGGCTTATACAAAGATCACTTGATAGATATATGTTAGAAATAACACTAGACAGAAAAAGGTCAACGGGGACAAGAGAGAAGATGAAACTAAGAGATAATATAGAATTATTTAAGAGCCATAAATAAAAGCAAACAATATAAGTGACAAGAAAAGATGATAACAATCGTATGAAAGGTTAACTAGCAGTACTCAAATGAAAAACAAACACAGCAGAAGAAGGTGATGAGATCGAATAGAAGAGTTTAAAGGCAAATGATGGTACAAATTGTATAGTTTATGGTTGTCAATTTATGATTTGGGAAAGGTCTTTGTGCAGCAGTAGATGTACCATGATTAATGGTCATAGCTTCCCCTGACAACAATATTGACTCACCACTCGTGCTAACGAAATATAAAACAAAGATCACACAGTCATTCATGAGATGAGGGCTTTATGTCAAATGTAGTACCATGCGAGTTGGCAATCATTACTTGAAGAGTCAATAAAAAAAAACAACACATTCAAGTTCTGGATTATGTTCTAATTTCACCAATAGAAAATATGTTTGATGATTAAGAATTGCCTGATAAGGATCCAACCTTTAAGCCTGATTTGTCAAGAGCAATTCAAAAGCTAGAAGCCATTTCATTCGAAGAAACTACTTTGTCATAAAAGCCAGGGAGTAGCAACAAAATACTGTTTTGTTTTGTTTTGTTTTGTTTTCTTGGTGTTTCAATAATTATTGTCAGGGGAAGCTATGACCATTAATCATGGTACATTTACTGCTACACAAAGACCTTTCCCAATAATTATTCTTCAATAATTTGTTTCTTCATTTTATTGAAAAGAAGTATCGATTATAATTTAGAATACTTATAAAAATGCATTAAAGGTTTGTTCCATGAAATCATATGGATTGGTTATTAAAGAAAATAGGTTTTCTCTCAGATTTGGGTTTATTTTATTTTTCATAGATTATAAATCACGATAGAAGTGTTGTCTAAATGTGGTTCGAAAGGTTGCATATAAGAGATGTTCAAAAAGTAAGATACGATCATTCAGTAATCCAACCTGTTCATCACTGTAAAAGTAAACATTATGCCTATGTTACCGGTACTACTATGTAACTTTCCCTCAGGGGCGCCATCATGATTGAGGAACAAATTCTATTGGTCTACAAACGCATATATACGCTCAAAGAATCTTGCAACATGCAATTGCAGCCACGAGAGCATCTGCTATATAACATATGACATGGATTTTCGGTTCGTTCTTTGTGACCTCGTGTGCTTTGACAAGCTGTCACGTTGTGATTAGTAAACAGGAGAGCACTTCAGGGCAGTCGAGTCTAACAGGTGTATAACCGGAAGGAGACCACGCGATGAGAACCACGTGGTCAGATTTAGATAGAGTTCAGAGAATTGGGAGTCTAGCCAGGGACACGCAGCCGAGCAGAGGTGTCTCGGCTTGCAAGTGGGTGCAAGCGTTAGCACCCCCTGGCTCTCAGAAAAAGGTATGCGACAAGAAGTTCCCTCTCTGAGTACATGTCTCTCCATCTATCTCTCAACTAACAACAAACTGATGAGAGATATATTTCTATAAAGAAGTGTTTAGTTCGTTCATTGAATTGCGTATTATCATTATGGCTATACAATATAATACACGATTTGGTGCTGAAGGTCAGTTCATGCCCACATGGCATGATTTCGAACCTGAGTTTAAACCTAGACGGTCAAGAAAGCGGCCGATATAGATGTTGACCAATAGAGGAAAAGACAGGAAGAAAACGAAAATAAATGAGAAGAAACAATTTGAAAATGCGACAAACCTTGGAGGAAAGAAGGGAAACCAAGAGAAAATCGAGAACAAAAAGCAGAATTCAACACATCAAGAAAATTTGAAATGAAAAGCTGGAATGAAACCGATAAAAGAAGAAAAAGAATAAGCAAGAAACTAGTATTGTATTGTCATGGTCGGAATAAGTAAGAATGAAGAAATGATGGCTGGATACGAGCCATGCTTTTGTAGAGATACTTGCTGAAAGAAAAAAGAAAAAAATTATGGTCATTTTGCATTGGAAAAATGGTTGATTTTGTTGAAAAATGGAGCAAGTGAATTTGACGGTGTTGGTATTTTGAGTTTCCATATGTTGGGAAAATATGTGCACTTTTTTCTAGACTAGGGATTCAGGTCGAATTAAGAAAAGAAGAAAGAATATAATGGGAAAAGTTTGATTTATGAACCATGCTTGTTTTGTGGAAATACTTGTTAGAAATTGAATAAACGGGGGGGGGGCACGAACGCATAGTTACTGTGTTATGGTAAAGACAGAGAGAAGCAGATATAAGGTTTAAAAAAATAGTGAATGAGCGATTATTAAAAAAAAAAGAAAAAAGAAAAGAAACTTGAACACTGTTGAAAACAGCATAAAAAAGAAAGAAAGAAAAAAAAAAATGAACATTTTTAGGAAAATAGACAGTGCATAGGTTAAATAAAAGAAAAACTGAACATTTATTTGAACTTTGTCAAATTTAATTGTGGACATATTCAAATATTGTTTTGATTTGTTGAGAATAGTTGAAAAATTAGTCAAAAAAAGAGTTTGTTTGAGTTTAAAGGCGACATAAGAGTTTTTTTTCCATTTCATATTATGAAATTTTATGTAAACCATTAATAGGGGATTCGATATCAAGTTTACGTAGATTTTAAAATCTATGTTGATTCTAAATTTTTTTTTGAAGATTAGGCTTTCGTGGAATTGGAAATACTTTTTTTTGAAGTTTCTGTTTTCGAGCAAATCACGGGCTGACACGAGAAAAGGACAGAGATTCATTCAAGTTGTATTACGGATTGTTTGGGGACATACGGTAGGAAATAATTCTATAGAGGAATTCACCGTCCTGTGGATTTGTTAGAAGGCTTGTGAAGGCAAGATTTTTCAGATTGGAGTTCCAAATTGATGGAATTAAGGAAAGAAAGGGGTGGTGTGCTCCTATATTTTGTGGATGATGTCTTGGATCTTTCAGTTCCGATGATTTTTTGGATTTGTGCGTGATTCGGTGAAGTGAAACGGATTTGGAAAAGGCAAGGTACCTGTATCTTAGTAGCCACGAGGGTTCCTGATTAAATTGAAAAAGCTACTCGGTAAGGGTGTGATCAGGTAAAGCAAATCCCTCAAGGGTTTACAGACAAATAGGCACGGTAACGGAAAATTAATTATGAAAATCTGAGTAACACATTGCTAATAAATGTTTTTGCATGGTCTATTTTAAGTGGTTTACTGCATGCGTGTCAGATTGTGATACATTTGGATGTATTGTTATTTTATGGAATTGAGATGCATTGTTTTGGGCCATGATTTTTATGGATTTATGATGAATGTTTTGGGCCTTGAAGCTATTGTTTTTTAGTTTGTTGAATTCTCCAGTTGAACATGTGGAGCGAAGAACTGGGGCGTGGTCATGAGGAATCCAGGTGAAATGTATTGCTGGAACAACCAGGGTCACAAGGTTTGTGACCAGGATTTGTGACCAGAGTATGGTCCTTTTATGGTTTTGAGATTCTTCAAGGAATTGCAGAGGGTCCAATTGTGTTTTTGGAGGATGTGAGATGCATCTATATTGTACTTTGATGCATGCTGGTCGGGATAACCAACCGTGCAAAGAATAGCATGAAATAAATTTGGATAATAATTAGACTGCGCAAGTGTTACATAGTGGAAAAGTCACCGTTAAATTGTTTTAAGATTGTACTATTTTTGCTGTTGTTCCAGTAGTTTTGATTTTGTTTTTGTTTTGTGTGAGGTGTTGAGAGAATATGGAGAGACGTGAAGAAAATGTCAATACGTGGACAATTTGAAAAATGGTATACAGATGAATGTTATATAACATATGACAGGGATTTTAAGTTCGTTCTTTTTTACCCCGTGTGCTTTGTAAAGCTGTCACGTTGTGATTAGTAAACAGGACAGTACGTCAGGGCAGTCGGGTCTAACAGGTGTATAACCGGAAGGATACCATGTGGCGAGAACCACGCGGTCAGATTTAGACAGAGTGCAGAGAATCGGGAGTCTAGCCAGGGACACGCAGCCGAGCAGAGGCGTCTCGACTTGGAAGTGGGTGCAAGCGTTGGCACCCACTGGCTCCCAGAAAAAGGTATGGGACAAGAAGAGGTCTCCTCTCTGAGTATATGTCGCTCCATCTATCTCTCAACAAACAACAAACTGTGGGCCCCTTTCAAGAACAAAATAAGAGATATATATTTTATAAATATGTGTTTCGTTCGTTCATTGAATTGCGTATTATCATTATGGCTACACAACACATCTGTACAATCGCTTCCTTTATAAATGGTTTATGAAAATCTGAATGAACCATGTTAGAACTATGTGGTAGGCGCTGCAAAACACCCTAAACATATCAACCAATGTGCCAGAAGCTGTTTTCCTCTGTCGACTTCTTTAGGGCCCAACAGGATAACTTTTTGTAATGCCTTTATTTTCCCTAATTATATTATGAACCAACGATTTTCGAAAAATTAAGTTCCACAGAAACATCATGACGTATGCATCGTCTATCAAAGTTGAATTAAAGGATCAACGAGTGCAATGTTTTCTTCTGCAGCTGATAAATATGAACGCCTAACACGCGGTCTACCCACGAAGTTTCTGTTCTCAATCGGGAACACAATACACCTTAACGATTCTAGCTTCCGTCTCATTTTATCACACTCGCCATTCATTGCAACATTTTCACTATGAATACTTGTTAAATTTTTCCACATACTATGTAAAATTATTATTTTATAACACATGTCTATGTTTATCAAGTACGGCATACTCCAATATGAAAATTCCAGAGAGTTTGGGTGCCAATTTGAGAACAGATTTAGCATCATAATTATTAAAACTAAATTCTCAGTTCACGTCATGATGTTAAGGGTAGTCACTAGCAGTTGTAACGTATGGCCTCCTCTCACCTTCTCACATGACCTAAGACTCAATACAGAGGCTTATATCAAGTGCCTGGAGGAGGTAGTGCAGTTCTGAAACCAGAGAGTAGCTGCTGGTGGACCCTAGTCAGGCAACAGAGCTCTACACTATACCATATAAGTAGGAAAATCCAGTTTTAGCTGTGAGAAAATTTCTGCAACAACATCACCCTTTACATCTGGTGGACAAATTCCACAGATTACAGTCACGTTTATAATTATATTTGGGGCACGGTTGAGCGAGTGACCAAACAAATTTAGTGCAACATCGATGATGAACTGAGGGCAACGATCACGTCAGAATTTAACAATTTAAACAAAGAGATTGTCAGAAAAACTTGCAAAAGATTCTGAAGTCATTTAGAGGCCATGATCGAAGCCAATGTCGATTTCTTTTAATACATTTAATGTATTTCAAAATATTTTCATGTGATTTGGTAAACATACCGGCTAAAGAAAGATCTCAGTCTTATTTTGATTTTCGCATAATTTAGTTGACACTGTACTTATCGTACTCCATTGGTCTAATGAGTAGAGTGTTCGCCAATGGTCCAGGAGATCAGGGTTCAATCACAGGTCGAGTTATACCAAAGACTCAACAAAATGATACTTGATGCCACCTTGCTTAACACTCAGCATTATAAGGTACGAATCAAGGGTAAAGTGGAGCAATCCAGGAAAAGAGTAGCGCCCTCTCCTACAGCTCGGTATAGTAGCTATTGAAAAGGGTGGGTTCGAGTTACCCTTTACTACGTTCGACAACTATATATATATATATATATATATACGTTTGTGTGCATGTGTGTGTATTTGTGTTTGTCTATAAGAATGTATACCTATGTGAGCATGTATGTGTATTTGTGTACATGTGTATATATGTAGGGGGGAATTTAGCTTTGTTTATTGAAATATTGAAGTTGTCAAATTTCTAAGTCCGATCCTGTCCTGAAAAAGGGATTTAAAACTTATTCCCGTTGATATTGACGATTTTTTTCCTAATATCTTCCACCGTTCATTTTGACATTCCTATTTTTTTTTTGTTTTTTGTTCATCATGTTACTTATGCATTTTTCTTTTCCCTATCTATTAATCAAAAAAGTTTGAATTAGTTTTTGTCTTCAATAAAATATAGTAAAAGAAATATGTTGTTTTTATTGATTTTCTATTCAATTTTTAATCAAAATTTCCCATATTCTCAGAATTGTATTAAAAACAAATGAGTATTCATTAAGATTAAATTAGTGTCTTCATTAATTGAAATGATAAAGTTGTATGTCTTCTAATTTAATTAGTTAATGAGGTTTGAAATATTTTACAGTTATCAGTTAAATAGTCAGAAATTAGGGAGAGACGTAGAGTAAATATTAAAATCCATAATTTATTTCCTGATTATAACCAAGCCCATATTTTGAAAAAATATCTTTTTGTTATATAGTATCCACCATAAGTATACCGAAAAGATTCTTTTAAATAAAACTTAATTTTCTTTTCAACCCCAGTTACTTGGATTTCTATTATTTAACCATTTCTCGTGAAACAATATGTATTCAATATGTATGTTCTGAGGTATTATTTATAACCAGATTCTACAGCCCTGTGACTCAGAAAAAAAATATGAATTTCAATGATCTCAGTAAACTGAAATAAAATTGTACATTTCAACGAGGGCCATTCAATAAATTAAATGATCTTTTGAAAAGAGCAAAATTTTTTTTTTCAAAATATTTTCTATGAATTGTTTAGGATTGGTTTCTAGAAAAACTTATTTTAATCTTGCTGAAATTTTTCTTTTGGGACAATTCAAAATTGCAGCAAATCAATGTGTTTCAAGCTTCAGCAGACATCTATCATCATATTTCTTGAGGCTGAGAAATGCAATCATAGAAACTTACGTCAAAATGTATAATGTGAGATGTGTACGGAAAAAACATATTTTAAGCAAGAAATGTTTACAAACAGAATTAGCTTGGGCTTGCCACTGCGAGCCATAGTTGAAAAGAGAGAGTCAATGAAATGAAAACACACTGACTCTTCGGTAAAGAAAAATCCAGGACGCAGCAGTCAGTAAAGAAGGTCATACTGACAATCTTCTAGGACAGGAAAGGACCCATCTGAATTTATTTTATTAAAAAATGTGCAACTGTAAACAGATCTTCCTACTTAAAACTCCCATTCAAATTTCAGCTAATTCATTGAAGGTGGGGGCAAACGCGGTACAATAGTGGTCACCGTAGGAAATGAAAACAGTGACTCGAATTCAAATTTTGTACAATGATGTTTGTATTTATCATACAGCTAATTTCACACTAGAACTTAAAAGAGGATCTGAACCAGTTGAAAGGAAGAAGACAGAGTGAAAATGTAAGAGTTGGGTTCTTAAGGGAATTTTAATTGCTTAAATATTATTTCGAGACCGAAAAGTTAAGATGACTTGGACAGGTAGTCGGGCTCTGGTAAGAAAACCTCTAGTTTATTCCTGATGTGTCGGAGAAGGCTACGGATTTGTTCTTATCAAAGAAATGGCCAGGAAGGTCTGATAAAATGATTTTGATTACATTATATCGTTTGGGCAACTAAAATTTCGAGTCAAAAATTAGTGGGTGCTTTTGAAAATAGTCAGAAATGTGATAGGAGAATTTTAATTGCTTAACGTTTTCTATTTAGAGACAAAAAATAAAGGAAAAAGACGAGATGGAATGAAGAGGCCATCTCGGTCGTCTCTGAGATTATCAGAAAATAATTAAATTGGTTGTTGATCTGATAGGACAATTTTGGATAAATAATCTTTGGCATCTTCCGTTCGAAAACTAGATTCGTCACAAAAAGACATTTGTGCCCATTCAGGAATCACTGCCAGCTTGATAGAGAGAAAGCGAAACAAGGGACCCCAAAGACGAAACTAATTCTAGTTGAAGGTCAGAGATACAAATTAGATTGGATTCGAAATAGTGGATGCTGCTCTCAGAACACCAAAATTTCCAAAATTCAGAAAAAAACATATATAAACAGGAGTTTTTGACATCTCAGACAGAGAGTCTGAAAGTTCGAAGACCCAGAGAGTAAGAGAGGGGGGGAGTCGTTCTTCAACCAAGACTTTGTTCCTGGCTTCCAATACTAAAGACTTGTCTTAATACTAGACTATTTAAAACCTATGTTTAACATTTCAATGTCGCTTGACACTGGAAGGGATAAAACAGCTTTAGAGAAGAAACCATATAAAGAAAATTCTTGTTACGTTTCTCATCCGTTTTGATTTTATTGCTTCTGTTTTTTGTGTTAGAGGATTGTTTTAATGTAATCGCTGGCTGTCGACCTGTTCATCACTTCAGGGACTTCACAAAGCAAATATCTCAAGTTATGTGATAAAAATACATGGGCGGAAAGGTAGATGGTTATGAGGAACACCGACACAGTAAAATCAAGTGAAACTTTCCCCCAAAAATACGATATTGGCGCTGGCTCTTCATCAAAGAGTTGTATTTGTGTCATACTAATATCTTTTTAAAAGGTTATGTATCCAAATATTTACCATCCAGCTATAGACAAATAGTAGAGCAGACTAAGCTCTTTAAGCTTCATATGGCAACTGATTTAGAAGGAAAACTCTGAATTCATACTTGTACAACACTGTTAAATACAAAATGACCTTGTATCAAATCCAGCAGAAGGGTTGTAGAACATATTCATTGAATTAACCTCACACACACACACACACACACACACACATATATATATATATATATATATATATATACCTTCTTTAAACAAAAAATCAAAGACCGGTTATTTTAGAATTTTAAGTTTATTTCCATCCTGTTTTGTGTTTCTGATGTAAACCAAAAACACGAAGAAAGATATAGTAGGACCTCTTCAGATCCAATGGACAAATAAAACAGAATAGACACGGGGAGGGCAGAGAAGGGAGAGAGGTGAAGAGTTACCTCCTCGTTTTTTTTTAATTTCGTTTTTTATTTACCTATTTATTTTATTTTCAAAATTCTTCCGTCAGTTGGAATTATGGTAATTTAACTTTTTTCTTTATTTTAAAGAAAGTATTGCTCTGTAAAATTAATTACATTGAGCTCTCTACCATGAAAATTTAAATGTTCAGCTCTTGAATGATTTTCTTGTCCTGAAGGAATTACTCACAACTCTGGTTTAACTGGACTGAATAATACTATATATATATATATATATATATATATATATATATATATATATATATATATATATATATATATATATATATATATATATATATATATTCAAGAGTACTCCATATTCATATAATTGGCTACGGCTTTTTCATGGTGTAAAATTTGTAATAAATAATGTCTAATGATATCACTTTTTACAGAAAAATATTCCATTACAAATATTTAA
This sequence comes from Sepioteuthis lessoniana, assembly GCA_963585895.1. Lineage (NCBI taxonomy): Eukaryota > Metazoa > Mollusca > Cephalopoda > Myopsida > Loliginidae > Sepioteuthis > Sepioteuthis lessoniana. The sequence goes on along the minus strand of OY757907.1, from coordinate 4,332,678 downwards.
AAAAAATGGTATATTTTCTTTAAAAGGACATTAACCAATTATAACACAAATCGGTTGAGTTGTAATTATGTATGTTTGAATTGTAGCAAATAAGCTCCAATTAACTATTATTAAATCTTTTTTCATTATTCTTGTTTTCCATGAAAAGTCTTTATTGGATATAAAGATTAAATTTCAATTCAATGATCTTTCTTTTCTTTTCTTTATTTTTTTTCATCATGATATTACAGAAGAATATTGAATTCATCCAATAAATTTTTTTGTCTACCCTTTCTTTTTTCGTTGTTGCTTATATCACATTTTGGCCGATCTGATTTTCTTTCTTAGTCATATCTTGCTAAATTTTCTTCTTCTTCTTCTTCTTCTTCTTCTTCTTCTTCTTCTTCTTCTTCTTCTTCTTCTTCTTCTTCTTCTTCTTCTTCTTCTTCTTCTTCTCACGCAATCATCTCAAGAAGAATAATTAACAGATCCAAATGACAAAACTTCCAAGTGAGTTAATTACTCTCACAACACTCAAATTGCACGATCATGTATCCTAGAAAATGTAGCATCAAAATCTTTTGTCGTGAATGAAAAAATTAAAACAACAAAAATGTTAGACGGTGGTAATAATAATAATAATAATATTAATAATAATAATAATAATCACTGTCAAATACAGAATGAATTGCACTAACCGCTATTTTTCACTTTTTAACGTCTTTTGATTATTTTTCAAATAACACTGAATTGTGCATTAGGATTATTAGAGAAGTATTCTTTTAACAATATACCCTAACACCATAATTAGAGATTTCCCGTTTTATTTTTGATTACTTCACTTTCTTCAATTGAATATAGTAAGCCCAATACCTTCCTTCAATCAAGAATACTTCAAGAATTAATCATCTAGTTGGGTGGAAGAATGTTTTCCGTTAAACAAATATAAAGATGTTAGTCATTATAGTTTGTTAAATAAAGAAAATTTTCAATCAGAATTCAAACAATTTTCAGCCGTGAGAATGTTTCCCTTTATGAATTTTTTAGTCAATCTAATGAAAAGCAATCCCCAAAATAATATCCAGCCGCACTAAATTAAAAGAACATAAATGGTTCTTATTGTTTTTCTCTATAAAAATACATATAACTTTTATACTGGTATTGCATATTGCAGGTTCAATAGCATTGTCTGAATTCAATTTTTCTAGGTCCAGGTCTGACACCATAGGGAAATATTGTTGGTCTATGAAATAAATATTTAAGAAACACTTTCGAATCATCTATAACAGATCTTAAATGTCTTCATGAACCGTGAATTGATAAGAACCAGAGAAAATAATAAACCAAAAAATGCTTTCGTCAGATTTTGATGATATCAACACAATTATTTTTATTCATATTGGCTAAATAGAATGATAGTAAAGCAAATAAATTGCAAACTTGATGAAGAGTGATGTTCGATTCAATAATCTACGACTGCATCACTTAGATTTGTGACATAGATAGGAAACAAAGGAGCAATGTGAAACTTCTGAAAAACATTTATCCGATTAAAAAAATGTCGGATTAGTAGGTGTAAGATTTATGCTAAGATATTGAAAAACTATAAATTCATTGCTTTATGATGCCTTTATAGTAATCTCTATATTAATCTTTTCTGTTGTTTTCTTCGTTTTCAGAGAAAGTGACTCTCGTCAATGTTCAACTTTATATAAATAGCTTTGATTCCATCAATGAACAAACAATGGTAAGTGAGAACCGATTTGTTTCATTTATTTTACCTTGTAAAACCATTTCACATAGAAGTTTTTGTTTGACTTCATAAATATCACAAATGATATGAATAAAGAAGCGTTTTTAAAGGATCTGGCAAATAAGATATCTTCAAAATGACGTTGTGTAATCTAACAATGACCACTCATCATAAAAATATGATTTTGCAAAATTTTAAATTTTAGATATATTTTAATTTTTCTTTTACAGCGACTTATGTTTTATTGTTTACTTGACTCTTACTATTACTTACTTTTTTCCCAAGTTTAAAGAGAACATGTTGTAATATAGCGAAGGATTGTAATTAATTATTTTAGTTTATCGTTTTATTTTTGTGACAAGGCCAAAACTTCGAGTTTAACTTCGTAATTGCAAGTTCGAGTGGAAAGGTCAAGCGGAAGGACTGTGAGTGCATTCGATGTCAGCTTTTGTCATAATAAAATTTTATTTTGAAATCGGCGGTGGACAGGGTATTAAAGATAAACATTTTGGGGTGAGATGTCAGTTGATATTTGAATGACGTCACTGAAAGTTCAAATACGTGTTATCAGATTGATTGAGGGAATAATTAGCCGAATAAAGAAGAGACTAAGATGCAATGTCAGTTGATTAGCAGTCGGTTCAACGGTCAGTCGGTGAATTGGCGTGGGGTATTTTCCAGTTTAAGTCCGGTAGGAGGTTGAGACGAGCAGCCCCTTTCGCAGGTATGGCCTGGTGTGTGGTTGTCGTCACACCTGCCATGGGTGAACCTTTCAGCATCTCTATGGACAAGTAATTCTTTTTTATTCTCTCTCGTATCAGCAAACTACACTGAATGGTGTAGACCATAATAAATTTTCATATCTAGAAAACAACTGTGTCGCTAGGAATTTGTGTACGTTATGACTTTCGACCAGTAGCGTAACACTTCTACGTTTACATGATCACATAGCGTTATTATATCTTACATTTATATCAGCTAAATTTGTAAATGATTTTACATGATAAAAGAAAACTCCCACATTTATGCTTCATTTAACACAATGATATAGAATTATCTTGGAGACTAAACAACTACAAAGCTTTGCTTAATTCGAAATAAATATTTAAAAGAAATTAGAAATATAACGTAGCATTAAATTTCCGAGTTGTTATATGCTCACAACTTCAATTAGCAACACCCATTTCCTCACTTCGTTCTACCGACCCGCGTCACATCTGTGCCTCTCCTTGTCACCATCTTTGTTCCTATAGTTCATCGTTTTTACTTTCATCTTATAATAGCAACACTCCTTTCCTCACTTCACTCTACCGTCACCGTGTTACTTCTGTGCCTCTCCTTGTCACCATCTTTGTTCCTATCATTCATCGTTTTTACTTTCATCTTCTACTTGCAACACCCCTTTCCTCACTTCACTCTACCGTCACCGTGTCACTTCTCTGCCTCTCCTTGCCACCATCTTCGTTCCTATCATTCATCGTTTTTACTTTCATCTTCTACTCGCAACACCCCTTTCCTCACTTCACTCTACCGTCACCGTGTCACTTCTATGCCTCTCCTTGTCGCTATATTTGATCCTTTCATTCATCGATTTACTTTTTTCTACCGTCACCGTGTTACTTCTCTGCCACTCCTTGTCACCATCTTCGATCCTATCATTCATCGTTTTTACTTTCATCTTCTAATAGCAACACCCCTTCCCTCACTTCTCTCTGCCGTCACCGTGACACTTCTCTGCCTCTCCTTGTCGTCGTCCTCGTTCCTATGATTCATTGGTTTTTACCTCCATCTTTTACTAACAACATCCATTTCCTCACTTTGCTCTTCCATCGACGTGTTGTTCCTGTTCCTATTCTTGTCACCATGTTCCTTTTATACGCACATGTTTTTCCTTGTGAAAACGTTGATCTGAGTGACCTCAGTATTCGGTCGGGAATCAGAGCGCCAATCATTGTGGAAATCGGCTCTGTTGACAATTCTTAGGTGACTGAAGTTATTTTATTTCTAACCTTCTAACCTTTATCTGAGTACGTGACTTCATCGACTTATGAAATGAAAGACACGTTCTCAAACGATCTCAGGGTGATCACATGTTATTCATCCCAAGTAACACGAAATGGTCCATTTTACATTGTTTTAAACTAATATTAACTACCTTCGAAATAATAGATTAAACCAATTTTTTAGTTAATATAACAAACTGAAACTATATTCTTAAAAGCTTCATTTCACTGAACTTGGTGACCCAGAACAAAACCTGGCTGAAGTTGTTTGCGTTTTAATTTGCGATAATGTCATTGAGAAAACAATGAATCCATCTCTTCTTCTCCTAGCTATGATAGTAATGCAAATTAGGCCCTTTAATGTTAGTAAGACCACCAGTCTAGGGAAATGTAAACGATGATTTTAAACTAGATTAATCCCACTTAAAAATGGTGGAGTGGATGGGTAAAAGTAGCATTTTTTTTATTCTGCCACTCAGGCTTTTTTTTATAATCCAGCTCAAATAGAGACCGATAAAACTAGAGAGAAACATACAACTAGCTTGGCTACAAAACTATATACTGCAAAATTGACCCGGATTTAAAACTTGTTCAGAAGTTTTTAAAATATCAAATTTTTTCTCGTGATGAAAGTTTTAATCAATGAAAAATAATTGATTTTAGCATATTTTTTCAATTAATAATGTTTAAAAAAATTATTACGGTAAAGATAAAAATCATTAATCTCTAAGGATTTTAAAATTTAAAACACTTACTATTCCAATTTACTGCTTATTCCTTTCTTTTCACTTTCTGCTTTCGGAGAGTAATATTTGTGAATTTAGTGGTTTAATAATTTGCGATAACGTCAATAATGTCAAGAAATTTTATTGATTTAATGAATTAAAATTTAAGAAATATTGTTTTTTCAGACTTGTTGAATATATTTATATCCCTTTCACGAATTTTCTGAATGAACTGAAGAACTTTGAATAAATTTATTGAAGGATTTACATGATTAAAAAAGAGGAAAAGAAGTAAAATTTAAAGTCATAATTATGCAGCATTGTATCCTTTAAATTATTATTTAAATTCTTGTGTACAAGAAACTAAAATATTCATTAAAAAGAGTGAGGTTGCAGTTCGATTATCAGAATGAAATTAACGAACCGAGATCGAATTCCGGTCGCTTATGTTTAGCAAGCACTAATCTCATCGGAAAGGTGTGAATCCATTAGTTATCTCCCAATGGACAGTAGTTACCACAAAATGTCTCATCCCTGACATGCTGCGTTGATTAAGAGAGTAATGAATAAATATACACACCCGCACACGCAAGTGTGGACACATAGATCAATACTGTATGGTGTATGTCATTTTGACGACTTTTGCAATCATCAAAACGACTGCCATTCCTTTATGCACTATCCCAATAGTATTCAGGTGATTATGAGAAAGATGAACCATTTTATGTTGGTTTTTTGCTTTATGTTTCATTGTTTCGGTTTGGTTTCTGATCGCTTTTACGATGAGTTTATTTATGAGGACATTTCGACATCGAGCAAGTTTTTTTTTTCTAGCTTAGAAGATCAGGGTGTCAAGGGGATATTGTCTTATTGTTTTTACCATTGATTACTTTCCTGGCGTTTGGTGTATAAGTAGGAATATTTTCTTTTGCATAGTTTGTTTGGATTTTTTTTTTTTTTTTTTTGGTTTGGTCTTGATTTGTTTAGTTTTTTTTTCCGCTTAGGTTTTCGTTTATATGACTTTTTAGGGTAAAAGTTACACTGTATTTAAATGTTTATCTTTTTCCTCCTTGCTAATTTTTTTGTAGCAGTTTTAAATGATGGTTTTCCAATAAAGCCTGAGTGAAAAAAATCCTCATCACGTCTCAAGGACTCTTCGAAATATTCTAACTAATCTTTATAGTGTTGTCATTAAGATAGTCCCAATTCTTCAGGTGATCTCCAATTCTTCTAGTCTCCTTACCTGGCCTTCAGCGACCGTTCCAAGGGCTCCAACTACAATTCATGTCACTGTCATCTTCATATTCTACAGCTTTTTCAGCCCCCTGGATATATCCAATTATTTTTTCCCTTACTTTTGTTGTTATTCTGAGGTCCACTGGAACTACAAAACCTGCAAAATAACAAGTTCTTTTCTTATTGTTGGCAAATACTTCGTCCGTTCTTCTGTACTGGATAGTATAGAATACACATTTTTAGCCTTAAAATAATCAACAATAACTTACATAAGAACATTCTAGAAATTTTGGATCAAAATCCTATTAGCATTGAAGTTACATTTTTATATTTTTCAACCAATCAGTTAAAAACATAGAAAAATAACATTCTTGAAAATCCGGATCAGAAACTAATTAACAGAAAATTTTTAGGCTCAAAAACAAATAAGTAAAAATACGAATCTGATGGGTCAAGAAATGTCTACGCGCTTGAATTTTAGGACCCACAATAAAACTATTTTTGATCCACAACTAAAGTATAAATAACGAAGAATTTAATCAACCAGGTCATATTCGGTCATTCAATCCGTTTCTTCCACAGCCAAAAAGTTATTCCGCCTACTACCAAAAAGACTTTTCACTAAAGGTCATGAACGAACAGCAGAGTGCTGCGATTAAGACTCAAAGGGAAAGGCTTGCGACTTTCTTTCACCAATGCGACACGTTGTCGCCAAAATCTTAAGAAAACACACGTGCCGATTTAATGAAAGCAAAGACCCCTACTTACGGTCCATCATTCATATGTACACACACACATACCCATATATGTAAGTGAAGACAATTATTTTTACCCTACTAATTCGGCCAACTATGGACCCATTTATCTGATAGACTTTATTGACATGTAAATACACACACGCAGGTGAACAATCTTATTTTCATTTAACTGGCCATAACTGTATTTCTACAAAAGGCCGCTCGTACATTATGTTTCTCTTTAATTTTTATTCCTGTTTTGTTATGAATATTAAATTGTTTGTTTTTTAATGTTCATTGTTGTCATATTCCATTTGTTTTACGTGTTTGTAAAATCTGTGTTGTATTTGTGGTGGAACTAATCGTGAAAGTAATACCCGTAAAATATGGACGAGAACTCACTCTCACTCGCTACAAATTGGAGAGTAACATATCCACTAAACAATAAGATGCCCCTACTACAATAGGTTGTTCCGTTTGTGTTTCAAAGTTCAGAAAGTTCTATGCATCAGAATTTCTAGGATAGATTCTGGTTTTGCATATAGCAATATGACTGCATATTCAAATGTTCATCCCTTGTACAATTCCTAGTGGACCCCCTTTCCCACCTAGTCGTACCTAGTCTTGCATTCGTTTTGCACTCGTTTGTTGCAATCAGAACTGTTTTATTTTTATCAATAAACTACATTTGCTATTCTTCCATATATTGTCAATATTCACTTTTTCGTAAATCATTTTTAAAGACATTATTTTATGTTGCTATCAAATATAATTTTTTGTGTTGCTATTAAATATATCTATTTTGTGTTGCTATTAAATATATATCTATTTTTTGTTACTATTAAATATATTCATTTCGTGTTGCTATTAAATATATCAATTTTGTGTTGCTATTAAATATATTTATTCTGTGTTGCTATTAAATATATCAATTTTGTGTTGCTATTAGATATATTTATTTTGTGCTGCTATTAAATATATCTATTTTGTTTTGCTATTAAATATATCTATTTTGTGTTGCTATAAAATATATTTATGTTGTGTTGCTATTAAATATATTTATTTTGTGTTTCTATCAAATATATTTATTTTGTGTTGCTATAAAATATATCAATTTTGTGTAGCTTTTAAATATATCTATTTTATGTTGGTAATGAATATATCTATTTTGTGTTGCTATTAAAAACGATTCAGTTTAACAATCGAGATTTCCACTTTTTAGCAATTTTTGCGTCACATCAGATTTTGGACTATTCATACACATATTTTGTTTCCCATTTTTGTTTTTGAGAATTTTTAAACATTTTTGGTTTTCTTTTCTGTCCTTAAGTTATTTCTGCTGATATCACTTTTACTGGTTGTTGTAATTAAACTTCTTTGCTTTTTTTATTCATTTTTCTCTTGAGTACTTTTCTTTCTTTTTCTTCCTTGACACTTAGAGTCTGTCTACGTCATCTCTCGGGGGTAAGGTAATGTGTATCGTCATTAATTTCATTGTTCTTTTGTACATCTGTTTAATCAGAATATTAAACAGGTCGTAAAGAAGCAACAGAAGTAAGAGTTAGTTGAGAGCTTCCTGTACTGTTTCCAATTGGAAAAACATTTTCTTTGACTGGTAACTTCATTAGGGAATTGGAAAGTATAAAATTTTCTTTTATAATGAGTAGGATAATAAAAAAGAATTATACAATCATTTACATTAATAGAAAAATTATATACACAGACACACACACATGAGCATTGTTGGCAGTTGCTAAGAACGAAAAACATTCGCTAAGTCATGAATGTAGAGATGAAGTTTTACAAAAAATAACATAAAAACGTTTACCTTTAAAAGTGGTTGTCCCTGACCCTCTCTCGCCGTTTCTCGCTGTCGCTCATCGCCTCTGGCAGGTCTTCTGGCTACATCCTGTATCCTCACAGAGCTGCTATATGTATGTTCAAGCTGGTCGTCCTGCTTTTGCTCGGCCATAAGTGGGGGTCCATAGGAGTACATCACTTATGAGCTCATCACTTATGAGCTTCTCCAGCAGTGTCTTGCATGTCTGGTTCGTCTAACTTGAATAGTTTTCGGGATGGGAGGCAGGTGGCCGTATAGTTGGTGCTTTGGTTGGTGTTGCCTCCAGAACTTGTTCAATATTGCTTGCAGCATTCTTGTGTAATTGCCGTGTAGCTTCTTCTCCAGACGTTTTGTTAGCGTCCAAGTACTGCATCCATACAGCATTACTGACACGACCGCTGCTTGGAAGAAACTGCGTTTCATTTTATCGGTCCGGTCTGACTTCCATATGATCGATAGCTTATCGATTGCTGTCCATGCCTTCGTTGGACGCATGTCGATGTCTTTTTCGGTTGATGAGACACTGCTTCCTAGGTAGGTGAACATGTTTACCAGTTTCAGAGAGGTTCCGTCTAGTGTGGAAATGTCGCTTTTTGATTAAAGCACATGTCTTCAGTTTTGTGTGCATTAACATGGAGGCCAATGTCTGCGCCGGCTTGTTCCAAACTATGCAGAGGTGTGTCGGCTTGGTTAGGTGTATTTGCGAGAATCGCTGTATCGGTGTAGTCGGCGTCGGTAATTGTTTTTGCGGGGTACCTTCTGCTTCTTTTCTTTGTCAGCTCGAAGCTGTTTATATATATATATATATATATATATATAATATATTTTAAAGTACGCGGTGAATTCAATAAGTCTCCAGACTTTTTTGTACAGGCATTTAAAATTGTTGTAGACTCTTGAAAGTTCAGTATGTTATTGCTATACAACTTATAAGATGACGAACAAATTTTTATGATTTCAGGTTCAAATCAACTGCTACAACAGCAATTGGAATACTCCCTACTAAAGCCTGATTGTCACAGCTGGTGAATTTCAAAAATACAATGTGGACGTGAGGAGACTTTAGAAGAATGATATGCAATAAAATTCCGTTTTAAACCTGGAAAAAATGCCACAGAAACGTATGCAATGCTTCAGACTGCTTTTCAATTATCTTGCATGAATTGAGCATCAGTTTTTGAGTGGCATAAGAGATTCAAGGAAGGCAGGGAGTCTGTGAGGGATGATGAGAGGTGTGGGAGGAGTAAGGAGGTCAATACTCCAGAGTTGATTGGCCAAAGGGTTAGGGTGAGGGTTAGGGTTACTATGTTGAGGTTTTAAGGGAGTTCAGGAAGAGATTCTGTCGGAAGGGGCCAGCACTCTTTAAATCGGATCAGTGGCATTTCCACCAGGACAATACAGCGGTCCACAATTCCCTCTTTGTCATAGACTATTTGACCAAGATGGGCATCAAGACAGTTCCTCACCCTCCTTATAGTTCAGACCTTGCTCCCTGTGACTTTTGGTTATTCCATAAGCTCAGAGGCTGTCGTTATGAGACAATTGAGGAGATGAAAGAGGTTGTGACGAAGGTCATTGACACGCTCACACGAGAGGACTTCCATGGGACCTTTCAGAAGTTGTTGGAACGGTACAAAAGTGTATTGCAGCCGGAGGAGATTACTTCGAAGGGGACTAGAGTTTTATGTGTGTACTATCAATAAAAGTGCCCATACGAAAAAAGTCAGGAAACTTTTTTAATGAACCACGTATTATGCAATACTACTATCATGTTCTATGTTGGATTACAATGATAATTTTTATAAGCCGTCTATGACGTTTATGTCATATTACGAATACGTGTACATATTTCAACATAACACAAATATTGCGTAATGTTCCATGATATATTGCTGTATAATATAACATGTCTCCACGCCACGATATTCCCTCCTCACTTATTATCTTTATGTTCCTGACCTAGCATACATTTTTGCCTATCATGCTTACACGTCAAAAATTCATTTTCTTTATAATTCAATGATGATGATAATTTGCTCCTTAGTTAAAAATCATCACTACACACACATACACTCACACATTAAAACGTCATAGCTAAAATAAACAATTATTGCATCTTTTTAGCATAATATATTCACTATATTCCATACGTACATACAATCATAGATTTATTATAAAGTATAAGCAATATAATATTAGCACAACATAGCTAATGCAAATTATTTTTGCAATCTAACACAAAACATATTCTAACATAAAATACTAATATTGCATAATACCCCATCGTATATTACAATATAACATGTCTCATCACCACGATATTTCCACTTCGCTCATTCTTACGTTTTGATCCACCATACATCTTCATCTATTATGTTAACAAATCAAATGTGTATTTTCTTCGTACTGCAATATTGATAATAATCAGTTTCTCAATTAAAATCATCATTACACACACACACACACACACACACACACGAATACAAGTAAAAAAAAATTATTCAGTCAAAATCTTGTCTGTCGTGACTTTTGCTACACTTTTCTACTTATATATCCAGGAGACAACTTCAAATTTGCCGCACGTTGCCTGTATCATCATACACACACAAACAATCACTTATACCTCCACGCTCAATAATATGCAAATATAATCCACACACAAACATACACACACAAAGTGTTGTACACAACCTTAACATTCTTTTGACTGTATTTTTCGATTTTTTCGATTTCTCATATATCTTTCTTTCTCTTCTTGATGATTGTCGTATTAAGACGGCATGAAACCAGTAGGCACAGAAAACGATCCATGTATATATATATATGCACAAACTGATATATATTTATTTATTATTATTATTATTATTATTATTATTATTGTTGTTGCTGTTACATAATAGCTCAATCACAGATATTGAGCACTCTCCAAATTATACCGCAATATCGTGTCACAAACCCACCAAGTGAGATAGGGACAACCATAAACTGTTATAATATATATATATATATATATATATATATATATATATTGAGAGAGAGAGAGAGAGAAGAGAGAGAGTGACAGAAATACTTCCCACATTTTAAACTGTCACTTCTATGGTGCAATTGAACCTAGGGAAGTAATAATGGTAACTCTATCAACGTAATTTCATCATTTGTTTTTCTTATCCGTCCACTAAATGGCTTGGTCCAGTGCGCATAGTGCATTTGCTTTTCAATCAATTTCTAAGATTGATAAATTTACTATTGCTTAACAGAGAGCTTTTTGTGCGTATTTCATGTTATGTTAGATTGATGCAGTTCCCGATCGAAAATCGATACTGCTATACATTGAAAATACTAATTAAGAATTGGTGTAAAATATTTTCCCTTTCTTTTCGCAGAAATCAACTGAGTATGCACTAACCTAGTTTTGTAAATAGATATTTATAAAAAACATTCGGCTATATAAATGGAATCGAAGATTCTTCAGATAAAAGAATCCACATAAACGAAGAGATTTCTGCGGGTGCAAACAAATGTGTGAACACAATTCCGCTCCAAAGATTTTCCTTCCTTACCATCATGAAATCGATTATCGTATGGGGTTTCTCTTGCAAAATTTTACATCGACCAAGATTGATCTCTACACACCCGGTGTGTCAGGCTTAGGATATGATTTCTGTATCCGGGAAGGCAAGATCTCCTAAACAGTGGGACCTGTGTCTGACATTAAATAGCATCGGATGGTAAGGATCCAGTTGTGGAGGTCTGAAGAGTGTGGATTACCTGTTCATTGTCATTAATCCTTAGTACACTCTGAACAGAAGTGATCGTACCTGCTAGAATCTCATCTATGGGTTCAATTGATCTAGTTAAAATTCAGTCGTATTCGATTGGACCGTGTGTAAAAAAATCCTCTTAAGCAATGACTACTTAAAAGATGGAAATATGAATCTACGGAAAACGTATTTCTCTAAAATCTTGGCATAGAATAAATCTGAACGAGTTGAAATGCCGTTAAAGTCAATATGTCTATAAATACGCACTCCTGATAGTTCCACTTAGTTCATTGGTGAGGTAAATAGGTGCCTTAAAAATAAGATAAAACAATATAAAATGTATAGTAAAGATTTTGAAAAATATTGATTCATGCTTGATCTTTTTGTAAATGCAGAACTCAAAGTTGCATGAATCTAAGATCAAAATGGAGAAAAATGACTCTAATAATAAAAATGTAAAAACTAATGATGAAGAAAGAAAACAGGCCTGACGGCAATAAACTTCCATACTTACTCGGACACAAATCATCTATCGTCTGACATTTTCTTAATTTGCTTATTTCTATTTTATTAATTATTTATTTGGTTATTTTGCTTTAACTTGAAAATTCCCAGTCTTGCTTAGCTGACCTTTAAAGTAGGAGCAGCGATTCCTTGCAATTTTCTTTGTAAGACAGTTTATTTTTTCTTCTCCAAACTTAGACAAGACGTCTCCGAGTAGCAAAAAGACATTAAAATGTACTTTTTGTATATCATACGATCTTTCTCGGTAATTCTCCTTGATTGTGTGTTCAGCTATTTGTGCAGAAAAAGACGATCATTTTCGAGAAGGTCCAAATTATTTAAAAATAAAGAAGCAAGAGAAGAACGTTGGAAGCAAAATTGGTAAACCAAAGGAGCATGGAAAATAACTGATTCGTAAAAGAAATTAAATACGTGAAACGTTTGGAAGTTCTAGAAAATTAATGAAGAAGAGAACAAAAATTCGAAACGGAAAAAAAAAAGAAGGAAACAAAGTAATTTTCGAAGAAGGAAAAGGCGATATATAAGATATAAAAAGTCAAGAAAACACCACAGAGTTGAAAGAGAGGAAAAATCTTACTACAAATCTAAAACAAGATCGATAGATAGATAGATTTACAGAACTAGCCACTGCTAACCCCAATCTGAAATGAGGCAGCTAAAGCTTACTGGGTCTCGTGGGAAGTTACGCAGGAGAGGATTTCAGGAGTACGTTGTAACAGAATAGGAACCCCGTAGCATCGTTTAGAAGAAATTGGCCTCAAGCGTCTTTCTTGCATTATTATTTTTCCTCAATAACCCTCTTTCCGTTTTCTTTTCTAACTTTCTTTATTTTTCTTACTCAGTTTTTCTCTGCATTTAATTCTTTTCTGGAATTTTCTCTCTTTCTTGATTTCTCTAAATTTCTTTCTTCCGTTTACTCTGATAATTTGACTGGACATGAATTGTCAACTTGCCAACACAAATTATACCAGCATCTCAAACTCACAGATAGGCCGAAATGCCAATCTATACGTAAATAATCTTATCCTTTATGGAAAAACCTTTCGATATGAATAAATTAACTATAAAAAAAATAAGTAAATTTGGAAGAAGAAAAAGTAGCTATTAATTTTAAAACAAGACAAGAAAAAGTGAAAAAATAAATAAGGATGTAAAAAGATTTCATCAATGAAGAGGAATTGAAAGAAAAGGAGAAGAAAAGGTAGAAACACAAGAAAAATTGAACTCGGACAAAAATCCGGGAAGATCAAAAAGGACTAGGAAAATAGTAACATTTTCATTGATGAAACTTATTTTCTTGGCACAAATCAAGATGTTGAAATATAGAAGGAAAACATTTATTACGTCAATAGAACAATTACAGGACACTCTACCTGCATCGGAAATTCTGGATTTGATACCTAAGATTGAAAGCTAATCCTTTGTACTGGAAATACATAAAAATATTCAGTAGGCTCACAAAGACGCAAATAGAGCAAAGAAAAAATTATCAGAAAAATATATTGGGTTTACAGCAAGTTTCCATCAAGGAAACAAACTACATCTCTTAAAGCAGTTTAAGATCTGACCTCCCTGATAGATTTCACTGTCAATTAATCGGTAGCTGACATTATATTTTATGTGGTCGTAACGGCCACAGTTCTTCACGAATTTACGCTTACACCAATCTTGTGTGGAGAGATCTCAATGATCCGATTTTTACTGACTGAAATCACAGTATCCCTTTATTACGAACACAAATACTCCAGTTTTTACGAACACAGATCTCAGTACTCCAGCTTTTAGGAATACTGATCACAAAGCCCAAATTTCAACGGACACAGATCACAGTGGTCCCACTTCCACGGGCCCTTATCCACAGAATATCAAGGACTATATGTCAATAAAGAGATGGGTGTAGGAACAAGGATGCAGACTGTCAGTATCTTAACACGACTTGTTAAGTTCAGAAGGGCAAGACCTGGATGCGACTACAATAGAATTTGTATTAGGAAGTTTGAATGACCGGGGATTGAGAGCTGATGAGAAAAAGCGTAATCTTCTTAGAAGCTTTCACCGCTAACAGATTGATATATGTTGTATACAAGACACTCGATTTAATTCAAGCAACTGCGAAACGATTATTTCTAAGGACAAAGAGCCTTTCCAGCATTTTAATGGTCCCAAGAGAGGTGTCGCTTGACTGATATGCAGAGTCTTGAGCTAGACGTGTCCGCTCGTCTTCTCAGATCCGGCGGATAGACTTTGCGTGCTGTATGTTAACATAAGGTACAAAGCTTTTCGATTGATCGGGGCTTAGGTGCCTAATATTAAGAGTGAACGAATAGATCTCCTCGTAACGTTATCTAGACGAGTTATTTTAATGGGTGATTGGAATTGATCCCAATATAGCTTATGAAGTAATGGGGAGCCAGAAAGAATACTAAAACAAACCAGGACGGCAAATATTTTCGAGAATTCGTCTTGACTTGATTTCATAAATTTTGAAATGATTATGTTTGTAGGATAGGACAGACTTGGACCGAGGGTGGCGAGGTGGGTTTGAGACAGCTTTTTTCAACATCGACTGAGTATTAGGAGAATCAACTAAGACGTATTTGGCGGTTTAAGTTTTCGTTGGGCACCTTGTTCTGATCATAGCTTGAAGCACAGATTAGATTAGATTTGGTTAGGATGACTGACTACTGGAAGTTCAATACTTCCTTATTAGATGAGATGAAATTTCAGAGCCAGCAAGAACTAACACAAAAACAGAAATGACGAATGTTGTGCAAGGGAATAGTTGGTGGGAAAATTCAAAATCTAAAATTAGATCCCTTTTGGGCGACTACAGCGGACAACCCAACGTAGTTACGGCGCAAAGGGTGATAGAAACAACGACTGAAAGGGCTGTGCAGAAGAAGATTAGAAAACGCTTAGCTCGAACAGACCTGGGCTCCTTACCTAATAAAAAGGGTCAAGTTCAAGTATATAGGGCTAGATTAAAAAGAATGTCATGTAAGGCGATGAATACGATTTAAGATTAACGAGCTGAGGAACAAAGAAAAGCATCGCATCACCAGAAGAACGACGTCTGATCATAAATGAAAAAAATTATTAGGAATTTCAAAATTACTTCCATATTATTTTCGACCAAAACTCTACTCAGTTCGACAATTATCTCGCTAGCTTCTCTCGCTTTGACGCGATGGAAGCAACTTGGTTGTAAATAGTTTCCTAAAATGGCTAGAAGTGATAAAATGCCGGTGAGAAACATTGTCAGAAACAATAACAATCCTCCTAAAAAAACAGATTTAGGGCTAGGGATACGATAGTGACCGATAACGGAATATCATTTACGGCAACAGAGTTTTAAAGAATTTTGCAAACGATATCACAACTCCGTTATATCACCTAAGATCAAACGAACAAGTGGAAAGATGTATCGATACTTTTTTAAAAGCTTTAAAAAAACGAGAAAGAATTTTATTGAAAAAACGCTTGAGGTTTTTGGCAGCGTATAAGCAAAGCCCAATTCCAAACAGTACCGATTGAACCGCACCGCTAAAATTATGACTGCCTTTTTAAAAGCCCAAAGATAAATAAAATATTGATGCAAGCTTTTTAAAAAGGTGACAGTGTGTTATTTCAAGTTCATTGAGTGGCCAAGAAAAAGTGGGAAACCAGAAAATTTAAAAAAACAACTTTGTAAGAATATCTACTTTATCTAAGACATATCAATCAGGTACGACAAAGAAAGTTTGAAGTGGAGAAGTTGACACAGGAATTTCTCTGTGATCTCTTTCTGATACGACTGCCACTGAAACCGTGTGGCTTACATGAGGAGATGATGGATTCCCCAAGAAAGTAAAATGGACTCCCCAGAGACTTTCTTATAGTAACGGTATCATATTGAATTATATCCCCAATTGTTACTGGAAATCAATATCTCTACAGATGTAATTGGTTCGTTTAACATTATTTTTGCTGCTATTGAAAGAGGTTCAGTTTCTCCATCTTAGCCATGTCCAGGACATCTGGTGTGTAATTTATTTATTATTAAATGTATCCATAGTCTTGTTTTTCTTTGGGTTTTTTAATCATCATTAAAGGTAGTGTTGAATGATAGTGTTCAGCCATTAGCCACCCACATTCAACTTTCAAATTCAGACTATAACATTCTTTACCAGTTTTCAAGACGAGTAAACTCACTCATACGATAGAGATTACCGGTTACATACATTCTTCTGCAAGCAGCGTATAAATGGTCGGGGGAAATCTTCGAATAGACAAATATTTTGTGCCCGATGAAATGCTTAGTTTTCGAAAACTCATTTTTAAAGTGGACGAACGCTGACTGAGATCCTCTCAAAGCGATTATGTAAACATTGTTGTTTCTGCTATATTTTTGTTCTGTTATAAACAAGAAATCGATCGATTTATATTTACTATAAACGTAAATTAAATCCTGGATTTATACATTTATTGCCTTGACTCAGATAAAAGAGACATTAAAGATAATTGTCTATGGAAAGAAAATCTATTCACTTTATAATCTGTTTTTCCCCAATTTGTTTCCCTTGTGGTCTCTTTCATTTTCAAGGTTTTTTCTATCTTTTTCTTCGTATCCTAAATTATTATTTTTCTTGTTGTTTCTTTTTTTCTGTGGATTTTATGGGGTTTTTTTAAGTTTATGTCCTCCTTAGGTCTTTCTTTTTACGCATTCATTCACTTTTACTCATTTTTCCCAACATTTTTAGAGACCTTATATATATATATATATATATATATATATATATTGGGTCTGTTTATAGTTTTTACATGAGTTGTTCTGAAAATGGTAAAATTCGTTTCTGTTTTTTTTTTCTTTCTTTGCTTTTAACTAATACAAATAGAACAAGAACCTTTTCTTTCATCCGGGGATTCCCAGTGGCGTAGTAGCTTACGTGCTTCAGACCAACATTTTAATAATTGAGTTCAAACTCAAGTTGTACTCTAACGTTCACTTTCGGAATAATGCCCTTAGGAAAGGTATCGATTCTCTTAACCCCCAGAAATAAGTTAAATAGTACCACTGTATTTTCAGTCAACAACACCTTTAGCATCAAATAAATCACGAAGGTTGATGTGCTTTAAACAAAAAACAAAGAAATTTTTCAATACCTAGCGGTTAGAGAGTTTGCTAAAGGCCCGGAAGACTGTGGATCAATCCCTTTTCGAGTCAGGGCAAAGACTCAAAAAATGGTACTTGATGTCTCCTTGCTTAACACTCAGCATTATAAGGTATGAATCAAGGGTAAAGTGGAGCAGTCCAGGGAAAAGAGTATCGCTCTTTCCTACACATCGGTGTAGTAGCTATCGAAAAGGGAACCTTCGGGTCACCCTGGACTATGGTCGACTATTATCTAAATAACAGAATAAAATGAACTCTTTTGCCTTGATCAGGAAACCATTACTCTGAATTCAAAATCTGACGAGTGTTTTCGGAAAGTCTGTGGCACGCCGGTGAATTATTTTTCGCTCATCAACTCTTCCAAAAATTGTAACTGATTCTAAAAAATCTTCATAAACAAACCACAGATTTGATTTGGTTTATTTTCTCAAAGCTAATCATCACTTTATCCGTTATTTAATAACGATATTTAATTCATCAGTAAATATTTGGTTGAATTCATACCTATTTTTGAATGGTGCGTTACATTCTTTGAATTGTTCTAATTATTTATGTGCGTTATAAGTCTTCTAGACAGCATTCAGTGTCCGCACAGAACTGATGAATAAAAAACTTTGCTGATTGGCCAACACATGGACTCATCAGTGTGCTACGGCAAACTGACTAGCCAAAACTTATTCATCAGCTCTGTGTGCACACTGGATATCGTCTAAAACCGGGAGTGGTGGTTGATAGGGACGAATGGTGAGAGTCAGCATGCCGAGATGATGACGATGATGATGATGATGTTGATGATGAATTATTTGTTTACACGGTTATGGCATCAACTATTTCAACCAAATGCATATAACTGACAAGATTTCAAGCAATTAATAATTACGAGCCGTAAACAATAGCAGCTTCAACTAAATATTCTTAGCATCAATAATTCACTCGTAGTTATAATGTATCAAGTATTCCTAATTTTCAGATTGATCTAACTAATACATGAAACCCTAATAGGTACTACCACTCCGAGTGAGAGTGAACTTGGGAGTGATGGCAATGAAGAGGTACTTCACATTCCCTAAATCTCTGAAAATAGAGTCTCACCACCGCAAATTACTTGATATGAGTTACAAGGGACAAATTATGTTTTAAAAGAAAGTTTTGATGGTTTTTAACAATTGATGAAATGTGTATTATTGATAGAATATTCTTATGAAAGAACATCGAGAATCTTATCTTAATCTTAAATCTTAAACTTAATATTATGATCCGGGTTCCAAAAATCTTAAGCTAAATTCACTTAATGAAAATACGAAGAAAAAAAATATGCAGATTATATCGACAAATATTTTCTACGAAACAACTGCTTTTCTCTGTCTATATTTCTGAGACGTATCGTTATTGTTATTATTAACTACACATTGGAGAAAAGTGTAATCATTGTCGATACATAGCTGAGAGGGTTAAGATGTGAAGCCTCGCAGATGACCACCAGGAGTTTGGACATTCAATCCTTGGTTCCGGTTTCAATAGCAGTGAAAAAAAGAAAAAGTGGCTCTGTGCGAGACCCCTGCCAAGGTATGGACGGTGGTATAAGAGTAGTCTATTCTCCCCGAGATTCAAATAACGAGTTAAGTTTTAGAAGGTTACTGTCTATGTCAAAAGTCCACGAAAGAAAGCCGAAGAACAAAGCGGTCGAAACGCTATGAGTATAGCTGTCTACAATTTGTAGAGAATAATACTATTTTTCTTCATTTTCTTTATTTATTTATTCTTTTTTTAAAAGCAATATTATTTTGATTTGTATTTTCCGATAAAAAGCCAATATTATCTTTATTGAACGTAAAACCTTTTTCAACGTAAAACCTTTTTACATTTTATTATCTATGCTTTTCAAAATTTATAATTAATGGTATTGACATATATGAATCCCCCTTTACTTTAAAGTTTCATAGACTCTTTTTCCTTGAAGGGGTAATAAAAAGAATTCACAGCAAGAATTATACATAAGTGTTTCTGAAACGAAATAAAATCAACAAGTATCAACTTTCAAATTTAAAATAAAGATTTAAATGAAGCTCTAGGTGGTTATAGAGAATTATTCTTCTTTCACTATATACAATATAAAATAGGCACACATATGCACATATACAAATATTATTACATGCGTGAAACTGTGTACTTATGCTAAACTGAATTGTTTGAAGTAGAAATGTTTATTTGTATAATGTTTATTTGTATAAAAATAGATTTGGCATTAAATACCCTACAGGGTTTGATATGCCATAAAACACAAACAAACAAACAAATACATTTATGTATATGCACAGGTTTAAAATAAAAGCAACCTTTATTGTAGAGAGAGAGAGGGGGGAGGGAGAGAGGTTTGCTGTTTGTTTTTTCCTGCCTTTTTTTTTTCTTTTACGTCTGTCTGCAATTTCTAAGATGATATTTGTGGTATCTGAGTAACCTGCCTCGGATTAAATTAACCCTTACCTGCACGTTTGACTAATACCAAGATGTAGTTTTTTGAAGCCGGGACAATATTAGATATATTTCAATGAAAAAAAGATTAAATCATTTTTTAAAATAACTATCTATATGTATGTATGCGTTATTTTTTTTTCTTTCTTTTTATTTTCTTATATTCATGTAATCTCAGTGGAGGATTTTGTACGCTCCGAAATGATGATTGCTTTCACCTGGATATTTTATACCAGGTTTTGTTTTGTTTTGCTTTGCATTTTTTTTTTTTTTTGCTTCGTTTTTCGTTCAAATAATTGACGGATTTCCAGTGGGAAAAAACGACACAGCCGAAGAATGACATTGATCAGAGACGGAGTGCTCAGATGCTACACTCTGATCTTAACAAAACTGCTAAACCATGAGAAAATAATCGTCATTTTTATAGGAAATTTGCTCATAGTAGAATAAATAATACATCTCTTAATCATCTGAGGTGTGATGATAATGCTATTAGTTCCTAAGACCATTATCTTCAAAGAAAATTTGTTATTGGCAAGAAGGTCAGCGGTAGATTATATTAATCTTACAAAATAGATGCTTGCCGTCAAGAATTATGAATTTATATCCCCCTTTCCTCATGCAAGTGATAGTCCGATGTTAAGTGAAATACAGCCGGTTTGAATTCCGTTTTTCTTCTCATGGATTGGTTGCCATACCAACTATTCTAGTATTTACCCTATGCCACCGGTAGAACGCATGGCTCAATGTCTCATCGAAAGGGCATTAGCACAAAGCGAAACAAACTTTAAAATGGCAGTTAGCAATTAAATCCTGTGTACTATGATAGAGTGTTCTATTCTCACTAAATAACAATTGTAACTTCCTTACAAACTAATTTGTAGAGTGAGAAAATAAAGACAATCTCACAGACAATTGATAGTACTGGGAATAAAGTTGCTAACCTTTCATGATCTGCGATACTAAAGAATGTATAGTAAATATCTATATCTGAAGTCTTTGAAAAGTAACCTACAATCTTTAGATTCCAAATAAACATTGATCTATCAACTAAACAAAGAGTTTTAGGAAACAGAAATGTTGAAATTATGGATGTTTTTCCAATGAGAGTAGATATTTTTATTCTAAATCATCAGCCTGTTTCAAGAAAGTTTATTTTTAAATCATATTTACATTTTAGGTTTGGATAAATTTCTTTTTGATTGATATTTAAACAACCAGTAAGATTATTATTCTTTTGTTAAGAAAGTTATTTGCCCAAATCACTAATATTTGTTCTTGGAGGCATAGTTCCGACAAATGAGAATAAGCTGTGTACAAATGTAATTTTATTTGGGTACCATAACTCGGGTAACCGGAAAAGAATGAAAAATTGAACAAAAATGGAGGTAAGACGTTTTTGAGAAAAGAAAAACAGAAAAAAATCTTTGTTTATAGTCAGTTGATGTACAGAGATTGAAGTTAGCTGTTATCGAATATTGCAATTAAATGATATCGCATAATATAGAGGGTTATTATTGTGTAATATCGTTTGTTGTAATTATATATTGTATCTGGTTGCATCATCGTTAAGGTGGGTGATAATGATTAATGATGATTTGATATTCCTTTGAAGGTTGTTGCGGGTACGGCTTTATGTTCGTTTGAAATCTTTTTAAAGTTGTTATTGAGATCGTTATCTCCTCTGGCGCAGGGTCAAATTCTTCCTTTTTATCAACTGCTGGAGTGGCTCAGATCGG
Source organism: Sepioteuthis lessoniana (assembly GCA_963585895.1). NCBI lineage: Eukaryota > Metazoa > Mollusca > Cephalopoda > Myopsida > Loliginidae > Sepioteuthis > Sepioteuthis lessoniana. The sequence goes on along the minus strand of OY757907.1, from coordinate 4,310,756 downwards.
CTCAGAGGTGAAATTTGTGTAACGATTTCTCGTTTGTCTAAAAGTATACGAACCATTAGTTTTCTCTCTCCTTCGTCTTGCAAAAGGGTGAATAGACTGAGTTGAAATTTTGGCCCGTCTTTGTGATTGGAACGATGGCTGAAAGAGTGAACACTGCCGGTTGGGTTAGTGAAAGGAATTTCCATAGTTTATGAAATATTTCTTGATCATAGAAATAAACGTGTCAAAAGAAGATTATTTACTTCCGCGCAAAAATATATGAAATCGATTTGAATTTATTGTAATGACTGATAAATTAATTTCATCCTCATCATCATGATCATCATCATCAAGGTGTCCTGACTGCGAGGATTCATTAGAATTTCTTTCCTTCTCCTTTTCTCTCGATCTCTAAGCAAGTCCTCGCGTCAATATCCACTATCTGATCAATCTGATAAATAGGAGTTTTTACTGGTCCGCCAACGATGATGAGTATATCTCAATTGAAGAACGTTGCTTATGACAACTAATTCGTTGTGATTCATAGCAACCCATGTAGGTTATTTATCATATATATATATATATATATATATATATATCTCGCGCCATCGGCACGGATAGATATATACCGGACACTGGAAATATACCGGAGTTAGAGTGTTCGCCAATTGCCCAGGATATCTGTGTTCAACCCCAGCTCGAGTCATACCTAAGACTAAAAAAATGGTACTTGATGCCTCCTTGCTTAACACTCCACATCATAAGGTAGGGATCAAGGGTAAAGAGGAGCAATCCGGGAAAAGAGTAGCGCCCTCCCCTACACCTAGGTGTAGTAGCTACCGAAAAGGGAGCCTTCTGGTCACCCTCAACTACGGTCGCCAACTTTACTTTTATATATATATATATATATATATATATATATGTTGAGTAAGTTGGCCTACCGTAGTCAAGGGCCACCGAGAGCTCCCTTTTCAATAGCTATTACACCGAAGAGTAGGTGAGGGCACTACTCCTTTCCGTTGATAACTCCAATTTCCTTTATCTGCTCCTTATAATGCTGACTATTAAACAAAGAGGCACAAAGTACTATTTTTTCAGTCTATGGTAAGACTCGACCTGTGATTGAACCCGTACCATTGCCGAACACTGTACCACTGTGCGAATGAGCTATATATATGCCACTATGCCAAAGGAGTATATATATATATATATATATATATATATATATATATATATATATATATCAGTTGAATAACTGATGTCAAATTGAATTGTTAGTGTTAGATAGCAATACTTGGAACCATTTAAGTGTATTCCATGAAATAACCTAAATATATATATATATATATATGAAATAACCTAAATATATATATATATATATATATATATATATACATTTTAAACAAACTACAGGTTATTTCATGGAATACACTTAAATGGTTCCAAGTATTGCTATCTAACACTAACAATTCAATTTGACATCAGTTATTTGATCGTAATCAGATAACAGATTAAACAGTTTTATTTGACCCACAGATGGGACCCTAACTGGTACTATCATACCATATCAGTGGGGATCTACGATTGATTGCAATAAAGGGTACTCTGCACTCTTCAAAGCTCCCGGACTTGAGCCTCACCACAGATGGTTCAGTGTCAAATTCAGGACACTTGTTGTGGGGGCGCGTCTTACAGAGTTGCAGTCGATTCGGCTGGTCACTTATGAATTTGTCTTTACATCTCTAGCAATGTCTATCATGTTTTGGTTGTCTTAGTCGGATGGTTTGTGAAATGGGAGGCAATTGGCCGAACAGCTGTCGTTTATATTCGCACATGATTTGTTGTGTAGGGTATATGAAGTTTTTATTAACGGTTTAGTTAGAATATTTGCAAAGATCTCACTTTTAGATGAAATACCAAGGAAAGAAAAAAAAATAGGTGCTTTTCTTGAAATGTCTAAGTTGTGTCTGCAATTTACAAAACAGATTAAAAATATAAACGTCCATTTCCTTGAAAGAAATAATCGAAAGTAATTGATGTCTTTAAAAATCAATCCGGACAAATAACGAAGTCATTGTCTGTTGCTCACATTTCGTTCAATAAAAATATATCACAATGTTTACAAAGCCATTCAGAACAGTTGGTCTCTAGTTGAAGAACAAATCCCTTGAAGGGGAGAAAATGAACGCTAAATTCATGAGTGCTTCCAATAAACAAGACCCAAATATAGCAATCAATTTGCTTACTAGATTTTCATTGCCACGCTGGAATTTAAACAAATGAACAGAAATAGACTTTGGCGACTGACTGGTCTTTTATTTTTGATTTTGTTAGAAACTTAGAAGCTTTCGAAGAAAGCTGAAAATGAAATATGCTGTTTGCGACAGATAAGACCCAAAAAAGAGGGTCTAATCAACTTAATTATTCTCCAGGTCTGATATGTGAAGGTAAGTTATATTGAAAGTTTTTTACGCAACGAGGTAATCTCAAAATAGTTGTAGCTTGCATGAATCTTTAATACAGCAATAACAGAAATAAATGGGTAGTCTTATATGGCGTCAATCATGGTAGTTTTCTATAGAATAATTTTGCCAATCTCTAAGTGTCACTGAAAGCGATATTTCAATATAATTTTGACAGATTATATCGAATTGCATATTATAAAATACTCAAAGTTCAAGAAATGTCAAGCTTAATATGGAACTTTCTTTTCATTACTCTCAAATCCACTTAGACATTTAGTGTTCCATCTTTGGGTCACATCAGTATTAAATTGGAATACTTGAAACCATGTAAATAGATTCAAACATTATTAATATTATTTCACTGCTTGCAAGTTTTTTCCACCAAAGTTAACAGGTTATCTTTAATGAGTCTTTTTTGCTATTCCTAATGTTGTCTTTGAGTCCTTGTATTGATGCATTCACGCTGTCTTCAATGTTAGCGAATACTTTTCCACCTTCTCTCTCCTTGACACGAATAGTCTGTCAATGTCATCTCTCGAATGTAACGCCTTCAACATCATCGTGTTAGGTTATTTAGCCATTAGTCAATTTTTCGGAGTTCTCCTCTTGCTTATTTCAAGAATGGTGCCGAGGATTTACGATAGGTACCACCTAGATGTTTATTTTTTTGGTGAGATTTCTGCCGCTGAGCCTGGTTTCGATAAGTTATCATATTCGTCTTAGATATTCGTTTGTCAATTTTTCTTTCATCTCAACTTGTTTGATGGTGTCTGCTTCCAATATACTCAAGTACAAGTAAGTTTTTTGTTCTCAAAACCTTCTGATTCTGTCTTGATTTATTTCTTGCGTTGTATGTCTTTTTAATTTCGTCATTATAAGCTTAACGCATTTTTAGGCCAAATTTCATTCCCTTATCCTGGATGTAAGTAAGTAAGTAAAGTTAGCGACCATAGTCGAGGGTGACCCGAAGGCTCCCTTTTCGATAGCTACTACACCAAGGTGTAGGGGAGGGCGCTACTCCATTCCCAGGATTGCTCCACTTTACCCTTGAACCGTACCTTATAATGCTGAGTGTTAAGCAAGGTGGTATCAAGTACCATTTTTAAAGTCTTTGGTATGACTCGACCTGGGATTGAACCCAGGTCTCCCGGGCCATTGGCGAACACTCTAACCGCTGGGCCAATGTCCCGGTTCAACCGAAAAGGACATCGAAACGAGGTTAACGAAAGCATGGACAGCTATCAATAGGCTATCGACTATATGGAAATCAGACCTAACCGATAAAATGAAACGCAGTTTCTTCCAGGCAGCGGTCACATCGATACTGCTATATGGATGCACTACATGGACGCTGACAAAACGGCTGGAGAAGAAACTAGATGGCAATTACACAAGAATGCTGCGTGCAATCCTGAACAAGTCCTGGCAGCAACACCCCACAAGACACCAACTGTACGGACACCTGCCCCCTATCACGAAATCTATTCAAGTTAGGCGAACCAGACATGCAGGACATTGCTGGAGAAGCAGAGATGAACTCATAAGAGATGTACTCTTATGGATCCCCACACACGGCCGCGCAAAAGCAGGACGACCAGCACGAACGTACATTCAGCAGCTATGCGAGGATACAGGTTGTTGTCCTGAAGACCTACCTAGGGCGATGAACGATAGGGAGGAGTGGCGAGAGAGGGTCAGGGATATCCGTGCTGCCAGCACGATATGATGATGATGATGATCCTGGATGTATATTCTTGTTGTTTGTATTAGAGTCTTCGATTTTTTTTCATTTTTTGAAAACAGTTTGAAGTCGTCCAGGGACATAAGGAGAGTTATCTTTTCCTGCGATTTTGTAAATTTATTGTCGCCAGTGCATTTACTAACTGAGTGGCATCATTGCTATTACAAATAGTAATAGCAAAAGCGCATTTCCTTGGAAGAGGCCTGTTTGCTATTTCGTTTTTGCTAAGGCTTTTCCTCCAGCAGTCCATTCCATTTTCTTATAATGCATAATACAGACGGTGGGAACATACAGTCAAGATATAGGAATAGAATTTGACATAGAAAAATGCGCCATGCTAGTAAAAAACCGTTAACAACTCAAGACTGAAGGAATGGAACTACCGAAACAGAGAAAACTTAGGATGCTCGACAAAAAGGAAATCTACAAATACTTGAGAAGTTGATACCATCAAAAAATTGGAGATGAAAGAAAAAATAAAAAATTATTATCTCAGAAGAACAAGAAAGCTACTCGAGACAAAACCAGAAACTTTATCAAAGGGATAAATATCTGGGTTGTCATCTTATCTCGGCCAGACGACCGGACCTTATAATAACCAAAAAGAAAAAAAAGAAAAAAATTGCCGGATAATGGACTTTATAGTAAAGGGTGACGACAGAATAAAACTGAAAGTAAACGAAAAGAATAATAAGCACTAGGACCTTGCTAGAGAAATGAAGGAAAAAAAACGGAACATGAAATTGACGGTTATACCAATTGTAATTGGTGTTCTTGGTACAATCACTAAAAGACTAGTATAAGGACTGAAGGACTTGAAAATAAAAGGACGAGTGGGGAACATTCAAACTCCAGCATCATTGAGATCGGCCAGAATACTGAGAAAAGTCCTGCAGACTCGAGGAGGCTTGTTGTCACTCAAACTCCAATGAAAGACCATCAGTTAACGCTGATATGAAAAACTCTCAAGAAGTAAAAAAAAATAAAGATAAATTCACAACGGAAGCTATGAAAAACTGGAAAGTGAAATTGACCGCTGCTGGAAAAACTCAAGATGAGGTAGAAATCCCGAACGGTATCTTCCGGGGGGATGTAGTTTCTCTATTGCTATTTGTAATAGTGATGATGCCTTGCAATTATATACTTAGAAAATTCACAAGGGACAACAAATTTACTATAATTTACTATTAATAAATGAAAAAGAATTGGAGACTCCAACAAAAATAATAAAACTAAAAAGTCAGGATAGAGAAATGGAATTTTGCTCAGATAAATATGTCCTACTAATGATGTGAAGCAAAAAAAAAGTCCAGATAAAGGAAGAAATAGAACTGCGAAATCAGGAAAGTATTAGAAGGCTCAAAGAAAAGGAAACCTAAAAGTTCTTGGGAATATTAGAAACGTACGCCATCAAACAAGAGGAGATGAAAAAAATTCAACAGAAAATCTTGGACCAACGTAATAAGTGAATACAAAAAAATTATCACGAACATAGTATAAGACTAAACACAAGTAGATGGGGAAGATGATCCACTGGGAATTGTGCAAAAAAATAGATATATGATCATACTACCTAATGGTACATGCACAAACCATAATACACCTAGGAGAATAAAATGCGCAAAATTCTCAGTTGAACCGATCCGAGGAAACTAAAATACCGCTGTTCGGATCAAAAAATTCACAACATGGCAAATAGTGATGGTTCCCTCAGCTCAATAGAGGGAGCCGTGTGATTTGATTTCGGCGAAAATTGCCAGAGTGAACTAAACATACTGGCCAGCGACTGGATTCTACGTCAGACATTAAGTTGTTGATCTTTTCTTGTGATCCACTGAGTTTGTATCTGGCTGTGCATTTTCTGAGAATGTGATTGTGTGGCATCATTACTATGACAAACATAATAGTGATAGAGCATCTCCCTTGAATATGCCTCTTAGAATCTTTGCCTCCGCTAAGCTTTTTCCTCTTACTGTCAATTCCACTCATCATATTTCCATGTTCTTCTCGTATGTGTATGGATTTGTCGTATATTTTATACATTTTGAGACAGTGTAATATCTGGCTTTGTAAGCCTTTTAGTAGTCAATCCATGCCATAGCTAGATTTTTCCGTTTCATTTTACTCTCGGTGAGGATGTGTTGATATATATATATATATATATATATATATATATAGTAGTTTTCCGGTGCCTCTGGTTCTCTTTCGGCATCCTTTCTGTTCCCCAGGGAAGAGGCTGTGGCTTATCAATGAGTTGTAGATCTCCTCCCTAATTTGTGCCGTAAGTATTTTCCACATGATAAGCTAGACACGTTATGGGTTTATAGTTTTTGGACGCAGCTCTTTTGTGGTGGTCTTTCTGGATCAGGGCGGTCTTCCCTTGGATCGTAACATTCAGGTATCTTAGTTTTCTATATACATGTATTAATTACGTATGTCGTGTATGGAGGAGAATTTTTTAAACCAAAATCGTGTATGGAGGAGAATTTTTTTTAACCAAAATCAGTGTATGCCATCTTGGCCAGGGGTTTTCTTGTTTAATATTTTTTAAGCGTTGCTTTAAATGCATCCAGATATATTTCCACCTAAGGGCCTTCTCCGAGAATTTGAAACTCTGTTGCCATGTTGTTTATCCATTCGGCTTTTTTATTATGATCTTTCTGTTCCTAGATTTTGCTCTAAAATCGTTTTGCCTCGTTCGCATCCGGTTGTTGGTATGACTTCGCCCATTCTCCCCCAACTTGTTGGTAGAATTTTCTTTCGTATTTTTCGAAAGCCTGTTTTGTCAGTATTCTTTGGTCTTCCTTCTTTCGCTAGCATTTTTTGGTTGGTTTCCTTAAATGGTGTTTTTCATTCTCGTTGTCGAGCTTTTTCCGCTTCGTTCGAATACATTTTCATGCTCCGTTTAGTATTTTTGTGTGTCGTCGTAGTCTTTTTAGCTACGATTCTAATCTGGGTTCCCATACGGGTTTTGACTTTCTGTCTACAGTTTTCGGTGGTTGGGGCGATTTTTTCACAAACTAATTTTGCTCCTGTATAATCGTTTAATTCTGTGATATTGTTTGGTGGGATATTTGTCAATAAGTCGTTTACTTTCTTGGTTTCGGATTGACTGTCCTCCAGTCTGAGAGAATGCAATGCTTTTTTTTTCGGACGTTATCCTTTTAATATTTTCTATATTCATTTTTTCTCCTTGGGTCAGTTTTTCTGTCTTTGTGTTTGCGGTGAATTATTATTATTTTTTTTTTTTTAAAGAGTCTTTCACACCAGCGTTAGCTGATGGTTTCTCACTGGAGTTTAAGTGACAGCATGTCAGCTCAAGTCTCCAGTATTCTGGCCTATTTTAATAATGCCGTAGTTTGGATGGTCTCTACTTGTCCTCTTATTTCTAAGTCCTCCATTCTCTGTGCCACTTCTTTGGTGATTGTACGAAGAGCACCAATTACAATTGGTATCACTGTAAAATAATTAAGGTGATTAATTAATCATATTAATTTTTTTTGGTAAATTGTGAGTTGGCTTAGGACTTTGAATGTATGTGTAGTTCCTCGCAAAGATCAAACACGTGCACAGGTGGTGTCCAGGTTTAACACCTCACATCAAAATAACGTTAGGTAAGACAGGATATGGATAATAAACAAATTATGGCTTGTCAACAGGAGTTGGGAAATAAAAGTTAATGACACGTTTTCTAATATAATTTGATGATGCAATAACTAATAAGCTATTATATAAGAAAAGATAATTTGGAATTCAGAAGGGTTGAGATTTAAAACCTAAGGAGAGAAGTAGAGTTCGACTTTGGTGCAAATCGTTCATGTCAAGTGGTGGGTGCCCATTTGTATCTGGAAGCAAGACTCACTCATAAACCCTTACAACCTCTTCCTCTCTCCTCATGGTTGGGTCGGACTGCTAGAAATGGACACAGTTTGAATAAAGACTTTTTCGTGTTTGAATAACAGAGTTGCCTGTGGTTATTTTTGAATTTTGACATTCAACATGGCCCATCGCATTACATCACCGTTACTTTCATGTTCCACAGTTTTTTCAGTTCACAAGTACGTTTCAAGATTTTATTTTTCCTTTTTCTGTCTTTTCAATTTTATTCTGCGGTTTGCCGGGACTGAGAAGTACACAATTCGGCAAGTTCTCTTTTTTTATCTTCTATCACTAGGTCTGGTAGTTTGGCCGAGATGAGGTGATCCGTTTGTATCTCAACTATTACTATCATCATTTTATTTCTTAAGAGCTTTTCGCATCAGCGTTTCAACTGGAGTTTGAGTGACAACAAGTCTCCTCAAGACTCCTGGACTCGGTATTCTGGCTGATCTCAATAATGCTGTAGTTCGAAAGTCTCCACCCGTCCCGTTATTTCCAAGTCCTCTAGTCCTTGCACCAATCCTTGTACCTATCCTTTGATGACTGTACCAATACCACAAAGTACAATTAGTATAATCGTTACTTTCATGTTCTACTGTTTTTTTTTCAATTCCCCGGCTGTCCTCTTTTCGCATTCTTTCAATTTTACTCTGTGGCTTACCAGGACAGTAAAGTCCACAATTCTCCATGTTCACTCCTTTTTGTTCCCCATAATAGATCCTGGGTTGTGCATATACCATTTGTTCGGATGGTCAAACTTCCCAGTGGATCACCTTGCCAAACTAGTCGAGCCTAGTCTTGTACTCTTTTTGTGGTGATTCTCTGCATTCGCTTATGTGATTGATCATATCGCATAACGTAAATCTACTGTTTTGTTAAGTCTCGCTTTCATATGGTTAATCTTTATAGCATTGTTTTGTGCTGCTATTAGAAGAGATTCAGGTTCTCTCATAAGGTTTCCTTTTCTTAGCCACATCCACGTTTTCTTGTGTGTGATGTCGCTGGTTAGTCGTGTAAAATGTCCATAGAGTAGTTTTTCTTTCCACTTATGTTTTCTAGTTATTGTCGTTCCGCTGGTGCTCGTGTAGACAGTATTGTTTCTGATGGCTCTAATCAGTCTTCCTCCGCGTTTTTCTATATAGTCTTCGAGTCTTTGTATCGATACCTCAACGCTATATTCAATGCTGGTAAGTCCTCTTCTTCCTTCTCTTCTTAATACTTATAGTCTGTCAAAGACATGGTCATTAGTTTTCTTGTTCTAGGTCCATTTGTTTAAGTTCTCTGGTCCACTTCAAAACTAGTCCCGAATATTTTACGAGGCGAACAGCCTAGGCATTATTATTATTATTATTATTATTATTATACCACAAAAAGACTAACTTCAGCATTTAATAACCCAACAAGGTTTAACAAGCCATACCCCAACCCCTTGACTACTAAAAATTACCCTTCTAAACAAAAAACTACAGCCTTTTACCTTTGATTATAGCAAACTACTTGTTTATTTTTATAGTATGAACAGGAGATGAAATAAAATATGAGTCTATTTCTGTAATATATCTATCGGCTTTTTAATGCATGTTAAAGTAAAAACAAAAATTCTACATCGGACTTATTGTTTGCTTACCCAAAAGCGCCAAATTGCACTGAAAAAACAAAACAATGTTGCGTCAATTTTTGACGAAGTAAGAAGAATCGTGTGGGCCTTGTTCTTATACTTAACACGATCATTATAATTTCTAAAATGCTAATAATAAGTGGGCTCCCTAAGGAACGTAATGACATAGATGTACCTCAGCATGGAGTTTATTAAGCTATAAAAGGGATAATAGCTTTCAAGCCTTTGTCAAAGAGGCTTCAGAAAAGTTAGATTCGATTGAGAAATTATTTCGGTTTGCTGCCTCTGTTTTTCAAAACGTGAGTCATTAGTCGAGGGTGTGAATTGAACCTTTCTCAATAGAATTTAATTTTATTTGAACGATGAAAAACATCAAAGTATACGCAATCTCAAATCATTAGTCTCTCTGTCTGTCTGTCTGTCTGTCTACTCTCATTGCTAGCTAGCTAGCTATCTATCTAGATAGATAATGTGTATGTGTGTGTGTGTGTGTGTGTGTGTGTGATTTAAATGATATTTGCTTTTTCGAATAAGTCATTTGGAAAGTTGTTACAAATTAGGTGAGTATAAATTAGATGTGGCAAAAAATGCCTTGAGCGAAAAAACACTACACAATGTGTTCCACACTTAAAGTATCTTAATCAACGATCTCAAAGTTGTTTTCACCAAAAAACTTGACATTAAAAAAGACGTGCTGGCTTCTGATAGTTTGTAATACACTCTTTAAGTATTTTACAAGATCCTAACTGACAGCTTTTATCTTATACTCAAGCCACTACTGCGTTGAAGACTTTATAGGTTATTTTGCAAAAAACATCTTGCTTGACAGATGTAATTGCATTGATTTTACTGGGTTCATTCCAAAAGAATGTATTTTGGCTGCACGAAAGGTTAACAAAATGGCGCAACAAATAACTCGTGATTTTGCCTCATCTTTTTCTGGTTTTACTAGAAGATTTTGAAATTAATAATGAGACTGAAAATGTTAAAGTAAATCAAGAAAGAAAAAGAAATCCGATATAGTTTTTCCATTACCTCCAATCTAATGTTAAGTATAAAAAATAGTGCAATTGTATTTCTGTAAACTAATCGGAAACTCTGCAACGAAATCGTTTTACGAAACAGGCTATATCAGAATTACTAGTGAGTTAGATCATGAGTTTATTTGCTTCGTTTCGAAGTGTTTAAAATCAGGCTAAATATTCAAGTTTATGTTGCCAGCAGACGTTATAATGAATCAAATGAAATGCAATATAATTGTATTTGTTTTTTGTTTATTTTTTCATTGTTTGGTTTGGTTTGGTTTGGTTTTATAGCCTATCAGCCATTGTAGGTTATTTAATGCGAAATCCTTTTTATGCATATAAACTAAATATATATGACTTTTTGTAGATAACATTCTTAAACGAACCTGGACTCTTTTTCACACACAGCTAAATGGTTTCAAGTATCGTTATTCAACAGTCACAATGTAACATCAAACATTTGTTTGCACACATATCTTGTTATATTTGACTCATAGATTGGACTTTATCAGGTACTGCAACTCCGGGTCTGAGTAGACCTGGCTGCAATGGCAATGAAGGGGTACTCCAGATTTCCCAGATCTCTAAGGGTCGAGCCTCGCCATCAAATGGTTTAATATTATATCCAGGAAACTCATTCATGGGGGAAGGTGTCATATTCCTATGTTGAGATGCAGTCAATATATCCTACAGCCTCAGCCCACAGGGCTATTTTTCATTGTGTTTTTGACTCTGATGTCCGAAATTGTATTGTGAAGAAATGTATAATGATTTAATGTTGTTGACTTTAAAAACCAGCGATTGTTAACGGTTTGTTATTTGTTTTTGAATGTTTCCCCCCAGAGATGTTTAGTTATAGGCCTTAGATATAACGGGGCCTAGAATACACCCCTTCAGAGGGCCAATACTCCCCTCAAAAAGGACGTCCTGGATATGACTCTAAACAGCAGTAACTGGAGATACTTATGTTCATGAGCTCTGTGTCGTAGGAAGCCACTCTTTCGTTGTTATTAGTCTGAGGTCAATCAAACCAGCAGGGGTGGTACATATGGGTTTGTTCTGTTTGATATAATAAAGCGTTTTATCGGTCTAAAATGATTGTGTACATTCATTTTGGATCGCTTATAGTTAGAGAGAATTAATGTTAAATTGACGTCGGCATAAAATAATCTAACAAAGGTTGACATGCCGTAAAACCAGACAACAAAAAATCAGACGTATAACTGGATATACTGCATATACTGAACCTTCTATATGAAATATTGTTTTTCTCTACAAATCGATGACTTATTAATAACAGGGAATAAAATCTCAGCTTAATATTATGGAAGCTATCCCCCAAGCAGTCGGCAGTTTCGTTTCATGAAGCTTTCCTTGGTCGCTAGGAGAAGGTTCTTCGATTTAAAACAAACCTTGTGTCAAAACCTGCATGTAGCTCAGAGGTCGCCAAAGAAATAGCCAGACAGAACAATAGATTGACAAAGGCAACACATAATAAAATAGAACAATATAATAAAAAGTTATATTATGAATACATTTGTTTTTGTTATTACTAAGCAGTCTACAGATGGGATTATTTTCTTTTCTTATTTCGTAAAGAACTTTCTTATTTTCATTTAATGGAAACACTTTACGGCTTCTATTTAGCATATAGGGATTGCCAAAACCACAATGCGGTTTATTACCTCGTGTTTTCGAAATGTCAATCATGAGTCAAAGGTGCAACACGCAGCTTTTATAATACAGATCAATGAAATTGCTTTTACTTATATGAAATTTGAGAAAATAATATATTGCTTCTAGTTTCTCTCTCTCTCTCTCTCTCTCTCTCTGTATGTATGTATGTGAGTGTTTGTGTGTGTCTATCAATAAAAACTAAACGTTAAAAGTTAAACTGGCCTTCTATCATTTATCATCATCAACGTGTTGTGAGAACAGCACAGTGTTCCCTCTCTCTCTCTCCCTCTCTCTCTCTCTCTCTCTCTCTCTCTCTCTCTCTCTCACACACACACACACACACACACACACAAACACATCACCCGTCTCTATCGTTTTAGCAAGTCCTCCAGAATGTGTCCAGCGTCCGCACAGTGCTGATGTATGCAAATCCTTGATAGAAGGCCAACACTGACGTAACCATGTGTAAGAGTCCTATAGAGAACATCTGTTATGATTTCATCCTTACTTCTACGGGAGTGCTCCGCATTTCTTGTTCATCTGGGGTGGTTAGTGAGATAGGAAGCGTCTTTTCTGTTTTTTTCAGGGATGCTATTTCCCGAATTAGTCCAAACCAGCTCTTAGCATTCTTCTGTAGGTCCCAAATAGCTTTTTCTCTTAGCATTTCGTAGCATCCATCTGGTGCTACCATACAGTAGTACTGACATAGCCACAACTCGGAAAATCCCGTTTTATCTTATTGTTCTATGATCAATAACCTGCCATTAGTAGTCTATGCCTTCACATGGCCTATGTTGACATTGCTTTCAGTTGATGAGATATTGATGCCGAGGTATATAAAGTGGATATTATCCTTTCTTGTTCAAAAGACATAGGTTCTGTTTTTATTTGCTACTGCCTCCTGCTGCCTGCTCTAGGGTATGCAGAAGGGATTCGGCAAGTGTATTTGCGAGAAGTTCTAGATCCTCAGCATAGTATGAGTAGTCTTCTTCTGTCATAGTTTCTGCATGATATCGTCTGCGTCTTTCCTTCTTTAGAGTGAAATCATTTTCTTTTATTAGATGTCTTGGTGTTATAAGTATATTAACTAGTCAGTTTGTAATGATATATGGTACTAATGCATCTACTTGCAAGAATCCAGGGACAATAAATTATCGGTGTCACCATCAGATGAACAAACCATTGGTTGATTTTGTAAAGTATCATTATAGCTATAACAATTTGAGGGAAGATCATATGCTAGTTGTATTTACTGCATATTTCCAGAGTTTATGGAATTAAATGTCTTAGAAAAAGGCTCAACCAATAGTGTTACCTCAAGATATTTTGCTTTTATTCCTCCGATGATTAGACAGCCAGCAAGAATTTTTTTTATCTTTTTGGATTTCTCCCCAAATCGTTCTGATTCGTTCTAAGAATTTCCCCGATTTCCGATCAGATGTGATTGAGAAGCAGGGTTTTCTAAACCTTAGCAGCGATAGTAGTGAAAATTATGTCACTGAAGTGCTTTTTGTACTGAAGTCGCCTTTTTTGAGGAAGAGAAGGATGTAGTCTTTCGTCCATTTCTCTTTTTTGTTTTGTTTATAGACAGCGATGCATAATCGAAGAAATATTTCAAAGGGTATTTCATTTAGGCGTGTGGCTTTTCTGCTTTTAATATTTTCAGTACTGCGTCAGTTCTTCCTCAGTAAACTATCCTTGTTTGATGTTTGTTATCAATATTTTTTTCAGAAGGTTTATGGGAGATTTCACGAGGGTTTCTTAGCATATTTTTGAAATGTCCTTTCCATTTCTGATTTTGTGTGATTTGGCCTTTGTATTCTAGGTGTTCGTTAGGGTATATGTTAGTTCTCTCTGGGTTTTAAAGCAATGAACACACACCTACCCAAATAATTCTACAGCTCTACAGCTAGTTCATATATTTATTGATAAGAAGTTGATAAATAGCGTTTAAAGATTCACCTTAGACTACACAGAAATAAAAAGAGCAATAACTTAAAGCCTCATATGACTGATTCCCACTTGTCAGTAGTGATATAAGCAATCAATATACGGTAACTGTAAGCTACAAATTTGATACTCCATAGAAGAAATCTGAAAATACATATTCTGAATGAAGAATATGAAAACTTTGTTACCGCCCATGTATAAGCAGATAACGAGTGCGTACCAACAAAACCAAGAGTCAAATAGAGAGTTCAGTGTGGCTCAATAACAGTTAGGGAAAAATGAGATCGCAATGAAGAAACCATCTTTACATAATAAAGGAATCTGTCATTTATAAATTAGCATCACATGGGAAATTATCCTTTACCTACGAAATATACTGTTGATTATTTTTATCATTGGCGTTGATTAATGAGTTTGTCTAATGATCCAGGAAATATTTGGTTTTCATAATTAGTTATTCATAAAAGCTTTTATCGTCTAATGAGGGTTATGAAGCCGAAACCATCTGTGACACGATGGGTAGCATTTGTGTGGGTGCCACTCAAGATCTCTCTTTGTCTGTTTTGGCGCGAAATTCACACAAAGGGGGTTGAGCGCGGGATCGGAAGAAGAGGAGGGAAGGAATGTCCCAGAGAAGACAGAGAGAGTCAGTTGACAAAGGAGACCAGAAGGAAACAGTCAGCAGAAGGGAGCAGTCAAGAGATGAGTCAGCATTGCTTGTGGCTTTGTGGAAGTTTTGCGCAAATACACGCCTGCGATAATCTGTAAATGCACGGAGAGCTGCACAAAAATGTCACAAATTCCCTCCTCTTGCACTTGGAGCTGACCCAAGTCCGTGTTTGTTCGTTTTTTCTTTTCTTCCACCCTCTTGGTTGTGTTTTGTGTGTCCGTAAAGAAATGTGAAATACCCCTGGTCGGAGATGAGAAAAAAACGCTAGATGAATCACTGGCCATGAGTAGTTTGGTTTAAGGAAGCTGAGATAGTGGAGGTCGACAGGCGAGGGGTATTGTCACACATCTCTTCCCACAATTTTAAAAAATTTTTATCATTTTCTTACATTTAAAATTTTAAAAAATTATTGTCTTTGTTTTTTTTTTGTTTTTAATATAGTTGGTCGATGAGTTCTTCAACCTTTTTCTTGTGTCTGGAGTTTCTAAACATTGATATTTTATCGCCTCCTTCTGTTTTATTCTAAGTGAAAAGGATTAATTTTTTGCTGGAATTATTCTGAGTGTAAAATATATTACAGTGTTTTCATAGTTTCTGCTACTTAAAACAGTGATGTGGTGAATATTGTGTACAAAAGAAAATAATCCTAGTAAGGTGTGTGTGTGTGTGTGTGTGTGTGTGTGTGTGTGTGTGTGTGTGTGTGTGTGTGTGTGTGTGTGTGTGTGTGTTATACATTAATAAAGTAAAAAAACAACTATATTAACACTTAAGTTTTTAAGATTTTCTGGTGAATTGTATAGCCAAATTAAAATATGAGAAGAAATATTATTGATTTAATTCAAAAATAAATATATCTAATACATTAAACCTGGTAATAGATTATATTTTTATGTCTGCTTCACACCAAACTAAAATATGTGACATAAAACTGAGGTTGTAAATGATTCACTTAATGCTTGATCTCGTAATTTGCCAGCTGAACACATTGTGAGACAATTTTATGAATACAAATTAAAAGAAATTGGGACGTAAAGGTTTATTGTTGTCGTATTTCTTCGATCTATTTGTGCGTTTATTGCTTATATTTAGAATGCAATAACTGAATAGACTAGTTGTTATAGAAATAATTATTCAAACTAATGGACATACTTAATCTTAGAACTTTTGGCTACTTAAACATTTGTGAACGGCTGATGTGATATTTATTAAGATATGTCTTTCTTCCAGCTGATTTAACTTGGATAGCGAATAGAAAAGTTTTCAAAATATTTCAAGAGGACAATCAAGGTAGTGAAACCAATGATATTTATGGAATGGCAGATACAAATTTCGTTGATATTACAACCCAAATTTATACCTATCCAACTGTGTGTGTGTGTGTGTGTGTGTGTGTGTGTGTTATAATATTTTGCGCTAAAGTAAATTTGTTCTCACTTGATATTTCAACTTAACAAAGCAAATTTGAGAGATCTGAGAAGTGTACTTGAAATTTATTCAGGTCTTTATTATTTGACCTTTTTCGTATTCAATTAAATTCTGAAGATCGGAAAATTTTCTCCGCAAAAATATTGGGAGAATCTACAGAGAAAATCTAAAATCATTGATCAAATAATTTTTTAAAGATTTCACAGAAGTAGAATTGGAAATTTTATTTTCATGAAAAAAAAAAACAAAGAGGTGCGAAGACAAAAGAAGAGTTCATTAAAATCGAAGCACAATAACTTGTTGAATAATTGAAGATGCTGTGAATTTATATGCATAAAAGATTTTGTCTTATCTGGAAACTTTTCCATGAACATGATTCCATTTAGAAAGTGGTGTGTGTGTGAATTTACTCAAAGCCTCTCCACCTATATGATTTAACACACGGTAAATTCATAAGCGGAGTACAGTTGCTTTGAATTCTAAGTTTTTCTTCTCCTAGACTGGTTATCTAACCAAGGCTAAAGAACCCAATCTGTCCAGCTATTTACGCATAGCAAGTAGTAGAGATATCAAAGGCATCAACATAAAGGGAAATACAGTCTGGAACAAGATGTGAACTCATGTTCCTGATAGCATTTCCTGTGACGATAACCGTTACGCTAATAAGGTGTTTATGTATTTACATAGCATAACTTTTCTGAATTATGATTTTCAACGGGTAAACACACACACACACACACACATACATACACGCAATCAAACATTAACAAGCGCAGACACACACGCAAACAGACACACACACATATATATATATATATATATATGTGTGTGTGTGTGTGCGTGTGTGTGTGTGTGTGTGTGTGTGATAAGTAGTGTCAACTCTGACTAGATCTTTTAATTATTATCAAATCAAAATATATATATTTGCAATGTATCATACATTGTAACTTAATACGCTATTTGTCCTGTCATTCGACTTCTGCGTAAATGAAATTCTATCTTGATGTCTTGTCAAGAAGATTTTTCAACTGTTCGAATTCACCTTGGAATCCATCAAAACAAATCCTATCAAAGCAGAGACAAATATTCTACCATTGTTTTCGCTTCGAATTTATCACATTTACGTTATAAATTCATCTGTGTTTATCAAAACAAAAGCATAAAATCTTTGTTTTTACTTTGAATGAATTTTGCCTGCACTAAGAAATTTCTCACGACATGTTACTTATATATATATATATATATATATATATATATGTGTGTGTGTGTGTGTGTGTGTGTGTGTGTGTTTGAATTCATTGTGTTTGTTTACAAACTTACGGAGAACTAGATGTGTATACGTAGGCACACAGAGTTGAATGTAATTTTTGCTAATATATTCTGATGTGATTAAACGAGACTGTGTCGATTGATTTGGAGAAATACTTGAAACATTGAGAAATTTATACAACAGAGAAGAATAAGAATCCGCAGAAATGTTTTCTAAGCGTTGATTGTTATCAATAATCGCATTTTAGCAGCTTACAGTTTCATCATTAGTCAAAAAAACAAAAAGACAAGCAACCTCTGGCAAACAGGAAAACGGCATGAAAATTTGTAAAAGCCAAGGGAATAGTAATCATTGTCATTTGCAGAAAAATTAGATATACCAATATACTCACACACACATACACACACACACACACACACACACACACATATATATATATATATATATATATATATATATATATATATATATATATATATATATATTTCATGTCTTCTGACAATATATGAAATAGGAATTGCTGTCATTTGGAAAGTCAGATCAGTAATTTTAGGAAATGTGTTTCAAATGAGTTCAACTGTTTCGACAAAAAGTTTGATGAAACACAATCTTCCTAGTCATTCCAATTATTAATATTCAATTTTTTTTTTTGTTTCTTTTTCGTTTTTTTTTTTTTTTTTGCTAGACGTGCTATGCTGAGTATGCAAGATTAAAAGTAACTAATGATGTAATACTTGAGCTACATACGAGAATCGTTTATAAAGCTCTAAGCCTCCCCCAGAAAGAGGGGCCATCTCTGAATATTTTTGTGGTGACAATACACTATCACAACTTATAAAACTAGAAAATCTAATTCATATTTCTGTCTCAATTTCTGTGCAGACCAGATTCTTAGAAAAGTGAGAGGTGTGTGACAAATTTAAAATTTGGGTGAGGTTTAGAAATTTGTTGAACGACTTTGCATGGTTATTAGTCCTTTGAAGAATGTCACTTATAAATTCGTCCTTACTTATCCAGCAGTGTCCAGCACATCTTGTTCGTCTTACTTGGAGGGTCTGTAAGATAGGAGGTAAGTGGCCGTACAACTGCTATTTTGTAGGATCTTGCTTCCAGGATTTATTCAAAGCAGCTCGTGGCGTCCTTGTGTAATCTATCTCTTTTCCACACGTGCACATACTTATATGTATATCATGCCGTGCCTCTAGAACGGATTTTCCAGACTCTCTCTCTCTCACCACTCGTCTCTATCTTCCATCGCTTTCAGCAGGTCTTCTACGTTACATCCGGTGCCGGCATAGAGCTTCTGTAGATAAGTTCTTGCTGGTCGTCCAAAATTTGCTCGTCTGTGTGAAGGGGTCCAGAGAGGCACGTCAATTATGATTACGTTCTTACTTCTCCTGCAGCGTCCAGTATATCTTGCTCGTTGGACTTGGATGGTTTTAGAGATAGGATAAAGGTGGTCGTATAGCTGTTGCTTTGTGAGATGTTGCTTCCAATATTTGTCTATCATTGCTCGCAGCATTCTTGTGCAATTGTCGTAGAGATTTTTCTCTATACGCTTTCTCAGCGTCTATGTGGTGCATTCATATAGTAGTATGGACACGACTGCTGCCTCGAAAAAGTTGCGAGATCTTATCTCCGTATGACCGATAATCTATCGATAGCTGTCCATGCCTTCGCTCGACGCGTATTCGTGTCGTTATCGATAGATGAGACACAGCTTCCGAGCAAGGTGAACTTGTCCACGAGTTTCAGAGACCCAACTTCTAGTGTGGAGATGCCTCCTTTTTGATTTTGATTAAAGCACATGTATTCCGTTTTGTCTGCATTGACATGGAGGCCTATGCCACATGCTTCCTTCTCCAGACTATGCTGCAGGGATTCGGCTTGGGTTGGTCGATTTGAAAGAACTGGTATGTAATCAGCGGAGTCCGCTTCCGTAATAGTTTGTGCAGGGTATCGCCTGCTTCTTGCCTTTGCTAGTGTAAAAGCATTTTCTTTCATTAAACCTATCGATGTTCGAAGTATGCAATCTTGGCAGATTATAAACAGGCAGGGGGCTTACGTATTTCCTTGCAGGACACCTGAAACAATATCAAAGATGTCTTTATCTCCATCCGCTGAGCGAACCTTTACGTGATTTCATAGACCATAATTATGGCTGCGACGGTTTCTTTGGGAAGACCATAGGCAAGAAGTATTTGTTCCATCTTCCTACTGTGTATGGAGTCAAATGCCTTTGAGAAATCTATAAATAATAGTGTTTCCTGGAGGTTTTTTGATATGTTATATATATATATATATATATATATATGGGGGTGGGTGCGTATCTATATATTTATTTTTTCGTGAATGAAATAGTTTAGATATAAAACAGGATTATAACTCACGACTCAGTTTCACATTGTCGATCATCAGGTGAACTTTTAGTCAACACGTCCGACTCAGAATTAACTGAACGAATATGTACTTTTTAGGTTATGTGTCTATTACGTGGTTGACATATTGTCATGTGAGTCAGTCGGGCGCCAAATAAAATATAAATATTTACTTTCATGGTGACATTACACAACCGACTTTGTTCTTCTACAAAGTAAATTATTACAATCCGGAAAATTGATTATTTTGAATATTCCTTACACATTTTTTACCTTCACGATATCTATCTAGAATCTTTTGAGCTTGTATCGAATGCATTTTACGAACGTTAGATACAAATTAACAAATATGTTCTCTTATTTCGAGTGACGTGATACTCTGAGTTGTGACTCTTATGTTGTTTTATTATAGCTCTATTTTACATTCTAAAATTTATTGTGATGTATCTGTATTTCCGCGCAAGGAGCACTGTAATTATTTATAGTTTAAAAACTTTTTTATCGCTAAATTGTAATCATAATTATATATATATATATATATTTATATATATATATATTTGTGTGTTAAAGAGGTGCATAAGTATCAATATGCCTTAATATGAAAGATTATTTATTTGTATCTCCCTGCGAATGTAAAACAATATGTCCTAAATATAGTCAAGTATGTTATGAAATATTATAAACGTGTTTTAAAATATCAAATGGGCCTTTCAAAGGAACAACAAAATTTGCAAGAAAGGTAAGTGTATATTCTTTTTTAAAAGCAACATAAATTCATCTTTTTTAAATGTTAGTAACTCCAGATAATTAAAATATCTTTTACTTAATGATCCATGTTTAGAATTTACGAAAAACATTTTCACACACTAGACGATTCGTATCCAATTTAGGTGCCAGTGTGGAAGATTTTAAAAACGTGCAGATGAATTTACTGAAAATAATTCAATTTGTTAATCGACACTTAATGAATGAAACGTTTCTGATTTGATTGCAGGATTATTCTCTCAGTATGTTCGTAACGCAAGAATGGCGAGACGAAAGACTAATGTTCTTCGGCCTCATTGATGCTAAATATTTCGAACTGGATGTTAAACTGATCGAGAAAATTTGGGTTCCAGATTTGTATTTTCCAAACGAGAAAAAAGCAGCGTTTCACGAGGTGACAGTCCCAAACAGGATGCTTCATATCTACGCCGACGGTTCTATTACTTATCGTGCGAGGTGAGTAAAGCTTTTTTAAATAAATCTCTTTACATCTTAATTAAACTAACTGATCACTATCATATATATATATATATATATATATATATATATATATATATATATATATATATATATATATTCCAAATAAATCTATTCTGAATATCTCAACAACTGCTTGAACGAACTTAATATAAACTGGCAACCAATCAGAGTGAAAGTTCCTGTGCACATGTGATTGTACACTACTCCATCAGATTTTCAATCGGCATAGAGTGAGGAAATTTTCACATCTCGAGAAAGGGTTTCTATACCCAGTTATATATATATATATATATATAGAGAGAGAGAGAGAGAAAGAGGCAGAGAGAGAGAGAGAGAGAGAGAGAGAGAGAGAGAGAGAAATAGTTCGGATTTGACTCACTTTGTCTTATGGCTCAAATCTCAATTAAATTGCTTTGAACTGTTTGAAATTGAACGTAATGAGGACTTTGGTGGAAATCCCGAAAGATTCATTTTCATGTATATCTTAAAGTTTTACAATAATTATGTGGTCGAATGGAATAGTTTGAAGAGGACTAAGGCGCGCTAACCTAACTTAACATTTTTAATTTATAACTGTCTGTGAAATTGTTCTGATTTATAAGCCTTCAGCTTGACTAAAAGCAAAATCAAAAGATACGGGTGTAAAGAAGCGAACATATGTAAATCATGGAGAAAATTTATTGATTTCATCTTTCTTCGGGAGATCATTTGATAAACTATATATATATATATTTAAATGAATGTGGCAAAGCTTGATATATATATCTATATATATACATAAAGTTTTGTATTTTAAATGAAAGAACAATTTACTAAAAGGCCGACTATAAATCTTTAAAAAGAAAAGATTCACTGTTGGACCATGGAATTCTATTTTAGTAAAAATGCAGAACTATAACACGTGCTAGTGCCAATTTTCAGAAGACAGGGGAAAAACAAACAAACAAACAAACAAACAAAAACAAACAAAAGTAAGGTAGGAACTAAAATAGAACGTGAAGAGAAGGAAAGGGAAAGTAAGAAAAACATATTTTATGAATATATTAGTCTTGGACCATAACTAATTTAAAACCTAACTGGATGGGAAGCAGCATGATGGACGTAAAAGTATGCGAATAAACCCTCTGACGGCCAAACGCAATGCCTAACCTGGTCCTGGACGTATCAATCTCGCAGCTCAACGGCCATGATCGTCAGTTCGATCGGGGAACTACTGCTGCTCATCTATAAGGTTGGCTTCTATGGATGAGAATAAAAGCCCTGGCCTCAGTGTCCAAAAAATCAGGAATAGGTACCCCGAATGACGAATATGAGAATTTCGTCAGCGCACACCTCGCGGCAGCAGCGAAATACATACCAATAAAACTTAGAACTACATCTAGAGTCCCTTGGGAGACATGAGCCGTTAGAGAAAAACGTGCAGACGTGAAAACGGGCTCCAAATGTAATAGGAAAAACCCAACGAACACAAATGCCCTGAAACTAAAAAAGGCAGAAAAT
Organism: Sepioteuthis lessoniana; assembly: GCA_963585895.1. Classification (NCBI taxonomy): domain Eukaryota; kingdom Metazoa; phylum Mollusca; class Cephalopoda; order Myopsida; family Loliginidae; genus Sepioteuthis; species Sepioteuthis lessoniana. Next base: position 4,287,934 of record OY757907.1, on the reverse strand, counting down.
GAATTAGCAAGCATATATCTAAAAAAGCAGACAGAATACATACAAAATCAGATAGATAAGATTAGAGACTCAGTGGAAGATAAGCAATCTAGGACAGCCTGGCAAACGATAAACGAAGTGAGCAGAAGGAAGAGCACAGTCAAAGCTAAATTGAAAGCTACAAACCAACAAGAAAGAATAAAACTGTGGAAACAACATTTCGAGAATCTACGAGGAAACCCACCGAAAGTAACACATGAACCAATCACGAGAATTATTAGTAAGCAATTAGACATTAAACTAGAACCGTTTACTCTTGAAGAAATCGACTCAGTACTTAGAAAAAATAAAAATAGGAAAGCCACAGGGCTTGATGAAATTCCCCCAAAAGTATGGAAGACCAGACAATTCGACGACATACTGCACCGACACTGTAACGCGGTTTATAATCAAAATCCGATAGACAGATGGATGAAGAGATGCATCCTCCCTTTCCCTAAAAAGGGTGACCTCAGGTTAGACAAGAACTACCGAGGTATAACACTTACATCCATAGCAGCCGAATTATACAATGCCCTTCTACGAAATCACATAGAACCGAAAATTGACAACATTCTTAGGAAAAACTAAAATGGCTTCCGAAGGAATAGATCCAGAACCTCACAAATACTGACCATCCGTAGAATCCTTGAAGGCGTACGGGCAAAAAACCTACAGGCGACAATAATATTTGTCGACTTTACCAAGGCATTTGATTCCATTCTCAGAGGGAAGATGAAACAAATCCAACTAGCGTACGGCATACCGAAAGAGACCGTCGCAGCAATAATGATTCTCTGTAGAAACACCAAAGACGGATGGAGACACAGAATACTTCGACATTGTAGCAGGAATACTGCATTGGGACATACTAGCCCCATAATTATTTAACATCTGTCTAGACTTCGTGCTTAGAACATCGATTGATAAAATCAAAGAAAACGGCTTCAAGCTGACAACGAAAAGAAGCAGAAGGTACCCCGCAAAAACAATTACCGACGCCGACTACGCCAATGACATAGCGATTCTGGCAAATGCACCCGCCAAAGCCAAAACCCTACTGCATAGTCTGAAACGAGCTGCCGAAGGCATTAGGCTCCATGTCAATGTTCACAAAACGGAATACATGTGCTTTAATCAAACAGGCATCATCACTACACTAGGCGGTAGCTCTCTGAAACTAGTAGACAAGTTCACCTACCTAGGAAACAGTGTCTCATCCACCGAAAAAGACAACGACATGCAGCTAACAAAGGCATGGATAGCTATCGATAAGCTATCGATCATATGGAAGTCAGACCTGACTGATAAATTGAAACGCAGTTTCTTCGAAGCAGCGGTCGTGTCGATACTGCTATATGGATGCACTATATGGACGCTAACTAAACGTATGGAGAAAAAGCTTAACGGCAACTACACAAGAATGCTGCGAGCAAAATAAGTCCTGGAGGCAACACCCGACAAAGCACCAACTTAATGGCCACCAACTACTCATCACGAAAAATATCAAAGTTAGACGAACCAGACATGCAGGTCACTGCTGGAGACGCACCAGAAGCGATGAACGATAAGGAGGAGCGGCGAGAGAGGGTCAGGGATATCCATGCTGACGGATCGACGTGATGATATATATATATATATATATACATTAACCAAAGAAAATGCATGTGGCAAAACTTTATAGTTTTGCCACATGTATTTATTTTGGTTAATCTTAGTATAGCACTACTTCTTGTGCTCAGGACAGACATTGACGATCATCATCTCTTTGATAGTCATTATCAGTAAGACAAGGAAGCTAACTATCAGGAATCATGTACTTTTACTGAGTAATGATTTTCATAAAGCTACAAAAATGGGACCCCTCGTTAGGCTTCTATTCATTATAGTAATAATTATTGCTGAATACTTTTCCATCATGTTACAGCTCCATATATATATATATATATATATATATATATATATATATATACACGTAATTCTTTATTTCCTTACATAAACTCTTGCACTTTCTTACCTGGGCAATCATTTGCATTTTCCAACTTTTTAGAGAAAATGCAAGGAAAGAGGATTCACTGATAATTGGTTGTAATGTACCGAATCGTAGATCCAAATCTTAGATCAAAAGATCCGCACAACATTATTACGCTCCATGCATTCGCATAAACTCTGTTATATATTTACATATATTTTTCTGTAAATATGAAATAGCGTACAAATTTGTAAAAACCTCTACCATAAAATATTATACAGCTATATCCTAAATGTATGTGTGTGGATGTGTTAATGAGGATTTTGTGTATGTCTCTGTGTGCCTATGTTTATATACATTTAAATATTTTTGAAAACTGTAAAAAAATACGTGAATAAGAGCAAGTCATTGACGTTGGTGGAAAATATGAAATTCCTAAGCAGTTTTCTAGTTGAGCAGGTTGGCTATCTTGAAGTCTTGGCACAACACAATATTCTATACTTTGTGCACTAACTTTACAAAATCTTAGTGCCTATTATAGGGGCCCTGTTTCATTTGACGCACCCCACCACGAATGGATGTGGTGAGGTGCATACGTGCGAACACAGATTTTACTCTTTTAATGTGGCCAATATCATATTCAGATATAGGTTGATATTGATTTAAAATGAATGTCTGATTTATATTATAAAATGCATGAAGGGTTTCAGTTTCTTTTTAGCGTCAGGGGATTGTACTCACATTCACATTCACTCATTTGAAAACCATGGGCACCTTTGGTGGTGTAACGGTTAGCAAGCTTGACTAGTAAACCTACACGAGTGAGTTCGAGTCTCATTGGGTGCCCCATTCGTATGGCCTTGTGCCACATCTAAGCAAAAAGCTTAGTAAATTTCCACTCATTTGAAAACCATCAATTAGATAGATAGATAGATAGATAGATAGATTTCAATTCTTTATCTATCTAGAAAAAAACAGTGTGCGTGTGTGAGGGAGAGAGAGAGAGAGGGAGAGAGAGAGAGAGAGAGAGAGAATTTAACTGAATCATCATTATCACCATGTTAAGCTGCAAGCTAGAATTTCTCTGGCTCTCTTTCGCCACCTGTCTCTATCGTCCATCGCTCCCGGCAAGTCTTCCATGCTACATCCTGTATTTGCAGAGACAGTGATATATAATTTCTATGTTCGTTTATCAGTACACACTACTGAACGTATATCTCCTCTTATACATGTGCAAGTGTGTGTATGTACGGGTGTATATGTGTGTGTGCATGTGGGTGTATATTTTTTATCTAAATGTCTATCTAAAAGTAACGAGAATTTCAAAAACATATTTGTCCGGAAGTTTCCCTCTTTACAATTCCATTGATATGGCATTAAATGCCGGAGACTACAAGTACTTACACGTGCTTCCAATAAGAATGGAAAGAGCTGTGTTATATCAACTCCGTTTATTAAGGTTCATGCCTATCAAAAATTTGAATTCCCTCAAAACTCACTTCATTATTCCTCCTTCAATTTACCCTGCCATCGTCTTAACAATTAGGTTTTATGGGGTAGAAATACAAGGGCCATATCTAAAGTTTCCTATTTAAGAAAGATACAAAAGTCAAAAGGTCAAAACTTATGCGCATTGAGTTTTTTTTTATCTTATCTGACCTTCGACTTGAAGGCCAATCTTCTCAACAAGTAAGTTTTGCGAAGATGGGGTGGTTTGTGCAACGACCAAAAATTCTTATTTACGCATGACTGAAATATAAAATTCTAGATTCGACTTAAGAAATTAATTTTTGCTTCTACGGTTGAAAAAAAGTTTAAACGATAAAATCTATTTTTATGTTTGAAACATACTATTTTTTTTAATTAATAATAGCCTTTTCATTAGATTTTTGTTAAAAAACAGAGCAAAAAGACATTCATTTTTCCACCGTACTTATGTTGCAATATATCATTGCGGCTTGCCCAGTTTCGCCTGCGAGCCGAAATCTTTCTACCAGCGTTGTGATTGTTTCCAAAGGAGCACAGGAATGCATTATCCAATGAAAATAAAACTTACTCAAATCGAGAATTGTTCCACGTTACCAGATTAAAGAAAATTAAATACGTTAAGAGCTTCATGTATGAATATTAGAAAAACGATGAAATGTAGACACACACACACACACACACACACACACACACACATATATATATATATATATATATATATATATATATATATATATATGAAAATTATTGCTCAAGGTAATCTCTATATTATAATGGATTTAATTTAGATACGTTGCTATCAACTTTCAATGAATAACATAAGAGAAAATTCAGATTTCTTATTTAACAAAAAACGAAACATTACGATGAATGAGAAGACATTCCTATTTCCTGTGTCCATTATATTAGACATTGGGAATTATGGAAGATGTACGGACGAAACACTCCCTTTTAGGATTTGATATAAATTATTTGAGGAACAACACAGATAACAGAGGAGATATCAGAGAATTAATTTAACAAGATATACGTTGTACATATATATAATGAATTTCCATTGTAATTCGACACCGAAGGTCAAGTTGTTGAACTAAAATCGACCCAAAGGACAAGTCTCAGCCTCTCTTTCTCAACGTGTATGAATTATGTATGAGGTTGGAGCTAAGACAAATGACGTTCAACAATTTTAGAGAAATATCCAGGGGCAACTGTTGGTGGTTGGGAATGTATCTGAATTTAAAGCGTCTGAGCACTGAGAGAGAGAGAGAGAGAGAGAGAGAGAGAGAGAGCGGACACACACACACACACACACACACATATATATATATATATATATATATATATATAATGATAGATAGATAGATAGATAGATAGTGTTTAAATATTGGTAAGGTCTGTGAAATTTTTCTCATCTTTCAAATATGCCTTGTGGAATACTGTAAGCGGTATTAAAATTACATTTCTGAACTCGGTTGTCTTCTTTTTTATTATCTTGCATTCTTTTCACAAATATAAACAAGTCAATTCATTTTTCAATATTTCCATGTTTCTATTTATTTATTTATTCATTTATCAGTTTATTTTGTTGACTTTGGAGAGTTCTTCATTTAAAGGCTTTCAGGAAATTTGATTCCGTCAAAGACATTACCGATTTTATTCCTGATATTTCTACCAAATATTTCAGATTACTTCATTTTCAATATTTAAACTAGAAGCAAAAGAAACAAAACATTCTCCATCTTTCAGCTCCTATGCACTTAAACAGGTTTAAGTTTTCTTTTCTTTTTCGATAGATGAAATGGAATATATTCATTTCAGTTTTAGTGGACGCCATTGAAGTGAGTTGTTTTCTCAGTTCAAAGAGGAAAAATGATTTAATATATTATGATTAAGATCATACCACTTGTACAACATTTTATCCATTATATATATATATATAAATACATATATATATATATATATATATATATATATATATATAATGGTTTTAATGCAATATTGAAAAGAAAACACCTTTTCTTCAATTTTTATTCTTACACTGAGTGCTTTTATTCTTCATTATAAAACGATCAATATATATATATATATATATATATACATCACAGTGGGGACTCTAGCCTATTTTTGCCACTCGTGCCCCCCACCGCCCTCTGTCAATTTAAGTTCCCAACCCGTGGTCCGTGGATCCAAAGGAAGTCATCATAGTTGCTATTGCGTGATTCTCCATTGTATAGCACAGATTGACAAACGTACCTTGCATGGAGTTTTTTTTGTAAACAATCAAGATACTATATAATTTGTAGTCTTGTTAATACAGTAGATAAGATATTTTTTTTTCCTTTCAAAAGTATAGAAGAAAAGAGAAGATGTTCATTACTATGACGAGAAAAATATGTTTATTAGAATAAAGAAACTGATGACAATATACACAGACACAGCTAGTAGTTTCAATTTCGCATAAAATAAAGATTATTTGTTGAAAATGTATTCAAATAAACAAATTTTAGTTACAGAATGTAATATATGCAACATTCATTAAAGAAATAGAGATCTGTTAGTGAAAGAACAATTTAAAACACGCCGTTTAACCAACATTTACCATAGCGATGATGATGACGTCGGGGATAATAATCTATAATCTGCTATCCCTTTCTCTCTCTCTCTCTCTCTCTCTCTCTCTCTCTCTCTCTCTCTCTCTCTCTCTTCCCAAAACAGCTGTCAACAGTCAGTATGTGCTAAGATTTTTGAGCACGGTGTTTGGGTTGCTCTTGCTATTGGCTACAGCCAAAAGCAGATTTCTCTAACATTACTGTTATTATAAGGGTCTAGTGATCGGCACGGATTTGCGCGTGTTCAACATTATAGCCGATTTTATGGGATATTCAATGAATCTGACGGTGGCCGGACAAAGACCATCCGTTCAAAACAGCATCGTTGTATTATTCCCAGATATATTTATGAACTTTTGGCTACTTAGTTATCGAAACTTGAATAGATACGTAATTTAATTGAGATCAGACTAAGTATGTTTCCTTGAAATTAATGGATGATTTTTAATCCATTTTGAATAACATTGACTGAGTTATTGGTCGTGCCGGGCACGAGTAGCACTAGTCCCGTCTCCGCCCCTGATATATATATATATATATATATATATATTTGAATTCCTTATATAAACACTTTTCTTAAATTAACAACGAAAATGTAAAGACAGACGAAAATGACGGTCCCCAATTTTGGGTTGGACACCGAAAAGGGGTTTCACACCAGGCACGAAATTGTGAAGACGAAACCAGTGAACAAACAGGTTAGAACTACAAGAAAATAGAGAAAGAAATATCAAAGTCTGCTCTCTCTCTCTCTCTCTCTCTCTCTCTCTCTCTCGCCACATAACATGTTCTCTTTGTCCAGCTAACGTGGTTGACTCAGTTTTCATACTCTCTTTCTTTCTCCAGGTGTCTACTTAAAATGTGTAGTAGCCAAGAAAACTTTGTGCTAGTTAACTAAGACAGTGTTCCATGTGTTTGTCAAGGATTCCCGTCAGATACACACATCAACCTGTTCAAACACGTAGTGGTACGACTGTACAATTTTTGTTTAACGGTTCCATGTGGTGCAGCAACATTACAGCCTCTATTTGGTACCGTTATGGTACAACTATACAGTGAGATACCGATCTTGTCTGAGGGTCTCCTAGGGTTTAGTTAGCAGATGGGTCTCTAGGAATTCACAGTTTTAGGCCTACTTCAACTTGCTAGATCATCGAGGTTCATTCCCTCCGTGCAAAATTTTTTGAACAATCAAGCTAATAGCATCATCATCATCACCATGGCATGATGCTGCCACAGATTTTTCTGACCCTCTCCCGCCACTCGTCCCTATAGTCCATAGCTCGCGATGCGTCTTCCATGCTTCATCCTTTATCAGTCTACAGCTGTTATAGATAGGTTCTAGCAGGTTGCTCGTCCGTGTGAAGGGCTCCACTGGAGTACATCGCTTATGAGTTTGTCCATACTTCTCCCGCAGTGTCCTGCATGCCTTGCTCGTATAGTTTGGATGGTTTTTGAGATTTAAATATTATGTGTCCGTACAGCTGCTGCTTTGTGGGATGCTGCCTTCTGGACTTGTTCAATATAGCTCGAAGTATTCTTGTGCAATTGTCGTCAAGCTCTCTCTCCATACGCTTTCTTAGTATCATGTGTTGTATCTATAGAGAAGCATTGAAATGATCGCTGCCCGGAAAATTATTTTATCTGATAAGTCTGACTTCCATATTACCAATTTTCTATCGATGGGTATCCATAATTTCACTAGTAGAGTGATGATGTCATTTTCGGTAGATGCTTTCAAGGTAGGTGAACTTGTCCACTAGTTTCAGAGATATTCCATTTAGTGTGGAGATGTCACCTCTTTGATTAAAACACGTGTAATCTATTTTTTCTGAATTGACATGAAGTTCTATGCCACCTGCTAGCCATTCCAGACTATGCAGCAGGAATTCGGCCTGTGTGCGTGTTTTGCCAGGAGCACTATATCATCAGTGTAGTCCACGTCCGTAATCATTCATTCGGGGTATCTTCTGCTCCTTGTCTTTGCTAAAGTAAAGCCATTTTCTTTCAATGAATCTATCGATGTTCATAGCACTTAGTGTAGGCAGATAATAAACAGGTATGGGGCTTATGTGACCCTTTGCAACACACCTGCGACAATGTCAAAGAAGTCGGTGTCTCCATCTGCTGATAGAACTTTTACTTTCGTGTTTTTATTTAGCATCAATATGACTCCAACAGTTTCTTTTGGGAGACCACTGGCAAGAATTATTTACTCCATCTTCCCTCTGTGTATGAAGCCAAATGCTTTGAAGAAATCTAGAAATAATCGTGTTGCCTCGGGGATTTTGGCACGAGCATCTTCCAATCTTCGACGGATGGTCAAAATTTGTGATGTCTTGGACCTATTTCTTCAAAACCAATTTTGGTTGTTCGAAAGAATTTTCTCAATTTCAGGTTTAATACGATTGAGTTGCAGTACATTGTATAAGTTGGCCGCTGTGGGAGTAAGGGTTATATCTGGGTAGTTCTTGGCTATTCTGAGGTCACCCTTCTTGGAGAAAGGGAGAATGTAGCCCTTTTTTATCTGGCTAGTGTGTTTTGGTTATATACAGCTTTGCTGTATCGGAGCAATATGTCGTCAAATTTCCTTGTTTTCCATACTTCTGGTGGTATTTAATCAAGCCCTGCAGGTTGCCTATTTTTTTATTTTTCTTCGTACTACGTCAAGTTCTTCTTGCGTAAACTGTTCTTGTTTGTTGTCTAGTTGATTGCTAACGATCATGATCGGTTTGTCCGTAACTGTGGGGATTTTCCAAGCAGATTCTTTAAATATTGTTCTGGTTAGTATACAATTTTTTTTTTTTTTTTTTTTTTTTTTTTAATTAAATTAAAAATAGGAAAGCTGCAGGACTGGACGAAATTCCCCCGGAAGTATGGAAGACCGACACTGCAACGCAGTATACAATCAAAATCCGATAGATAGATGGACGAAGGGATGCATACTCCCCTTCCCTAAAAAGGGGGACCTCGGATTAGCCAAAAACTACCGAGGCATAACACTTACATCCATAGCTGCCAAAATCTACAATGCCCTACTACGAAACCGCATAGAACCCAAAATCGACAACATACTTAGAAAAAACCAAAATGGCTTCCGAAGAAATAGATCTACGACCTCACAAATACTAACCATCCGCAGAATCCTTGAAGGTGTACGGGCAAAGAACCTACAAGCGACATTAATATTTGTCGACTTTACCAAGGCTTTCGACTCCATTCACAGAGGAAAGATGGAACAAATCCTACTAGCGTACGGCATACCTAAAGAAACCGTAGCGGCAATAACGATTCTCTATAGAAACACTAAAGTAAAAGTACGATCACCAGATGGAGACACAGAATACTTCGACATTGTAGCAGGAGTACTACAAGGGGACACGCTGGCTCCGTATCTCTTTATCATTTGTCTAGACTACGTACTTAGAACATCGATTGACAAAATCAAAGAGAATGGCTTCGAACTGACGAAGAAAAGAAGCAGAAGATATCCCGCAACAACAATTACCGACGCCGACTACGCCGATGACATAGCGATACTGGCAAATACACCTGACCAAGCCGAAACACTTCTGCATAGCCTGGAACGAGCAGCAGCAAGCATAGGCCTCCATGTTAATACACACAAAACGGAATATATGTGCTATAACCAAACGGGGGACATCTCCACTCTAGAAGGAACCCCTCTTAAACTAGTAGACAAATTCACGTACCTAGGAAGCAGCGTCGAATCAACCGAAAAGGACATCGAAACGAGGTTAACGAAAGCATGGACAGCTATCAATAGGCTATCGACTATATGGAAATCAGACCTAACCGATAAAATGAAACGCAGTTTCTTCCAGGCAGCGGTCACATCGATACTGCTATATGGATGCACTACATGGACGCTAACAAAACGGCTCGAGAAGAAACTAGATGGCAATTACACAAGAATGCTGCGTGCAATCCTCAACAAGTCCTGGCAGAGGCACCCCACGAGACACCAACTGTACGGCCACCTGCCCCCTATCACGAAATCTATTCAAGTTAGGCGAACCAGACATGCTGGACATTGCTGGAGAAGCAGAGATGAACTCATAAGAGATGTACTCTTATGGATCCCCACACACGGCCGCGCAAAAGCAGGACGACCAGCACGAACGTACATTCAGCAGCTGTGTGAGGATACAGGATGTTGTCCTGAAGACCTGCCTAGGGCGATGAACGATAGGGAGGAGTGGCGAGAGAGGGTCAGGGATATCCGTGCTGCCAGCACGATATGATGATGATGATGATGATAGTATACAATGATCAGTTGGGCTTTCACCTTTCAGACAACAAAGGTTTTTTTGGTTGTTTATACGGCGTTATGGACCAGTTCGAATTTATAAAGCATAAGTTAACGAATTAGAATACATTCCACACATATAGTGAAGCAATGCACAACGTGTTTACGCCTCAACTACCACGATACTATCAATTATAGAAAGCACCTCTCACATGATGGACGCCTTGTGAACTAGCATGTACCAAATACTGAAAAACCTTTGATACACCCAAGCATTAATATATTATACTCATACCTCAAGAACAGAAGGTATAAAAACGACTGATTCGGATTTAGCTTACTTGAAATTATTTACTACATCTCCTGTAGGTCTCAAACAATTTTTCTTTAAAGAAGCTGAAAAAAAACGTGAAAACCATTTGATAAAATTTCTAGCTTAAGAATCAAATGCATTTATTTCGATAACCAGTTAATAATCATTAATGCTTGTTTGCTTAATATGAAGTTATTCAAATTTGCTATTTGACTTATCTGTAAAATTTTAAACGTGTTGTAACGAAGATTGTTATGCAGTTATAATTTGAGAGGTTTATAGATTTGCTATTTATTCCTTTTTATGGAAGACTGCTGACAGATATTCACACATGCACACATCATCATCATTATCATCATGCAATGCCACCAGCACGGATCTCCCTGGCTCTCCCTCGCC
>OY757907.1:3911865-4271865 GCA_963585895.1 Sepioteuthis lessoniana | reverse complement strand
GATTTCTTGAAATAATGCTTCCATTTATCAAGAGATGTTTAGGAAATTTGACTCGAAAAATAAAAATAAACAATTAAAAAGACAGTATAGTCTCCGTTACTTTAGTTTACTTTAATTGAATTTACTCAATTTCAATTAATTCCTTAATATTCTATGTTATCTTAACTCAATTTAGCGAAAAACAGAGATAGAGTAAAGTAATAGGGTTTTTGTTATATTATTTAGTATTGTGATACTAAAGCAGAGCCTACATTTTCGCATTTAGAATGTATCTGTAGTTTTCATCATTATCCGCGCATTATCTTGATCGAAAATTTGATTGTTTTTACTTCCATCATAAACGGGATCTATGAAAGATATCGTCCATATTTAATACAATGTTATTTTCTCTTTGTAAAATACCTTAATCCTTTTGTGGGGTTTTTGTGGGGGGATGTTCTTTTTTGTTTTTCTTTCTTGCCTTTTGTTCTTGTTTTCTTGTTTGTTTTTTCGAAAATTTTCGGTTGTATAGCTGGAGAAGGAATTGAGGGGGTGATTATGCACGTTTTCTATTATTATTTTGATGGTTTCGTGAACTGGAACATGAGTAAAACAAAACGCTGAAAATGTTCCAACCGACAACTTAAAAGCAAAATGCTATAAATAATTAAAACAGAAACAACTCCGTAGTCAACACAAAACTACACTACCCCTGATGACGATCAAAATTATGGTCGAAAGCGCTTGGGCAGAAAATATGGGACAATTCCTTCACCATCTAGATACCAACACTAGAAAAATAACAACGAGTCTTGAAAAAATAAAATAAAAATTAAAAATAATAAACAAAAAAATACGATGGAACACGACAGTGTTCCTACGTCTTTAACAAAACTTAGTTGAATATATATATATATATATATATATATATATATATATATATATAGAGAGAGAGAGGGGGGGGAACTGTTTCAGTTTGAACTTCAAATAATAGAAAATCAAACCTTTACTTCATGTCATTGTTTTAAATAAAATATTCAGGAAAATATGACACAAAATGGACGCTCGAAGTTCATAAAAATACTTTTTAATTTCAACAAATTTTAGATCCCGAGAAAATTAAAAAGACATAAGTTAAGATAATTATCATATTAAATAATCTATTTAAACACACTAGAAAAACTTGTAAATAAAGAAAAATATACAAAAGTCCGTAAATATTCAAAGAAAATATTTTCTTCTCCGGGAGGAAAAACTCTCAGTTTTCAATACTTAACGGCAGACAACACACAAGGAACAACAAAAAATAAACATAAATCACCAAAGTTTTCTTTTTGTTTCCTGGGAGTGAAAACTATAAATGCTAATCGTAAAACCTCCCACTTCAAAACATTTTACAGTTCAGTATTTTTTTTCCCGATCCAACATCCTTCAACAAAGTTTTTTACAGTTCATTCGTAAACTCTTCTTCGATCTTTCGTCAAATCGTCATCCAAAATCTCGTCTGATCTTAATTAAATTCTTGAATTTGAGTGTGTGTGTGTGTGTGCAGTTAATCATTATCTTAATAAGGACACGAAATCACTGAATCCAGGTGAATTTATTTCTTATATAAATACGCAGACCGAAACGACGTTAAATTAGATAATAAAGAACATGGATATAATTGGTGTCATGAATAGAAAACCCTAATTCTTTTCTCAAGAGAATTACTTTTATTTGTTGATTTTTAATTTCATTTTTTGCTTTGATTTTATAAGACGACGTTGTTTAAAATGTTGTTTTGCACAATGTTGATTCATTTGAATAAAACCTCGTTTCTTTTTTTTTTTCTTTTATTCTTTCTAGAATTTCTTTGACTGCATCGTGTCCGATGAAATTGCAGAATTATCCAATGGACACCCAGGTTTGCCGATTATATTTACAGAGTTGTAAGTAGTTTTTATTTGAATCCATGTACACTCCAAGGCAAAGTGCGATGGTCTATTCGTTTGGACAGTTTGCGTACAATTTCCAACAATAAACTTGTAAAAGGCATGAATCTCTCTCTCCCTCTCTCTCTCTCTCCCCCCCCTTTTAGCTACGAGTAAAACAGCACGGTATAGTTTGAGCGCTTTAACTTTCTAAAAAGTCAATGCATTTATGGCATTCCATAATAAGGGAGATAAGGAATCGTTCTTTGCTGCGAGAACCAAATGATCTCGTACAACCTATCTCATGCAACTTGGATTGGAGGAAATGGTCACTGCTGGATAACCCAATTTGTACTGAGAGTTGCTATGAGGGGGAATAAATTGCGAGGCATTTTGACGACCTCATCGGTTGTTACACTTGTCTAAAGGTATGACATGCTGCAAAACTTGTTCTTCTATTATTTATTTCAATCGAAAATTCAGATTTTACTCCAGTTTATATGAATGTCCTTTATGCATTATGACTTATCAAAGGTTATCGATATGACATACTTGGTTCTTTATGGTATTTCTCTGACAAGATGGATAACTTGTTTCCAAGCAATATAAGACTAAGTTTTCGACTACATAGCACCAAATGTTTTGGATTGGTTCTATGTTCTAGAGGGATGGTAATATTATTCTTTGCTATACAAAGCACCGTTGATGGAGTGAGAGAAAATAAACGCCGACAATCATTTGCTTCCAAACCCGTAATATTCACTAATCATTTTTATTCAAACATATATTTCATTTTGGACGTTCAATTTTCTCACTCTATTTCAACGTTAAATCAATGAGTTTGAGCTTTTGCTTATGACTTCAATCAAATAATTTGTTAGCATTATTTTAAAAATACATCAAAAATGATTATAATAAATGACAATTTACTTTGAATTATACATAAAATGTCAAGGGTAAAGTTGTTTTTTTTTAAGAAAATTAATAAAAAGATAAAGTGTCTCTATAAATGATAGTTTGTTTCATATAAATTATATGATTTTCAGCTTTAATAGTGTATTTTCCATATCGAGTCAGTCATGTCTGCCATTGTTGACATCCATTTATAATAAAAAGATGTTTTTAAATAAACACTATTTCCTTTCGAGTAATTTATAAAAACTTTGTCCCAGAATAATTGTTACACTTGTATATAAATTTCATTTACAAAAAGCCAACAACAATTATGGGACACAAGGGTTGCTATCTATTAAAAAGTGATTGAGTGATTTTCTTGATTGATTTTAACGGCATGTCGACCCCTCAGGCGTTATTTTCTACTAAGCCTTTACGGAATGGCGTTCATTATACGTTCATATTTACATTTTATTCTAGTTGTTCTAAAGTCTTTTTTTTTTTGGCACATGGTCCTATTAAACACGTATAATTAGTAAACGGATCAATTTGAACCATGGAAGGAACATTAACGGGTGCTATTACACTTGTTCACAATGGAGTTGGTAGTAATAATTGGGAAGAGATACTTCACATTGACCAAACATTCAAAACGCTATCAGATGCAGTCTCGTGTCAGGACACATTTTTGGGTGCTTTGAGCGTTTTAGTAGCGAGTCGGGGGTTGAGTGCTGAGAATAGGCTGAGTCTATCCGTTCGAAAAAGGAGCATAAAGTCAGCATATTCTAAGCCCTACGGACTGGGTGAATTGGAAAGCGAAATGAATTCCTTATAACGTTTCTATATCTTATAATTTCTTTGGTACTTAATAATAATACCCGTAATGTTTAGCAAATAAGTCTTACAGACTAATTAGTAGTTAGTTCACTCGTCATTAAAGGCCTGTTGTTTGCAGTTTTGTGCCAAATTTAAGCTCCGTTAAGTTTTTAAGGCCAACAGACGATGAGAAGTCAGTTCATTTTTCACAAATTGTGCCACAACTAAGCCAAGTTTAGTAAACAAGTATTTTTCTTGTTTGCCAGTCATTTTTGGTAATTTGCGTGATGGATGTCTGTCGTTCATCCATTGATATAGCCTTGAGATTACACTGTATAAACTTAAGAAATAGTTGTACCGGTGTTTTTAATTCGTTCCTCCTGTTTTGTCAACACAGCAAAAGAGTGTATCGTCTAAAAATTGGATGCAGCAGAATAGAATAAAGAATAAAGAAAATAAAGATAGAATAGAATAAAGAATAAAGAAAATAAAGATATAAACTAATAAAGATAGAATAGAATAAAGAATAAAGAATATAAAGATATATGCTAATAAAGATAGAATAGAATAAAGAATATAAAGATATATGCTAATAAAGATATAACAAAACATCAGAGTTTCAAAGGAAATTGATAATATATACATATTATTTATGTTCACTAGTTAGCGTTTATAATCTGTTTTTTTTTGTTCCGTCCAAGGAAGAGAACTCTATGTTATATCATAATTTTATCGATAAATTCTGTATTCAATTGAAAATAACTAGACACCAATCATTACAAAAAGCGAAGTTCAATAAAAACTCAAAACTAGCCGAGAAACTAACAAAAAAACAATATGTATGACCGCATTCTGTGGTTGATATTTCTTTAAAATAATTATTCTGACTATTTATAATGTCTGGTCTCACTATCAGTTTAGAATAATCCTTAATGATTTGAGGATTAGAAGCTGTTATAATCCAAAAGAAGAAATCATTAGATCAAAAGCAAGAAAAAAAAAACGTTCCGAGTTGAATAAAAAAAAAAAAAATTGTAAAAAAACAAGCAACATACCATCAAAGTCAAAATATCCTGTTCTAACACACTAAAAATGTTTAGGGGGAACTTATTCTCACGAGAATACAGAAAATGAACGGCGAATCTTGCAACAGATTCAAGATGGGAAGATGTTTCGAAATATCACGGAATATTAGAAATAGATTATCTTGAACTTTTGGGAAAAATCAAAAAATGCCGAAGAGTTCATTGGGCGAAAAGTAGATATCAGAACAACAAAGATATAAATATTACTTTGAACCTTCTAAAACACAGACTTAGAGTCAGATGAAAAAATTAATTCTAAATTTGCAATATTAGCCGATGATTAGCTTATACGACTGACATTTGAGCAAATCTTAAGGGCAGAATGATTGAAATGTTTTAATAAAGATAAGAAAATCAATGGAAATTTTCCTCTGAATGGAATAATTAATATATTATAGTGATTGTAGAACAAATGAAGAGTTTTGTTCTGTACTTCTACATATAAGTTATCTGAATATACTATGATCAAAATATTTCACATGACTGTATCTAACTGAGAAAGAGAACGATATTCGGGCGTTGACTGATTTTATTTCATAGAGTTAACATATGAATAAGTTTTCTATGAAGGAACTCAATCTGTCTGTAGCTAGGAGTAAATAGAAAATTAACTGGTGTCTTTAAACTTTGTAAAAAGTAACTCTGTCTATAGTGTTTGATAGTAGGTTAGTTGAGGTATCGTTCGTTGCTGGTGATATCATATAACTCAGTAAAACCTGTCAAATGTTACTTGTATAAGAAATGGATATTGCTTGGTTATCCGAATTACTCTAAAAGCCACTATGATCCGTAATTAAACAATCTAGCCTTTAGTTGAGTTCTTATGATGGGAGCTATGTTCAAAAGAGCAGAGAAAGAATGGTATGTAGTTAAATTTTTGTTTCATCATGCCATGCCTCTGGCACGGATTTCTCTGACTCTCCCTCACCACTCGTCTTTATTGTCCATCGCATCGGGCAGGTCTTCTAGGCTTCACCTTGTATCCGCACAGAACTGGTGTAGGTACGCTCTAGCTGGTCGTCAAACATTTGCACGTCTGTGTAAGGTAGAACGTCGCTATTGAGCTATTACTTCTCCAGCAGTGTCAAATATGTCTTGTTCGTCGGACTAAGGTGGTTTTAGAGACAGGATAGAGGTGGCCGTATTGCTGCTGCCTTGTGGAATATTGCTTCCAGGATTTGTTCATTACAGCTCGCAGCATTCTTGTGCAATTGCCGTCAGCTTTTTCTCTATGCACTTAGTCAGCTGACATGTGGTGCATCCATATAGTACTATGGACATGACTGCTGCCTGGAAAAAATGCATTTTATTTTATCGAACAAGTCTGACAGCCATATGACCAATCGTCTATCGATAGCTGTCCATGCCTTTGTTAGTCATATTGATATCGTTTTCGGTAGATGAGATGCTACTTCCAAGGTATATTGACTTGTCTACTAGTTTCAGAGACCCAACATCTAGTGTGGATATGTCTCTTTTTTTGATTTTGACAAAAGTACATGTATTCCGTTTTGTCTGCATTGACATGGAGGCTTATACCGCCTGCTGCCTTCTCTAAACTATTCAGCAGGGATTCGGCCTGGGCGGGTATATTTGTCAGAAGCGCAATGCCATCAGCACAGTCCGTGTCTGTGATCATTTTTGCGGGGTATCGTCAGCCTTTTGCCTTTGCAAGTGTAAAGACATTTTTTATTAGATCTATAGGCGTCAAGACTACTATAGGCAGTTCTGATCAGTTATGGGGCTAAGGTATCTCTTCGTAGAACACCAGCGACAATGTCAAAGAAATCTGTGTCTCCATCCGCTGAGCAAACCTTTATTTCCTTGCTTTTATTGAGTATCACTATGGCTGTGACGGTTTCTTTGCGGAGGCCAATAGGCTAGAAGTATTTTGTTCTATCTTCCCTTTGTGTATGGAGTGAAATGTCTTAGAGAAAATCTACAAATAAGAGTTTATCCTCGTGTTTTTTTTTTTCCTCGGACACCTTTAATTCGACGGATCATCCAAATTTGTGATGTTGCGGATCGATTTCTTCAAAAAATCATTTTGCTTCTTCCTGAGTTTCTTTTCAGTTACAGGTTCGATGCAGTTGAGCGTTTAAAATGTTAGCCGCAACGGAAGTAAGGTTTATACACAGGTAGATTTTAACAATTCTACAGTCACTTTTCTTGGGAAATTAGGGGGGATGCAGTCCTTTGTCCATCTCTCTGTTTCGATCTGGTTATATTCGGCGTTGCAGTATCGGAGCAGTACGTCCTTTAATGTCCTTTTTTTATCCTTCTGGTGGTATTTCATCAAGACCAGCAGCTTTCTTATTTTTATGTTTCGTTAGTACTACTTTGATTTCGTCTTACGTAAACTGTCCAAGTATGATGTCTAGTTGATTATCGATAATCTTCGTAATAGGTTTATCCATTACTTTAAGGGCTTTTCCAAGCAGATTCTTGAAATGTTTTTTTTCGACAAATGTATTCGTTCTTCTTGGCTGCTAGTTTTTAGATTAGTTCTGGATCTACTCTTCCTTTTACTCACTTTATTTACCGTCTGCCATGCTATTCGAGATAGTCTATCATCTACCGAGTTTCTAATTTTATTCATCTGTTTTTTTAATTTATTCTGTTTATTCTTTTAGGTATGCGGTAGTTATTTCCCTTTGAGCCTTCCTAAGTTTCTGAGCGTTGACATTAGTTGGGTTCCTTTCATCACATAGGGAAGCCGTTTTCACGTTGTCACGTTTTTTCTTAACTGTTAAAGTCCTCAAAGAACTCTATGTTTTGCTCTTACTTTGGTTGGTATGCATTCTGCTGCTGGTTCCATGTGGGCATTGACGAAGTTCTCATATTCGTCATTCGGAGTAAGTGTTTCTGATATCTACTGTAGTGCATCGAATTTGTTTCTTTGTATTATCGTGTATTTATCGCAAATATCTCAGTTGTTAAGTAGAGACCAGTCATAGTATGCAGTTTTAGTTGTTCGCGTTGCATTCCTACGTAGGCTTAATCGTATATTTGCCTTGGGAATACGGTGGTCGGAAGACACACCCTCAAAAGAGAATTATGCCTCACTATCCAAAGCACTATTAATCCGTTTCTTAATTATAAGGATGTAGTCTATTTGTGCTCTAGGATTATTTGCGTAAGTGTAGGTCCATACTTTTCCCTTCTTCTTCTGAACTTTTTTATCAAGGTGTCTTTGTTCATTTTCGAGTGAAAAATCAATTAGGTTTTCCCCATTTCTGTTTAACGAGTTTTGTATGCTGATTACGTTTTTACATATTTGGACAATTCATGTCTCCACCGATGATTAGAACGTTGTGTTTAGGGATGCTGCGAACAAGGGAGGATAGCTCGTTATTGAAGGTGCCAAGTTCCTCTTCATCATCAGCATTGTTAGGACTGTAGCATGAAATAATCGATGTGCTGAGGTTCCCGCTAAACGTAGCAACCATCATTTTCGGTTGTATTTTCTCGATGCTGTTAAGTAATTTAAGAGCGCGTAGACTAAGAAGAATTCCTACACCTCTGTACGAAGGCTTTGACCGATTTTCTCCCGACAGAAGCTGAGATAAACGTCCATCCAATGCCAATATATAATGGTATTTTATTTCTTGTTCACTATGATGATATCTGTGTTCTTGTTCGCATACGCTGTCAGCTCCGGTAATTGGTTTATTCTAATCAAGATTCTAACGATAAATATCACTATAATTATGATGCTTTTACATTTAAGAAATTTTTGTTTGTGTTTGAGTTCTGTAGCTGATTTTTCCAACACTGGAGATATGGTTTAAGTAAAAGCCATACTAATCTCTCAATGGCAGTATTTTTTTACCTCTAGACAATAGCGGTACTAAAGAGACTTTGGACTCCGTTGTAACCTCGCCGTGGCAACAAGCTGACAAATGCAAAACTCTGTTAATTATACACCAAAGGTTTATTTACTACTTGGTAGCAAGCAGTCACTGAGAGAAAGGAAGGGAATATGGAAACATGAGACGATCATCAACTAGACAAAAATAGGTTACATGTCCTAGTGAGAAAAAGTTGAGCAGACACAGACCTTAAATTTTTTCCTGGTTCTAATATGCTTATCCACCAGGTCTAAAATCCCTTTCGGGGTGCCCCAGAATTTGGAGCTCGTAAACTCTCTTTTCTTTACATCTTCGCAGCTCGTTTCCTACTGACATCTTTAACTTATTGCGTTCTGCCGCCGACTCCCGAAAGGACTCAATTTGTCCCCTCACTTCCGCCTGTTGAGTCGGAGGCAGAAACATCAACTTCCTGTTCACATGCGCAAACGATCCTCTGACATTTAGTCCTCTCTTGTCATTTTTAACTGCAGCGAATGCCTCTGCTTTGTTATTCGGCAACTGTCTGATTTATTCATTTATCTATTTAATTCCCAATGAACTGTTCAATTACGTTACACCCCATCAATAGACGCCACCCTTAAAGATGAGTAGCCGTAGTTTTCTGACTGAACTATTTGATCCTGGTCATTGACTTGTGGGTTTCGTCCGCTCAGCATCAGCTGAAGCGCACCGTTGATCCGTTGCTGGGTTCATCCACCTTGCTTCACATCCACCATGCTGCTTCCCACGGCTTCCGAGCTTTAATTTGAGGGTTAAAAACCTCACCCTCAAATTTGAATAATTTCTACCTTTGTATAAGTCCTTAGTTCATCTATTTTGAAACAATTCCGGATTATTGTAAGTCCCGGCCAGTTTGTTGGCATTTCAGGGTCGTGATATGAACATGTGCTTATTAAGCTATAGAGCCAGCGGGAACTACTTACTGTTCAGATTAAACCCCTTAAGAAGGATTAGTGCCTCCCGGTTCCTATTTCATATCTGGTTCCGGACGTTATGTACGCAATCTTTATTTGCATATTCTAGTAATCTTGAAGATATGGAATGTTACACTAACTTATGTATTCAAAGACACATAGGACATAATTTAAAACAGAAATTTTCAAAAAATAAAAGGCATTTAACTTGCAATAGAACTTATTAACTTGGAAAACTAGACTTCAAAGTAACAGATTCGTCTTTTCATTTAAATCGCATTTAATATTCAGCAAAGATTTCATATTTAAGAGCAAAATAAAATCACATGCATTTAAAACAGTTTAGATAAAACGACAAAAAATCCACCGACCGAGTCGCCTTTTTTTTTCTTTCAATGTACCATC
Source organism: Sepioteuthis lessoniana (assembly GCA_963585895.1). NCBI lineage: Eukaryota > Metazoa > Mollusca > Cephalopoda > Myopsida > Loliginidae > Sepioteuthis > Sepioteuthis lessoniana. The sequence goes on along the minus strand of OY757907.1, from coordinate 4,261,987 downwards.
AAAGCATTCTTCTTTTGTGTTTCTTTCCTTACTTTCGGGGCACAGTCAGTCATTCCGAGGATGGGTATTTATTGGGTGGGGGTAATTTATAGAGTTATAAACATACCCTAGAATCATTCAAGAGTTTTCCATTCTACCCCTCCTCCCACACACATATACACACCTCAAGCAATCTTCAAGATATTTGAATTTTACACTAACTTATGTATTCAAAGACACACTGGACAGAAATTGAAACAGAATAAATGCCTTTATTAAGGTTATATTCAAAGAAATTTCCAAGATTCTAATTTGTCAAACGACGTATCAAAGTTGACTATCTGTACAAGCAACATCTAGTTAAGTAAACAAGAAAAATACCAGTGTATATACCAGATTTTTAAAACACACTTAAAATGACTAAGAATAATTTATTACCAAATGAGCCAATAGAGCTACTAAATGTGGAAATGAGAGAGTATGTGAATTCAAGATCTGTTTGTCGATATAAATCATAGAAAAGAAGAAAAACTTTCAGAACTGACGAGACTTTATTCCTTTGTGAACAAAGAGACTACTTCACGATTCTTGTCAATTTTGTCTTGATAAATCAAATTTCTTCTTTGTTGAGATTCTTTCGTTTGACAAGATATATCAAAAAGATACATATTCCTTTCCTTTTCTAAAACTTCTTATTCCACATCAAAAATTAATTCTAGTTCTCCCCCAGCCATCGTCTGCAAAGAACTGATATATCTGCTGACTCTTGGCTGCATTAAATTGAATATTTTTCATATCAGAATTATTTCCCTGACAACAAAACAAAGACTTTGATACATCCACAAAATGGCGCACTAAAAATTAAAATTACATATCAATCTCCCAGGCACTGAAAATATATATCTAGGCATAACAGCTGAATCTCATTAGAAAGAAAATTTTAAATTTGCATAAAGTTATCGATTAGCTTGAAGATTTACAAAGTTTATGTCGTTCCATTATCGATTGACAATTTTGAGACGTTTGATGCAAAATTTCTTTAAATGATATATGATACTGTCTTTTGTGATTATCGTGAATTAATTATTTACGTTGGTTGAATACTTGTGCTTACCTTCGTAATACCTTTAGCGTTAATATAAAGCATTCATCTAAATGAAGGATTCCAAAATATACATTAAATCAAAAATTCACAAAAGAAATTGACTTGTCTTTAAATGATAACATAAAAGAAAATATTTAAATTGTTGTTTGATTCATCATGCAGAATTCAAATTCCGACCGATCTGTTAATATTCCAACATTTTATTATTTCCAATAACCATTTCAAACATTTAATACTACTATGGCTTTATTGCACAAGTTTTTAATCTAATAACTTGATCTTTATTGTTTTATCCTCTTGTTATAATCCATAAATAACATACTTTCTGTAATATATAGTAGTATTGAAAAATGAATCTTCTAATTACAATAAAATTTCTAATCCATGCGAGCTATTAAATTTTGAATTTGCCTGTAAGGAAGCAGATTCTCGATTTAATCCTGAGCCTGAATTTGAGTAATTCTTATTGATTCAGAGCTTTATACCAACCATTTGTGAATTTACAAGTTTATTCTCTGTTTTACCGTTTAATATGTCAGTCCTAACAGTTTTAACTAAAATTTTGACTTTATATTCTGTATTTCTCTTATATGTTATATCGCGTTGTTTTCAAAGAAGGCTTATAATTTTTTTCTTTATCTGATTAAAACCAAACTACAATTTACCAAGTTATCCGAACTGAGTGACTTAGTGTTAAAATAATTAATTAATAAGTAATATGTTACCATTATTAAAAAAAATGGATCTTACTTTGATTTTCGATTGTCAAGTCATTAAAGATCTTATTTTTCCAGGTTAATTTGTCCGTTTGCCAAAGCTTATCACATTTCCCCATGATACCTGCAAAGAAAAATAAGGTCTAACAAAGTTTAGCTTACTGCGCCTTTAACCCGAACAAAAAAATTTCTGTGCCATAGATATTCTAACGTCCTGCGTTCATTTCTGGTGCGGGAGGTTAATAAAACCACATTGTCTTTTACGCGAGTCTTATTTGCTTGTAATGAATGCAGTTCGCTTAGAAATTTCGTTTGCAATAAACACGTATTTGTGGCTTCGTTCACTTTCTGCCCACCTCCTACACTATTGGCAATTATTTTACTATAATTCTTAAGAGATGTAGTGCCGTTTATCAAAATGAAGGGCAAATGATACAGATTTTAGGTTCCTTTTTATTGTGTGATGTTTTGTTTATGGCTGTTGACTCAGATTAGCTAACTTTTTGCACAAGGCCAGAATTATGAAAAACCCAGAAGGAAATGAACTAAATATGTAACTATTATATCAAATGTGATGTTTTTTTAGATAAAAGAAAATAATGCAATTATGGTTAATTTAATGTTCGTTGGATGCAACATATTTAACAGAAGAAGTTATCAGATGAAACGACATAAAAACAAAAACAGTGAAGATGTTACTCCATAAACAACAAAAGTGAACATATTCAAATAAACTCTTCAAGATTAGTAATGAAATGATTGTAAAAATAAATTAACATTGAATGGTGTATCGCTAAAAATGTTGCTGAGTTCAATGCTACGTAGTTTAAATCAACCAATGCTAATTTCGATGAATATTTTCTTTCATATTTAATGGTTCATTTTAAGCAACTCACCCGACATAAAATATAAATATAAATTATAAATAATAAAGTATAAAATCTTGTTGAGTAAGGATCATTTTACATAAATGAAGCCAGGTTAAATATACCTGCTAAAGGACGAAGAATTTTTGGTTTTCCGATGTTCAGATTAAACATTTAAAAACAAATCTTATTCTCTTTCTCGGTCGTTCAAGGAACCTTATTTTTTGTTGTAGCATTTTGTGGCTTTTTTGCATTTGTAGTAAAAACATGTCTTATATGTTTATTATGAATGAAGTGTTGGGAAACCTTTTTATTAACGTAGATTACTAATTTTCATCTGCAATCCTTGGTTGCTTTTTACCAAGAGCTATTATCGATACTGCTATATGGATGCACTACATGGACTCTAACAAAACGGTTGGAGAAGAAGCTAGACGGCAATTACACAAGAATGCTGCGAACAATCTTGAACAAGTCCTGGCGGCAACACCCCACAAGACACCAACTGTACGGCCACCTGCTTCCTATCACGAAAACTATTCAAGTTAGACGAACCAGACATGCAGGACACTGCTGGAGAAGCAGGGACGAACTCATAAGTGATGTACTCTTATGGACCCCCACACATAGCCGTGCAAAAGTAGGACGACCAGCAAGAACATACATTCAGCAACTATGTGAGGATACGGGATGTTGTTCTGAGGACCTGCCTAGGGCGATGAACGAAAGAGAGAAGTGGCGAGAGAGGGTCAGTGATATCCGTGCTACCAGCACGACATGATGATGATGATAATTATTATTTTACTCCTAGAGAGTTTTTCCCATCAGTGTTAGCTGACGGTTTTCCAGAGGAGTTTAAGTGGCAGCAAGTCTCCTCAAATCTCCTCAAGTCTCCAGGACTCATCTCAGTATTCTGGCCGTTCTCAATAATGCTGTAGTTTGAATGGTCTCCACCAGTCGTCCCGTTATTTGCAAGTCCTCCAGTCCTTGTACCAATCCTTTAGGGACTCATCTAAGACCACCGATTACAACTGGGGTGTAATCGTCACTTTCATATTCCACAGTTTTTCCAATTCCCTATCAAGGTCAAGGTACTTATCCCTCTTTTCGCATTCTTTCAATTTTATTTTGTGGTCAGATTGGACAGCAAAGTCTACAGTCCTGCAAGTTCTCTTTTTTTGTTGATTGTTATAAGGTCTGGTCGTCTGGCCGAGTTTAGGTGATCCGTTTGTATCTCAAAATCACTGAGAAGTTTGTGTGTCTCATACTCCGGGACAGATTCTTGGATTGTGCATTTACCATTTGTTCCAACTGTTGCGTAGCCATATACACGAATATGGCCATGTGCGAAATAGACATGTAATGTTCATTACTACAGAACATATAAAGAACAGGAATCTCAAAAACACGTAACTACTTCTTGTTCAGGTACGAAACCTTTTTTAACTTTGAGTTAAAGGTTTCGACCTAAGGAGGAGAGACACAATCTTCTATGCTGTCTTATTCATTTGGCCCCTAACTCGAGCGGCACCCATCGGGCGCACGTTCGCCTCGCGTCTGCGGGCTCCAAAAATCGATCCTTCTCGTTTGGTGTCCAAAACACGACTCTTATTTTCTTCAAATTCTCACACAAAAAACTTCTGCGTGCTTCCGGTGCGTGACGTCACCCGCACCTTGACACCCAGTATCGTCTCGGACTGTTATGACATCTGAGTGACACCTCCATCCGCTCGCGCGCACCCGCGTTAACACCTGCTTCAATCTTACACCCAACCAACTCATGTGCTGAGCCGAAAGGTTCTCAGCCTAACTAAACTCAAAGGCATGAACCGAAATCCCTCGGCTATTTCATAACACAACGTTCAAACTTCATTTTCTTGCTCAATTCCCAGTGGATCACCTTGCCAACCAAGGTGTGCCTAGTCTTATTTTCTTTCTGTGCTAATTTGCTGCATTCGCTTATGTGATTGATCGTTTCGTCTCAATCACTACATAACCTACGTCTGCTGTTTTGTTGCGTCTTATCTATTCTTGTTTTGATATGGTTGGCCCTTATGGCGTTGTTTTATGATGCTATTGAAAGAGATTTAGTTTCTATATGAAGGTTTCCCTTCCTTAGCCACGTCCACGTTTTCTCGTGTCGCTTGTTAATCGCTTAAAACGTCTATAAAGTTGTTTTTCTTCCCACTATATTGTTTTCTGGTTGTTGTCGTTCCGCTGGTCCTTGTATCATTAGTATGTTTTTATCCTCAGCGATTTTCCATGTGATCTTCGAGTGGTTGTATGGATGCATCAACGCTGTCTTCAATGCTGGCTGGTCCTCTACTTCCCTCTCATATTGACACATATAGTCAGTCAACGTAATATCTGGGATGCAGTGACTTATGTATGGTCATTAGTTTTCTTGTTCTCTGGTCCTTTCTTTTAAGTTCTTCTCTGGTCAACTTCAAGAATGGTCCGGAGTAACTTACAAGAGGGACGACCCAGGTATTTATAACTTTGAGACGGTTCCTGCTATAGATTTTTGTCAAGAAGAATTTTCTAGTTCTTCTGTGATACTATTTTTTTTCTTTCATTTCCACGCGTTTGAATGTGTCAGCTTCCAATGTCCCCAAATATTTCTAGGTTTCCGTTTCTCCGAGCCGTCTGATTACTTGATTTGTTAGTTTGACTCCTTCCGTCATCTGTCGTTTGTCACTTTTCATTACTAGCATTGTGCATTTTTCTCAGCCAAATTCCATTGATATATCTTGACTGGATATTGTTACGGTTTGTATTCGGGTTTCCAATTCTTTTCCGTTTTTGGTAAACAGTTTGATGTCGTATGTGTACATCAAGTTGTTGATTATTCTTCCAATTTACTGATTTTGCATCAAGTAGTTCATTTCCTAAGGATGTGGTTGAGTGGCATCATGGCTCTCATAAATAGTAATAGTGATAGTGCATCTCCCTGGATTATGCCTCTTTGGATCTTTACCTCTACTAAGCTCCTTCCTCTTGATGTCAATTTCACACTCCAGGTTTGCATGGTCTTTTCGATAAACTGTTCGACTTTGTCGGGTATTTTATACATTTTTAGACAGTTTAGCCTTGGTTCCTGAAAGAAGATAATGTGATTTTCTTTTCAAACACGATTCTTCTAATAGTATCTGCATTAGTTTTTTTTTTTTTCCTTTTGGGTCAGTGCTTGCGTTTGTGTATTTGGGGTTTATCAATTATTGTTATGTAGCGTTTGGTTGGTTTCTGCCTTTCTTGTATTTAGCGTCTCGATTACTGTATTAGGGGTTTATTGATGTGTTTGCCAATATTTTTGTTGGTGAATTTAGAGTATTTCAAATTCAGAAAAACAACCATTCTGTGCTATTGTCCTAACCTGGTCAGCGAGTCTTTGGTTTGTTGCCTTAAATCTACCGAATTCTGTCCAGATTTCAATAATTCTTTTTCTATACCCTCTTTTTGCAGGGTGGCTTCTAAAATAACAGTAAAATGCTAGTTTGTTATCTTCCTTAGTCCATTTTTACGCAGTGGTCTCAAGTGTGAGTGGACGATTTGTTCATCGTTTGTGTACCTGAAAGAAGTATCATGTGTGTAACTGGAAGAATAACAGCCAACATTGGTTGGATGCCATCGGTTCCCCATATCTGCTATCAAGGGAGCACCTGCCGATCATAACACCCAAACCTGTCGTCTTGGCCCCTGTTGATTTATGTTTCGATTTGTCCTTTTTCATAGGTAGTATATTGTGGCTATACCAGACCCAGGGTTTGTTTATTATCTACGCACCTGACACAGATGTCACGGAGAACTGTCACGGTAAATGTTCATGAACAGCGGGTCACACACAAAAAATATCATTTTTCTTATTATTTTATTCATTTGAAAGTTGTTTTTTTTACACTAGCTTCACCTGATGTCTTTTCACCGGAGTCTGTGTGACAGCAAGTTTCCTCGAGTCTCCATACGATTCTTAGTATTCTGGCTGATGTCAAGAATGCGGCAGTTATATTATCGTTATCATCATTATTATTATGAGTTCTTTTCACCAGCTGGGAATGCTGGCTTTTCATTGGAGTTTGAGAGATAACAAGTTTCCTCCTGTCTACAGAACTCTTCTAAGGATTCTGACTGAATTTTGTGGTGCTATCTTCTGGATGATTTCCATTCTTTTACTAATCTTTAGTTCATCCAATCTCTTTTACAGCTAATTGTTCTAAGGGTCCCAATTACGATTGACATTACTGTCATTTTTATGTTCCAAAGCTTTTCCAGCTTTCTTGCAAGATTCAAGTATTTGCCAATTTTGTCACTTTATTTTATCTTCCCGTTCTGGTCTGCTAGCACGGCAAAATCCACAATGAACCTTACTCTGTTTCTTATAATTAAGTTAATGGAAGGTATTGTGTGATTTGTTCATATCTCAAAATCCGAACTATCTTATGCTTTTCATTTAAAGAACGGATTCTGGTTTCTCCATATACCATTTGTTATATTGATTGGTTGGTTTGTTGGTTGGGTTTTATGGCATATCAACCGTTGCAGGTTATTTAACGCCAAATCCATTTTTATGTAAATAATCAGTTCTATTTCAAACAATTCAGTTTAGCATGAGTACAGATTTTAATTGTCAAACACATTTCTTTTTCAAACTATTCAGTTTATTCAAGCAGTTATATATAACAATTCAGTTTAGCGTAAGTACAGTTTCAATGTCAAAAACAGTTCAATTTCAAATAATTCAGTATAGCATAAGCACGCAGTTTAAATGTAAGTTCAGTTTAATTGTAAAAACATTTCTATTTCGAGCGATTCAGTTTAGTCAAGCAGTTCTAATTCAGCTTATTTAGTTTAGTATAAGTACAGATTTTGTTTACACACAGTTAAATGTCAAAACAGTTTTATGCTAAACAATTCAGCTTAGTGTAAATACCGTGTAAATATAGTGTAAATTGTCAAAAACAGTTTTATTTCAACCTATTCACTTTAATCAAACAATTCAGTTTAGCATAAGTATACCGTTAGTTCTATTTAACCCATAGAGAGGACCCTACGCAGTTTTAATGTCAAAACACTTCTATTTTGAGCAATTCAGTTTAGCATAAATACGCAGTTTAAATGTATAAAAACAGTAAACTCCAACCACCGTTTAGTTCTATTTAACCCATAGATAGGACCCGTATCAGATGTTACCAATCCAGGCCAGAGTGGACCTGGGAGCGATGGCAATGAAGGGGTACTACGCATTCGCCAAAGATCCAGCATTATTTGAACCTCACCATCAGATTGTTTAGTGTCCTATCCAGGGCACTCATTGGCGGGGGTCTTACTCCTCTGCAGAGGTGCAGTCGGTGTATTCTATAGCCCCAGCCGACTAGGCAATTATTATACTGAGTTTTCAGTTTCTTGCACTGTTCCTTGTGGATCACCCAATCGAGACCAGTATTTTATTATTTTTGGCTAGTTCTCGATATTTCCTAATGTAATTAATTGTTTCATATTATTGACCATATAGTCTATACATGATAGTATCCTGTGTATTGCCAATTTTTGCCTTGGTATAATTAGTTTTTATTACATTATTTTGTGATTCGGTAATTAGAGATTATATTTCTCTATTTATGCTGCCCTTTCGTAAACATGTTCTGGTCATCGCATATTAAATGTCCTTAGTATTCACAGAGCTATTTTGTTGTTGTAGTTCTCGTTGTTGTTTCTAGCTGCTCTAACAAATCTCTCTTTGCTCTTATTAACATACTCTTTTAGTCATTCTATTATTATTTCCTCGTACTCCTCAACGCTTGCAACGTTCAGTTTATTTATATTATCTCTCAGGTGTAACATTTTGTGAATAGACATCAATATCCTTATTCTTAGGTCAATCTGTCGGAGTTCCTTCCTTTTCCAGTTTAAGAAGTGTAGAGAATAACTTCTAGGGACACAGTCCATGTATTTATTTTTTCGATTAGATTCCGGCAGCAGTTTTTGATTTCAAGATTGTTTTTTTCTGAGATACCCCTTTCTTTTTTTTTCTTTTATCTCCTTTTTTATGGTGCCCACTTCCAATAGTTCCAATTGTTTTAGTTTTCCTAGTTGACTATTTATTAGCGTTATTACTGCCTGCATTAATTTGTCTTTCTTTGTCCTTTTTAGTGTAGTTCTTATGTGCTGGAATTATAGCTTCGACTCAATCCTAAATGATGACAAGTCCTCTTCCTTTTTCCTGCTTGATACATATAGTCTTTCTTTGCCCTTTTTAGTGTAGTTCTTAAGTGCTGGAATTATAGCTTCGACTCAATCCTAAATGATGACAAGTCCTCTTCCTTTTTCCTGCTTGATACATATAGTCTTTCTTTGTCATCTCTTTTTGAATCGGCACCAATTTTTGAATCGTCACCAATTTCCATGTTCTTTACATTTGTTTGAATTCCTCCATTATCCATTTCTAAGAATGGTCCACAGTATTTTATAAGTACAGCTCAGATGTTTATTCCTATGATAAGATTTCTGCTGCAGAGCATGGCTTCTTGTTCTTTCATTTCTATTTTATAATGTCCGCTTCCAATATTACCAATTTTCTGTTCTTAAGTGGTCTAATGCTTTTATGATTTTGCAGTTCTGTTCTATTTTCCCCTATTTTCCTTTCAACGTGGAACATTTTTTATGCCAAATTCAATTCCTACTTTCTGACTGTATATTTTTTTAGTTTATGTCAAGTTCAAAAGTTCTTTTATATTTATGACAAATATCTTTAGATCATCGATAATGTGATTTATCTTTGTGTGTGATTTTATAAATATGTTGTCCTCTATACATTTGTCTAATGCATAGTTCAGTGGCAGAAATATTCTAACGAATAGCAGAGGCGAGAGTGAGTCAACATGAAAAATGTCCCTCAAGATTTTCACCTCTGCTAGGGTTTTTCCCTGTGCAGTTAATTCAACTTTCCCGTTTTTCATAGCATTCATGATTAGATTTATGACTTTCTCGGATCGTTTGCAGATTTATAGACTTTCTATTATCTTAGTGAGACCATATCACAGGGTTTTTTTTCTACTCACGATCTATGCTTTCCTTACATTTTCGGTCATGTTTTAACCCGCTAGAGAATTTTCTTATCTATATATAGTAAATCGGGCATTTCTCTTGTTCGTTCTCGGCATCCTTTCTGTTCTTTAGGAAATAGTCTGCAGCATATAGACGAGTAATATATTTCTTCGCTTATCTGTGTGGTTTGGAGTTTCCACATAATAGGTAAATATATTTTTGGTCAATAATTGCTGGGGGTGGTTCCATTTTGTAGGGCTTTCTGCATTTGTTTAGATATTTCTTTTCGTCATCCATTTGGCTATGCTGGCTTCTAGTTGTAATTTATTCAATCACTGAGCCATTTTTTCATAGATAAACGTTAATTTTTTAAGTTACACTCAATGCATGCTATTATGGCTTGGTCTTTTCCAATTTGGTTCTTTCTTTAGTGCAAATGTTAGTATGTTAGTAATTCTAGGTGTATATCAGCCTGTAGAACTTCTTCAAGTCCATCCAATTCTTATTTTCATGTTATCCATTCGGCTTTTCTCTTACGTTAACTATTAACGGTTGATAATTTGTCTTGATGCTCTCCCCACTGATTTGTTTGTAGAATTGTCTTTCCTTATTGTTAAAGGTCCTGTTTTTCTTGTTTCATTTTATTCCGTAAAGGTATCTATTGAGTCTCCCGTATTTATCAATGTATTTTGGTTTACTTCTTCCAGTTTTATAGTCAGTATTTTTTGGTGTTGTCTTTTTTCAGTCTTTCCATTTCATTATGTCATTATCTATATCTATCCTTAGTCCTTTCGCTTCTTTTCGTAGTTTTTTTTATTTGTCCTTCTAGTCTCCATTTTTATCCATCTTTTGGATTGGTTTTCGAGTTCTTTGGTGAAATACTAATTTTATTACTGAATAGTTTTTTCTCTTGCGTAATTTAAATATATATTCTTGAGCGTATAAGCAATATTTGCTTTGGCATAATTACTTCATCTGGAGTTTTTGAGCTGTTTTTAAATGAGATTCAGTTTCTTTCTCATGTTACCTTTTTGTAGCCAAATCCAGGTCCTTTTGTTGTTGGCTGCTGTGGTCAGTTTTTCTTTACTTGATTATTTACAATCAGTGCTTTTCTTTGGAGTTGTGGGATTAGGAACCAAATTGGTTATATTAAAGAACAACTAAAACTTAAACGATGAACAAAATGAAAATCGAATAAATAATGATGAGAGATGATAACTTTTAATATAAGAACTTATAAAATAAGTTTGAGATCTGTTTCGTGAAAACCATTTTTAATAAAAAACATTATTTTTCCGTCTTTTAGACTTTCATATATTTTTCTCTTGGTAATTTTTTCCTATTTGTAAATTTTTCCATTTACTCATCTTCCTGAAAATCGTCCATAAGATAATATATTATTTCTTTCAAATTAAAAGTGTCAACTTTTTCTTATGATTACTTTGTTGTAATCTTCGCAGCTTATATATAATCATTTATAAAATGTAAATATGCGTGAGTTCTAGAAATGAAAATACCTTTATTATTATAATCATTTTTCTCAATATTGGATTCTATCCTCTATAATACACTTTTAATTTTTCAACAAAGATAAGACAAGAATGATAATATTAATCTAAAAAATAATTTCTTGTTTTCGATAAAAGAAACGTAAATCTGGATCAAATGAATGTAGAAATCGTCCGAAAAATTCAGAATTTAAAGAATGAACCGGTTTTTACATATTCGTTTTGTATTATTTAAAAGAAATTTATGTTGGGCATTAAAAGAGTTGGTTGAAATTGTGGGACAGTTACAATTCAGAAGAAGATGGTGCTTGAAAAGTGAGGAGTCAAATGATGTGACATAACAATTATGGAAAAAGATAGAATTTCTGATAGTTAAATACATTTAGAATGTCATGTTGTTTGCCAAAGAAGATCAGAACTGACGTGAAATCATACCATGCAAACGAAACATCAAGGAAAATGACAAATAGGAATTCTACTTTCAAAATTGTGAATCTTCTTTTTACTGAAATTCTTCAAAAAATATATTTCAAATTAAAGGGAAAACGTCCTCGACTTTTGTCCGATGAAATTATAAAATATACGATTAATGATGCATAGTGACATGTGAGACACTTGATTTTTGCCATGTAATAATTGTCAAAAATCGATTTGCCAAGTCTATGTTAAAACGAGGCATGAATCAATCTTGAGCATGTATTACCATAGATTTACAAATATTAAAATTTCCTGCAGCAAAAAATGGGGTTTATCTTCTGTCTTTTATAGCCAATATTTCCCGATAGCTCACAGAAGCTCTTAATACATGAGAAAAGCTAAGAGAGATGCACAATCAGTGAAAGAGAAGAAGCAATCAAAGTAGATTTTGTAAATGAAAGAGAGAAAGATTAAGAGCCAGACAAATAGAAAGATATGAATATGGTCCTATCATTTCGTACGATTCTCCAATTCCCCATAAAATAGTGTTTATTTCTAGCAAAATTGGCAAAATTTTATCTTGACTACTAAATTAATATAATATTTATTTGATCCAGTTCTAAAATATGTTAAATTTTGGAATATTTGTAATTTACTAAATAAATAAATAAATAAATAAGAAAAAAATAGACAAATATTGACTAAAAGAAATACGAAATATTCCCCCATCTCTCGGTCGTCAGTCAGATTTGTGCATACATCAAAATGCTTTGCATGCAGAACCTTCATAATTTTATAAGAATTTTATTCAGATACTTCATCAGGCTAATAAGAAAAGAACTGTAATAGTGATTCATGTTGATCTTCCATCGAATGGAATGCAAAGATAATGAATTAATATCATTAAGTGAATATATCAAAGTGTCACGTGGATCTATTGGTTGCAATAAATATCTGAGGTGTTTATAGAGTAAGTCATTGTTATTTTCTGCTGCTGAGAAAAGATAAGCACGAATTCAAGCAGTTACTAAATCGTCTAATGGTTCAACATAATTTGTTAAAGAAAAATATATGAGCAATTTCATTACAAACCGTTTATTACGAGTTATTAACTGCAAAAAATCCCCGGGAATATTTTAATATTATGAGATTAGGTTTTGAGAAAATAAACTATTTAGTTTATTGACATTTACAATGCATCCCAAGACTTTGAAATAAATTGTCTGAAATAAACACATTATCTTTTGTAGTTTTTGCGTTGGTGTTTTAATAAAAACTGCCAAATAGTAAGGAACTGTGCAATGGTCATGAGTTTCTATTTATTAATATATAATTCAGTTTTGCACAAGGCCTGAAACTCGAGGTACCCAGTGAGAATCGAACTCACTAAAAACAGTATGATAATCTAACTTTATCAGAGGGGGTGGGACTTGAAATAACGCTGACTGTATACCCAGGGGATGGCAAGACTTCCCCCATAAAAAGATGTCCAAGGTATGATACTAAACTCTATCTGATGGTGAAGCTACATTACCGGAGATATAGGGAATGTTGAGTGCCATTTAATTGCCATTACTCCTAGTTCCATTCAGACTCGATTGTATCTGTAATAGCCCCATCAATGGATCTGATAGATCTGTTTGAAAATGATTTATATACGATTAGACCGTGTGCAAAATACTTCTTAAAAATAACTATGCAAAAAATGTAAATATGAACAAAAAAGGAACACGATTCCCTAACCTCTAGGTATACATTAACTCTAGACGGGTTGATATATTCAAATCATTTAATCAATCAATCAATCCTAACTTGAAAACTATTTCATCATATGATGTGTGCGCAGAGCCAATAAATTTAGTAGTTTTATGGAATTTTAGTTCTTGAATTATTCATTTCCTTTATTCTTTTAACTCAAGTGGTTTAAAAAGTTCAGAGTTCAAAGTATCTCTTTCTGCTGTTGTTCAAAACGATTACAAGTCTACACCGTAAACGAAGAAGATACCCAACCTGTCTGATTTTAAACGAAGTAAGATCGTTGAACTTCTGAATCCAGAGTTTATCACGCCATGCAACAACTAAGCAAATTAATCAAGGTCAAAATATTGTTAACCATTTTTGCATGATTCTGAAACTTATGCCACTCCAAATTCACTGGTGGTAGGCGCAAGAATATTGTCAGATTGTGATGATAGGGTAATGATCAAGACAGCAAAACAGCAATCATGTGATAGGTCGTTTAAAGACAGAAACCAGGTTTCAAGTGGATACTGGATTCAGGAATTGATTGCAACATACACCGGTGAAAATAATCAGTCTATATGTATCACTCAGATAGCATCAAAAATCATACTGCCCCCCTCTCTCTGCCTATATATATATATATATATATATATATATATATATAGGTTGAATAGGAAAAAAGACTGTTAACAATAGTAGAAAGCATTGCAATCTAAAATTTAGCACAGTAATCAAGCGATAAATTTTCATTTTTGAAAAATATTAAGTTGTATCAAATGTTTTTTCGTTCCTATTTTTTTTGTTTTTGTTTTATTAGAACCCTCTCGAGATATTCTGTGTTTTTAAAGCTTATTTAATCTGTATATGTTTATGTTTTAATACAATGGATTCCTAAACATTTCGACAATTAATTGTTGTGATTCTCAGTCTTTCATTTTACGTCCTCATGATCGCCACCCAGTGGTCATCTACAGCTGAGAGGCAAGAGATAAATTACCACCATTAAAAGACTTAAACCTATTTCTAGATATATTTAGTTTCTGGCATACACTGACACATCTGGGTCTGTCTTAACTCGTTCACATTTTTTTTTACATAATAAAATCTTTAATCTGGGCTTTCTTGAGAATTTATGATACCGAATGCAAAATAAGAAATACTTTTTCCTCTCAGGAATGGATTTAAAGATAATTCGTATAACTCGACATGTTTTATTGCCGGAGAGAATCAAACAGGAAAGAAGATACAAAAAATGGAGAACATTTCCTTTATAATACTTATGTGAGTATGAAATTATCAAAATGGAAAAATCATTTTGATAGGAGAAAATACTTTTCATAGCCTCTATCTGAAATAGTCCTGTATGTGTGGAAGCTTTCGGCTCTATGCATTGCGTTCTATTATGTAATGTGTAGTGTGTGTGTGTGTGTTATAGAGTCCCACTGGTGAAAATGCAAGGCCTCTAGCGAAAATGCTAGCCCCGGACAAAAATCTTTACCGTGACGATTCTGTGATCGGAAGATATTCCTTCAGAATAGAAGAATGTCTCATAGTTGAGAGCACTATTAATCAATTTCTTTTTTATGAGTATAAAATCTAACTGTGCTTTAGTATTATTTGGATTGGTGTAAGTCCAAAGTTTTCCTTTCATATTTGGAATCTAATGTTTAGGCATGAAAGATAGTTCACAAGTAACAAATCTGTTTCCATACACAGAGGAAAGATGGAGTAGATACTATTAGCATTATGGTCTACCATTATAAGTCCTACCATTATTATGATACTTTACAAACAACCCGAAAGCAATGGTTTGATCACCTGATCGATACACCAAATTCTTCGACATAGATGCTGGAGTCCTGCAAGGTTTTTGATTACCTGTATGTCTGTTTATATTCTATCCAGACGACGCACTTGGAATGCCTAAAGATCTAATAAAAGTAAATGGTTTCACATTAAAAACGATGAAATGATGAAATGATGACATGCAAACTACATTGAAGACAAATGCGCTAACACAAGCAGTATCCCAAGTGCATAGTGTAGAGCAAGAAGCGGGAGGTATTGGATTCTAAATGAATGCAAATAAAACGGATTATATATATTTTAAATAAAAACGAGCCATTTTCACACTAAAATTAATAGACCCGTTCACAACATGTCATCTTCTGTAAGGGATGTCAACACACACCTAGTGATGAGTAGAATGTTATTAACAGGTTATCAATCATAGGGAAGAGTCAGATCCACCCGATAGGATAAATCGGCAGCCAAATCGGCCTTACATCTGTCACCCGAAAAATCCAGGATTCCATATACTGACCTGAAACCAACAATTAATTAATTCCTTCACACAAAATGGCCACAACAATGGAGTAATTACATTCATAATAAACTTTTCCAAATTCAGCCCGCCTTAGGAGAGTGGAGACCAGCATCGATGAAATCAAGAAGAGAACGAGTTGTTATATCCCGATTGCGAATTGGTCATACAAGGCTTACGCACTCTTTCATTTTGAAACAGGAACCGCAACCACAGTGTTCAACCTGCCAGACAACTTGCACGGTTAAACACATTCTTATAAAATGCAGAACTTTCGCTGTTATCAGAAAGCGATTTTTCAAAGTAAATAACTTAACCGATCTGTTCGAGAACGTAAAAATAGATGACATTCTGTCCTTCTTGAGAGAAACAGAGTTGTACCAAAAAATATGACAACCTAAAACTGGTTAATCTTGTGCAAACAAATGAAATCACGCAAACAGAAAATTTTACCTACGTAAATATTTGTTTTGAAATCTTTGATTGAATATGTATATATATATATAGACAGAATTTGGCGTTAAATGACCTACAAAGGTTGATATGCCATAAAACCCAAGCAACCAAGCAACCAACCAGATCCATTCAATTGGATAAATCGAGATTTTTTCCAAGCAGTATCCATATATAGATATGTATATGGACACATAACACGGAGGCAAGAAAAATGCATAGAAAAAAGCTTTATAGATACTAAAAAAATACTGTGTGTGGTTTTCAACATATCCAAGAAGTAACACCCCACAAAACAGCTGCTGTACGGTCAATTGCCTACCATCTCACTGACCATTAAAGCAAGACGAACAAGACATACGGGTTATTAATGGAGAAGCAAGGACGAACTTATAAGCAATGTTATCTCATGTAATCCTGCATATAGACGTGCCAGTATTGCCCGACCAACAAAGACATACATCAGCTCTGTGTACATACAAAATCCAGCCAAGAAACCTGCCTGGAGCGATTGATGATACGAATGAGTCGATGGCGAGAGAGGGTTAGAGTACACCGTACTGTCATCCTGACTTGATGATGTTGATGACTATTTAAAGAAGCTTTATACTTTTGCAGTGAAATTTGTTTTCTTCCCGAAGAAGTTCTTTAAATAATTCTAATGGATTATATTTTCGGTAAGAATTTCATTCTGTATGAACAACGATCTAATGATTCTGAGTTTGTAAAACAAGCATATCAAGCTTATTTCGGAGTCAAACATAAAGACCAAAATAAGTATAAGGCTCCACGTTATGCTTGCATCATGTATTTTCAAAAGCTTCTCTGGTAACCACAAAGAAAACAGTTAAGACAAATTAAAGCCAATCTATCACAATTCTTTTAATTTTGAAACAAAATTAAACTAAAGGTACATTTACTCTCCAACAATTGGCAAGGATTTGAGAGAATCTTGTTAATTTTAGTAGGATGTGAAGTGAGATGTTCAATCCAGAATTAATATAAGATACGTTCAATCTAGATTTAAACAGGATATGTTCAATCCAGATTCAAACAGGATATGTTCAATCCAGATTTAAACAAGATAAGTCGCAAGGTTAATTTTTAAGCTGAGAACAACTGGGTTAAGTTCAGTTTTCCTTGTCCTACGCCACATACCATGTTTCCCCAGAATAAGACGTCTATGAGAAATGCAAAGGGTCTAGTCATGGATTTGAACTTATGTCACCAGCTCCGTTTTCAATAAATGTAACCGTCACATAACAAGTGCCTGCTTATAAAGATATAAAGGTGAAAAGGAAAAGTATCAAGTCGACACTTGTTGGAGATTTTCTGCTAAGGTTGCAAATGTGATTGACTCGTTAAAGTTCATATAAGAAAAATGTATAATAATCTTTTTAAATGTATAAATTCTGATAATAAAATTAAGTTTACTTGTTTTTATTTTATTTCTCATGATTTAAAATCTTCAAGTATTTAATGTATTTACGTTTGCGTGATTTAAGGCAGTTTGCATGTGATTAGACGACAGGCAAAATCTGATCAATAAGGTTTTAACATTTTATGCTTTTCAGTAAAGTTCTGAAGTTTCATGATAAAAGCGAGCTTAAAATTAATTTCAACATTAAACATGAAAACACATGAGAAAATACCTTGAGATCAATATTTATCCGGCCAAGAAACAATCCTGTCGGGTGAGGTAAAAACCAATGTTTTTTTTTCGATTATTACACGACACCTAAGGCATTCCAAAATCAAATGCCGACCTGACCAAGAATTTATTTGTGATAGCTGCGTAGGACTTTCGATTTGGTCGTGGCTCCTCACAATAAAATGACTTCAAGTCAAAAATGACTTGGTTCGAAGTCGGATAAATATCTATCTTGATATCGATTCAGCCACAAATGTATAAACGTTAAATGAGAGGAATTCTATAGGCTAAGAAACTTATACGTTTTCAGGGCATTATATTAAAATTTAGAATCAATCTCATCAAAATTGATACCATATTTGAAATCGTAGCTCGAAACTCTAGAATAGAGGTAAAATTTTTGTCAGTACATTTAGCTGTGACTTATGTAAACATACATCTTATTGAATTCCCTTTGCAGGAACTCTTACATTTTATATTGTTTTATTGTCTCTAACTTCACAGTAATATCTTAAAATAACTCAAGATTCTTCACACTGTAAATAAGTTTAGTTTAAGCTTCTAAACCTTCTAACATATAAATCTGTTTTTCTTAGGGATTTAGATATTTCATTGAAATACAAAATCAAACATCTGGTCTCAATCTGAAATCTCTTTCACAGTCCGTCACTTTCGGTATAACCACATTTAAGATTCGCGGTATGTTGTCTTCTAACGAAATTATTAACCTTATAATTTGTGTTATGTTTAAACTAACAGACCAGATAAAATATCAGAATGCTGGTCAGTCAGAATGAATGGAACTGAAAGTATACAAATGCATTCGAAACAAGACACATTTCTTCAAACTGTATGGTTGATATTTTTTTTATTTATATTTCTGACTAAAACATTTTTTTTAAATTTCTAATTCATAAATTTAAAGATCAAGTAAGCGAGATGGTATTGATTTCTTCAGAATATTTTCTCATAAGGTCAAAGAGAATTTCCATTAGTTGGTTGACTCCATAGTGAGAAGTAACAATCAGTAATGCTATTGGTTTTAAATTACTTGGTTTCCAGACGTACTGATTGAATTTGGCTGCTGCAGTTTCTAACAATTGAGATTTGCAAATGTAGGAAATCAGTTACATTCTGCTATTAGTAATACGATGTACAGTCCAAAGGTTCGGGAAAGTTGAACCGAGTGTACGAACCAGTTTTAATATCGATCTTTGCTGCCACCATTCGTGAACAGTGACTTGCTGGAAACACAGAATACATATCCTATTCTGAAGGAGATATTAGAAACTAGATGTTAGTGAATTTATTTAGAATGTACTTGGTGTGATTATTTGAGAAGCGTCTCATAATTAAAGACTAGCAAAGTCCTAAACCTTTGTGTTCATATCTTTGGGAAATGTATGAGTCCATCCCAACTATTTATTAGTAGTAGAGAAAACTGGACTCGTTCATCTTGATAAAGCAACCTACCTCGGCGAAGAAAAGTACAAAATATAAGGAAAAACTTGCAGTGATAGTGAGCCGAAACTAGAACCCTGAATCCCTTTGACCCTTCAATCTCATTATGGATGGCTACTCTTAAAATGACACAAATCCCAAGATATATAGCACCTACTCTTCCTTTAGACAAATACTAGGGTCATGAAAAAGGGAGACCTGATGCATCGGCAACTACCGTTTATCTGCAAAAAACTTTTCTTAGCCGGTACTGTGATCTTGACTAGTGTCATGGGTTATATAAGTATGTGAATGCCTGTCTCCGTGTGTGTCTGTGCGTTGTTATATGTCAGTGTGCAATTTTAAATGTATTACATTACTTTACTAAGAAGCATAGAAAGACACATCTATAGAGACTAACAACTTACACATTGATATCAACTGATACCTCCGCAAATAGTTTCGTGCTAATAAGTTCCTTTGTGAAAAGAAAATATAAGAAAATCATTTCAGTAAAATTTTGATAAGTTATTCCAGCAAAGTTTCCCAATGGATATTGAAGTTTTTTTTTAAATGTAACTATTCCACCGTGAAAAATACTTCTTTTATTTAGATTATTGTCCTAAATCCGAGCATCTTAAATATTATTATTTCATCATTTATTTTGCAATGTTAAATAATCAACTAATTCATTTGAGATTTTACTTCTAAAAATATGTAATTAATCGGTATTTCAGTAAATGAAGTGATTTTCAGACATCGATTTAAAATGAGAAAAAAGTCGGAATCTTTTACGAAGGTGTAAAAATCATCAGATAACATAAAACACAATAATACATGAAAATAAAACAAGTATAATTTCCACTAGATAATATGCAAGTGAGAATATCTATGAATAAAATTTACATAAAAGGAAACATTTTTCTGAGATTATTTTGGAAGGATTATGCTTATACGCCAAATAAACACAAGTAACTCCGCTACAATTCTCATTTAAATCCTATTAAGAATTCACGCTGAGGCTCAAGGCATAATTCATCATAAAAGATGATAATTTATATGTCAGCACATAAATTCTCTCTTCTATCTTAATATATATATATATATATATATATATATATATATTATTCATGACTTCGATAAATCTACGCTACATTAGACTTTTATTTTGAAGGAATATTTTATTTTTTGCAATCAATATCATAAAAAGTTAGAAAACAAGCGTACTAAATTATGTATAAGTTACTGCAGAGTTATTATTCAATTTTATTTTTACAATTTTATTTGAATACTGTGAAAACAATTCATGCCGAAACATGATTATAATCTTTTCTATATACGTTTTATAGCTTTTTGCATATCCCCACCAGAATTTTCAACACCTTTTTGAAAATGACTCCAGGTATTTTGTTCACCATTCGTCCTCCAACCACCAAGTCCTCCAGTCCCTTTAATAATCATTTAGTTACTGTACTAAAAGCACCAATCACAATTAGTACAATTGTCACCTTCATGTTCCATAGTTTTTCAATTCTCTAGCAAGGTCTAGGTACTAATCCTTCTTTTCACATTCTTTCAGATTTATTCTATGGTCAACCGGGACAGCAAAGTGGACAATTTTGCAAATTCTCTTTTCTTTTTTTTTTTTTTTTTTTTTTTGGTTGATTAATATAAGGTCAAGTCTTCTGGCCGAGATTAGGTGATCCGTTTGTATGTCAAAGTCCCATAGGAGTTTATGTGTGTCATTCTCTAGGACAGATGTTGGGTTGTGTATATACCATTTATTCGTATTATTATTATTATTATTATTATTATTATTATTATTATTATTATTATTATTCATTAGAGTTTTTCACATCAGTGTAAGCTGATGGTCTTTCACTGGAGATTGAGTGACTGCAAGTCTCCTCAAGTCTACAGGACTCTTCTTAGTTTTCAATAATGCAGTTGTTTGGGTGGTCTCCACTCGGCCGCCAACTTCTAAATCCTCCAGGCCCTTTCATAATCCTTTAGTGACCGTGCTGCTGATTGGAAAAAAACTGAGTTTTATATTATAGGTCAGGTCTGACTTCCATGTGACCGATAGTCTTTCGGTAACTGTCTATGCTTTTGCTAGTTGCGAGTTGATGTCTTTCTCAGTTGATGGGACACTGCTTCCCCTTATTTACTAACCCCTCCGTGCGGGCAGGATATGACATAAGGTCAATTTTTAAGCGATGTTTAACAGGTTTGAATTCACAGTTTTTCTTCTCCTAGACTAGTAGCTGAAGAGGCAAGTCTCTCCTACTATTTACCCATAGCTGGAGGGAGAATATTTGGATTCATACCTTACCCAAGAGTATTAGTGCTATGTGAAATGCAATCAGTCTCGTCCAGGATTTGAACTCGTGTTGCCACGTCCATTTCCTATGACGATAACTATTACACATGGGGCACCTCCATTGACACCTCCATGAGACACTGCTTCCTAGGTAGGTGAACTTGTCTACTAGTTTCAGAGAAGTACCGTTTAGTGTGGAGAATAGTCTTTTTTATCCTCCCTATTGTTTTAATTCCTCTACTCCAGAGAGTCTCAAAATGATTCCCCTCAATATTCGGATTTGCTTTAAATATAATATTGACATTGTTATCAATGAACCATCTTTTTGACCATGTTGCAGTTTATATTGAAGATGTGTTTAGTGTTGTGGATATCGTTATCAGAAATGAGAACGTAGAGGATATCCTGTTTCATTTCTATTCATCATATTTTAATTTGTTTTGAAATAAACTGAGTTAGTGCAGGAATCATTGATATTTTGAACCTAAAATACACCCAATTGGTTGAAATGAAATACACCCTTTTCGTGTTAAAGAAATACACCCTTTTCGTTGACACACCCATTCATTATAATGAAATACACCCTATTTGTTATAATGAAATAAACCCATTTGTTTAAAATGTAATACACCCTTTTTGTTGAAATGTAAACGCATATGGAATGAATTTTCGAGTTGGAGCGCTTCTTGTTTTTACCAATTGCATAAGTGTGTCTGCGTTTGTTTTGTTTTTTTGTTTTTTTTTATATATCCATGCGTTAATGTACGTTTGAATTTTGCATTATGGTTGGCAACTACAGTCTTTGACCCTGTTCAAACGCCTGTTGCAAAGGCCAATAGAATTTTTAATACTAATTGCTCAATGTCTGAGTCAGAGGGACAGATCACAGACCCACATATACACACAGACCGACATATACACACAGATCCACATATACACACAGACCCACATATACACACACATACGTACATACAAGCAACCAGAGAACTCAGATAAGATCTTTTGGAACCGACGTCGTATCATCAAATTCCTTTAAAATATTGTTATAAGAAAGAAAAAAATTACATTCTGATTTTACCGGTTAAATTTAAACAAAAATGTATTCTTCAATTAACGGCGAGTAGAACATATTTATGATGTTTTAAGGTTAGTTCTATTATTTCAACTTAAAATATATTTGTCTGGGTTATTAGAAGGACGTTATTTATTTTGAGGCTGTTATCCTTGGCATCAAAACATCTAGGCAAGGTATTTTGCCACATTATAAACTCTGTCAGTAATATTGATCTAAATCAGCATTTTGAGGCATGAAAATAAAACAAAGCAATAAAAGTTACTGAGTTAAAATAGGATATTCCTCATAAAGTCGTTCTAAAATGCAATGATCAGTTTTAATGTTTGATTTAAGGAAAACATTAATTTTTTTCAAGTTTTTTTTTTTATTATTGAAAGCTATCAACAGATACCTGACAGTGGTTTTTGGTACACCTAAACCATGAGATATGGTTTTTAGTTTTAGCATGTATTCTATTAGTATGACTTGTTGATTAAGATAGATTAGTCTAAAAATTAAAAATGGAAAACAAATCCCTTTAACTCCTGCTTCTTTTTTCAGTAAATGTTAAAAACAAACATTTTTATTTTCGGATGAAGGATTCTTGAGATTCTTCACCATCTAAAATTTGAAGTTTATGCGTTCCCATTAATCGACTATTTATTCAGTGTTTTATTCACTTTCTTACACTTTTTTATCATCAAGTTTTGAGTGATGTGAATTTCACCTAATCTATAATTCTATCATTCCTCCACAGAAGAATTTTATTTTATTTTGGTATTCTTTCATTTTGCTTTTCGTTAACAGATAGCGGTAGTTCGAGACATTTATTTGTCAAACCCACA
Organism: Sepioteuthis lessoniana; assembly: GCA_963585895.1. Lineage (NCBI taxonomy): Eukaryota > Metazoa > Mollusca > Cephalopoda > Myopsida > Loliginidae > Sepioteuthis > Sepioteuthis lessoniana. Next base: position 4,238,526 of record OY757907.1, on the reverse strand, counting down.
AAAATGAAAAGTAGAAAATCGTTTTATGTATCTGGGTGAAAAAATGACATAGTTTCTTTGGACTTTTCTACAGATATTAAAGTGTTCCTTATAACCTGTCAGTGTTAGTGCAATAAAAATGTCCTCTTTTCGAGACCTTGTCACACAGTTAACACTGCAGTTAGATTTCTTCCACTCTCAAAGTGTGACTATAAAATATGACTATAAAGGAAAAGATAGCAACTGAACGTTTTTTCTTTATACATAGATGACATATATTTGATATTTTATTTTCAGGGGATCCCAATCTGTCCTACTATTGGTAAAATAGCTGGGAATCACAAATACCTCGTATGGTGTAATGATTAACATGATAAAACTAGCTGACATGTACATGTATAAACTGTTCTATTTCAAAGAATTCCATTCAGGATACATACACTTTCAATGTCAAAAACAGTTCTATATCAGACAATTCAGTTTAGCATTTAAAACAGTTGCATTTCAAACAATTCAGTTTAGCATAAGTACGTTGTTTAAATGTCAAAATAGTAATATTTCAAGTAATTCAGTTTAATATACAGTTTAGATGTCAAAACAGTTTTATTTTAAACAATTCAGTTTAGCATACGTACACAGTTTAAATGAAGTACGCAGTTTAAATGTCAAAATAGTTCTATTTCAAGTAATTCAGTTTAGCATAAGTACACTTTTTGACCCATATATAGGACCCTATCAGGTGCCCCCACTCCGGGCCAGAGTAGACCTAGAGTGATGACAATAAAGGGTTACTCCGCATTACCCAAAGTTCCAGCATTACTGCAGCCTCACCATCAGACTGTTTACTATTATAACCAGGACATTCGTTGTGGAGGCAGGTCTTACCCCTCTGTTGAGAAGCAGTCGGTGTATTCTACAGCCCCAGCCGACTGGACAATACACAGAGGTAAATGTAAAAACAGTTTGATTTCAAATAATTCGGTTTATCATAAGTACGCACAGTTTAAATGTGAAAACAGTTCTATTTCATGCAATTCAGTTTAGCATGAGTAAGCAATTTAAATCTCAAAACAGTTCTATTTTGAATAATTAAGTTTAGCAAAATACATAGTTTAAACGTCAAAATAGTCCCATCTCAACCAAGAACGTTTAGTTCTATTTGACTTGTCGATAGAACTCAATCAGGTGCTTTTCATCTGGGCTAGAGTGAACCTGGGAACGATAGCAATGAAGGAGTACTCCCTATTGTCCAAAGCTCTAGCGTTACTGGAGCCTCATGATCAAACTTTTTAGCGTCATATCACGACATTCGTTTGTGGGGGAGGGGGAGCCTTACTCCTTTGCAGAAAAGCAGTTGGTGTATTCTACAGCCCCAGCCGACTGGGCAATTGTTTGATGGTGTCAGCTTCCACAATTCCCGAGTATTTTTAGGTTTCCTTTTCTCAGAGCATTCTAGATTTTTCTTGATTTGGTAGTTCCATTTCTTCCATCATGTGTCGTTTCCTGCTTTTCATTGTTAGCATAGTTCATTTTTCAATGCCAAATTCCATCTCTATGTCCTGACTGTATATTCTCACTGCCAGTATTAGGGTTTCCGTTTTTTCGTATTTCACAAACAGTTTGATGTCGTCTATGTATAATAGGTGATTGATATTTTCCTGTGATTCACTAAGATTGTATCCGCCTGTACATTTCCTGATTATGTGGTTAAGTGGCATCATCGCAATTACTAATAGTAACGGTAATTGTGCAACTCCCTAGAATATACCACCCAGGATCTTTGCTGCGCCGAAACTTTTCCTTCCTGCTGTCAATTTCACTCTCCAAGTTTTCAAAGTTTCCTTGTCAAAATTTATGACTTTAACTGATATTTTATACATTTTAAGACAGTTTATTATCCAATTTTGTGGGACTTTATCATATGCCTTTTTGTATTCAATCCAAGCTGTAACTAGGTTTTTCTGTCTCGTTTTACTCTCCTTGATGATGTGTAGATCAGCGTATGAGTGCTTTCTTGTGCTTCTGGTCTCCTAGCGAAATCCTTTCTGTTCCTTGGGGAACAATCCCCGGCTTATTAGCTAATCGTAAATATCTTCCCTAATTTGAGCCGTTTGTATTTTCCACATCATAGGTTGGCATGTTATGCGTCTGTAGTTGTTTGAGGTGGTTCCTTTGATGGGTCTATGTGTAAATATGTGATCTTTCCTTTAATCGTCCATTCGGGTACGTCTGCTTCTTCTAGGCATCTATTCATTTCGATAGCTAGTCTTTCATGTATGAAAGTGAATATTTTGAACCAGAATTTACAAATACTATCATGGCCTGACGTTTTCCAATTTGGTATTTTTTAGTGTTTTTCTGAGTGAATCAATGTGTACTTTTATCTTCAGTCCTTCTTCGAGTCCTTCGAACTCTTTTTCCATGTTGCTTACCATTCGGCTTTTTTGCTATGTCATCTTGGTTGGCATATTTTACTCCAAAATTGTTTTGCTACACTTGCATCCCAATGTTGGTATGTTTTTGTCCACCCCCTTTACTTGCTGGTAGAATTTTTTTGCTATTTTGCAATGTTTACCCGGACTCGATATCTTTTTAATCTTCCTTCTTTCGCCAGTACTTTCGCTCTTTATTTTCTCGAGTTGTCATTTTTATTTGTGTTGCTTTTTCTTTTTTGTCCCAACATGATCTAGCGTTTCTCCATTGTTTTATCATTTTAGCTTGCCATAGATTTCTTATCTGCGTTTCCAGTTGAATTTTCTATCCCGGTTTTGGTTTCTGTTCGAGTTTTGTGGAGAACCTCTATTTTTTCCAAAACTAATTTCGCTTCTGCATTGATTAGTTCATTTGATTCCGTGATGCTTTTCGTTGACATATGTGTTAATAATTCGTTTTTTTGCTTCCGCCTTGACTGTTCTCCAGTCTTTGTTTCTTAGTGATGGTGATGTAGACTTCTTTTCAAACATAATTCTCTTTAAATTTCCTAAATTCATTTCTTGTTCTTGTGTTAGTGTTTGCTCTGAGTGGTTTGGGTGTGTGGGGTTTCGATTGTTATTAATTTGCCGTTCATTTCGGTTAGATTGTTCTTGTTTTTCAATATTTGGTGTTACAGTTATTGTATTTGTGTTTTATTGTTTAGATGTGCTCTTTGTTTTCTGGCGTATTTCTAGAATTTCTAGGTCTGTAAATCAACCTTTCTTTATGATTGTCCTAACTTGGTCATCGAGTATTAGGCTTATTGTCAGAAACTGAGCGCATTCTTGCTTGATCTTTTTTCATATTTTTCCTATACCCTCTTTGTGTAGGGTTGCGCGTAAAATAATAGTGAAATCCAAGTTTGTTGTCTTACCTAGTCCATGTTTTGTGTTGGCGTCTCTTGTTTTTGTTGGTACTTTGGTCATCGTTCGTGTATCTGAAAGAAAGAATAGTCATCATTAACAAGATGGTGAATGGCTCCCTCATGTTTGCCATCATGCCAATCATGACACCAAAGCCTGTTGTGGGGGTTCCACATTATGTTACATTTTGATTTGACATTTTTAACATGGGTAGTATATTTTGGCCATTGGCGTAATGAGTAGAGTGTTCGCCAGTGGTCAGGAAGACCGGGTTTCAATCCCAGGTCGAGTCATACCAAAGACTCAAAAATGGTACTTGATGCTGCCTTGCTTAACACTTAGCATTTTAAGGTCAGGTCCAAGGGTAAAGTGGAACAATCCTGTGAATGGAGTAGTGCTCTCTCCTACACTTCGGTGTAGTAGCTATTGTAAAGAGAGCCTTCGGTTCACCCTCGACTATAGTCGCCAACGACTATACTAGATCAATTGTTTGTTTAAAATCTGTACACCCTTCACCGATAAGACGAAGTTTTCTTATATAAGATAATTTAAAAGCTGGTCTCTTTAAAAATTATATATATATATATATATATACTGGTAATCTTACGAGAGTTGTATTTACCTCATCAACAGACACCACCTTTATAGATGAGTAGTAGTAGTTTCCAAACTGAATTATTTGATCCTGCCCGTAGATCTGCCCCGGTTTATTTGTGTTTAAAAAATAATTCCTCCCTTATAATCAAGTTTGAACTTAGATAAAGTCCAACAATTTAATATTCCTTTTTAATGTTTTTTTTATCACCTTTAAATTGTCGACCCAGTCATTTTCATTTTCTTATAAAGGTGGTTCCTTAATTTATTTCCATAGTTGTTCACAGGATATTAGGAAAATTGGATTCACACAGGAAATATTTCAGACTCCCCTACCTCGTCAGACTTTTTCTAAACAAATCTTAAATAAATTCAAGGGTTAAATTCTAAACTTAATAATAATACCTGCAAAATTAACAAAAATTATTACAGCAATCATTCAAAGAAAGTAAAGAGAAAATTAAAAAAAAAAAAGAAAGAAAGAAAAGATTTATGGAAAAACATAAAACTCTTTATGTGGCTACTTACAATGTTTCAGCGAAACCAGATCAACGTGTAATGCTCGTTTAATTGATTTCACTCACACAAAAGTAAAGCTGAGTTTGTTTGGGTTTTTTTAGGATTGGGGGTTTTTCTTATCATTTTTTTTTCTTTCTCTCCATTTCTTTTTATTTCCAAATCTCAAATCAGAGCAAAATTTGTCCTGATATTTGTCGACCGCCCCACGTACTCGAAAGTATGGCACAAGATCTTTTTATTGTGGAAACCAGCCTCAGGACTGTAACCACACACAATCAACGGTTCCCAAAATGCCTCGAGTTCCGTTGTCATCCCCCTAAAAAGAAGCGCCTCAGGCGCCATACGATAACCTAGCCCCTCCGGAGATGGTTAAGCCTGGGGAGAAGGCACACGCGACCTGATCTGCGAATAAGGAAACACGGCTGGCGGAAGTGTGTCTCAGCCCAGAGGGCAAGGACAAAGCAAACTTTGTTCTTCGTCGTCTTATATTTCTAATTTACTTTATTTATTTCAAGAATCGTTTACGTGACGTACGTAAATTTGGTTTCCCTCTTGCGTATGTATATATGTATATTACGTACAATTGTGCTCGTTGTGTAATAGGAGGTGCTCGTGGTGTAATGGTTATCGTCGTAGGAAATGGACACGGTGACATGAGTTCAAATCTTGGACGAGACTGATTGCATTTCACATTGCACTAATACCCTTAGGAAAGGTATGAATCCAATTATTCTCCCTCCAGCTATGGGTAAATAGTAGGGTAGACTGATTTCTTCAGCCTTGGTGAGGCAACTAGTCTAGGAGAAGGAAAACTCAGAATTCAAACCTGTTAAAATCCGCTTGTGTCATAGCCTGCCTGAGCGGAGGAGTTGGGTAAATAAGATTACTTACAATTGTGCCGTCAAAAGAAGTCTATGTAAGTGAGTTGTTATGTTAACAGTATCATTTTGTTAATCCTAACATGCCTTTTATAAATTTCAACATGCCTTTTATGTCTAAGCGACAAAAGCGCTTTTCTTTGGTCTTTGTTCATTCTCACCTTAGAAAAATGTAATTCAGACAAATAGTTTTAAGTCTTTTTCTAATTCGTATTGTGTTACCTTATCGATTAGAAAGCGTTCATATACTCCTTTTTGGTTAAAAAAAGAACTATCACCATTTTCACTCAGATTTTATATAAAAGTCTAGAATTTTTTTATACTGATATTTATCTAATTTAGAATAATATAAGGCAAGAAATTACAACGAGCAAATGAGTATGTTACTCCTGTTAACATTCTACCAGATTATCTCGGAAATGATTGCATAAAAAATAGTGCTATTTACTTAGACTTGCGCAAGTAGGACATGTGGGATAATACCCGCTTCTGCAGCTCGTTGCATAAGTTACTAAGTTCCCGTCGAGAACTTATGTGGGGCCGAATCAAGCGAGAAGCAGGTTCACAGAGAAAAGAACAAAAACACAACAACGTGTGGTTAAAATGTCAAGGGAGGATGGGAAGCGTGTAACACTTTGTGGATAATTAATTCTAGTTTGAGTTTCGGCTGACAAAAGATTATCTTAACTAACTGGGTCAGGCTGGTAATGTCGCTGTTCCTTGCTTCTTTGTTCCGGCCTAATCAACTTTCCTCGAACCCAAACTAAGTCTGACTGCTTGGACCCAAAATGTACCTGTATATATACAGAAAGTTTCATTATTATTTCCGGCTAATGGGACACCCGCGAATAAACCCATATTTCTCTCTTAAAAAAAAATGGACGTAAAAATATTTCCTAGACTGGCCGTCTCCGATACAGGGACATTAAATTCAGACCCTTTTAAGTTTTTGTCCAGTACCCGACAAGTACTTAACACTTACCCACGTCCGTGGCCATATGTATAAACATTTTCTTATCTAGATTTCCTAAATCTAGTTAATGGGTTTTCTTAATATTTGAAATTTGATACCCAGGCCGAATCTAACTCATATGCGTGTAGATGTGTGTGTGTATGTATGTCTGTGTGTGTGCGTGTGTACACATGTGCGTGGGCGAATATATATATATATATATATATATATATATACACACACACACGCACACATGTATGGGTGCACGTGTGTATACATGTATGTGCATATATCCAACTCATAGTGTCACACATGCATGACGCAAGCAAGTGATTTATAAGCGATTTTAACTTAATCTGGTACACTACCGAAAATCGAAGTGTTCATTTTAGACTAATTATACGAAAGTAATTTTTGTCAGCTAAATTTTCTTCGATAGCGACGAAAATCGGGTCATGTATGTAAAAATACTTGAACAAATAAGAAATTTATGAATGACACTTTTGACCTTAAAATTCCACAGAAGACTATTAAAAACGTGAATACATTTCGTTTTTGCCTTTATGAGTTTATAATTCATACCTTTCCAAATTGATGACATATTTGATGATATATTTTCTGTTTTGAAATTAGAAATTGTTTTCGATTACAGCAGTTGATATGTTGTTGTTCTGTTGTAATTGTAAGAATAGACAGAAATATGTTTTTCTAGAAGAAAAGTTCTCAAAATAAAAAAAGGTCTCGAAATAAAGGCAACAAACCCTCAGTAGTAACAATCACGTTTAAATGATAATTCATTTTTCAGAGATAAAATAATTATAATGTTGTGAGCACCAATTATTAAACGGCCAATTAAATTACCTCGTCATTGGACCCATGTGTTGCTCTACGAATATTCTTCGATTTAAGTTCTATAATCCAATAATCTTTCATTGGTTACGTTTGCTGTATCTTCAGGAATCATGGCTAATAGATTATTTATTGCATTTTAATCTCCTGTGAAAATAAATAATATATGACTTGTATCAGTTTAAGAAACTCACACGAGAACAAACGATTTACATATTGATATTTAAACTACTTATATACCTATATATATATATATATATATATATAGACAGACAGACAGAGACAGAGAGAGAGTAGTGCGGTTGTAGTTGTTGTAGAGTCTATTACACACATTTGTGAAGTATAAAAGTGCAGACACCTAACGTCAATAATCGTGTTGTGAATATAATAGCAAATGTTCCTTCTCTTGTATAAGTTTGCTTAACTTTTGAGCAAAAAATCCAATTTACTTTACTATTTATCAATGGCTGGGCGCTGAACATATGGATTCATTCATTTCTCAAAGGCATTACGACTAAATGAAACGCAGTCTTATCAAAGGTTTGGACACGCATTTTGTAGTCCGTATACTACAAAAATAACCATTTCACTGCTTATGTTTGGTATATAGATTTTATGCTCCAACTATCATCTCCTACACATGTGAAACTCGAACAAGCAGCAAATCAGTTTTTGAACGATTTCATCAAAAATACTTGCGATTCATCTTTTGAATGAAATGGGAATAACATATACTGATACTAAAGTTTGCCAAAAGACTAACTCTGCCCAGTATTTGAGTTTATGATCATTAAAGATATTTCCTTTTGTCTGCTTAGCTTTTCCCTTTGGCCAAAAATGTTTCAATGATGAACTGAGTAATGTTAATTAACTCCATCAAATATCAACCTTAGGTACAAGGACTCTTTGAAGCCCTATCGAGACAAATGCAAAATTCATTGCCTGTAAGAGATGGAACTGGCGCCATTACATTCTCTTAGAAAACCAAAATATCGGTGATGAAAATGTTCAATATGTCACGAACAAATGTTTTATTCACACGCATCATGTCTGTAATTCATATATAAAAGGTCGGTGGAACTAACGATAGAAGGCGCAAACATTCTCCATCAGTTAGAATTTAGAGTGTAATTCATATTGATAAGAATGGTTAACCATGGCTGAGCTGTGGTGGTGCTTGCCTTTCTCTTGCTAAGGTTGTTTGGGTGATTGCTCATTGTTAACATAAAAGACATTAGGTGGCGCGCGCACACACACACACACACACACACACACACACACACACACACAAATATATGTATATACATATATATGCATATGAAATGATTTATCACAGTTTCGCACACACACACACATACACACACACACACACACATATATATATATATATATATATGTGTGTGTGTGTGTGTGTGTGTGTGTGTGTGTGTGTGTAATTAGTTGAAAAATTATATAGACTGTACTTGTGTTTATCTAAACAAGAATTAACAATGAAGGAAACATTAATTCTTTTCAAAATAGTCTCAATATCATTCAACTCACCGATTCAAACAAGTTGATATAAACACCAATGAAAGTCTATTTTTTTAGATGCGAAGCTGCATCGTCGCATTTATTTGTGTATTCCGTGTCTTCAAATCTGTCCCTTGGAATGGATTTCATTTTAGGAAAAAAATCACACTCTGGTATATCAAGTAAGAATTGCCCTAGCACAATTCTAGTTCATCAACAAAGCCACAGAACAAAATTATCAAGAAATTAACTCTAATATGTATAAAATATGTGTAAACATCAGCATTTTATTACGTTGCACACCTATATTTCAAAGGGATTAACGTTATTAATTATTTTTGTAAGACAAATATTTCGTTATCTTTTTTCTTTTGTTTGGAAATCTACTAAATGAGATAAGAGATCATGATTGTAGTGTACCAAACCAGCTAGAAGTTATATAATTCAACTAATTAATTGATTGATTGATTGACTTTAACAGCATGTCAACAAACTAGGGTTACTTAATGCCTAGAGGTTGAGGAATCTGCTTCATTATAGGTTTATATTTACATTTTCGTGGAGATTTTCTGAAGAGTTTTTCCTTTGTATATTGTCCTATTTAATCTTAATGACTTTAAAAAAAGATATATTTTCCCCATAGATAAGTCCATTATAAACACTTCCTCTCCAAGCACAAATGAGCCTGGGAGTAATGGCAATAAACGAGTACATCACATTGATTATATCTCCGTTAGAGGAGCTTCACCAGCTTAGTATCATACCCAGCACCCCTCTTTATTGGGAGCTTACACTGCTCTAAGGAATACAGTCAGCGTTATTCCATGCTTCACCGGCTTCAAGGCAAACATAATTCAAGAAACCTGATATAAGTTAGAATTAAAGAAAATAAAATATAGGAGATTAACTGACAGGAAAGGGGAAAATGAAAACATTAATAAGAGATATTTAGTAATCAAAATAATAAAAAAAAACAGCTGATACAAAATACGAAGAGAAAGAAAGGACAAATTGAAAATAATTTTTTAACAAGCTCGATTTACCACATATATATATATATATATATATATATATATATATATATATATATATATATATATATATATATATAAGAATTGCCAGATATTTTTATTATTTTTTACAGAATGTCACGTTTATTTCCACAATAGCACAGCAAAAATGTCCATCATGTCTTTGACTTCATCAGTTTAACTAATTCTCGAAGCCATCTTTTATCAACATCTTACTTTGCAAAATATTGAAATCTTTTGAATCAAATTAATTAAATGCCCCAGACGCTCTCACACGAAATATGTGAAAGATTCTAATTTGATCCAACCTCATTGAATCTGGAGTGGATCTGGGCGTCAGTAGTCAATCTTGTCTCATTATAACGTATCCTGTTAGGATCATAAGGATTAGAAGGGCCATAGGGTACTGATCGATAACGATACGATGCAATCCATTTATATCGATAAGTCTTACGAAGATATAAGCACACAAATACATCCATATATTGACATAAGACACTTATAACTTACTGGAATACTTATGTGTCTATTTTTATGTGTATAATCTACAATGGGGTGCTTTTGGTGTTACTTTAATCGTCGTAGGAAACTGATTCGGCCAACCGAGTTCAAATCCTAGATGGGGCTTTTGAATTCAATATAGCACTAATATATTTGGGAATAGTATGAATTCAACTCTTTCTCCGCTGCAATTGTTAAATAGAAAGGCGGCCAGGATTCGTTAACATAGCGCTAATTTATTTCGAAATAACGGGATTAAGAGGTTTATGGCGATTCGAAGTTAAAAAGAGAACGCGAGGCTAATTTCTGGGGAAGGAAAGAGAGAAGAAAAAATAAGAAAACCAAACAGAGAATCTACAGAACGGCCAACTAACCCCAGTGAGTCAGGTCAAAGTACTTGCTGTCGGTCAGCCAGTCACGGGTGAATGAGTACGGAAATTAAAAATGATTAGAAAAAAGAGGAGGTCCCAAATCTTCTGCACTTGTAAGGAACCATCGGAAACGGATATGTTCCTCCCTTGGACACCAGGTGAAATCAAGGAGACGACTCAGGTTTGAATAAGAGTTGGTTGCGAAATGCGACGAGGTAAAGACGAGTGTTGGCTGCAGGATACGACGATGTAAAGAGTAGTTGGAGCCCGGATGCAATGCTGTGAGAACCTAACCCTAACCCTAACCCTGCGATGAAGCACGTGTTAGAACTACAAGAAGAAACGTGGAAAATAATCAAGGTCTATGTTTGCTCTTTCTCTTTCCTCATGACATGTCTCTATTTGTCTAGCTTCATTCTCTGTGTCTTTCTCCCTAACGACTACTTAAAAAGTGTGTTAACTTTTGATGTGTCACGGCAAAACGTTTTATTTGGGGCATGAATATCACAACCTTCTATTTGTGGTACAGTATGAAACCCAACAATTCCTCCTCCACAATTGTTTGAGAGCAAGGTAGACTGGGCTCATTTATCTTGGTACAGTAACCGATCATAGAGAAAAAAATGCAAAGCCATTTGTAAACCTGGAGAGATAGTTGCCCAAGATATGTTACATGTGGCTGATTCGATTGCGATTTCCATATTCCTTGGTTACTCAAATATAATGACCTTGTGCCAGATTAAGCTTAGATTTCTTCATAATTATTCCGTTATTGTAAATAAGTTACACGTAGACACACACATTCACACACAGAGACAAGCGCACACACAACTATCTTTATAGAATATATATATATATATATATATATATATATATATATATATATATATATATATATATATATATATATATATCTGTTAGGATTTCTATTGAAAAAACAGGTTTTCAATTATGCATTTTGTATTTGATTTTCAAAAAAGAACACTGAAAACTTAGCATATATATCACTATCGGCAATAGATATTTTATTAATAGTTTTTATATCAAAATTTAATTTCTTCTAAATAAAAGGGCACCGGAATTTTATTATCTATAACGCAACATTCTATAGTCAAAAATACATATAATTCGGAAACAATGAAACACTGTACCCAAAATTATGAATATATTGCAGTTAAGAAATAAGAACACAGCTATACAAAAGGTTTATATCATTTTATATTGTAAGTATTCTTTCAAATAAAAATTAGTGTTTTAAATGGAGTTGCTTGTATGAATACTTGTTTAAATTTGAATATAAAAAAATGCCGTGCACATTGTAAAAGATGCCATTTTAAAGAAATCGCTAACAATCTATCTGTATTTATTTAAAAAATTGAAATGAACTTTATCCTGATTTAAACAATGTATTATCCAAAGAGAACATTGGCTCATAAAATTTCGCTCATCAAGTCCTGTTAATATATTATATATATATTATATATATATATACTTTAAGAAAAACAACGAAACCGGTCACATCCTATATGACCAGTTTCGTTGTTTTTCTTAAAGAATTTATTGCTCTGTATTATTGGTACATTGAGCTCTTTACTAGGAAAATTTTAAATATTCATGCTTGAATAACTTTTTGTCCTGATGGAATTACTCCTAACTCCGGTTTAACTGGACCAAAATATATATATATATATATATATATATATATATATAAGTCCTGGCGACAACACCCCACGAGACTCCAACTATACGGACACTTGCCCCCCATCACGAAAACTATACAAGTTCGACGAACCAGACACGCAGGACACTGCTGGAGAAGCAAGGACGAGTTCATAAGTGATGTACTCCTATGGACCCCCACATATGGATGTGCAAGAGTGGGACGACCAGCACGAACCTACATACAGCAACTATGTGAGGACACAGGATGTAACCCTGAAGACCTGCCGGAGGCGATGAATGATAGGGAGAAATGGCGAAAGAGGGTCAGGGATATCCGCGCTGGCGGCGCGACATGATGATGATGATGATATATATTTGAAATAAAAAATAAGAATGTCATATTTATTGATGAATTGAAATTATTTATTTATTCATTGATAAATTGAAATACTAAAAAGCAATTTGGAGGGACCTTTTCGTTCGGTGCGTTTTCAACAAAGTCCACTAGATACATTTAAAATGTAAGAATATTAAATCCCAGTGGAAGGTACAATTAAAAAAAATAAATCCCACGATTCCCACTCATTTCCCCCAAACGGACAAAGAATGTCAAATTGCCTTTTCCGTCAGCACAAAGTAGAGCGAAATAGCTATAGCTTCGAAAAGGCAAGACGTTGTTTAAACTTCGCTTTGTATACGACAAACAGTCGTCTGGATAGTTAGTCCTGTATATATAGTGATCAGCCAAATGATCACCAATGACTGACTCTTGTAACAGGGAAGACTTGGATGTAGCGTTTTGAAGCCTTTTTAATAATTTCCGTGAGACATGCAACTTTTCTTTGACTTCCAGGCCCTCGAATAGTCTCACCCACACAGCCAGCACCCACTGAGATTGAAGCCCACAAACCACCCCATATCGCTTCAGTATCGACAGGACGTCCCCGCGAAAAGACTGGAATGCAGGTCTGTTGTTGAAGATGGCTACCACCCCAAAAGAGTCAAATCAACGCTCAAACGACCCAGATATTCCAATATATATGATAATATATATATATATATATATAGAGAGAGAGAGAGAGAGAGAGAGATTGCTGATTTTTAAAAAGGGAAAAAATTATTGTTGTACAGAGGCGGACAGGGTAGATAATCAAGATGATTCCAAAGGTCCATTCGTAATATCAGATTTGTGAATTAAGATCCAAGAAAAAGTTACTGCGAATGAAGTAAAAAGTGTATGCTATGAAAGTTTCTATCCAACTCGTTTAAAATTTGCACAAGCGAATAAAGATCCAAAGTTTGTGACTGCATATCAGAAATCAATCTATGTAGGCCTCGGGATATCTGATGCATTTGCATGCCTCATGGTGAGGTTTACAATGAAATGTGTTTTATCTCACATCTTACAAACAGTGGTGAAAACATTATGATCTGAGATTCTATAAGATTTTATGTCAGGTGAACTAGATGTCATCGATGGAATCATAAATACAGAAGATTACGTCAAAATAATATATGATAAATATGCTGTATTCCCTCAAATGCTTTCAAATAAGTGCAGCAATGATCAAAAATATTATGTAAAGACCATCGCGTTTCCAAAAAGGAAAAATACAAAAGTGCTTTATTAGCGAGCATATCACCAAATTTAAATCCAATTGAACAATTATACTTAAACGGAAGTCGAAAAACAACATCAATCAAACAAGTCTGAAAGTAACAGTGAAAAACCTTTCCAAAGGTTGTGAATCTCTGGAGATAACAAATTCTCAACAAACAATAATAAAAAAGCAAATGAATGAAAACAGCCACACCAATTATTGGTTAGGCGCCTCTGGTTGTGTAATGGTTAGCAAGCTCGGCTAGCAAACCTACACGAGTGAGTTCGAGTCTCATTGGGTGCCCCTTCATATGGCCTTGTGCCACATCTAAGCAAAAAGCTTAGTAAATTTCCACACCAATTATTGGTTTGACAATAATAATTTATTTAGTTTTTGCATATTCATGTTTTAGGATACAGATTTTCTATACAAGATAGGTTGTTGACTAATAATGCCTAATGAGGTTCATTTTTATAATATAATATTTCATTAGAAATAATAAAATGTTGGTAAATTTGCTTTTGTAGGAAAATTAATTATTTATTTAAGAAAAGGTGTTAGAGGCCTAGGGACTTTGGCAAAAGCGATATCGTGTATTCTGGTATTCTAGGTGTTACTGTCTGGGCAACAGTTTTGTTGAGCACTGCTTCTTACTCACTGCTACTCATAAAAAAAATATCCTTACTCATTTGTATTTTTTAAACAACCAGCTTGGTGTAATCCTAATTTTGAAATCGCCAAAAACTTTTTCTCTCGTTTGAAAGATCAAATATTGACAAAACGTGATATATCCAGAAGGGAAAGTTTCTAAAATTACTCGTTGACAAATTTTAAGTCTAGAGAAATTATTTATTTTAAAACTTTCAATTCTTTTCATTTTGTTTCGTTTTCGATTTAGTATGTTTTTCTTTTTCCCTTTTTTTTTAGGGGGGGGGGGTCAAGATTTTATTGCTGACTCGCCAAAACTGCAAAACACAATTAAAATTCTTATTTATAAAAAATGTCAAGTTTTATTCATAAAAGAATATGTGTTTATCGCCTGATTTATTCAGTTCTATTTTGTTAATATTTATTTTATCTTTTTAAACTGTTCCAGTCAGTTACACATCTTCATGTTGGGTCTCTTGTGTCGAAAAGTTGATAATATTCATCGTATTGTCAACAGTTACTTATCAAAGTAACTGCAAAATGGATTCAATTGAATGAAGATTATATGTCTGTCTGTCAGTCTGTCTGTAATAGAATTCACATCATTACCGACCTCACAATATCCTTAATTATTTATGGCACATTTTCCATTATTTCCTTTTTGTTTAAATCTTTATAAGAAAAATGTTTTATATAATTTATTCAGTGACCTTATGTACATTCTAAAAACAAACAATATTGTTTATATAAACAACCAAATAGCGAGTTATAGTCAGAACAGAAGATTTCATTTACAAATTGATCTTTAAAATTCTACTTCGATTATATTTTCCTTGGAATTATTGAATTCTAATTGTTAGGTTTTATTTTAATAAATATGGACAAAAACTCCGTGGATGAATCTTAAAATTAATCAAAAACCAAGTCAAAAAAATTGTATTTTTATTCTTTACTATCTAATTAAGATAAATAGTTGAATGAAGAAAATTTTAGCAATAAAAGCTAGGAGTAATAGGAAGAGATTATTCGATTATACCTTCTCCTTCGAATAAGTTTACCTAATAATAAATTGCAACTTTATATATATATATATATATATATATATATATATATATATATATATATATATATATATATATATATATGTGTGTGTGTGTGTGTGTGTGTTTTACCTAGTATTAATATTTATATTTATATTAATATTTATATTTTCATATTTACACAGATATGCACAAAAATAATGAATCATAAAATAAATAAAGAATTAAGTGTACTTTTGTGTTCAGAGAATTATTTTAATGAAATTAGGAAAATTTAACAATGAAGGCTGGGAGTGATGGAAAGAGCTAACGTTCAAGATGTTCTATTTTTTACAACATACTCTCTTTTTTTCAAATAAGTTAAAATGAATGATTTCATTTTAAATAATTCTAAGTGCATGTTTTTTTTTGTTTTGTTTTGTTTTTTGTTTTTTTGCTTTGCAGAATATCAGTATTATTCATTTTTAATATTTATAAACACTCACACACACACAAATTAAGTTATTAAAAGAAAAAGAAATTATATCTTTCTCTGCTCTCATATCAAGTAGATGTAATTCGTAAACAGCTTGGAAGCGTGTGAGTAGTAAGAGTTCTCGACTTGCATCCAGTGCTCATATTTTTATTGATAATCACTATGAAATTAATTAGTGTCAGACTATTTTTATTCGTAGTTTTTGACTTGTGACTAAAGTGTAGATTCTTTCGATGACAGAACTAGATACCAATATATTTCTACCGAGGATAAACATTTTGTAGAGTTTCTCATTAGCCATGACCGACGAAACGACAGTTTATGGTTACTAATGAATTTCTCACGGGCATCAAATCGATCGTACTCATGACATCTACTTGATAAAAGTCGAATAATCATATTGTAAGCGGTGGATGATATCATTTCCGTTGGAAATTTGAAGCTGCGTGTAACTATTCTTTTACAACGGTCGTTACTTCCAATCAGTGATTCTCACCATAAATGATCCTCAAAAATCGATCTTGTCGATTTCTCACCAAATGATCACGACCCCACTTGGCATCATTGCTGCAATTATTTAGACATTTTTTTTACTATATATAAAGCATAAAGCTATATTCATAGTGTAAGTAATACAAAATACACGCCAATGGACATAATTTGTTATAAGTGATGCATTATATAAAACCAATTCTGATCTCTACTGACGAACAACTCCCCTTATTTTTCTGTAATTTAAAAAAAGCAATGGTTTTTCATCGCAACCCACTACAATTGAATGCAAACACACATACACACACACACACACACACACACACACACACACACACACACACACATCTATATATATATATAGTTGTTGACCCAAAGAGGAAAAGGTAAATATTTAAAATGAATATGGTTCCAAATTATGATTATTATTCCGTTGCGAGTTTTTTTCACTCCAGCGTTAGCTGAAAGTATTTCAATGCAGTTTGAGTCTCCTCAAGATTCCAGAACTCTTCATTCTGGACGATCTTAATAATGCTGTAGTCCGAATGGGTCTCCACTTGTCCTTTTATTTCCAAATCTTCCAGTTCCTTTACCAATTCTTTAGAGAGTTGTTCTGCCCGCACCAGTTACAATTGGTATCAGCATCACCTTCATGTTCCATGGTTTATTTTGTTCTATACCAAGATCTTGTTACTTATATCACTTTCCGCGTTTTCTTTGTTTTTTTCATTTTATTCTGTGTTTTGCCAGGTTCTCTCTTTGCTCTGTTGTTGTTAACTTGGAATAATCGTCTGGCTAAGATTAGGTGACCAGTTTGTATCTCAAAATCCCAGAAACTTTATGCTTCTTATTCTCCAGGACAGATTCCCATTTGTGCACATACCACTTCTTCGTACAAGTCATGTCTAGTCTTATTTTCTTTTTGCGCTAATTTTCCTTATTTGTTTATTATGTGATTGATCGTTTCGTTTCTATCAACACATAATCTACATTTGCTATTTTGAAGTGTCTTCGGTATTAAACATATTTCGTCTTTATTAGACGGTATTAAACATATTTCGGTATTAAACATATTTCGATTTTATTAGCGTTGTTTCCTGTTGCTATGAGAAGTGATTGAATTTCTTTCTTAAGATTTCCCTTTCTTAGCCCTTTCCAAATCTTCTTGTGTGAGATGCTACTTTTTGATCGCTTGAATTATCTATAGAGTTATTTTTGTTATTTTAGTTTTCGAATTCTGTTCATCATTGAGTCGTTTATGTTGTTTCTAGTCGTTATAACCAGTCTTTCTTTTCTTTTTTTCATATTATCTTTGACTCATCTTATCAATGCATTCACACTCACTTTAATACTGGCGAGTCCTCATCCACCTTTTTTTTTTACATATATAGTCGATGTCATCTCTGAGATGTAAGGCCTTATGATTAGTCACCAGTTTTCAGGTTCTCTGGTCCATTTATTGAAATTCTCCCCTCGTCCACCTTGAAATTGTCCCGAGTATCTTACAAGATTATGCCTGGTTTCGTCTCTTTTTTTATTCTCCAAAGAAAGCTTTTTAAATTTTTTTCTTTCATTTCTGCTTCTTTGATGGTGTTCGCTTTCAATATTCCCAAGTACTTTTCAGTTTCTTTTTCTCCAAGCGTTCTGATTTTTTCTTGATTTCTTAGTTCTATTACGTCATTAGTAATTTTTCGCATCTCATGATTAGCTTTGCGCATTTTTCTTTGCCAAATTCCATTCATACATCATCAGTGAATATCCTCACTGCCAATTTTAGGTTTTCCAATTCTTTTTCATTTTTAGCAAACAGTTTCATGTCGTCGAAGAACATTCAGTGACATTCAGTGTGTTTCCTAAGTCCGTCATTGAGTGGCATCAACCCTATTACAAATAATAATGGTCATAGTACATTTCCCTGGAATATATCTCTTTGGATTTTCCCCTTACATAAGCTTTTTCCTCCTGATGTTAATTCCACTCAACGGTTTTTCATGGTTACCTCGATAAACTTCGTCGTATATCTTGTACATCTTTAGGCAGTGTATTATTCTGCTTTGTGGGACCATATTGTTTGCTTTTTTGTAGTCACTCGATACAACAGCTATATTTTTTCGTCTCAGTTTGTTCTCCTTGAGGATGTGCTAATCGATACTTATCAGGTCTCCTGTTCCTTTGGTTCCCAAGCGGGAGTTAATTGACCGTACATACACACACGTATACATATATGCACACTCATGTGTACATTTTCTCGTAGACACATATATTTTCAAAAGTATTTTGTTGTTTATTTTTTCCTTCTCCGTACTTTTCTTTTTACCTCTATTTTGTTTTTATTTATACATACCTGATTGTATGTGTGTGTGTGCGTGTGTGTCCTGTGTGCGTTCACACGTATATATATATATATATATATATATATATATATATATATATATATATACTAATGTATACATTCGCATATATTTTCAAGGACATTCGATGGATTTAATGTGTGCAAGAATTTATTTAACCCTCATTTAAGCTAGTCAATTTATATATATATATATATATATGTTTGTGTGTATGTGTGTGTGTGTGTGTGTGTGTGTGTGTGTGTATGTTCATATAGTTAGGATCGGTTGGTTCTTTTAATTTATTTATGCTTTTTTCATTTGAAGTAATGATTTTTCATCAGTCTGGTATATTGTCATTATTTTAAAGTTTCATTTAAAGTTGTTTTGATATGAAAAGTTTTCTATTATCGGGTAATTTAATGTTGCTTTATTTTAAAGAAACTCCATTGTTCAGTGCTTGAGAAAAACCAATATATATCTCGTTGCAGCTGGTGCATTTGATTATATAGATGACATTTTTTTAAATTGCAGCTTAAATTTCTATTTATGCTGTTTTCGGGTTTTCAAACTTATAGACTTTTCCTTGTGTAATTATATTACATACTCTACATTTTTATTTATTTATTTTGAGACTACAAGTGTGTTTTGCAGATTTAGAT
Source organism: Sepioteuthis lessoniana (assembly GCA_963585895.1). Classification (NCBI taxonomy): domain Eukaryota; kingdom Metazoa; phylum Mollusca; class Cephalopoda; order Myopsida; family Loliginidae; genus Sepioteuthis; species Sepioteuthis lessoniana. The sequence goes on along the minus strand of OY757907.1, from coordinate 4,219,095 downwards.
GAAGTTAGTGCGCGTTTTATGTTTCTTGCTAATAGTTTTCTTTTGATGATTTTGTGTTATGTCTTATATATTTTTTATTCTATCTTTATTTTTAAGTTGATATTGTCTTCGATATTTCTGTGAATAGTTCTGTTTTTGTGGTATGTTAAGACATAAGGTAAGGGTTGTTCGTTGTTATATTTTTTGAATTTCATAGTCCTAAAGGTATTTTTCTGACAATTCGAATCCACTATTTATTAGTGTTACATTATATCCCATTTGGTGAAGGGTTACGTGTAATTCTGGTTAGCGTGTTTGTAGGTAGTTTTTGTTAGTGACTTTGATGCTGATCCTATATGTTAGGGTGTAAGGGATGAATTGTATGCTGTTTTGGGTTGGTAGCCCTTGATATGTAGATCTTTATGCCTGTGGGTTTGTGATAAATATCTGTGATAATTTGGCTATTTTAATTCTTAATATGTATATGTAAAAATGGGAGTTCTTTAAAATTGTATTCAATGGTAAATCTTATTTTAGGGTGTATGTCTTTTTATTGAGTTATGGAAATTATTGCCCCATAGACATTTCGAGAATATGAATTTTCTTTCTATATTGTTGCTGTGTCTTTCCCAATAATTTCATGTAGATTTTTCTACGTGCTAAGATCAGGGTAGCGTATGTTGGTGCCATTTTAGTTCCCATTGCTGTTTGAATAATTGTGGTTTGAATAATTTTTTTTTCTGTCAAACTGGAAAAGGTTATTTTTTAGGATTAGTTCTGTACCATCAGAGATAATTTTTCGTTAAATCTTGGGTGTAATGTTTCTGGGTATTTTCCAATCCAAAATACAATGACCTATTATTTTTTTCTAATTCAAGGGGGATATTACTGTTTAGGCTTGTGAGATTAAATGTTACCATGAGTGTCTTGGTATAAGTTTTTTGTGGTATGGAGTTTAGAATGTGGATGTTATCTTTAATGTAACTTTTTTATCGTCTATAGGAATGGTTGTTGTTGAATATCAATTAGTTTGCAGGGTCTTTTGGTGGAGCATGATGAACCTGCTACTATAGGTTTAAATTTAAGGTCTCAAGAATTTAGAATTTCTATATTTTCAGGGGTTTTCTACAACTATTTTTATTTCCTTGGATAGTTTGATTTTTAGTAATCCGTAAAAATTGCTACATTTTGGAATGTAGATAGTAAATAATACCTTTTCTTTTTTTAGTTGATATCTTATTGTAGATTGAGCTGGATTTGTTTATATTCGTATTTATTATTTCATAGCTGGCTTCATCCCTTAGTATTTCCTGGATTTTTTGCTCTGTAATATGTCTTATTTAAAATAACTACAGCGTTTCTGTTATCTTCTTTATTGTTATTATTATTATTATGACATTGTTTTCTTGTATATTAATTAAGTTCACATGAAAAGCCGAACAAGTATTTGGTATAAGTTTTCTTTTAACCTGCTATTAAAACTTAAAGCTAAATTCAGAACAAGAAAATGTGGTACTGCCAAATTTCAATCACCTGTCTACTCTGAATATCAGCATTTAAAATCCTAAAAAGAACTACGACTTCGTTCAACATTCTAAACTCTTGAACCTAAGAATTAATGGCGTGATGAAAGCAACAAGCAATCAGGATCCATTCAGCACACACACACACGCGCGTTCGCGCGTGCGAGTGTGTGTGTGTGTGTGTGTGTGTGTTTCAAATTGAGAGTCAGAGAGAGAGAGAGAGAGAGAGAGAGAGAAAGAGACATAGTGAGTGAAAAAGAGAAAAATAGAAACAATTATAAATATACAACACACCTTACAGAGAGAAGGTGAGAAAGAGAGGAAGACTACACTTAAGTAAAAGGGAGAGGCAACAACTCACACGCAAACACACACACACACACACATAACATTACTCACAGCACAGATTAGGAAAGATAGAGAGAAATAGATAAAAAAAAATGCAGCCACACAAAGAGAGAAACGACATCAATACGCAATGCAGGAAGAGAACATATTCAAACACAAAAATATAAGCATGCACGAAAACAAAGAGAGAGGGAGAGTAAGAGAGAAAGAGAGAGAAAGAGAGAGAAAGAGTACCTACATGCCTCAGAGAGAAACCGCGAGAGAGAGAAAGTACCTGCATGCCACAGAGAGAGAGAGAGAGAGAGAGAGAGAAAGAGTACCTACATGCCACAGAGAGAGAGCGCGAGAGAGAGAAAATACCTACATGCCACAGAGAGAGAGAGAGAGAGAGAGCGAAAGAGAGAGAAAGTACCTACATGCCACAGAGAGAGAGCGCGCGCGAGAGAGAAAATACCTACATGCCACACAGAGAGAGAGAGAGAGTACCTGCATGCCACAGAGAGAGAGAGAGAGAGCGAAAGAGAGAGAAAGTACCTACATGCCACAGAGAGAGAGCGCGAGAGAGAGAAAATACCTGCATGCCACAGAGAGAGAGAGAGAGAGAGAGAGAGAGAGTACCTGCATGCCACAGAGAGAGAGAGAGAGCGAAAGAGAGAGAAAGTACCTACATGCCACAGAGAGAGAGAGCGCGAGAGAGAGAAAATACCTGCATGCCACAGAGAGAGAGAGAGAGAGAGACAGACAGACAGACAGACAGACAGAGCCCTTCATACGCACTCAACATTTTCATCTAGCGTCACGCAACAACTTGTATTTCGTACAGACATATCGAGAGTACACAATAAGTTTCCAGACTTTTTTTTCGTATGGGCACTTTTATTCATAGTACACACATGAAACTCAAGTCCCGCTCGAAATAATCTCCTCCGGCTGCAATGCACTCGTTGTACCGTTCCAACAACTTCTGGAAAGCCCCATGGAAGTCCTCTCGTGTGAGCGTGTCCATGACCTTCGTCACAGCCTCTTTCATCTCCTCAATTCTCTCATAACGATAACCTCTACGTTTTTCCTTGAGCTTAGAGAATAAGCTAAAGTCACAGGGAGCAAGGTCATGACTATAGGGACGGTGAGCAACTGTTTCGATACCCATCTTGGTCAAATAGTCTGTGACAAGGATGGAGTTGGGAACTGGTGCATTGTCCTGATGAAAATGCCACTGACCCGATTCGAAGAGTGCTGGCCTCTTCCGACGGATCTCTTGCTGAACTCCCTTAAAACCTCAGCATAGTATTCCTTGCTGGCTGTGCATCAAGTGGTAACCCAGTGCATCTAGATTATGCCAGTGCTGTCAAAAAAGAGATCATCAAACGTTTGTGGGTGGACTTGCTCTGTCAGGCCTTCTTGGGTCTGAGAGAGCCAGCATGATTCCACTGGGAACTCTGTCTCTTGATCTCTGGGTCATAGCAGTAGATCCAGCTTTCATCACAGGTCACCAGAGCATCAAGAACTGCGGGATCTGAATTGATCAGCTCGGCTATCTTCCTGCTGTCAGACCACGTCTTTCTTTCTGATCTTCTCTGGGCACCCTTTGGACTAACTTCACGCAAATGTTCCGCATCTTCAGTTCCTCGCGAATAATTGTGTGTCCAGTTCCCACACTGACATCAAACTGTGCACTTATTGTCTCTATAGACACACGACGGTCCTTATCCATGAAATTCTTTATTTGGCCAATCAACTCTGGTGTTCTGACTTCCTTACTCTGCCTACACCTCTCATCATCCCTCACAGACTCCCTGCCTTCTTTCAATCTCTTATGCCACTCAAAAACTGATGTTCGATTCATGCAAATGCTCCAAAAGCGGTCTGAAGCATTCCATACGTTTTTCTGGCATTTTTCCGAGTTTAAAACAGACTTTTATTGCATATCGTTCTTCTAAAATTTTCTCACATCCTGTGACAATCAGGTAGGGTGTATTGGAATTCCTGCTGTAGCTGTTCATTTGAACTTGAAATCATAAAAATTTGTTAGTCATCTCATAAGATGTATAGCAATAAGATACTGAATTTTCAAGAGTCTACAACAATTTTAAAAGTCTGGAAACTCATTGAAGGTCTTTGTAGCTTAAATAGAACAACCTCTATTCTTTTACCTGCATGACTTTGGCATTAAATAAACAACGAAGATTGATATGCCATTAAACCAAGAAAGTAAATACATTGAGATATTAATGAAATAATTGAGTTCATCATATATATATATATATATATATATATATATATATATATATATATATATATGCGTGCGTACTTTTATTCGTGCTTGTTCGTTCGTGTTTGCGTGTAGAGACTTTACCCATTTGAATTATGTATTCAAGAAAGTGTATAACGTCCGCCAACATTATATTTGGATATTTTTTCTTTTGTTGGAGAAAAATGTGACGAGATTCATTTTAAGTCAAATTTATTGAGGCAAAAGCATCTTTCGTTATAGGAATTTTAACTTATAATCTATCACCATCCTCAGATAAAGGTTGATACTTTTTAAGTTTACTATTTTGTTTGATAAAGTTATTTTATTGGACCAATAAGATGAAAATGCCTTGGTAGCCACGAAGCTCATCTTAGAAAGTTGACGGTACCCTTAAGTATTACTCAACTAAGTTTGTACACAATTAAAGAACATTTTCTGAATGATGCATAAGTTATTTTAGAAAAATATTAAGCATGTTTAATTAAACATTACTTATTGATTTTATAGCTAGCTTTTCATGCACGAAATATGAAATTATCAAATAGTGTAAATTATTATTGAGAATGGAAATTTTGCTCCCGTTGTAAAATAATTAGGGACGCTTGCTTAAAGAAGATAAACATATCAGCAGCAAATCGGCAACGAATTCTGATTGGCTGAAGGAAACTCAAACAATAAAGTCGTTAAAAGTGGGCACAGGTAAGAAAACAGAAAAAGAGTTAGTTGGCAACCGGAAGCGACAATGTGAAGACACCCGAAAGTTGCGGCCCCCATTTTAAGGTGAGCTCTGAAAAGGGATCCCACACCTTGACGAAAACCTGTGACGACGGACCTCGCGAGGAAGCACGTGTTAGAACAACAAGACAAAACGTGAAAGGTAATTCAAGTCTGTGTCTGTCCTCACTCTCCTCATGACATTTTGTTTTCTCTCTATCTAGCTAGTGCAGTCGACTCAGTTTTCATACTCTGTTTCTCTCTTCCCGACAACTACTACAATGTTTCGTAGCGAATGAACTTTTGTATTAGGGAATGAAGACAGAGTTTTTTTGTGTGTTCGTCACTTTTCCATCACGAGATCCGACTGACATTTAAGACGTAGTGCTACTCGCATAGACCTGCTCGACTCGTGGTAATACACATGTCTATGCGTTGTAGTAGTTCTAGTTGTAGTAACACAAACGTCCATTGACATCTTACCAGCAAAACGTCCATTTGAACACCGTAGCGTTGCAAATTTCTGTATGTGCCGTGTTAATCGTACAACCGTCTATTTGGTGTGTAACGGTACGCAATCAAAATAAAAACGGGTTTAGATTATAAAGATGAAATTTTGAAATTCATTCCCAATTTAATTTTAAAAACGTATTCAAAATTTTGAAAATATCATTTTTAATTCTTTCCTTGATTTGCACGAAAGGGAATAGCATGGTTCATTGATTGATTTTAACGACATGTCAACTCGTCTATGTTTATTCCATGCTAAGACGTTAGGGAAACGCGTTCATTGTACCTTACTATTTATGTAACATATTGACCTCCGACCCGGCCGAGCTGACAAGTGAGAAATGCACCTGTGTAAATAACAGGTGCATCCGGTCAGGGGATTACCTTGACTGTCGATGGGTTGAATTAAGCGCAAATGTGACGCTCACTAGAAGCAAGTGAACATCGAACAATTATATAACCTGGTGCGACAGCAAGTTCACATCAGTTGGAGATCAGAGTTTGAAGTCAGTGTTCCAGTTCGAGGAGTGAAAACCAGGTTCCAGCAGAGGCTGTGCCCCCAGGCTCCCGGTTGAGCAGCCCAGGAGAACGAGAAAGAAATGCTGCTATAGCCAGAAGAGTGGGGGTCAATATGTTGCAGTGTGACGTTACGCCCCTCTCCCCCACACACGTTCATTCTCTTCTACCATTTCACTTCTTACGGCCGGCCGGTGATCAACTAGTGGTTTGAGGGGGGTAACGCACATTTCTTGCCAATGCAAGAATACGATCGGGGGGACAGGAGAAAATAAAACAGACGAACAAACACGAACAATGCTTGGGGTTAACTCAGAGCAGAAAGAGAGTATGCAACACTACATGTATGTGCGGACTAACGCTAGCGTGGGTTACTAGCGAAAATTCCACAAGCAACTGGAATGCCGACATCTTGACTCTATCTTCTTCGCTGGACCCTATCTTCTCTGCTACTGTCTCCGGAGTCGACCTCAACTGTCCCTGGTCCCACGCCAACTCTTCTGCTGACTCGCCTCTCTGCTGTCCCGTCGCCAACTGCCTGCCAGCTCCTTTGTCCAGCCAACTCTCTTTCGCGTCCCCTTACCACTTCCGGATACGGCGAGATTTCAGGTCCAAAAATCCTTTGTCTGGTTTCGCGCCAAAACAGACAAAGGAATCGTCTGCCTGGCGGGCCACCCATATAGTGTTACAGCAGTCTTTGTTCAGTCTCCAACTCACCTCTCACACATAAACCCTTTCGTAACCCTTTGGAATAAAGTGAGAGGTATAGTTTTTTAAAGAACTGTGTCCGCTCGTCTTTATTGTGCTGACTATGTTTCTGCATGTATATTTGGTCATGGCTATGCAACATTTATATTCTTGTATTGTGGTTTCCTGAGAATTTTTTGCTCACAGTCCTATCGAATGCAAATTATTTTTAAACAGATTTATTTGACCCACTGATGGAACCCTAACAGATACAACCACTAGAGGTCAGATTTGACCAAGGAGTTATGCCAAAGAAGGGGTACTCCATACTCCGGAACTAGACCTTTAACATCAGGTTCAGTTTAGTATCATACCCAGAATACCCCCTTTGGAGGACTAAAACCTCAGCCAGGGATACACTCAGCATACTTTAAATCCTAACGACAGGGTAAAAAGTTAATATCGTGAATTGTAAACAATATAAAAGAAAAGAAAAGTATTAACACTGGATTGTACTATTTTAAAAGAAATATTTTCTTTTATCGGCAAATCTTCCACAAAATAGAGTCACCGTCAGATGAAAATAACTTAATGTAATGTTTGTTTCTCTTACATTTATTTTAGTCTATGTAAGCTCATTCCATCAACTAAAATGTCTTTAATATGGTAGAAAAATGACACTGTATTTACTCATTTAACTATTAGTCTCTTTATTGAAAAATGCTGAAGAATTTAAATAAGAAATTTTCAGGTTAAATGGGGTTTCTACGTGTAAATAAATAAATATTTCTGAAGGGATAGTTTTCTTAAAATTTTATCTGATGAAAAAATAATATAAAAGTTCGCGTTCATAGAAGTGTCTTTCTTTTTTGTATAAAAACTTCTTTTGAATGTAATTATATCTAGTCTGTATGAAAGTGATAATCATTTCTTTGGGAATGTTTTCCTTTGCAAAAAGAAAAGTTTTAAAGTTGAAGATTCAAATTACTATAAGCGTATCATGCGTAACTGAAACCTAATCCCAATCTAGTATGAAACCATTCCACTCTTTCAATTTTGGCTTTAATTTTTAGTGAAAATGAAAATCTTCCAGTAGAAAAGTAAAAGAAAGTTATGTCTATAGAGTGCAATAAAACTACAATTTTGGAACTTCTTAATATATTAGCATTTTTATGTGGCTGACATTGATTTTCAGGTATGTAGCGGTACAATTGACGATAAAAACAGGTTTAATTTTATTTGTTAACTCCCAAGAAAATCATGTCGTTGACTCGCGATTATTTTACTTTTTAATGGCAGAAGTAGTAGTTTCATTTAAGGGAATAAAAAATCAAATAGTCTTGACCGAAAGTAATTTAAAACCTTTCCGACAATAAATGTAACAATTCCTGAAGGTTTGGTTGATATTGAGCCAAAAATGTTTAAAGTGTCCGAACGAACAGACATTTGATGAATGTACATACATACATACATACATACATAGATAAATTTTATTGTTTCTATGGGTATCATCATTCCTTATATTTCCTGAATTATTTCAATGTATCGTTAATACAATTTTTTGTAAAAGTTGAAAACATTCTCTGATTCAATTGCACACATGCATTTTCTCTGCTTTCTAATCAATAATAAATGATTATTGATTTCTCGCTAATTATTGGATATTACTCATAAGTCCCTTACAAAAATTTCCGTATACAGTCGGCTGGGGCTGTAGAATATACCGACTACACCTCTGCAGAGGGGTAATACCAAACGAGTGTCCTGGATATGACATTAAACAATCTGATAGTGAGGCTCCAGTGATGCTGTAGCTCGTGGGAATGCGGAGTACCCTTTCATTGGCATCGCTCCCAAATCCATTCTGGCCGGGAGTGGTAGCATCAGATAGGATTCCATCAATGAGTCTAATAGAACTGTTTGACATTTGATAAATTGAATTATTTGAAATAGAACTGTTTCATCATTTAATTATGTTTAAACAAACGACTGTTTAATTGAATTGTTAGCCTTAAATAGCAAATAAATGATAAATATTGTGTAGAACTTTAAGAGCAAGAGATCAATAATTAAAACCATTTAAACAAAGAGAAACAATAGCAATACTAGAAAACAAACAAATTAGTTCGAACACATTCAAAAATGAAGTTACCAAAAAACTATTCACTTACAAATCATACACGTATATCCATTTAAATGTGAGCAAACAAATGAAGGTGTTACAGTGTTATTGATACGTAGAAATTCTTGAAATCATTTAAGTGTTTACAAACAAATGCTTACAAGTAAATTGAAAATTTTGGGTTAGATAGAAATATTTGAAAATGTTCAAGTGTGTACAAAAGAATGAGCTCCGGCTTGTTTGAAAGTGTGTCTACAAAGTGAGTTTACAAATCATATATATATATATATATATATATATATATATATATATATATACATATATATATATATATAAACAGGATTTGGTATTAAATAACCAACAATAGTTGATATGCCGTAATACCAAACCCAACCCAACCAAACTAAAATGTTCCAAAGGAATATCATAATTTATTGATCACATGTCCGCCTCTAAGTGAAGACTTCAGTTTCATGCCTGCCAAGCTTTTACTTGTTATTACATTAAAATAAGCGCATTCACTTTCCACGCACGAAAGTTTTTTGAAAACAAAATTTCATTAAAACTTTAACATGTCCTTGTTTGATATTTGTATAGTACATAAAAAAGAAAATTTGTTAAAATTATATTTTACACGATAATTTTCTCGAAGATAGATAGATAGATAGATGTCTAAATTTCTGAGACGAAGCTTGATTTTTATCATTAAGGGTTTTCGGACTATTGTCTTCATCTTTATTGTTATTTCCACAACGTTTCGGTCGATATGTCATCCGGCCTTCTTCAGGTGTTTTTCGAACTCGGGAACCTTCATGGAGAAGGAGCAAGACAACAAATTACCGTTCCTTGATGAATTAGTGACACGCACAGAGCAAGGATTCAGGTCATCTGTGTACCGTAAGCCCACCTTCACCGGACAGTACCACAATTTCAACTCCCATCATCCATATACGTTAAAGAAAGGAATAGTCCGTTGCTTACAACATCGAGCAAAAACCATTAGTAGCAATACTGATGCATATTAAGAAGAAATGATTAGTCTGAGACACAACCTCCATCTTAACAACTACCCAGAGGGCATAACATCGGTTCCAAGAAACCTAGTTAGGAGGATAGAGGACAATACCCGAAACTTACCACGGTATGTCTGCCCTATGTCAAAGGACTCGTCGAAAGGATCCAAAAGATATGTAGTCCATATGACATCAGGACAGTATTCACAAATGGTTCAACTCTCCGGAGGTATCTCTTCCGGGTCAAGCAACCAACGGAATTCAACATGACCAAGAACTGTGTTTACTTCATTCCTTGCAGTTGTAGTAAAATATACAAAGGTGAGACAGGTCGCCCACTAAAAGTAAGGCTAGAAGAACATCGGAAGGCATTAGAACGAGGTGAGATTGAAAAGTCGGGTATGGCGGACCATATATGAAAAGAAAAGGTGAAACCATCTACTCTTATGGGATAAAGTTGAAATAATGATAGGGCTGAACATTGGAGGATTAGACGCCTTAAGGAATCAGCACATATGTTGGGCTACAATGACCTGCTGAGTAGACCAAGTATAGAGTTGAATACAATATGGGAAGCGATAATTAAGAAGGCTAGATTTTAAAAAATCTGAATATGAGCACAGGTAAAAAAATCATACATAATAGTAGTAATTCTAATCAAGTAAGAACATTAAGTTTATAAGTCCCAAAAATTCACTCTGAATTGTCCAGCAGGACACATGGCGTAACGGTTATAAGCGTTGGTTCTCTAAGTTGCTAAGGAGGCAATCATCTGGAGGTTGCAGGTTCAATCCTGACTGCAGGCGAGTAACTTAACACTTGTAACCGGTTATGGCTAACGGAATCAGAACAGGAAATCCCCATGGATTTAATCATAATTACCCAACCCCTCCACTAGGTCAATTTTTTAAGCAGAGTTTAACAGGTTTGAATTCAGAGTTTTCTTTCTCCTAGACTAGTTGCCTCACCAAGGCTGAAGAACCTAGTCTGCCCTACTATTTACCCATAGCTGGAAGGAGAATAACTGGATTCATACCTTTCCCAAGGGTATTAGTGCAATGTGAAATGCATTCGGTCCAGGATTTGAACTCGTGGCGCCATGTCCAATTCCTGCGACGATAACCATTACACCACGGGCAACTCCTATGGATTTAATAAAGGACGTAGTTCGAAGTTCCGTAAATGTTCCTGAGTTCTACAAACACCTGAAGAAGGCCGGAGGACTTATCAGGAGAAACGTTGTGGAAATAACAATAAAAATGAAGACAATAGTCCGAAAACCCTTAATGATAAAGATAGATTAATGGGTACAAAGATACATGCATTTTACACGTACGTTTACAAGTCAATCTCCCAAGATAGATTGATCGATCGACAAAGCGATTTTACCCATAGATAGATTGATATACACGTATACTTACATATATTTCAACAGTCGGAGATAGATAGATAGATAGATTGATAGATACGTGTATTTAGAATTATTCAAATTGATCAATCACTCAGCAGAATGTCCGTTGTCAGTAATTTTATAGACCATGAACGCTTACTCAGTCCGCGCTTTATCGCATTGCAAAGAGATGCATTTGAAATTATAAGCCAGACAACGCGACCGAAAGTGGTTGTCAAGCGCCAAGTGATTTACACAGGATTGGACATCGAGTTTACCGCCAAAATCAGATCAAAAGGAAGGAAATTTATCCACAACGATGTTAAAAGCTCTGGCAATGATAAACGACTCTCCTCTCTCTCTCTCTCTCTCTCTCTCTCTCTCTCTTTCTCTCTCTCCCCAGCAATCACAGTGCATTAAAACATTCGTTTATGATTGATTTTCGATATTGATTATATTGAATGTGATATTAATGTCAAAGAATGAAAATGATAAAATCAAATCCTTATAGGAAGAGATAACTAGTTCGATGAAGAACAAAACTTTTATCCCGACTTTGTCATCATCGTGTTAATCATCGTTAGGTAACAGGTTGTATGAAATAAATCTTTGTCTAGACGAATAGCTTCCCTCGATAGTGATTATTATCATATAAAATATCAACAAGACATTCGAAATGGTATCTTTCAATTATATTCGTCTGGCTATTGATCAATTGATTTCATAAATGTTTATCTTTTAAATAGTTATCTTTGATTCTTTTTAAATCTGGAAACATGCGTAGCTTGAAAAATCACAACTGGCTTTCACAGAATCTGAACACTAAACGTGGCATAATAACATACCTGATTAAAGTAGAAAATGGGATCAGTAAATGTCAATTCCGGATGTAATTCTCAGAGAGTATCAATTTGTCTAAATTGCTAACAACTGTAGATGAAAGACCGATGTTGCAGATAGATAGATAGATAGATAGATAGATAGATAGATAAGCGTACTGAAGAAAATTGTGAAGAAAATTAATTAGTTTCTTTTCTATTTCTTTCAGACTTCTGTGAAAGCCGTTTGATAAATCTTCGTATATATACGAGGATCATTAAATAAGTTTCCCGACTTTTTTCATGTGGGCACTTTTATGGAGAGTACACACGTGAAACTCTAGTCCCCTTCGAAGTAATCTCCTCCGGCTGCAATACACTTGTTGTACCGTTCCAACATTTTCTGGAAGGCCCCATGGAAGTCCTCTCGTGTGAGCGTGTCAATGTCCTTTGTCACAGCTTCTTTCATCTCATCAATTCTCTCATAACGACATCCTCTGAGCTTAGGGAATAAGCATAATGTCACAGTGAGCAAGGTCTGGACTATAGGGAGAGTGAGAAACTGTCTTCATGCCCATCTTGGTCAAATAGTCTGTGACAAGGATGAAGTTGTGGACTGGTGCATTGTCCTGGTGGAAATGCCACTGACCCGATTTGAAGAATGTTGGCCTCTTCCCAAGGAATCTCTTGCTGAACTCCCTTAAAACCTCAACATAGTAACCCTAACCCTAACCCTTTGGCCCATCAACTCTGGTGTAATGACTTCCTTACTCTTCCCACACCTCTCATCATCCCTCACAGACTCCATGCCTTCCTTGAATCTCTTATGCCACTCAAAAACTGATGATCAATTAATGCAAGTAGGTCGAATAGCAGTCTGAGGCATTCCATACGTTTCTCTGGCATTTTTTCCAAGTTTAAAACAGAATTTTATTCCATATCGTTCTTCTAAAGTGTCCTCACGTCCAGATTTTGAAATTCACCAGCTGTGACAATTAGTGTTTAGGAGGGTGTATTCGAATTCCTGTTGTAGGTGTCCATTTGAGCCTGAAATCATAAAAAGTCATCTCATTAGATGTATAGCAATAACATACTGAAGTTTCAAGAGTCTACGACAATTTTGAATGCCTGTAAAAAAAAGTCTGTAAATTTATTGAATACACCTTATATATACATATATATATATGTGGTGGGCGTAAGAAAGAGAGAGAGAGAGAGAGAGAGTATGTCTGTATGAGAGACACAGACAGACATGCAAAGTAGCACAGCAGAGTTACTAATATCTGCACATTTTTTTCCTCATAAAACTTAGATTAGTAAATGCTTGTACTTTTCATTGTTAGAGATTTTTCACGCGTGCACACACACACACACACACATATATATATATATTATTTTGACATACTTTTCCCAGTGCACCATCTTTGCTTGTCTACAAATATTTATCTTTCTCTTCCATCCTCGTATTGCTCGGTTAATAAGTTTCATTAAGAGATTATTAATTTAATTTTCCTGTGACTAATACCCCCACTCTGGGAGATCAGATCAAATCAAAGCAAATACCTATCAACATGACGATTATTTGTTATTTATTATCTGAAACTTTTTCTCTTGAGTTGATTGAGTCTCAGAGAGAGAGAGAGAGAGATTAATAGAAAATCTCGGGATACGTTGCATATCATGTTTTTGTTTCCTTTCTTTCCGTCTTTCTTACTTTTATTCTTTCTTACAAGACTCTATTTACTCTCTTTTAACTGCTTAAGGGTAATTTGCACCGTCCATACAGTAGCAATTCATTCATCACCGTGTTTATTTTTTCCGTCGACTTTTGGGTTTCAGATTGTTCAAGTTGTCCAGTGCTAAATCTTAAAAATTTTCTTAACTTTTTGCCAGCTATTGAACAACTGTAGATCTTACCTTTATATATATATATATATATATATGTGTGTGTGTGTGCGTGTGTGTGTGTGTGTGTGTGTGTAATATTTTACTTTCTCGACTTCAAATAAGCTCAAATTCTATGTGAATAACATCACCTTTAATCTTTCTATGCACCTGACGCTTCATTTCTGGTTGCTCATAATTATTTCAGTTCGTCTTCGCTATAAGAAATATTTGTGACAAGATTTTCAACTAAACTTCTCATCCTTGTCAATCAGCAACAATTCATGATAGATTTATGCATTTATTTACCGAACAGTTTCCGATGCGGGCAGAATGCGTCATCATGTTCATTTTGAAACGGAGTAAACTTTATTTTATTTGGGAGTTTTCCTTCTCGAAGTTTGGTTTCCTAACCAAGGCTAGATATCCCAGTCTGCCCATATTTATCCATAACTTAGGAGGTGAATAGACATATATTTTTCTCGGTAGTATTGGAGCAAAATGAAACGAAAACGTTCAGAATTTAAACTCGGGTCGCCATTTCTATTTCTTATGACCTGTATAGTTTTAAACTGTATTGAATTGCGGTTTACAGTGCAATCACTTTAACAAACGTTGGATTATCCTTAGGATTATGTTATATTAAGTACGTGATGAATTCAATAAGTTTCCAGACTTTTTTATACGGGCATTTAAAATTGTTGTAGACTCTTGAAAATCCAGTATGTTATTGCTATAAATCTTATGAGATGACTGACCAATGTTTATGATTCCAGGTTCAAATGAAAATCTACAGCAGGAATTGAAATACACTCTACTAAAGCCTGCTGGTGAATTTCAAAAATGCAATCTAGATGTCAGGAAAAAATGCCACAGAAACGTATGGAATCCTTCAGACTGCTTTCGACGATCCTGCATGAATCGAGCATCGGTTTTTGAGTGACATAAGAGATTCAAGGAAGCCAAAGAGTCTGTTAGGGATGAGAGGTGTGGGAGGAGTAAGGAAGTCATTACACCAGAGTTGATTGGCCAAAGGGTTAGGGTTAGGGTTACTATGTTGAGGTTTTAAGGGAGTTCAGCAAGAGATTCCTTGGGAAGAGACCAGCATTCTTCAAATCGGGTCAGTGGCATTTCCACCAGGACAATCCACCAGTCCCCAACTCAATACTTGTCACAGACTATTTGACCAAGATGAGTTTCAAGACAGTTCCTCACCGTCCCTATAGTCTAGACCTTGCTCACTGTGACTTTTGGTTATTCCCTAAGCTCAGAGGCTATCGTTATGAGACAATTGATGAGATGAGAGAGGTTGTGACGAAAGTCATTTACACGCTCACACAAGAAGACTTCTATGGGGCCTTCCAGAAGTTGTTGGAACAGTACAACACGTGCATTGAAGCCGGTGGAGATTACTTCGAGGGGGACTAGAGTTTCACGTGTGTACTCTCCATAAAAGTGCCCATACGAAAAAAGTCTGTAAACTTATTTAATGATCCTCGTATGTACATCCTGACACCATACTCCTTTGAAAAATCAGTTCTATTATTGAAGAATCTAGGAATATTATAATTTGTGTTTTTTTATTCTTTATCATGTCTCCTGTTGGTCGGAGAGCATGAATGTGCATTGTTTTCTTCTATTCCTCTCTCTCTCTCTCGTCCCTCTCTCTCGTCTCTATTCTCGCACTCTCTCTATCTCTTGTCTCTCTCTTGTCTCTCGTCTCGACTCTCGTCTCTCTCATCTCTCACGTCTTTCTCTCTCTCTCTCTCTCTCTCTCTCTATCTCTCGTCTCTCGTCTCTATTCTCGCACTATCTCTCTTGTCTCTCTCTCTCTCTCTCTCTCGTCCCTCTCTCTCGTCTCTATTCTCGCACTCTCTCTATCTCTTGTCTCTCTCTTGTCTCTCGTCTCGACTCTCGTCTCTCTCATCTCTCACGTCTTTCTCTCTCTCTCTCTCTATCTCTCGTCTCTCGTCTCTCTCTCTCTCGTCTCTATTCTCGCACTATCTCTCTTGTCTCTCTCTCGTCTCTCGTCTCTCTCTCTCTCCTCTCTCTCTTTCTCTCGTCTCAAATAAGAGTTAACCCGATATTCGAGAGTGAAAATTACTTTCCACTATTAAGTGACTTCTCACACAGAGCCATTTAACCAATTTAAGACCCATGCAAATAAATCTGAAAACTGTGCGCTAATATTTTGCAAGGATTTATTCACTGTTTTTAAGACATCATATTGAGGAAAACCTGTTCAGAATATAAAAACTGAGATTAAATTCGCGTCATCAGAGTCTCGATCGTGAAAACCTGTTTGATTTCTTCTAAATCGTCGCCTACCAAAAGCTTTTAAAGAATTTTGTATTTATCCCAATCGCCTTAATCTCTTAAGAAGATCAGTTTAATCTACCAGTGTTTTGTTGTTTGTACTTCTTCCACATCTAAGCATATTTTCTTCGCATATTTACTTTCTTTACTAAAAATAAGTTGCCTTCTTACTTATTTATATAAATGAAATTTGTTTTAATTAATCGTTCATTTTTGTCTAACATTTTATTAATAAGATTCTTTATTAATTATATGAGTATTTGACTTTCTTTCTTCACTTTTTTTTTCAGTTACCTATTCTGTGAAAACTGTGAAATTCCAATGGCATCCGAATCCAATTGCATTGAGTGCTTCAATTGTTCTTCCCCAATTTCGTCTGGTTCAGAATTACACTAATGACTGCACTGGACGCAATAAAGACAGTAAGAAATATTTGATCAAATACGCTTCCAAATTTCCCACCGTCTCTCTCTCTCTCTCTCTCTCTCTCTCTCTCTCTCTCTCTCTCTCTCTCTCTCTAACACAAACACACACACGTGTGCACACTCAGACACACGTATGTATACACAAAGAAATTAACACACATTCAAACGCCGACAAATAATGCTCCAAGTCTTCGTTATACTGTTCAATGTTTACGCATCAACAACATCATCATCATCATCATCATGAAGTCGAGCCGTCAGTACGAAGTTCCCTGACTTTCTCTTTCTGCATCCGTCTCTATGATCAATCACCCCCGAAAGGTGCACCAAACTATATCCAGTGTCCACACAGATTGATTTGAGTTCTTGCTGGTCGATCAACATTGGTTCGACCATGTTTAGGGGTCCGGAGAATAACACCTCTTTTGACTTCTAGCAGTACCTAGCACGTTTTGTTCGACTTATTTGTATGGTTCGAGAGATGGGAGATATGTAGCCGTACAGCAGCTATCTCATGGGGTGTTGGTTCAAGGATTTGTTGAAAAGAGCGCGTATCATTCTTGTGTAGTTCCAATCTATCTTTATCTCTATGCAATTTGCTAGCGTCCATACGGTCCATCTAGTTCCAACTAATATTGCCTCAGACACAGATTGAAAGAAACCCTGTTTTATTTTATCAGATATATCAGATTTCTAATTGATCAAAAACCAGTCAATAGCAATCCACGCTATCGTTAGGTGTAAGTTGTCACTCCTTTTCAGTAGATGAGATATTGATGCTGAGGTATGATAACTTCTTTACAAATTTCAGCGGCTTGCTACTTTGAGTGGAGATAGTACCTTCACGTTTAAAACGCATTTATTTGCGTTTACGTATAGGCCATGGACTCGCGCTGCTTGCTCCACTCTATCAGTTGGGATTCGGCTTGGGCATGTCTATTTGCGAGAACTACTAGATCATCTGTGTAGACTGCGTCTGTTATAGCCTCTGCAGGATATCGATTGCTTCTTTTTTTTTTTTTAGTGAATAGGCATTTTCACTTTATTAAATCTATTGGTGTTCAAAGTACGTAATCTTGACAGATTATAAACAAATATGACGCTAATGTATCTCCCGCTTAAACTCCAACTACATTGTTGAAGAAGTTGGTGTGGCCTCCAAGTGAGTAGACCATTACTTTTGATGTTCTTGTAAATCATCATTGTAGCGGTAACAGTTTCTTTGGCGAGATTATACTAATAGTATTGGATCTATCTTTCCTTTGTGTGTGGAATCAAATGCTTTACAGAAATCTATGAACACTAGTGTTACCTTGAGATTTTTCGTACGAACTTTTTTGATGATTCAGATGATTGTCCGAATCTTTGAGACAGCGGATTGATTTCTCTGAAAACTGTTATTTTTCCGAAGAATTTTCTCGATTTCGGGTTTGATACGATTGAGAAGTAAAACTAAGCAGCTTTAACAGTATAATTCATGTCGGTGTAGTTCTTTGTGATTCCGAGGTTAACATTCTTCGATAAAGGGAAGCAACTATTTGTCCATTTCTCTTTTTGTGTTTTCTTTATAGGCAGCGTTGCGAAATCAGATAATTATGTCATCAAATTTCCTTGTCTTCTATACTTCAGGAGATATGTCGTCGAGGCCTACAGCTTTTCTTGCTTTTAAATTTCAAATGCTTTTGAATGCATTATTTTTTTTTTTGGGGTTGTACGTCAATTTCTTCCTCCATAAACTGTCCTAGTTTAATGTCAAGATAGCTTTTAATATTTTTTATGAATTTATCCGTGATGTTTTTTTAATTTTTTGGCTTTGGGGACTTTCTTTACTTATGCTGTTTTTTTTTTTTGTTTTTTTTTTCTAAACTACTATAGGGGCGGGGTTCGGTGGGGATTCTAAGCTTTTAGAAAAGACTCTTCCATGTACCAAGCGTGCTAGCACCTTTGACCAGGGTCATATATTAAATTTGGATTTACGGTAAAACTGTCTTTACTTTTAAAACACACTGTACAAGCAGCATTTTACAAAGAAAACAGCATACAATTTTGTAATATTTTCTGGCATTTTAAATTATTAGGACTTAAAGTCAATATACTGACCATTTTTGTACTATTGGCTTCTGGTGGCACATGGTTAGTTCTTCATCACTGGCGTTGTCCTCTACCGTTTAGTCATTAATGGATTTAAATAAAATTTGAGTGGGTCTACTACTTGGTGAGGGGAACAATAGTCATTTCATTATTTTTGGGGTTTGTTTGTTTTGTTTCGTTTTGGGGGGGTATTTTATTTATTTATTCATTTATTTATTTATTTTAGTTTTGCTCTCGCGATGCTCCTCTGACCGTCCATTTCATTTACTGTCTCCCATACTAATCGTGATTGTTTATCTTCTTCCGACTTTCTAATTTTTATTAATTTGCCTCTGAATAAATTCTAGTTATTCTTTTGGTACGTGTTAGTTCTGTCTATGGTTTCTAAAGTTTCTGTTTATTGTCATTATTTGGATTTCTTTAAGTAAGGATGATATATTTTTGTTTTTTTGTTTTTTATTTCGTTTTTCTCTAACAGCTATTGACTCCCTTGAAATTCTATATTTGTTTTTTTGGTTTGGTTGGTATCCACCCAACTGCTGATTCTGTTTAGACGATAAAAAAGTTTTCTTATTCGTGAGTCTGAAAGTGCTTTTAAGATGTCTCCTGAAAAGTATAAAAATTATTAAAACTACTTCATACAACTACCACATATTGATTTCTAATATCACTATTAGTGAGAACCAGTTATATTGTGAAGCTTTAACTGTTTGTGTCTTATTTCAGCGTAGACCCAGGGGAATCTTTGCTGAGACAATTTTGTGATCAGAAGATACTCCTTCGAAAACGATTATACCTCACAGTTCTGAGTGCCACCTATCCTCTTCGTTGTTATGAATACACAACCTAGCTGTGCTTTCGAGTTATTTAGTTAGGTGCAGGTCTCGATTTTTTTTCTTTCTTTTTTGGAATTTAGTATGTAGGCATGATAGCCTGGTCTCGAGTGAAAAACCTGCTTGATATTCGACATTTATATTCACAAAACTGTTTTAAGCAGAATTTATTATTTCTGTCTTTACCTATTTGAGCATTGAGTATGGAAATGTGTCGAACAGGTAAGATAGTTTCTTGTAGAAAGTAATTATATCCGTTTTATCTCTATCATTGGTGTGACTGTAGTAAGAGAAGATCTTGTGAAGGGTTTGATATTAAATTAAACGCACATCATTCTTGGTTGCGCTTTCTCTTTGTTATTTAGTGATTTTTTAAGACACGTTTTCTGAGAAGCATTCCTACATTCCCTATGGGGACATTGACAGTGTTTTTTTATGCAGATACCGAAACGAATATCCATCCATTGTCAATATCATGATATTCTACTGTAATTTCATTATGGTAGTATCGTTGTGCTTCTATGCATATAATGTCTATATCAGGTTCTGATGTAGATGCTCGGATATTTGGTTTACTGGGTTTAAAGTCCTAACATTCAATGTTGCTCTGCTAACAGTGATTTTGCATCTAATTAATTTTTGTTTGTGTTGCTGTTGTTTTTTTTTGGGGGGGGGGTTCGAACACTGGGCCAGAGATCCAACTCCAGCAAAACATGCTCTATGTTAATCCACGCGAGGGATGATACGATTTGAATTTGAGTCATGTTAATCTTTCGTTGTCTGCTTTTCCCACATCAATAAAAGCCACGCTCATAGCTGTATAGGATTAGTTTTCTGACTGAATTATTTGATACTACACGTTGACCGATGAGGTTCTTCTGCCCATCATCTTATGAAGCACACCACAGACCGGTTTTGGACTCATCCACCTTAACTCACATTCACCATGCTGCTTCCCATGGCTTCCATTGATATATGCTTATATATACGTAAGTTGGCCGACTGTAGTCACGGACGAACTGGGGGCTCCCTTTTCAAAGACAACTACACCGAGATTTAAGTGAGGGCGCTACTACTTTCATTGGATTGCTCCACTTAATCTTGATCCTTACCTTATAAGGCTGAGTGTTAAGCAAGGAGATATCCAGTACCATTTTTTTAGTCTTTGGTATGAATCAACCTGGAATTGAAACCTGGTCTCCCGGATCATTAACGAATTGTTAATTATTTTTTAAAAAGCTGGAAATAAAAGTTAAAATTGAAAACACTTCTTTTCCAGTTCAAGAAAATTAATAAAAAAAAAACAATGTCAAAGATGCTTAAATAAAGAATATGACTAGATTGATATATACACAGTCATCGTTAATCTATCTAAAATTTAAAAAAAAATAAACATTTAAAAAATTAGCGTCTCTTAGTTTCATATTTCAGTGGACTGTGACTGTTACGAAATAAATTTTCTGCAAATTTAAAATCCAAAAAAAAAAAAACCGCAGATAAAAATGTACGAAATCAAAGTACATCTTTCGATATAAAGTTGAAATATGAATAAAGTTCAATCACTATCATCAAATATCTGAAAAGTTTAAATATGATATATCAAATTTTCACAAGATGAGTTTATTAAAATTACATTTAAGTTACATCTTTTATAAAGCAATGTATGTATTATTTTAATATCGTAAATAGACAAATGATAATCATAAATTTGTATATTATTAAAACATAATTTTTATATAATTTGATAGATGAGTAAAAAATGTGATACAAAGAACTAATAAGTAGATAGAAAAGTAAATATATAAATAACTTCTTTTATTTACTTAACATATACCGTTTTCTGGAAGCGACGTAAAAGACATTCTTCATTTAGACAATAGATTTCACAATAAATCTTATCTTTCGGAATCTTGACAAAATTACAATTAATATTTTATTTAAGCACATAAACGTATATCTGTTTGTTGACCGTACTCATTAGGTGGAGTTTTTATATTTATTCTCGGGCCATATTCAGATTGAAAATTGTCTGATTGGGGGTCTCTGCAGAATCAAATATGACAGATATCTATATGGGTTATGGCGAATTAAAGTTCTAAAATTTTGGATGACAAGATCGTGTCCGTTTCTAAGTGGGGCTTGCCAGGCAAAAATACAGACTCGAGAGATAAGAAAAATATTTCACTCGACATGAATATATAAACGCTGCCTAGAATTTGTATATTCCGATTTTTTGTCTTCGATTAGAGAATAAATGGTGTCTAATTTTAGGGGCCCAAACTTATAAACAGTATCTTCTATTCGACTAAAAGAAGTAAAGTTATGTTTATTCCTTGATGCCTGAGGCGTTCTCCCAAGAGGAATTCTAACAGGGGTGGGATGAACATTTACTCCTGTCCTCTTGTTTGCAAGACGGTCCCAGCATTTATCCTCGCCCCTTGTCAAATATAGCCATTGCATAGCAAGGTATTTGTAAATTCAATTCACACGGCCGTGAGAGGGTTACGTTAGAAACTAAAACGGATTTAAGTATCAGCAGATATAAAAGGTGAGCGATTCGCCTATGATACATGATTCATGATTTGCGAATATCGTAGTTGTCAAACAGAAAGACTAATTTACTCTTTCTCCTACTGACTATACAGTTATCCTCTCATCTTGTTCAACTCGTTATTTTGAAATTGATGGAGTACCGATGCGTTATTCAAATAAAGCAAAAGATACATTCTTGCACACACATATATATATACGTTTACACATACATATGGATATATATACGTGTATGTGTGTCGGTGTCTATGTGTTTATGTCTGTGTCTGTGTATTCTGTAATGTTTACTGAATGTACAATACTTAATGCACGTTTAAGGATAACTTTTTGCTCTTTCCTGTAGATCATATCGGAACCTTGTGACAGGTGCGTTATCTGCAGATTCATCCAGTGATAAATGTTTCGCTGCTTGTTTCGATGCTTTAAAACTATGACTCGAGGTTATTATTTTCCTCAATTCTATCGATTAACTGTGCAATTTTCACTAAGTATACGTATTGCTTCATGCAGAAAGCAAAAATCTGGGCACCTGCTGCAGAGCAATCATCAGAAGCTAGACACTCAGATCATTGCTATTATAGTAAAGGGAAATATTATTGGGAAATCCTATGATGGATCACAGCCTCCAAGATTTAAAGTTTAACTTCGCTTACCAAAGTTGAACTTAGTATCTTGGAGGCCTTTCGTAAAATCACAACTCACAGCTTACTTCGTAAACATTTAGAAGTTTAAAGAGTTTGATTATCACTGTCCATCAAAATAATTCTTGATAAACGTCCAATTAAATTTCGTTTTGTTGGAGCCCATTTTCTGGTAAATACACTTGTTTGTAAAAGAGGAGCATTTATCATAACGGTTATCTTTGTAGAAAATCGAATCAGTGATTGAGTTGAAATTCTATACAGACCTGATTGCCTTATACTTCCCGGTAATGCAACTGGAAAAGGTCTAAATCTATTTGTTACTTTCTTTAGCTGTGGGTATAGATTAGGGCAGATTGAAATCTTTAGTTTTGGTAAGACAACTAGCAGAAGTAAAACCTTCAATTCAAAATGACTGTGCTCAGCTAAAAATCAGTTTGTATCGCAACCTGATCATGATGGAGGGGTTGGGTAAAACATACTTCTTAATAAAAGACACACACAAACACACACGTATATATATATATATATATATACATATATATATATATATATATGTGTGTGTGTGTGTGTGTGTGTGTGTGTGTGTGTGTGTGTGTGTCGTATGTTTGTTCAAATGTCCCTAAGGACCCTATCTCTCCAAAGAAAATAATACTTATATTCGTCTTTCCACTACAACTTTTTCAAGACATCTTTCGGTGCACCTTAATGATTCTAGCTCCATAGCCTTACATCTTAAAACCCATTCTATCCCAAAATCCAAATTTCGAAAAATTTCAGTTTAAAATACCAACCAGCGCACCTCCATATCAGTAGTATACTCATCTGCCTCGGTTCAGATCACCTTTAGCAAACCTATAGACTGAGATTAAAGAGTTGTTTCTGTTATCCTTAAGGTGTGTTCTTGCCTTCAGAGAACACGAAACTAAATTTGTTGCAGTTAAATAGATACTTTACCCGGCCTTCGGAATAGAATTAGAATATAGTATCTATCGGTAAGTTGGCATTTAATGAGAATTTAAAATCTTGTAGATTGCGTAGATTTATCCAATAAACCCATCAAGTCCGACTTGATATGAAGTCCTTTTATAGTTTGTGGGGAGTACGAATTAACAAAGACTTGTGTATCGCCTTTTACAAAAACAATGCTTGGATTCATAGCACAGGAAATGAATAAGCTATGACAATAAACCCTGGAAGCCCTACTTATAAAAAAAAACTAAAATCAGTAGAATTAAATTTGAAACTAGCGACAATGTTTTGAAATGCCTTTAGCTTTTATTTTGTTTTAGATATTCCATATTTTTGATAATATTCTATTTCCGTTGATACGTTCTATTTTTTTTAATTCAGCAGCATCTCAGTTTTATTCGACTCCGCGTTTGAGTAATTGTGTTATGTTATAAAAACCCAAAAGAAAACTCTTTTAATTCTCTTTAAAAAAACTCTTTCTACATGCAAGCAACCCCTGATGATGGCCTGTGAAAGGTCCCAAAATGCTCAGAACAATTTTGCTAAATTCATCCGGAAACCAAAATATTTATCAGGAAATTTGAAAGGAACTTAATAAAATTATATTGAGAAAATATGTGTTTCTTATTTAATCAAACATGCCTAAATAAAAGACCGCTGCCAAACTATAAAACTGTGTATATATATATATATATATATATATATATATATATATATATATATATATATATATATATCGCTTACTGAATACACATCTTAGTCAATATAGAAATAGATGCTCCTGTGTTTAAAAGAAACATATGAATGCAAATTCACAATTAGATGTATAAATATTATATGAAAGCATGAGTAAAAGTTTTTCAGCGCAAAGTGAATAACTTCTATATGTGAAAGGGCCACGAACAGACTTGAAAACATTCCATTCTTATTCTTATTTCCCACGGGATATGCAATCATTCAGTCATTCACCTATCATTTACACCTGGATGAGAACAAGACACATATCATGCCCAAGGTCAACAGCTGCCAGAACATGACGAAATTTTCTTTTGCAGACATTTTCCAAGATATGAAACAATTCGTCAGAGTGACACACCAATCAACACAACTCTGAGATATTAATGATGTGGCTGAAGACTTAAAAGACTTATTGGGAAAAATTATATCTGTATTTTAGAAACATTCACATGAATTGCTCTGGAATTAGAATATTTTAAACTGGAAAAGGTTTTTTTTTTACCTACTTGTATTATTAGATATAACGGATGAATTTTAATCCCAAAACCCTGGAAAGGAAAATTAATTTAAATGCATCTTGTGATATGGATACTCAAATACTTTTGGCCGTCGTCAAATGACTTAAGAATTAATGGTGACTAAAGCTATGGACAATGGTCACGGTATCTACATAAAATTAACCCCGTCATTGCTGGAGGTGATAGAATGCGTCTCAATCACCATGTCTTAAATCACTAAATTACATTGAGAGACTCCAACTGAGAATAAAGTGAGTTTCAATCAATAGCAACCCCTGCACAACGATCATTTCTTGCTTTAGTCCAAGTGATAAAACAAATATCATCATCTTCTACGACGAGCTATCTTAGCTTGTCCGACACATTCCCATACACAACGTTCTAGTCATCGGTGGACACAGGAATGCTGCAATAGCTAAAGACAGAAATTATAAATTCTGCTTAAAATAATTCGGCAAACAGAAATGTCGAATGTTTAGCAGATTTTTCACCCGAGAAAAGACTTACATGACTAAATACAAAATTTTAAAAGAAAAAGGGAAAAAAATCGAGAATTACATCTAAGTAAAACATCTCTAAAGCTCAACAGAATTATTTGACCATCAACTAAATGTTGATAGATAATTCTGAACTGTGAGGTATTCTCATCTTTTGATGTAGGGCTGAAAAAAATCAAAAACAAAAAAAAACAAACTGCTGCCCTCGATGAAATACCTCCTGAACTATTGAGGACAAGGGAATTTGATGGTATACTTCGATTATGTGAAGCTGGGTATTAACAGCAAACAAAAAGGAAATGGACAAAATGCTGATTCCCCCCACTTCCTCAAGAAAGGCAACACAGAAACGCAAAAAAAAACTACAGCGGCATACCTGTTATATCTAAAACTGCTAAGGGGGTGTCCTCGTGGTGTAATGGTTAAAGCGATGGACTCTGGGTTCGTAGTAAGCGAGTTCGTACTCCAGTCGCGCTATTACGTTCACTTTCATACCCTTGGGAATGGTATGAACCCCCTTATCCTTCCAGCAATGGGTTAAATAGTACCACTACTGTTCTTCTAAGAGAATGGCTTTGGCATTAAATAACCTAAAAAGGTTGATATGCCATTAAAACAAAGAAACCAAACCAAACCTATAACTGCTAAGATTTATATTACCCTGATTATCAACCGTATGCGACCTAATATCGGGGAAATTCTTTCGAAAAATCAGAACAGCACTTGCAGAAATCGATCCACAGTATCAAAGTTTCTAATTAGCCATCGAAACATTGAGGGAGCACGTGCAAAAAAATCTCGAGACAACACTATTTTTCGTAGATTTTTCCAAGGCATTAATTTCTGTACACAGAGTAAAGATGGAGCAGATTTTACTCGCATATTGTTTCTCCAAAGAAACTGTCACCGATATAATGATATTTTACAAAAACACGATAGCAAAAGTCTGCTTACGTAAATGTGACACTGACTTCTTGGACAATGTCACTGGAGTCTTGAAAGGAAATGCATTGGAACCAAATATGTTTATAATATACCTGGATTATGTACTTTGAATGTCAATAGATTTGATAAAAGAAAATATTTTTGCATTTAAAAAAAGTCAAGAACTTGATGATATCCAGCAGCACCTATGATAGATGCAGACTACCCTGATAATCTAGCGCTTCTCACAAATACAGTTGCCTGATGTGTATCCCTGCTTTGTAGTCTCGAGGAAGCAGCAGGCAGTATTGGTCATTACGTGAACGTACATAAAACATAACCATCTTTATTTCAAATTAGTTGACAAATTCACATACCTCAGCAGCAATATATTATATGCTAAAAATGATGTCAACATACGCCTAGAGAAGGCGTGATTTGGTATACCCAGGTTATGGATATGTAAATCTGATCTCTCTGATAATATAAAACAGAATTTCTTCTAAGCTGTGGCTGTGTCAATACTAATGTATAGATGCATCACCATCTCTCCACAGCGACTGCGCAGTCACTAACCTCCGATCTCACAAACCATACAAATAAGACGAACAAGACATATGGATCACTACTGAAGAAGCAATGACTAACTCAGAAGCCACGTTTTCTCATGGACTCCCATATATGGACGGGCCAGTGTTTGCCAACCAGCAAATACCAACTTATATATGCTCTATTTTGACACTGGATGCCGTCAGAATGACCGACTAGGAACGATGTAAGTAGTTATAAGGGGACTATGGAAGATG
Source organism: Sepioteuthis lessoniana (assembly GCA_963585895.1). Lineage (NCBI taxonomy): Eukaryota > Metazoa > Mollusca > Cephalopoda > Myopsida > Loliginidae > Sepioteuthis > Sepioteuthis lessoniana. The sequence continues at coordinate 4,192,026 of OY757907.1, read as the reverse complement.
TTATCAGCATATTTATTTTATTGAAAAACTTTAATTGTTTTAAGTAGACATCAAACGAGAAAATGATGGTAAGACTTAATTATAACTTTTTTCTCATGACTTCTAGCCATCAGAAAATCAAAAATCGTGTCTGTTAACAATTTTTGTATAAGCAATGGCCATAAAATTTAAGATGCCGACAGTGTTTACAAACTTATAAGTCCTCCATTGCTACCCATGTTTATTGCAACAATCAAGAAAAAAAGATACTTCTTGTAATTTTACTTGATATCTCACACTTAGACGGAATTTAACAAATATGTTGAATGCAGTAGTTTCTTTCTATTCATTAATGCAGAAATATCTTCCACCGAGTGCTTCCCCCTTTAAATTCATTTCATATTATATCTACTTGAAAATGATTATTTCACTCCTTTGCTAGGATGTATTTATTTTGGTGATATATTTCAATTGTTTTCCAAAAGACAACTAAATTCCAAGCTTTGAAAACTGATCTTTTCAGTCTAGAAAACAAACAAGTTTTCTTTATTTAAGAAAGAAAATTAACGTAACATAGTCTTTCTAGTCTTCATTTTGCGACCTATGTGATCTAATAATAGAAAATATCAATAAAAATGTCTATAGAACACAAATTGTTTCTTAAATAGCTCCATCAGATCGATAATTATTCTTATTCAATTTTAGCGATGTGAAAGAAGGACAAAACTTAGCATATTCTAACTCTGTTTACATTTGCACCTTTTTAAAAGTAATCAATAGAGATGAGCCATTTTATATCCCAGAAGACTGTCAGGATTATCTTATTTACTGACCACCGTGCTCGAAACACTTTAGTTGCCGCAGTCATTGTTTCCTCTCTGTAGACTATCTTTACCACTCACACTCGTAAAGGTACCCAAGTTTAACTAATTTGTTTACAGTTTTTTTATAAAGATATGCTTCGCTATAAACCTCACACATTCTTCTATAAGTTTCACACGGTTCGCTCTAATCAGACATTAAAAGTTAACGACAAAACTCTTTTGAAGCTTAAGACATTCTTTTTATTTGCTGTCATTTTGAATAGCGTCAAAATGAATATTTTGACAAGACTGAAATAATTTTGACTATAAACCAATTCCAAGCAATTTTACATTCATGGAAAAATGTTGGAAAAGATTATTTTGAATTTAAATAAAAAATACCTTATTTATTGAATAATCTTCGTCTATTTGAATATATTTACTTGATCTGATGTATTTACTAGATATATTTATATGATGTTATGCATTTACCCGATATATTTTCTTGATCTTCTTGGTCATCATTTCAATTCTGTTGGTGTTAATTTGGCGGTACTCCTCTAAGTTAAAAATGGCATTGTCTCGATAGAAAAAAAAAGATGATTTAATTCAAATCAAAGTTTAAATATCTACGCTTATGAGCTAAATTACAAAATTAATTTTTTTTTTTAATTGGACTTCAAATGGACCAGCTATCGGACACAACATTTTCTTTTCCACATAGGGTTTTAATTTACAATCATTCCAAAAACAAACCCAAAAAACTCGCCCTAATTGATCTCGGTTTTAGACTTTTATATGCAAATATCCCTACCCCAATAGAAATTTAATTAAAAGGAAAATATCAATCGTATATTTGTTCGTGTATGCATCTACGACTCCGTTTTTGTTTTCATTAATGTCCTCCCAAAATAATTTGGCCTTTTAATTTCTCATAATCTTATGGTTTTTGTGGGGTTTTTAATTTTTCGTGTCTGTTGACTTGTGAGTGCGTCTTTATAGGCGGCGATTTTTTTAAAAAGCTATGAAAAAGCCAAAACGTTAACTTACATTTTAAATCTAGCCAATTTTTATTAAAATCATAGTAACGTTTGGGCATTTTTATAAAAGTTATACACAAAACTATTCTTTATGTAAATAAAAATGAAACAACAAAATTACTATTCATTAAAACCTGATTTTTACAATGATGCAAATTATATATTCTATGACTGATAAATGCCATTTGTAAGTACATATAAGACATATCGTCTGTTGATCATTAAAGATTTAACATGATGTCGGCCGTTTTAATTTTAACATGGATGTGAAAAATACACAGAAATTGGAATTTCTTCTTATATAAGATGAAAGTAAACTTTGACAGAGATATATCTTAACAATGTAACTGCTATTATGTTATTATTACATAATTACCAATTACAAGTGAATAAGTGTAACATTGTCATGAGATTCTTTGTAGGTTTTATATAAGAAATATATTTTTATAATAATCGTTAGTATGAAATTATCGATGAATATAACGGTCCACAATGGTTTGAAAGCAATTAAACGCTTGTAATTCAGCAAACATCCTTTATTATTTTTATTTTACTTGCCTTTAACACCACGATTGATTCACGAACGATGAATTGTTCATCCGAGATTCTCATCACGAACGACTTGCATAAGCATTTTCATTTATATATTTCTTCTGAAAATTTTCTTCGCTTTTATATGACCACATTAACCTGTCAAGAGAGAGTTAACAAAAGAACAACACAATGTAATAATCAGCAATGACTCTTGTTTGATTTATGCAAAGCATTGGCCACCAAATAATGAAGATTCGGAAGAGAGAAGCAGTTTTGTTAAACCGTAGTATTATATGGGTGGAGAATGAGAAGAAAACAAACAAATCGATGACCAATGTCAACAAAGCGATTTTCGTTGTACTTTTAGACATCAATTCCCACAACAATTATTATTCGTTTGTGTTTCTCTTTTTAACAGATAACAAGATTTATGCATGACTCAGGCCATTTATACAGATAATGATAGAACATAATAGGAATTTCGGACGATTCATGCTTATCTGATATCTGTGATAGAAAAACAAAATATGTACATATTTATCGATCTGTATATCTCAATTTATTGGTATTGATCTTTAATACATAACAGCAATATCAACAGCTATGGGAATAGTTGAGCGGGAACAAATAGAAATTGAAGGAAACCAACGAACTGAAATAGACTCGTATATTTTGTTTTTCTATCAGAGATAACAATGAACAATCACAATGTTCTCATATACTTTGCTATATATATATATATATATATATATATATATATATATAGCGAAGTATATGAGAACATTGTGATATATATATATATATATATATATATATATATATATATATATATATATATATATATCTGAGTGTGTGTGTGTGTGTGCGTGTGTGTGCGTGTGCACGCGCGCGTCTGTATTGAAATAGATGTTATACCAGATATCAATACAAATATATTGATATTACTCATGATTGAATGCGATCGCATAAAACACTTCATTCTTTCATTTTATGAAAACAAATCGCTTTATTTAATACGGTTTTGATCAACTTAATCTTCTGCTACCTTTTTCTGAATTGTACATTTGATGACTATTTTATTAACGTTATGTATATTGTAAAATCATTATCATGTGTGATACCACCAGTAATCTATATTTTTGTTTTTCTCTTTTAGGTAATTTCACTTGTCTGTACGTCAGCTTCCACCTTAAAAGAGATATTGGTTATTACCTTATCCAGATCTACATTCCAAGCGTCCTGATTGTTCTTCTCTCCTGGGTGTCTTTTTATTTGAATGTCTCGGCAATACCCGCCCGTATATCCTTGGGTATCCTCACCGTGCTTACGCTCACGACCCAGAGATCAGCTGGAGCAGCAGCCCTTCCTAAAGTCTCTTACGTGAAGGCCATTGATGTTTGGATGGCTTCATGCCTCTGTTTTGTTTTTGCTGCTCTCCTTGAATTCGCCTTTGTCAACGTCCTCGACAGGCGACACCTCAAAATCATTGCTTCGATGAAAGATACTGAACAAGCTACCAAAGCCCCTGAGGTAAGAAATTTGAAACAATTCGCTCATTCAAAATATAGATTTTATATAAATTTTTAAATTGTTCCCTTTTTAAATTTCGCGATTATTTCAATCGTTGTGCTGATCAAAGCAGCTGTCCAATTTTATATTTAAATGTTAAAGGAAAATATTCTTTAAACTTTATAAAGTTAAAGTCCCAGGAGAAATAACCTTATGACTGAATCCAAATATCTCAAACCTGCTTCATATCTGGTGCAAATGTAATTCATTTATGAATACAGGGACTGGACATGAGTAAATAGACACCATTGTTTTCCATATATCTAACTGTAATGTAATGTAAATGTAAATTACCGTAATTATTATTTATATACGGGAGATGTCATTTAAAAACAAGTGCATATTTCAGAATTTTCTAGATTCTGAAAGTGGGCGATTTGATATTGAATTTCAAAATTACAATCGAGTGAGCATCAAATGAATAATTAAAGATTTCATTTAAGATTGTAAACTTTGTCAATTCCAGTTAATTTATTAAAGGAGGACTGCAATTCATTTGAGTTAACTTGATCAAAAGGAAAGTTTATAATGAAAGAAATTTTTTAATGTGATGTCTAATCAAAAACTAACCCGGAAGAAAATTCTCTCTGATAAGTATCAAGTAGTTAAAGTCATTTTTCAAGTTCTTAACCAGTTAGTTTTAAAATTTTAAACGATTATTATTATTATAATAACTGAATCTAAATATATCTTTCTAAACCTGCTTCAGATCTGGTGCAAACGTAAACAACAAAATTTACTAGAAATAATGGAAATATTTGCAATTATGCAAACACTTCGTCACCAATTTAAGAAAAATATTTAGAGTTGTATTTTTATCATTCTTATTCTTTCTGTTCAGTGATGTCTACAACAGCCGCAACCTTTTGCTGTTACTGCTTTTGAAGAGTAAGTAATTGGATATTGCTCTCAGCCACTCTGCTTCTTATCATCCAGGGTGAGAAAACAGTGAGAAGATATTTTATAAGCAGTCTGCAGGTAGAACATTGTGAAAGATGTTGTAGATTCTCAAAGGCTTCAACGTCATATCATGTAAATATGTATTTACCGTACACTCCTCCACCATGACGACTATACAAATACGACTGGTTAGATTAAGAGAATTCCTTCTCTTAGATAGGTTGCCACAACAAGGTTAAAGAGCTCAGTTTGCCCTACTAGTTATCCATTCGTAGGGAGAGTAGTTGAATTCATTCTTTTTCCGAGAGTACCAGTGTTATATGAAATGCAAACGACGTCATCCGGGATTTGAAATTGGTACCTCGTGCTCATTTCTCCACAAGCACCTCAAATAATAATCATAGTGTTTGTTCAACATAAGTAACCACAGTTGTAATTCGCTTTCATTTGCGAAATTCAGATACAGAAATACTCTCATGTATCCCTTCTGCTTTAAAAAAAAATTAATTTCTATTTTGCATTCGTGAGAAAAGGTAAATTTCTGAAAATGAAGTTTAATCTCATCGATGGTATATTGGTCGATTTCAGACTCGTGTCTGGTTGTAAGGAAGTAGAAAAGTCAAAATGGCTTTGGATTTATTAGCTTATAGTTTTTTTTTCTTTCGTTAAATGATATATTTTGTGATAAAAAATTCCATGTTACCAAAATAAAGACATTTATATGGGTTATACCCATAAAAGTATTGCACTGTTGGCTGGGGCAGTAGAATATACCGACTGCTTCTCTGCAGAGGGGTAAGACCACTACCTACGAGTGTCCTGGATATGATACTAAATAATCTGATGGTGAGGTTCAAGTAATGCTGGCAGCACCTGATAAGGGTCCTATTTATGGTTTAAATAGAACTAAACCGTGGATTGATTTTACTATTTTTTGCATTTAAACTGCGTATTTATGTTAAACTGAATTGTTTAAAATGGAACTCTTTTGACATTTAAACTGCTTACTTATGCTAAACTGAATTGCTCGAAATTGAACTATTTTGACATCTAAATTGTCTACTTATGCTGAACTGAATTATCTGAAATAAAACTGTTTTAACATTAACTCTGTGTATGGCTCTGTCGACTGCACCTCTGCAGAGGGGTAAGATCCACACCAATGTGAGTCCTGGATATGACACTAAACAATCTGATGGTGAGGTTCCAGTGATGCTGGAGCTTTGGAGAATGCGGAGCACCCCTTCATTGCCATTGCTCCCAGGTCTACTCTAGCTCGGAATGGTTGCACCTGATAGAGCCCTATCTATGCTTTAAAAGAAATAACTGCATACTTATGCCAAACTGAATTGTTTGAATTAGAACTGTTTGACTAAACTGAATAGCTTGAAATCGAAATGTTTTTTACAAGTAAACTGTACTTCCATTTAAACTGCATGCTTATGCTAAACTGAATTCTTTGAAATGGAACTGTTTTTGACATTGAAACTGTACTAACACTAAACCGAATTGTTTAATATAGAACAGTTTTGGCATTTAACTGCGTAAACAAAGTCTATACTTATACTAAACTGAATTAGCTGAATTAGAACTAATTGAATAAACTGAATAGCATGAAATAGAAATGTTTTGGCAATTAAATTGTGTACTTACACTGAACTGAATTGTTTGAAATAGAACTTATTATTTGTTTAAAAATGGATTTGGCATTAAATAACCTACATAGGTTGATATGCCATAAGATCCAAACAACCAACCAACCATAAAAGTATATATTTATGTAGCGCCTAATGGATAAATAAAGATGATAATGCAGATTTACTCCCCCCATATATATATATATATATATATATATATATATATATATATATATATATATAAATGTAGTAGAGTTATATATAAAATGTAGTTTATTTGATATATAAATAAAGAGTGATGAATCTCAGTAATAAAGTATATATATCTAAATTAGGGTAGCATAAATATAGAATCAGTCTGTGATTGTTGCATCAGCGAGTAACCAACACTTACTAAGCTCCGTTGACTCTATGCTTACGCTATTCCAACTTATATATATATATATATATATATATATATATATATATATATATGTATATATATATATATATATATATATATATATATATATATATACTGTGTTTCAAATTATTAATGAGGTAACTTTTTTTTATTTTATCCAAAAATAACGTGTCGGAATTTGACGAAATTTTCACAGTATAATGAAAATAGGTATATGCACAGACTGCATAAAAACTGTATTGCTCTGCGCAACAGGAAGCAAACGGTGACCATTTGCAATATTAACACGATATAGAAGTGTTCCAGACTAAAAATGAGTGACATTATAAATGTGCAATTATGGGTCATAAATGAGACTTGACTCCTCCTGAGAAAAATGTTATAATATCTGAACTTTTCAAAAGTAAATCTACATTAGAAATATCCAAAATAATTGGAAGATATCACAAAAGTGTGAAAAGATTTGTTGAAGCTCCTACGAAGGTACATAAAAGGGCCGTTAAGGGTCACTCAAGGGTTGTTTCTCAACCTTCTTTGTCATGAATGAAACGTGAAACGGTAAATAAGCCTGACCAGTGGATCACTTTTCAGGAGCCCTGGAGAAGCTAACAGAGTCAATAAGTACTAATTATATTGGTATTGCTGGTTTTGATGGTCTCGGCATGTCCTCCAATTTCTACCTCTTCTTGTTCTTTGGGGAACGTTCTAAGCGCTCCAACTACAACTGGTATTACCGTCACATTAATGTATCACATCTTATTTTAGTTCTCGGACAAGGTCCAAGTACTTTTCTCTCTTCCTTTTCTTTAATTATCACTCTGTGGTCCGCCGGGACGGCAAAGTCAACTATTCGTCAACTTCTCTTTTTTATATCATAAGGTTTGGTTTAGTGGACGGTATTAGGTGATCTGTTTTATCTCATAATCCCAGATAATTCTATGTGTCTCATTCTACAGGACAGATTCTTGTTTATACATATACCATTTGGTTGCATAGTCAAATTTGAATTTCTTGCAAAACTTCCAACCCAGTGTCTAGTCTTAAACTATTTTTTGTTTGTTTGTTTGTTTGATTCATTCATTATGTGGTTAATCTTCTTCGTCTTTATCACCACATAACGTACACTTGGTGTTCTCTGGCATATTATCGATTTTGGCGTTAATATTATTGGTTCTAATGGTGTTGTTTTGTGCTGCAATTAGAAGGGATTAAATTTCTTTTTTAGGTTTCTTTCGTTGCTACATCTAAGTTTTCTGGAGTGAGATTTCGCCAGTTTCTAGTCTGAAATATTTATACACTTGTTTTCTTCCAATATATATTTCCTAGATAATCTTATTTACCAACCCCTCCGCTCTGGCAGGATATGACACAAGGTCAATTTTTAAGCGGAGTTTGACAAGTTTGAATTCAGAGTTTTCCTTCTCCTAGACTAGTTGCCTCACCAAGGCTGAAGAACCCAGTCTGCCCTACTACTGGAGGGAGAATAATTGGATTCATACCTTTCCCAAGGGTATTAGTGCTATGTGAAATGCAATCAGTCTCGTTCAGGATTTGAACTCGAGTCACCGTGTCCATTTCCTACGACGATAACCATTACACCACGAGCATATTTCCCAGAAAATGGTGTTTTGTTTATCCTTATATTGTCAGTGCTGTTGCTGTCCTCTGTAATTCGTCTTTTTTTGCTTCTTTTAATGTAATATTCGAGTCCTCATATAGACGCATCCACGCAATCTTCAATGTTGACGAATCCTTTTCCTCCTTTTTTCCTTGATTCATATAATTTGTCAATATCATCTCTCGGGAGTAAGGCCTTATGCATCAACATTAGCCTTCTTGTCTCGGTGGATTTTCACCTTTGCAAATTTTTCCTTTCGATGACAATACCTGCCACACAACAACGAAAAGCTGAATTCGGTTTCTATGGGATGTTCAAACTCCTTAAATCTTTGTGAATTATGTATTATTTCATCTAATGCCATAATTTACAAATGTATTAAATCATTACATTTATTATTGACAAAATTTAATGCATTTGAGGACTATACTGAACGCTCCAACACTGCTTTACCATGACAACGCACGTTTTTGTTTTTCTATAACATAAGAATAAGACCGAATCAAAAAGCAGCCTTAACAACTTTCCCGTCAAGTAACATGTACGTAGAAATGAAGCGTTAGTTCAACTAGACACTATTATAATTACATGATATCATGTCAATCCCAATATACTGAATGTGAACGTGAACGTGAACATGAAATTCAAATAGAAAGTGGAGAAAAACTTGAACGTAGTTGAAGTAGAAACGATTATTTTCAAACACACACACACACACACACACACACACACACACACACACACACACACACACACACACACACACACACACACATATATATATATGTGTGTGTGTGTGTGTGTGTGTGTGTGTGTGTGTGTGTGTGTGTGTGTGTGTGTGTGTGTGTGTGTGTGTGTGTGTGTGTGTGTCAAATGCTTGGTACATATGAGCTGCTCTAGGAACTTGTTTTCATGTAATTTTCGATTTGATATATATTTGGTAAGCCCAGAAAATATCAAACCATATTGAATATATCAAGAACCAGTTGAACAGACTTGATGTATCTTGGTAATAAATCAGCAAATCACCTTACTGCATATGAATAAACAGAAACACTGCTGTGATTTTATCAATTGATTAAGTCTATGTATTGTGTGACCGTCACACCCATATGAACATACATAACGTAGACAGATCAGTTGTTCAAAGAAAAATACCTGTTTAAATGCTTTAAGTTCAGGTAAAACGCTAGTTATGACACTTCACACAACTGAACGCTTTACTGCTTTTTAAAGGCTTTTAACAAGAGGTAAAACAGAAAACGGTAAGCATATAAAGGTAGCAAAGAAAATCAAAATTTCACAATGTGTCAAATAAAATAAGTTGTATAGATTTCATGGACTGTCAAGAAAGTATCAACTTATTTTCATTTTCTCCACTTCACCTTTTTCAAGAGTCCTGTAGTGCAATTAATCACATATGACATCACCTTTCCACTGAAGATTTTTGACTTCTTGATTTTCCCAAATAAACAAAACCCAGTGACAGGTGGCAATGTTAGTGCATAGATTAGATAAGGGGAAACGTCAAATGGTAATCTAGTTATCCCAAAAGAGGATTTTATTTGATGTTTTGAAACGTTCAAAGTAAACTAAGATAAGCATGTGCGTGATCCCAAGGATAATACATCGAATGAGATTTAGATGACATTGTCCTTATGTAACATAGAGAGTAACTGCAGATTATGAATAGATAAGTCATAAAACAAGCTAAAACCCGAAAGAAGGACAAGTTGACAAAGTTCAAATTGTTATCTTATAGGCGAAGTGCAAGAATATATACTTTATCATGTAGAAACCAGATTTGTTCTTATCCTTAAATGGTTCTTTCGCTCTCAGCCCACTCTGCGATTTGTATCGCTTGGCTCCTTATCCATAAAGTGAAGGTGAATGGAAAAACCCAGTTTCTTTTATTGGGATTCTCAGAACATCCACTCCCGTTTTGTGTAGGCGACAGAGCTGGTCCTTCCTCTGTGATTATTTTGATTGCCGATGGCATCAGGTGAATTGGGTAACTTTAAGTCAATTACTAGCAAAACTTTACGAGTGAGTTCGTTTCATTGGGTGCAATGCCATTTTATAGAATCATATGCTTAATAGGACAGGGAATCCAGATGTTGTTGTTATTTTTTTTTCTTGTGTGACTTGTTTTTATAATACGAGCATTTCAAACACAAGTGAAATTTCTAGAAATGCTGTTATAGTTATGTTTTGAAAACATACTGATACTATTTTTCTGTATATCATATGTAAACATAAAGCGACGTTCAATGAACATGTAGAGAGATTTTTGTTACAAAAAATTTCTAAACAGAAAAATTTTGATTTTCTGTTATAATGAAATGTGTTTGTTCTATTTATCGTTCTCTGTGTACGCGACAATGTCGATAAAGTTTAAGAATTTTCAAAGCATATTTTAGGATGAAATAATATTCTAACATAAAAAAATGGTATTTAACTACTTTACTTGTTACCATGAAATATATTCGGATGTATAAATAAAAGTGGATGTTTAATATTTTTAAATTGTCAAACATATGTTTAGACCTACTTTGTTTTGTTTTACAACTATCTTTGGTAGATATATTAAAGAAACATAGTTTTTATTTTCCAATTTTAAAATATTACACGGTTGCTGATTGATTACTTTTCGGCTGAATTTATCATATCTATATATTATCGTTTGAGTTTGTCCTGATCTTGGAGATACATGACATAAGCATTTATATTATTTCCTATTTCATTGCTCTTTTGTGATCATAGATGATTTTCCTAAATCGCTGTTTCAACTCTATAAACTACATTATATTATAAGAAATTACTTAACGTCTCCAAATGTCCCTATGTCGTAATACGTCCATATATGATGAATATAACAATTTTCGGGGTGTCTTATTCATCATTTCCGAACTGTAAAACCGTTTAAAATGCTAGCTTGATAAAAATGAAAATATTTTATTGAAATATTACATAGTTCTTTACCTGTTTCCTAGTCTAAAACTCCAGTGATTCCAAGAATTTAAAACCAAAATGACTTTAGTCTGTTCAAAGATGGAAATAGCCAAATCAAGTAAGATCATTAATGAAAATTCATTTGAAATTGTGAACTGCATAACAATAAATTCACTTATGAAAGAAACTATCACGTCTCATTTTAGATCTGAAGTCTGAGGAAATTTTCGTGACTAATTGCTCTTACACAAATAATTGAAAGATTGGAATATGCCCAATGCAGTCTGATCACATGTTATACGGGAGAAGATACAAACTATGATAGACGCAATACTAATAAGAGATCAGTAAAATTTGATAATGCCAAACAAGACCAATTTTAATTTGCATAAAAGTCATTCATTAATTTTTAGATTCTGGAATTGAAGCTACAAACTAGAATAGATAGATATACGTATCAGTTTTTCATGTTTTGAGTAAATCATTGCATATATATATATATATATATATATATATATATATATATATATATATATATATATATATACGAGGATCATTAAATAAGTTTCCAGACTTTTTTCGTATGAGCACTTTTATTGATAGTACACACATGAAACTCTAGTCCCCTTCGAAGTTATCTCCTCCGACTGCAATGCACTTGTTGTACTGTTCCAACAACTTCTGGGAGGCCCCATAGAAGTCCTCTTGTGTGAGCGTGTCAATGACCTTTGTCACAGCCTCTTTCATCTCATCAATTGTCTCATAACGACAGCCTCTGAGCTTAGGGAATAACCAAAAGTCTCAGGGAGCAAGGTCTTGACTATAGGGACGGTGAGGAACTGTCTTGATGCCCATCTTGGTCAAATAGTCAGTGACAAGGATGGAGTTGTGGACTGGTGTATTGTCCTGGTGGAAATGCCACTGACCCGATTTGAATAGTGCTGGCCTCTTCCGACGGAGTCTCTTTCTGAACTCCCTTAAAACCTCAATATAGTAACCCTAACCCTAACCCTATGGCCAATCAACTCTGGTGTATTGACTTCCTTACTCCTCCCAACCCTTTCATCATCCCTCACAGACTCCCTGCCTTCCTGATGCTCGATTCATGCAAGATGGTCCAAAAGCAGTTTGAAGCATTCCATACGTTTCTGTGGCATTTTTTCCAAGTTTAAAACAGAATTTTATTGCATATAGTTCTTCTAAAGTCCAGATTGCTTTTTTGAAAATCACCAGCTGTGACAATCAGGCTTTAGTAGGGTGTATTCCAATTCCTGCTGTAGCAGTTCATTTGAACCTGGAATCATAAAAATTGGTCAGTCATCTCATAAGATGGATAGCAATAACATACTGATTTTCCAAGAGTCTACGTCAATTTTAAATGCCTGTACAAAAAATGCCTGGAAACTAGTTAAATGCATCACGTATATATATATATATATATATATATATATATATATAATGTTTTAAAAGACCTGTAGAATCTTCTGAGGTATTTTTCTCGAATCATTTTAAATGTTTTCTGTGATGAATTTTTAAGTATGATAGTAAAATAAAAAATATTTTTTCCACTGCAATCCTTGTGATAAAATTCTTAAAGGTCCTCTGTTTAGTATAAATAAAAAATAGTCAAAAAGCACTTTATTCAGAGCAGTTTTAATTGCATGCAATCTTTATTATAATATTCTTAAGGATCCTCTGTGTTGAATATTTAAATAGGATAGTCAAAAAACCAGTTTTTCCAGATCTGTTTTAATTGCATGCAATCTGTGTAATAATGTTTTTAAATGTCCTCTATGATGAATACTTAAATGGGACATTAAGAAAATGTTTTTTCCAGTGCAGTTTTGATTATATACAGTCTGTTTTATGATATTCTTAAAGGTCCTCTACGTTGAATACTTAAATATGATAGTCAAAATTTCATTTTTCCATCGTAGTTTTAATTGCATATAATCTATTTTATAATATTCTTAAAGGTCCCCTGCGTTCAATAATTAAATCATCATCATCATCATCATCATGTCGTGCCGCTAGGACAGATATCCTTGACCTTCTCTCGCCACTTCTCCCTGTCGTTCATCGCCTCTGGCTGGTCTTCAGGGCTACATCCCGTATCTTCACGTAGCTGCTGTATGTATGTTCGAGCTAGTCATCCTGCTTTTGCTTGGCCATATGCAGGGATCCATAGGAGTACATCATTTCTGAGCTCGTCCCTACTTCTCCAGCAGTGTCCTGCATGATTGGTTTGTCTAGCTTGGATAGTTTTCGTGATGGGAGGCAGGTGGCTGTATAGTTGGTGCTTTGTGGGGTGTTTCTCCAGGAATTGTTCAAGATTGCTCGCAGCATTCTTGTGTAAATGCCGTCTAGCTTCTTCTCCAGCCGTTTAGTTATCGTCCAAGTAGTGCATCCATATAGCAGTATTGACACTACCGCTGCCTGGAAGAAACTGCGTTTCATTTTATCGGTCAGGTCTGATTTCCATAGCCTATCGATAGGTGTCCATGCCTTTGTTAGCCATGTGTCGATATCTTTTTCGGTTGATGAGACGCTGCTTCCTAGGTTGGTGAGTATGTCTACCAGTTTCAATGAGGGTACGTCTACTGTGGAAATGTCACCTGTTTGATTGTGGCACATATATTCAGTTTTGTGCGCATTGACATGGAGGCCAATGTCTGCGGCGGCTCGTTCCAAGCTATGCAGTAGTGTTTCGGCTTGGTTGGGTGTTTTCGCCAGTAACGCTATATCATCGGCGTAGTCGGCGTCGGTAATTGTTTTTGCGGGGTACATTCTACTTCTTTTCTTTTTCAGCTCGAAGCCGTTTTCTCTGATTTTATCAATCGAAGTTCCAAGCCCGTAGTCTAGACAGATGATAAAGAGGTATGGGGCTAGCGTGCCCCCTTGTAGTACCCCTACTACAATGTCGAGGTATTCTGTGTCTCCATCCGGTGAACGTACTTTCACTTTGGTGTTTCTGTAGAGAATCGTTATTGCTGCTACGGTTTCTTTTGTTTGGCCGTATGCTAGTTGGATTTGTTCCATCTTCCTTCATTGAATGTAATCGAAGGCCTTGGAAAAGTCGACAAATAGTAATGTCGCCGGTATTTTTTTTTTTTTTTTTTTGCCTGTAGGCCTTCAAGGATTCTACGGATGGTCAATATTTGTGAGATCGTGGATCTTCTGTTCTGTTCTGTTCTACTGTTTAGTTACTAATGAATTTAAAATATAATTTTGGAAAAGGTCTACAACGTCGTTTTTTTGTTTTTGTTTTTTTTTGGGGGGGGGTTTACTTTTCTTTTTTTTTTTTTTTTTTTTTGAAGAAGTAGCATGTGCCGCCAGGAAGATTATAGGTTCAATACTGGTCAGCATAATGTCTTTAAGCCCTATTAATTTAAAATGCCGAAATTTTTACAAAATTGCTGTTCTATTCTTTGTAAAATGCCGCTTGTATAATGTATTTTACATTTAAAGACTTTTTTACCATAAATCCAAATTGAATATATGACTCTGGTCGAATGTATTAGTATACACGGCAAAAAGGTTTTGAATCTTTTCTAAAAGCTTAGAATTGTCACAGTTTCCCCACCCCCATAGCAGTTAATAAGAAAACAAAACAGCCCAAGTAAAAGTCCCAATGCCACCCCTCCTCAAACAAAGATAAATAAATAAATAAATAAAATTAAATTAGATAGTACAAAAACCGTTTTTCCGGAGCAGTTTTATGTGCATGCATTCTGTCGTGCCTCTTTGTTTTTTCTTAAGATCTTGTAACGTCCAGTCAGCGGAGCTTAGAATGCGTTGACTGTATCCCCCATCAAAGATTTAGATCTTCCACAAAACGGGGTGTTCTGTGTCAGACACTAAACTACATCTGTTGTTAGGCTCCAGTTCTGGTGTATTAGGGGTTGTAGTGTACCTCTTTCTTGTCATTATACGCAGGTTCACTTTGAAACGGAGTGATAGTATATGTTACACTCTCATCTATGACTAAAACAAATTATATGAAAATCATTTTGATTCAGTTGGATCGTGCATAAAAAAAAGTCTTAAAGATAACTACACAAAAATATTCACATGAACATATAATGAATACGATTCCATAACCACAAGGCATAAAAAAACTCTAAATCAGTTGATGTGCTGAAAAAATCAAGTTAATGTTATTAGTGTATTTATCATCATTGTTAACTTATTCTAGTAGAGCGAAGTTCTCTCTCTCTCTCTCTCTCTCTCTCTCTCTCTCTCTCTCTCTCTCTCTCTCTGTTCATCACCAATCATCCTTCTCGTCCATTCCTCGTGGCTGGTCCAATAAACTGCATCTTGTGTCTGCACAGGACTGATCTATGTCAGTCCTTGCTTGTTGACTAACACTGGTCTGCTTGTGTGTAGGAGTCCAAAAGAAAACCACTTATAAATTCGTCCTTATTTCTCCTGCAGTACCCAGCCTGTCTTCGTTTTACTTGGATTGTTTGTGAGATGGAATGGTTTAGTGGACTTGCAGCTGCTGTTTTCTTGGAGTGATGCGCCTAAGGTTTATTTAAAAGAGCACGTAGCATTCTTGTGCAGGTGCCATCTAACTTTTTTCCATGCTTTTCGTAAGGGTTCAGGTAGAGCATCCATGCAGTAGTACCAACACGGCTAGAGCTTGGAAGAAATGCGGTTTTATTTTCACACATGATATTTTCATATGATAAACAACCAGTCACTTGCACTTCACACCTTCGCTATGAGTATGTTAACATTGCTTTCAATAGATGAGATATTGCTGCTGAAATAAGTGATTTTTATCTTCTAATTTCAGAGGGTTGCCACTTAAAATTGAGAAGGCTTCATCTTTCTTTAAAACAGATAAACTCTATCTTATTTGCATTCGTGCAAAGACCAATGACTTCTGTGGCTTTGTAATATTTAAGTTCATGATCCATGAAGTGTTTGGTATCGTCGAATTCTTCTATTGAAACTAGAGGTCAGTGTTCGATCCTACATAAAAAGCCACATTTTCTAAAGCCGAATTTAAAGGCAATTATACTATCGGCTTGTCGAAGGTTAACGGAATTCAGCATTTCTATTTTAGTCTCTAATTATTTTTCCAATAATTGGAACAAGCTACGAAGTGTAGAATTTTTTAAAAGTGAATAAAATTAATAAAAACAAATTAATTGTAGAAATATTTAACAAAATGCCTTTAGACATTTTTTTCTTTTCTTATTTGGTTCCAATGAATAGTTTCCACTTTTCTCCAACCTCCAAATTTGCATGATTCCTGAAAATTAGTATGAGTCAGTGTTGGTGTCCAATATCTTTGTATATCACTTAAAGACAAATATATCAGAAGTCACAGACAGTTAATATTTCTGACAACCCAGAAAAATGAAAGACAAATTGGGAATTTGACTTGGCATCTTTTATTCATTGCACTGCCAGTCGTGATAATACACCATTCTTCATTTTGATAACACTTCAGTCTCTTAATTATGCGCCTATAAAATTGACTTAGCGCTCTTTCGGGTGAGAGTTCATGGTTTGGCCACATAAAGTAGAGAAAAGGTTTTCAACCTAAACTGTCACGTAAAGAAAGTTTCAGACGATTACTAAGAAAATCGCTGTTGATAAAGACTAATATCTAACATGAGTTGGTATATCTGGTTCGTGTTTAGAGTCTTTCGATTTTGTGTCTGAGATAGTTGTATATTTTCTGCGACTACCTTTGGCGTTTGTTTGAACCGATGTAAACAACAGAATTTCAAATGTTTGTTTTTAAGGTAACCTTTCCGAACTAATTAGAAACATTAATCAAACGAAATTTACCTAAAATTTGGGTTAGCTTAGTAAATGTATATGCAGCTTCATAATCATCATGGTACGGATTTGCCAGATCCACTCTCCCCACCCTTCTGTATCGTCCATTGTTCCTGTGAGATCTTCCAGTCTATATCCTCTATTGGCACAGAGCTGTTGTATATAGGTTCTAGCTGGTCGTCCTGCCTTTGCTCGTCCCTGTGAAGGAGTCTACAGGAGTATGTCGATTATGAATTCGTTCTTACTTATCCAGCAGTGTCCCACATGACAGGTTCGTCTAACTTGGATAGTTTACTTGGTGGGTGGTAGGTGGTCGTACAGCTGCTGCTTTGTGGGGTGCTGCGTTCAGGACTTGTTTAATATTGCTCGTAGTATGGAGAAAAAGCTTGACGACAATTACACTTTTGTGTTTAGTTAGCGTCCATGTGGTGCACCCATATAGCAGTATCGACACGACTGCTGCTTGGGAAAAAATGCGTTTTATTCTATCGGTCAGGTTTGACTTCCATATGATCGATAGCCAATCGATAGCTGTCCATGCCTTTGCTAGTCACGTGTTGATGTCTGTCTCGGTTGATGTGACACAGTTTCCTAGGTAGGTGAACTTATCAACTTGTTTCAGAGAACTTATCAACTAGTTTCAGAGAACTACCATTTAGTTTGGAGGTGTCGCCTCTTTGATTAAAGCACATGTATTCCGTCTTGTCTGCGTTGACATACCAGCAGCTGCTCGTTCCAGACTATGTTGTAGGGTTTCAGCTTGGGTAGGTGCATGATAAAGACAGGATAAAAACTCACGACTCAGAGTGTTACGTTTGTGATCCCCAAGTGATCTAGTCTTCAACACGTCTTGAATACTAGTTCCCCTGAATATCGCCAATGTAAAAGGATGTGTGGTGTGTATTTATCCTGTTTTATTATCATTTTATGCTAGAATATATATATATATATATATATATATATATTACACATGTATACATAATTTTGTATGTTGGATGTATGTGTATAGATAGGAAGGAAGGAAGGAAGGAGGCTATCGTAAAAAAAAAATAGAATCAGAGGGGAAGTGCAAATTCAGGAAGAAATTGTTTGCGTTTTACTCTCGTGCAAATGTCTTTGGGAAATGCATACATCCATCACTCCTTCCTCTCAGCTCTGGGTAACATAATAGGAGGGAGTTGGTTCTCTAGCTTGGTTGGGCTACCAGTTCAGAAGAAGAAAAATAGGTTAATGTAAGACTAGAACCTGGGCTCTCTAAAACAGTCCGACTTTGTTTTTAACCCAGTTCTATCAAATCCTGTGTTGATACTCGTGTCAAGATGCATAGCCTCTGACATAGCCCCTTTTAAACAAACGCCAAACCTTTCATACAACCGTACCTAAACCTCGCTGAGACCCGGGTAATCTCGCGAAAAGGTCGGATGTCATAAAAATGTATTCAATGTTTTCCGTAGACCCTAATCATTATTAATACCATTGAGGCAATGACTGTCACTATTAAAATATTCTACAACATTCTTATATATTTGATTTCCTCACTGTTACCTATTATTCATCACTATATTTGTCATAATTTCATATGTTTTTTTTTTTAATTTGACGACGTGATGTAAATCTATGAGGTAGCCTTTTTCTAATTTGTAATATTTTCATCAGATCTCTGAGGTACCTTTTTAATAAATACATTTAATCGATATAAAATATTGTTAAGATCAAGTACACGAATAGATTTTTCTCTTTTTGAGTAAATAAGAAGTGCAAGTGCGGGGTCTTCTTCCGACCATCTCGTCCTAAATAGGTTGGGACGTCAATTAGGCGAATATCCCGTTTGGGGGGGGTAGTTGCGTCATTTAATACCACCACTTTCAACAAATATTCATCTTAGTTTCTTAGGGACCGAAAACATACTCAATAATAAAGAGGTTTTTATTGATACGCGTGGTCTTCTTGTCAAAAGTTCGTAGAGAAGTATAATTTATGCTCTAAAAGATGTCAGATGTACTGATATAACAACTAAATAGAGGCTTATTTACAGGATGTTGCTATTAAGAGATTGTTACGCTGTATAAGCCGAGATAATGTTAATAATCCTTGTCATGTACATTAAGCAGCGGTATATCCATTATCATACTGTCAATACAACATCCTTAGTACACGTACACTATGTGTACGTTTGTATATGCATACTTTTATGTATGTGCTCGTGTGATCATCTTTGTGTTTACGTGGGCACTTGTGTGTATGCGTATTCGCCTCTATATGTATACGTGTGTGCTTGTTTATATATTTGTATAATTGAATGTATTTGTGTGTGGGGTTGATTGCGTGTGCGCACGTGTGTGCGTTTGTGTGTGTGTGTGTTTCTTCATTTTCTAATTCTTCTTAATCAAAGAAGGGTCATTTCTATCAGGCGTCGTTTAGACTAGAAAATGTTAAATAAACTGTTATTTAAGAATATCTTGTTTGAGAAAGACAACGGACTCCCCCGGGAAAGAGCAGATTTCGATTTCTGTAGTATTCCATACTTAGCAACAAGCCCCAGGAGTGTCTTGTAGCTTTCAGTGAAGCCGGACATGGAAGCGAACACCAAAAACAACGATTCTTTTTTTTTTTTTTTTGCCTCGAGTTTTATTGATTGACATTTAACGGCATTATGCCTACGTCCAAAAGCGACAAAAAAGACAGGGAAAGACAGGGAAGATAGAATGATATTACTGATAATAAAAGAATTGCTCTTCTCTTTCTGTGGGTCTCTCTATCATACGTACATGTACAGACATATACACACATACACATACTGAACTTTGATCATATTTAAGTAAGTAAAACATTTTCCATCATTTTGTATTTTAACTTGGTTTCTTTTATTTACCTTTGAACATCAGTAATAAAAAAATTACCAAAATGCGAATACGAGAGAGAGAGAGAGAGAGAGAGAGAGAGAGAGAGAGAGAGAGAGAGAGAGAGAGACTGCGTTTATATGTGATAGAGGTAGAGACAGAGATTGACAAATAACCAGACCGACATACCCGCTGCTTCGGCAGTAGGCCTTGTCCGACAAAGGCAGACTTGAGGCCGTAAGCACCTCCTGGCTTCGGCTGGGCCACCTTCGGGTGGGCTAGATGCATCATAGTCAACAGGGTTCGTGCCTTGACTCGTGCCCGACCTTCCCCTCCTCTAACTCCCACTTTAATCGACCTTCGGGTCATTGACCTTGTGTCAAGTCCTGTCTCGTGGGAGGCTGCGACAAATATTGACATAGTATGTGTCAACTTGCATGAGTGAGTGTGTATCTGAGGAAAGAAAGAGCAAAAGAGAGAGAAAGAGAATGTGAGTGAAAGAGACCAAAACTGGGACTGGCAGATTATTTGTGCATGTGCATATATGGAGAGAGAATAATAGGGGAAGAGAAAAGGAGAGTAACAAAGAGAAAGACAAAAAGATTATGTACATGCACCTGCGTATGCGGTTATGTGTAGAAAGAGAAAGAAAATGACAAAGAAAGCGAGGTACAAAATGTCGTTACTATTATAATTAGTCACAGATGGAGCGGTTCTATGACATCATGCAGAGGCAATCAAAATCAACATACAGAAAACGAGAAAGAAAAATTACCAGAGGACGAATAAAATAGGTTTTAACTAATATTATTTATGAATTCATCATCATCATGTCACACTGCTAACACGGATTTCCCTTACCCTCTCTCGCCACCCGTCTCTATCGTCCATCACTCCCGGTAGGTCCTCCTGGCTACATTCTGTATCGGCACAGAGCTGTTGTAGATAGGTTCTAGCTGGTCTTCCAAGCTTTGCCCGTCCATGTAAAGAGGTCCACAGGAGTAGATCGCATATGAGTTCGTCTTTACTTCTCCAGCAGTGTCCCACATGTGTGGTTCGTCTGATTTGGATGGTTTTCGTGATGGGGGGGTAGATGGCCGTACAGCTGCTGTTTTGTGGGATTTTGCCTCCAAGACTTGTTCAGTACAGCTCGCAGCATTCTTGTATAATTGTCGTCAAGCTTTTTCTCCATGCATTTAGTTAGCGTCCATGTGTTGCACCCATATTGCAGTATTGACACGACCGCTGCTTGAAATAACTGCATTTTATTTTATCAGTCAGGTCCGACTTCCATATGACCGATAGCCTATCGATAGCTGTCCATGCCTTTGTTGGCAGCATGCTGATATCATTCTTGTTTAATGAGACGCTGCATCCGAGGTAGGTGAAGTTGTCCACTAGTTTCAGAGAACGACCCTATAGTGTGTAGATGTTGCCTCTTTAATTAAAGCACGAATTTTGTCTGTGCTCACATGGATGCCTATGCCTCCTGCTGCTAGTTCCAGACTACATCGCAGGGATTAGGCTATGGTGGGTGTATTTGCCAGAAGCGATATATCATCGGCGTAGTCCACGTCTGTAATAGTTTGTGTGCGGTATCTTCTGCCTCTTTCCTTTGCCAGCTTAAAACCATTTTCTTTCATTAAATCTATTGGCGTTCGAAGTACGTAGCCCTGGTAGACAATATAAAGTACAAAAAGGATTACATACATGTATATATACAGTTGGAATTTTAATAAATAGTCAAAGAAAAACATATAAATTAATTTATACTTCAATTTCATCGGCTTTTCTTACTTGTCTAAGATTTTTCAAGTAAAACATTTTTTTCTAAATATCTTTGAATACAATTTCGATCAATCAGTGCATTTGTTTTGTTTACCCAAGCAAAACAAAATGCTGGCGCCTTCAAATAATTGTTTTAGATTCAAAACATTTTTTCTGTAAAAAGAAAATAAATCAGAATCTTCCGCTTGAAATAATTTCACTAGTTATGGAGCATCTTAAAATGATTTCAGCAGCAAGAAAACAAGTAAAAGCAAAGCTTGAAATAAGAGACATCGATAATAACAGTAGATTGCTTTGAATAGGAAACAAACAAACAAATAAACTCTCAACGTCTTTCGAAAGGTTTTCCTCTTGAAGGATGTTTCATTCGTTTTCTTGGTTTGCCGAAAGTAACAAATATTGTGCCTTTTATTTTGCATTTGAAAATTTAAAATTATGGGAAAGAAAGTACTATTTTTGATAAGGAAAATATTTTAAAACGTATAATCTTTCCTTACAATAAAATCTGATCAGATCATAATTCGAAATGTTTTGCTTATTAAGTGGCACAAAAAGATCAGGTCTTCGTGGTGTAATGGTTAAAGCGATGGACTGCAGAATCGTAGTAAGCTAGTACGTACTCCAGTCGCGCTATTATGTTCAATTTCGCGCAAATACCCTTGGGAAAGGTATGAACCCCCTTATCCTCCCAGCTATGGGTTAAATAGTTACACTAATGTTCTTTTAGGAGAATAGCTTTGGCACTAAATAACCCATAAGGGTTGATACGCTATTAAATAAAGAAACCAGACCAAACCAAATAAAGTTAATAGACTGATTGATTTCAACAAATTATCTTGTTTAGGGATACTTTTATTTTTTGAGGTTAAAGAATCTCATTTATTCTACGCTCATATTTCTCCAATTACAAGTTTTATATGAGTTTTCAATGTTGTTATTTTCCACTCAGTTCAATTAAATACAAAGAAATTCTGAACATATCTGTTTCATCGATGAACTCTAACAAGTACTATCTAATCGGATTTGAGTAAACACGGGAATAATACAATATAGAGGTATTCTACATTCCCCAAACCTCCAGAACTGAAGCCTCACCATCAGAGTCAGTAAATGTGATAAAAAGGAACCTTAATTCTTTGGAATTACCTCTCTTCAGTGGATACAGTCAGTCAGGGTGTCCAGTGAGTTGAGAATTTTACTAAAAACTTGTATTGAATCGTTTTTCTTGTGTTAATATCTGATGTTTATTCGGGGGAGGAGTAATAAATCTTTTGTTTGAAACATTTCTAAATGAATAGTGAAGGGAAATTTTCTAGTGACGTGAACAACGGAAAATCAATGGATTAAATATATTTATAATGATGAAAAAATATTTGTGTAAAAGTAATGCTTTTTCATCATGCTGTGTTTCTGGTTCTTGATTGAAATTGTCGTAACCAAAGATAGGGTGCAGAGATGAGGAAGTGTTCAACCCCAGAAAAGGAAAACTTCTCAATTGAAGTCATAGAAAAATGCCACCTAGTTGGTTAAAAGTTAGGTCACCGCATCAATTAATTATTGATGCATCAATCTTCGTCTGGACGACGAATTTTAAAAACAGAAAGTAGAACTCTCGAGTCGATGAAAGAAAAATTATTGTTTGACAAATCCGAAGCCATCCCAAGTGGAGGGTGGGATGGTTTCGTTATCATCCAAATTGAAGCCGTTTCTCGTCGCTAATTAACTTTCTGACCCGTTTCAGGAATCCCTGACTCTCGTGCGTGAAGTTTTCCCTCCCCAACCGTGAAATTTCCTAGGATTGCTGTCGGTTTACAGCTGGATATCAGGTGATTAGTAGAGGGACAATGGCCACTTCATTAAAATTATAATGATGAAAATTTATTGATTTGCCTACATATACCTTGTATTTATAGTATCGTACATAGATTAAAAAGATACCAATAAAGATTATTTACAAAAGTTAATTTTTGTATAAACCAAAGATAAGTAAAAGTAAAGTTGGCGGCCGTAGTCGAGGGGGACCCTACGGATCCCTTTTCATTAGCTACTATACCGAAGTTCAAGTGAGGACACTATTTCTTTCGCTGGATTGCTCTACTTTACTCGTGATCTGTACCATAAAACGCTGAGTCAGCATCAAGTACCATTTTTGTTTTTAGTAGGACTCAACTTGGGATTAAACCCCGGTCTGCCGGGCCATTGGCGAACACTCTACCCACTAGTCCGGTATTCTATGATTTATTTTTTCAAGTTGAACATAATTCTATCAAAACGGATATGATTAGGTATTATCTATTGCCAAATTCTACATGACTGAATCTTTGATAAAGAAAATCTATGTTGCTTCCATAGATGAATGAATACTATACATATATTTATGCTGTTTTATTTTATATATAAAGTTGATAGAATTTTATGTTTGGTTATAGTTTCAATACGGTATAGTTATGAATAATTGGTTTTGTTGTATCCTGTTGCTCTTGGAATAATAATATCCTGTCTTGTTTTTTTGTTGTTTGAGAGAAAACTGACATTATTTTTATTGTTATATGTGTACTTATATTTGGGCAATACTTTTTCACAATTTCCCTGATATATTATTATCCAACTATATTTTTAATATATAACTCAACTTTCAAAGAATGGTCATGTCTAATACATATGAGTATGTGCATGCTTGAGTCTGTGCCTGTAGATTGGTAAACCAATATTCCAATATATATTTACATTTTCATAAATATATGTTGTCAAAGATGTTTTCATCTGCTCTTGTATAATCTTTACTTAAAAGATTGTTGGCTTATTTCGATCCCAAATTGAGAACGCCAAACTGTTAGATGTTTCGCCAACTGTAAAAAGCATTGAAATCTTGTCTTTGAAAATAGAAATTTATGGATCAACTTTACGATTTTCTCATTTCCCCCACTCAGATAATATCAACATATAATGGATGAAAATAAGTTCAAGAAAACAAGTTTGTATATAATCAATAGTCGATCATCAGACAGGTGTCACAACTGATTTTAGCATATCTTACCTGGTCTTATATTCCACTCACTTGTCACTTAATATTTACCAATATTAGCTATCTACAAGACAAGTTTAGAAATAAGTAAACTCTAGATAGAGAGAAAGCGTCAGATTTATTTTTTTTACAGTGGTAAGACTTTATCTGCTTTAAAAATCGATTTTCAAAAATATTAACTTTTCACCACCAATGAAGAAAGCGCAATTATTTCAGCCATGAATGAGGACAATTTAAAAACATATTGGTGCATAATAAAGAATTATCTAACATAAGTTGGGTATATATATATATATATATATATATACCGAGAGAGAAAGAGAGAGAGGGGTAAGAGGGAGAGACAGTATTCTATCCAGTAAAATTTATCACGGCTGACATATTCTATTTTATAGTTCAAAATATTGTGATGTTAGTCTGGATTATTGTGCTTAGAGCTCCGTAAATCTTTTTCTAATTAAAAAAGCATTTAGCGTTATATTTTAATCTCACACAGACACACACACACACACACACACACACACACACATATATATATGTATATTTAACACATACGCACAGGCATATATATATATATATATATATATATATATATATATATATATATATATATTGACATCCACAGACTGTTTCGTTCTATCAGAACTCTCCACGTGGCTAAGGTGCAATTTAAAGATTTTGGAGACCTATGTCATAAACTGGCTTCCACAATAAAAAGAAAACCAATTAAAATTAGTTTTTTATTTTCCCCAGAAGTGACTTTAAGTATTTTACTAATGGTGGATAATATTGCAGTTCTAGTGATAGCTCATTTTTTCAGCTTCCTACTAATCCGAAATATACAAATGGCCATTTAATCGTTGGGAGCCATTCACAAATCGAGACTCATTTGAAGCCATTGCAGAAAATTATTGGCTCCATCCAGTATCCTCTTCAAACCCGCACCAAGCAATTAATACAGCCCTCGTCCCTTTTTGGCAATGTGGGGGTGTAAGAATGCTTGCGTGCGTGTGTGTGTGTGTGTGTGTGTGTTCACTTACTCTAATTTTGCGTTTATCAGTCAGTTATATAGCCACAAAGGAATGAACGACCATAACACTTTTCTTTATAAAACTATAATTCTCTCATTTTTATTTCTCGAAAGGGTCTGAAGTCGACTGTAAGTGTGATAGAGAGAGAGGCAGAGAGACGAAGACACATGTAGGACTGCTATATTGACCCATAAGTTCTTCTTAGCCGAGTTGTGACATATTCAAGACCCCACTTGACAATTCTTCCACCTCTCGACCGAAGTGAGGAGCTGCCCACTCTCGGCACTCGTCAGCCACTTCCAGGCGCTCTCCAAACCTGTTGACTGCCTGACCATGTATCGGAGACTGACCGTTACTCTGTGGGTTCCTGCATATATGATACCACTACGTTTTTGAATATCCAATTGACAACTCATACAACCCACTTCCACCTTTCAACCCACGTGAGCTGCTTACACACACGATTCGCTATCATATATTTACACAGTTGAAACAAGACGGTTCCTTCAAAGGTCAATATGCAACAAATCAACTAGTCTCGAAATGTAACATATACAAGAAAGCAATCAGTCTCGAAATGTAACATATGCAAGAAAGCAATCAGTCTCGAAATGTAACATATGCAACAAATCAATCAGTCTCGAAATGTAACATATGCAACAAATCAATCAGTCACGAAATGTAACATATGCAACAAATCAACCAGTCTCGAAATGTAACATATGCAAGAAAGCAATCAGTCTCGAAATGTAACATATGCAACAAAGCAATCAGTCTCGAAATGTAACATATGCAACAAATCAATCAGTCTCGAAAAGTAACATATGCAAAAATCAATCAGTCACGAAATGTAACATATGCAACAAATCAATCAGTCTCCAAAAGTAACATATGCAACAAATCAATCAGTCTTGAAATGTAACATATGCAAAAAATCAATCAGCCTCAAAATGTAACATATGCAACAAATCAATCAGTCTCGAAATGTAACATATGCAACAAATCAATCAGTCACGAAATGTAACATATGCAACAAATCAACCAGTCTCGAAATGTAACATATGCAACAAATCAATCAGTCACGAAATGTAACATATGCAACAAATCAACCAGTCTCGAAATGTAACATATGCAAGAAAGCAATCAGTCTCGAAATGTAACATATGCAACAAAGCAATCAGTCTCGAAATGTAACATATGCAACAAATCAATCAGTCTCGAAAAGTAACATATGCAAAAATCAATCAGTCACGAAATGTAACATATGCAACAAATCAATCAGTCTCCAAAAGTAACATATGTAACAAATCAATCAGTCTTGAAATGTAACATATGCAAAAAATCAATCAGCCTCAAAATGTAACATATGCAACAAATCAATCAGTCTCGAAATGTAACATATGCAACAAATCAATCAGTCACGAAATGTAACATATGCAACAAATCAACCAGTCTCGAAATGTAACATATGCAAGAAAGCAATCAGTCTCGAAATGTAACATATGCAACAAAGCAATCAGTCTCGAAATGTAACATATGCAACAAATCAATCAGTCTCGAAAAGTAACATATGCAAAAATCAATCAGTCACGAAATGTAACATATGCAACAAATCAATCAGTCTCCAAAAGTAACATATGCAACAAATCAATCAGTCTCGAAATGTAACATATGCAAAAAATCAATCAGCCTCAAAATGTAACATATGCAACAAATCAATCAGTCTCGAAATGTAACATATGCAACAAATCAATCAGTCACGAAATGTAACATATGCAACAAATCAACCAGTCTCGAAATGTAACATATGCAAGAAAGCAATCAGTCTCGAAATGTAACATATGCAACAAAGCAATCAGTCTCGAAATGTAACATATGCAACAAATCAATCAGTCTCGAAAAGTAACATATGCAAAAATCAATCAGTCACGAAATGTAACATATGCAACAAATCAATCAGTCTCCAAAAGTAACATATGCAACAAATCAATCAGTCTCGAAATGTAACATATGCAAAAAATCAATCAGTCACGAAATGTAACATATGCAACAAATCAACCAGTCTCGAAATGTAACATATGCAAGAAAGCAATCAGTCTCGAAATGTAACATATGCAACAAATCAATCAGTCTCGAAATGTAACATATGCAACAAATCAATCAGTCTCGAAATGAAACATATGCAACAAATCAATCAATCTCGAAATGTAAATAGTCTTGAAAAAAAGAAACAATTAAGATGGCCTAAAGACGAAAGGATTTTTTAATTTAGTTTATTTACCACTGCTGATAGGCCTGTATTTCCATGCGCTCTCTCTCTCTCTCTCTCTCTATATATATATATATATATATATATATATATATATATATATATATATATATATTCTTTAAAGAAAAAAACCAAAGACCGGTTATTTTAGGATTATAAATTTATTTCCATCCTGTTTTGCGTTTCTGATGTAAACCAAAATCACGAAGAAAATAAAAAAAAATATTAGTCTATAGTTTAAATTTAGCCTTAGAACTATAGACTAGTATTTTAAAAAATCATAGAAATAAATTGTGAAACAAAGGAAAAAAACGTATCCGATATACGTACATGGAAAAAATAGGTAACTGAGGAAATAGACTCGAAATTAATATAAGTATTAATATTTCCCTTACGAAAATTTATCATATAAACATAACACTTAAAAGTAATTTATCGAAATTAACAAAAAAAGAAAATTAATAAAATAAATAAAAAAGTTAAATTACCAAAATTCTAACCGACGGTGCAATTTGGAAAATAAATAAAATAAATAGGTAAATAAAAAACGGAAGTTTAATAAAACGAGGAGATAACTCTTCACCTCTCTTCCTCTCCCTTCCCCCCATCCTGTGTCTATTCTGTTTTATTTTATCCATAAGATCTGAAGATGTCCTGTTATATTTTTCTTCGTGTTTTTGGTTCACATCAGAAACGCAAAACAGGATGGAAATAAATTTATAATCCTAAAATAACCGGTCTTTGGTTTTTTTCTTTAAAGAAAGTATTGCTCTGTAAAATTAATTACATTGAGCTCTCAACCAGGAAAATTTAAATGTTCAGCTCTTGAATGATTTTCTTGTCCTGAAGGAATTACTCCCAACTCTGGTTTAACTGGACCGAATAATACTATAATTATATATATATATATCTGATTCTATCTATGCACAAACACACATATACACGAATATATATATATATATATATATGTGTGTGTGTGTGTGTGTGTGCTTTAAAACATGCTTCACTATGTACTTTCTGTACTTTTTTCATACACATTATTATTTTTTGTATTATCATTATTAATATTATTATTAATCGAGCTCTACTAATAAATTTTGTGTTAATTTCTTTTTTTTTTTTTTATTTCAACCAGGTGAATGCTCAACTAAAACCAAGACGCTTCAAATGGATTCGTGATCCGCGCAGTCAACAAAAGGCGGCTTATATCGATTTCGTGGCCAGAATTCTCTTTCCGGTAGCTTTCACCATCTTTTGCGTCATATACTGGCTGGTCTACGGTGTTTTTGGAGTCATTGAAGATTGACCATGTTGTAACTCTACGCACCATATTCTTATATTCCTTCCCTTTTCAATTTTGGTCTTTCTTTCTTTCTCTATCCTAAATTTATCCTTGCCGCTATTTCTTTGTATCTATCTGTCAACCAGTTTTTATTCCCTCCTCAATCAGTTTTTCGTTTTGTCTTTTTCTCAATTTTTTTCCTTCTTGTTCGTCTCTTTTTCAACGGCATTGCTTTTATGTGGTTGGCCTCGGACAACTACCAATAATAACAACGCTCACATCATCACGATTGATTCAACACGTATGAGAATGAAGGAAGATGATGGCCATAATGAAAACAATGATGATGATGATGATGATGATGTTTTGCAGAATATTCAGAATCTATTACCAAAATTAACAGCGATATTGTCTTGTTGGTGATAATGAAGACAACAAAGAGGCAATAATTGTTTTATTCATGGTATCTACTTTGATGTGAGAGAAATAATTGCTATGCCGGAAATAAGTTAACCAAAAATAAAATTTTTTAGAAAAGTAGAAATAGATGAGAGAGTAAATATGTTATATTTTATTTTTGTTTTTTTTTTTGTGTCAGTGTCAGTTAAGAATACAAAACAAAACGCACAATAAAAACAATGGAAGAAAAAAAATCGTTATTAGCTCATTTGATTTAGCTGCTAGATATTGAGTGAAAAGAAAGCGAGAATCAACAAACAAGCTTTAAATATTAAAGAATGTAGTCATCACAAAAATAAAATCAGATTTCTAAGGAACGAAACATTAATATCCATTCTCTAAAAAAATAAATTATCTTCAAAGAATGAATGCAAGGTGCACTTTCAATCACAATGACAGTTTGCTAAATCGAGTCCTCTTTCTTTTATAACAAATCCTATGCAAATCAGTGTGCATTCATCTCTGTTTTTCTGGTTAGATGTCTCCTCTAATAAACAGTGAAAGGTACAAGTTAATCTTGTGTTGAATTTGAGTCTGGTCGTTTTTGTTGCGCCTAAATGTCTACCAGTGACATATTTTAGTCAAAAAGTACACCAATATCTCAACAAAAATGTTCAAACATGAACTAAAGTAAATAAATAAATAAATAAATAGCATTTCTGAACTATAAAAGAACCAATGAATATACTTTAATTTGAAGCAGGCTTGGTTTCAACTGATTTTTAGCACGTAATATAAAAAAACTAGTTTAAATACTCATACAAATACAAATAATAATAATAATAATAATAATAATAATAATAATAATAATAATAATAATAATAATAATAAGAAGAAGAAGAAGAAGAAGAAGAAGAAGAAGAAGAAGACTGTTCTTTTTTTTTAAGAGAAAAGTTGGGGATAAGCCTTCTAGTTAAAGAAAAGGTTTTAAATGAAGATAAACAGGAAGTATTAAAGATGCAAGTCACAATTAAACTTACAAACATTGGATGACAAAACCCCAACCGAAAAAATAGAATAATCAATTTTTTCCAAATTGATGAACCAGGAAAAACTCGTCCCAAAATTGTTTTCATGAAGAACGCACTTAATGAAAACATGCATTGAATTGTCAAGATTAATTATATAATTTATACCTCACAGTACGTTTTCTAAATGATTAAAATGCAACGATTCCCACAACAGTTTTATTAAGAGAAATACTGAATTGTTGAAAAGACTTGATGTTATGAGATAGTCTCAAAAACTCAGCAGTTAATTTGAATATAAAATATGTCATTAACATGTAGAAAAATTAAGTTTGAAGATTAATGCGAATTATAAGGACACAATTAATCCCCATAATGATGAGAATGGGCAAATGTCTAAATCAAAATAAATCGGGAAAATAATGGAATTGTGTTGTATTTCATCTCAAGTTATCACTGGATTCCGAACAGAACACGAACGCCGTTAAGCGTAGCTTTCTTATGAATCACGGAAAAAGTTAAAAAACACAAATTTTTAATCTTCAATTTTATTTCTTGGCATATCCTTTCGAACCGGCTCTAATTATCTTTAACCATTTTGTTCTGAGGAAAAATTCTTTGATCAGAATTAAATTATCATCACTTCCTCTGAGCGTTAATCTTTACCCTGAACACGACTTTCACGCTTTGTGTTTGAAAATCAACTCTTTTTGAGAATCTAAGAAAACTGCAGACTCTGTCTCTCTCATCACAATGATAATCCTATCAACCAATCAGCTCACATACCGACGATTCACTTCTCATCACGTGATACACCCATTAACAGTTATTTTCCCACAAGAACCTCGATTTGGTGTGATTCATTAGTTACTATGTCTGTACGCATTTCTTTAGTTTATTACACAACAGTTTAGTTGAATGAGAAAAGAATAAATATGCTACAAAAAGAGCCATTCAAAGTCAAAAACGGAAAAAAAGTACGTGTCAAATGTTCATAATAACAGAAAACTTAACAAGAATATAAACATATTTTTAAAAATAAAATTGATCATTTTTTATTCTACTAAGTAATTTTGATAATAAAATACTGATCAGTTACTTAGAGTAAACTTCCATGAAAAGAGTAAATGGGGATCTACTGAGACAAAAAATTATATTAGTAATAAAGAGAATGAAGCATTGTGAGACAACACCAAAATATTACAACATAATGTTGTATATTAGGAATTAAAGAGTTTCCAAATAAAATAATCTTCATTTATAGTCTTTTATTTTTCAAAAAAGAAGTGTATTCTGAGGAATATAATTCTTCTAACGGCCTGCAACTAAATTTAGAAGTACGTTTTTACCTTCCAATAAAATTCGACATACAAAATAATACAAATATGTCGTCTGGTAGGTCTTGCATTGTCACAGAAGAATCCTGTTTTTTAGAGTAGTTAGAATTTGCATTCTACATTTTATAAGTTTGTATATACAAATTCCGACTGATACAAATAATAGCAATTAAAACTAGAGCCATTCAGGAGAAAATTTAATTAACTTAAAAAGGTTTAATGAGTAAGGTTCAGATAACAAAATCCATCTCCGACACCAATGAAAACTAAAAGCTATTAAAAGTGTAAAACCCAAGTAAGTGATAACTGTTCGATTTAAGGACAAATTGAATAATAAATACACATATATATATATATATATATATATATATATATATATATATATATATATTATTATCATTATTATTAACAATGCGTTTCATTATATTTATAGATAAAGAGTGCTCGATATGGATGATAGAATTATTTAGAGAGAGAAACAAAGACAGACTGACAGAAAGAGGCGGTAAAAAGAACGTGGCCCAATATACTTCGTTGTGACAAATTATCCAGTGTTCTATTTTTATTTTGAACGATTTATCTATTCATTTGTTGCGTATCGATACTTTCTATATCCATTATAGGGATTTATGTAGTGAGAGTTTACAACCAACGTCCAACCATTATCATTTCTGTTAGACATACCTTCTTTTTGCTGGTTTGCTTTCCATAGCTTAATTATCCATAACTAAGTTGTAATGTAGATTCATGCTTTTTACTGGAAAGTGAATGGAAGAAACTTTGTACACATTTGGAATTCTACTCACCGATCTCTTTAACTGGTTGATAATTGCTACACCATTCCGAACCCACCTCTCGGGAAAAATCATCAATTTAGAGGCTTGGCATGTTACTGTCTAGTGTCCTACCAAGAGCAAAATGTTAAATGTATTTGTTAGTATATATTTATTAAACTTAATTCAGATCAATATGAATTAAAAACTGTACACCACCTAGCTAGAGTCAAAATCCCTAGAATTATAATGGTCTGTAATATTATCATGTTAACCAATTGTCTGTGAAGAGATAATTAAAGTGCATATGCCAATAATAAAATCACTAAAGCAGCGACCCAACCTATCAGTGTTGTGACGTTTGGCATTTCCTGAGGTCTGCAATAATTATTAACATTTTGTTTTGTGTCTGTAAAGTACATTATTTTATTTAGAAAAAAACACGACATTGTTCAACTTAGTTTAAATTAGTTAGGAATATTTTCCATACAAGAAAGTAAAACTCATTTAGAATAAAGATCATTGTTATCAACTTGCGCTGGACGAGAAAAAATTAGAGGAAGAAATAAAAGAAAATCAAGTTATATGAATATAATTCTTTAAAATTCGTACAACAAACCTAGAGAAGCAGATTAATGTGAGATTTTGTGTATTATATTTTATCTTTTTAGGAGAATATGATAGTTACTGACGATAGTAAGTATAAATAGCGTTAAATGATCAGGGAGAGTGCTTTGTAACAGAATAGAAAAAAATCTGAACGTAAAAACCATTAAAACGGTGGGACGTCAATGATATATAAGATCTATTTAAACGTGGAATCTTGTTAAATTACCTGGTCTGGACATGGGGATCAAATGCATTCACACATTTTTGGGAAACTACATTGTCAACATTACTTTATGCCGATGTCAACATTACTTTATGCGTTCTCTCTCTCTCTCTCTCTCTCTTTCTCTCTCTCTCACACACACACACACACACACACACATTTATATATATACATATATATGTATACTTATATATGTATATGTATATGTATACATATATATATGAATACTTTGCTTACAATTAAAAGTAATGTAATGTTAATTTTCTTAATATGATTTTCTAAACGTTTAATGCATTTACCTACTGGAATATTAGTTTATGATTATTCTATGTCTATATTGATTAAAAGTTTATTTTTCATACCCGCATTTTGCCGAGTAATTGACAAAGATTTATTTACAAGTGAATTACTGAGGGTGCTTAAAATAAGAATTGATATTTTGGCTAAAGATTTGACGGTTTTATGAGGAATACTGCCAATACCAGAAGTTTTAAAGGAATTCCAGGTAAATGAATTTTTTAAGTCAATCTATTTTTAAAATTAGTGGGTGATAATCAATGGATGAAGGACAGAATTTATTTTCTCTGATGATAAGTTCATATGCATTAAGACATTATTGGTATTTCCTGTGCGTTTAGTTGTGTAATTTGTTCACATGTATTGGTATATATATTTCCTGTGCGTTTAGTTGTATTGATTGTATTTAGTTTAGTTGCGTTTAGTTTATTTGTATTTAGTTTAGTTGCGTTTATTTGTATTTAGTTGCGTTGCGTTTATTTGTATTTAGTTGCGTTTATTTGTATTTAGCTTAGTTGCGTTTATTTGTATTTAGCTTAGTTGCGTTTATTTGTATTTAGCTTAGTTGCGTTTATTTGTATTTAGTTTAGTTGCGTTTAGTTTATTTGTATTTAGTTTAGTTGTATTTAGTTTAGTGCGTTTAGTTGTATTGGTTGTTTAGTTGTATTAGTTGTATTTGTTCACATGTATTGGTATATATATTTCCTGTGCGTTTAGTTGTGTAATTTGTTCACATGTATTGGTATATTACATTAACCAGATAACAAAATAATCAAAATTCGCACGTTATACTCTAAACACTCTTATATATATATATATATATATATATATATATATATATATATATATATATATTGTAGTATTTTACTTACCAGAAATCTATGTGGAGGGAGGAAGCGATGAAATTCTGTGGCCCCGGTCAAGTAGGAACAGATACGAAATCTATTTCCCTTTATCTTCCTGTATCAGCGAGGGGCCGAACGCTAATAGGGGAAATTTGGAGGCAAACGTTGGACTGGGATGACGAGGTCCCGGAGGATTCAGGAAAAACTTGGATAGCACTTACGAAGGATTTGACTGGACTGCACTTAATATCGTTTTCAAGGAGAGTTCAAAATGAGAATAAACCAATAAGGTTATTCTTATTTCTTATGCCTCCAAAACTGCATTCGGCTTTGCAGCATATGCTTTGCAAAATGGGTAGTCTGCACAGGTGTTTGCTAAAGGCAAGGTAGCTCCCTGACAGAGTACGTCTCTCCCCACTTTGAGCTTTTATCCATGTTCCTGGTTCTAAAATGTTTTTCTTCCTTGAAGGAAACCTTAAGGAAAACTCCGATAGAAAACGTATATATCGTCAAAGATACACAAGTTCTCCTGGCTTGGATACTGGCCAAATCAATTACGACAAAGAACATCTTCGTGTGTAATAGGCTGAAGGATATAACCCAGATGGCATCCACGATGAGGTCAGAGTTGCAGTTGGAATTGAGTTTCCAATACATGCCAAAGGTGGAAAACCCAGCCGATGAGGTCATGAGCGGATTGACCATAAAAAAAATTTAAGAAAATACTTCCCCATTGATATGCAGGTCCTGCATGGATAACACAGGGGGAGATTCACTGGAGCAAGCTAGAACTGGGTTGTCTTTCCGAAGAACAGAAAGAACATGTTCGTCCCGCAATAAATTTGTTTTTCGTGGAATGAGGATGGAACTTCTCCTGTTGTCTCAGTGGAGCAATTCTCCAGCATGAGTAAGCTGATTAGTGTGACCTCCTTGATTTTTAGGTTCGTCAACAAACTCTTGAAAAAGCGATACGACCATCACCTTCAAGCAAAAATTTATTTGATAAAAACAATGCAAAAGGAATATTTTGCCCATGAATTAGCATTGTTGATGGATCCTGAAGGCAAGGCTGAAGCACAACTGGTGAAGAACCTAAACCTCAAACCTCTTTTTGGATCCCTCCAATATTATCCGTTTGAGGGGAAAATGGGCGGATCGAAACATCATCCACGTGAAGTCCAGAATCCTATTCTCTTAGGAAAAACGTTATGTGACGAACCTGATGGTTAGGGATGACCACAGGTAAAGCCAACATTTAGGCTTGGCTACTATCTTAAATGAAATAAAGCTGATGGGATACTGGATACCACAGGCCAGGCAGGACGTTAAAAGGATAATGAGCACTTGTTAAAGATGGAAAAGATACAATGCCACTACTTTTTTGCCACCCGATGCAACGGATCTTTCTGGCCCTTGGGTGAATTTTGTGAGGCCATATCTGCATATTGGCGTGGATTACACCAGCCACATCTGGATTAAGGGAGAAGAAAGAGACTATAATGTCCATTCTCATCTTTACCTGCCTGAGTATTAGAGCTGTTCACATAGAACTCGTCCCTGATATGAGTATATCATCCTTCATACAGGCTTTTGTTTTCTTCACGAAAGTAAATGGAATCCCTCTCATCTTTACTCGGACAACGCAAGGAACTCATTGCAGCAGAAAGAATAATAGATAAAGGGTTGATTACCAATGAGTTTAGGGAGAAATGTGGTCCTTATCACCTCAAACATTGCACCATTTCTTTTTATTCAGTTTGATATGGACGTACTTGGG
The DNA here is from genome assembly GCA_963585895.1 of Sepioteuthis lessoniana. Classification (NCBI taxonomy): domain Eukaryota; kingdom Metazoa; phylum Mollusca; class Cephalopoda; order Myopsida; family Loliginidae; genus Sepioteuthis; species Sepioteuthis lessoniana. The sequence goes on along the minus strand of OY757907.1, from coordinate 4,155,272 downwards.
AAAGGATAATTAAGACCATTAAAAAACTGTCTGTATAAGACTATACGAAGGGAGAGAGTGGACTTTTTTGGTCTTCTGACCATATTATCTGATGTAAAGCGCACCGTCCATAGCCGTCCCTTAACTTTTCGAACATCCAATGATTTGGATAGCCTAAGTCCTAATTTTCTTATGAATGGAAATGTTGATCAAAGCATAATAATAAAGCTAAATATTGAAGATCTAGAAACAACAGAACTACTTAACAGGACCGTTTTTGAGAAGAGTGTCTGAAAAAATTTAGGGAGATGTGGCACCAAGATTACCTTTTTGGTCTGAGGGAAAGGACTCTTAGGTTATCACATCCTTCATTTGATAACACAGTCAAGAAGGGTGATATAGTGTTGGTCAAGGATCCCCTCAAAACTATACCATTTTGGTCTATAGGCGAAGTCCTTGAACTAATCGAAGGGAGCGACAAATTGGTGCGATTAGCCAAAGCAAGAAGGGGAAACGGATCTATACTGATCCATTCAATCAAACATCTGTTTCCGATGGAAATATGTCTGTAATCAGAAGAGGAAGTTATAGAAGATGATGAATCAGAAAACTTGCCAGACCAAACTCGAGCTTCCAAACCGAATGAAAGTGTCAGGATTTGAATTTGTTCCACTTGTAACAAGCCTAAAGTGGCCTGTGATGAGTGCGATGGCTGGTTGCATTGATTGTGTGGAAGTAGTTGTGGCACCACCAGAAGAAGAGTAATGGTTGAGCCAATTATTTCATGCCACGGAGACCCAGGAGACCCAACCTATTAGGGGTCTAAAAGGAACCAGAGTTTTCTGGTAGAAGCCTCAGGGAAGGCCTTAAAAACTGCGACTCAAAATATGGTGAATGTGTAAAATCCACAAATTACCTGTTCTTTTCTTCTACCTCATGTCCTACAAGAAAGATTTTTTTTCTTTTTTTTTATTGTGGGAATGTGTAGTAATTTTACTTACCAGAACTTGAAGTGGAGAGAAGCGATGGAATTCTGTGTTGCTATCGGTCAAGTAGGAACAGAGCGGAAATCTATAACGAATCTGCCGACTAAACTTATAGTATTTGTTTGTAGTCCACCCATTTCGATTAGTTGAGGCTAGAATAGGATCAGCTATAAAGCTAAAGTTTTCTTTCTTTCACACTGAACTAACTTGTTATGCAGACACTTACCGTGTTCAACTGCTACTTTGTTACCTTTACAAGGACGATTTGTTACTTTTAAGTCACGGGGAAATTCGTTGCAACCCAATTACAGTTGTGAAGGAGCACCCATAGGAGATAAACATTTTGATTGTTCTTTTTTTTTCCTTTTCAGGTCGAGTTCGGGGTTAATTTTTGTCGCTTTAAGCAGCTTAAACCGTTCAACCTGCCCTCCTCCATTACGTCCGATAAAATTACAAGATTTAGATAGATAGATAGATAGATAGATATACTATCAATGAGAGAGCATATGTACATCTAAGTTTGAATAACGTAGACATCAACGAAGAGTATTTTTAAAGTGTAATATATATGTATATATATATATATATGTGTGTGTGTGTGTGTGTGTGTGTGTGTGTGTGTGTGTGTGTGTGTGTGTGTGTGTGTGTGTGTGTGTGTGTGTGTGCTGTTAATGTGCTGGCTGTGTAATGCTTATAACCGTGAAAATTATAATTGGAGAATTCATTTGAAATTGCAATAACATTGCTTATTCAACTTCCAACACATTGTTATCAATATTAACAACAATGCTTTATCAGTGATTGAGCACTTCGTAACGATTCTCTTCAGTAAATACTTTCCATACTGAAAGCTTTTATTTCAGATGACACTTTTGATAACCTCTTTTAAGTAAGAGTTAAATTGTTAATTGATAGAGAGCACAGAACCAGGGGGTAAACAAAAATGACCAACAGGCCTTTCAAACAAATAATATCATTGCCTCAGCATTGTCAGGCAATAATCATTTCAGTAAATAGAGAAGATAGAATTATGAAATCAATATACGTGGGGAATTTAATAAGTTTCCAGACTTTTTTGTACAGGCATTTAAATTTGTTGTAGACTCGTGAAAATTCAGTATGTTATTGCTATACATCTTATGAGATGAATGAACAATTTTTATGATTTCAGGTTCAAATAAACAGCTACAGAAGGAATTGGAATACACCCTACTAAATCCTAACTGTCACAGCTGGTGAATTTCAGAAATGCAATCTGGACGTGAGGACACTTTAGAAGAACAATATGCAACAAAATTCTGGAAAAAATGCCAGAGAAACGTATGGAATGCTTCAGACTGCATTTCGACCATCTTGCATGAATTGAGCATCAGTTTTTGAGTGGCATTAAAGATTCAAGGAAGGCAGGGAGTCTGTGAGGGATGATGAGAAGTGTGGGAGGAATAAGGAAGTCAATTAACCTGAGTTGATTGGCCAAAGGCTTTGGGTTAGGGTTACTATGTTAAAGTTTTAAGGGAGTTCAGGAAGAGATTCCGTCGGAAGAGGCCAGCACTCTTCAAATCGGGTCAGTGGTATTTACACCAGGACAATGCACCAGTCCATAACTCCATCCTTGTCACAGACTATTTGACCAAGATGGGCATCAAGACAGTTCGTCAGCCTCCCTATAGTCCAGACCTTACTCCTTGTGACCTTTGGTTATTCCCTAAGCTCAGAGTCTGTCGTTATAAGACAATTGAGGAGATGAAAGATGCTGTGGTGAAGGTCACTGACACGCTCACACAAGAGGACGTCCATGGGGCCTTCCAGAATTTTTTGGAACGGTACAACAAGTGTATTGCAGCCGGAGGAGATTACTTCGAAGGAGACTAGAGTTTCATGTATGTGCTATCAATAAAAGTACCCATACGAAAAAGTCTGGAAACTTATTTAATGATCCTCTTATAAAGGTGTTATCTAGATAGAAGTAATAAATCAATATAGAAATATATCTTCACGATGGGAAAAGCACTGAAAATATTTTTTTAAATATTTGTAAGGATTTTGAACCTTTTCGTCCTGAACCGAGGCTTTAGGAAAAACCTTTTTGCAAACAAATGAGAAGAATAATGATATTCGGAAATATTATAGAGCTTGGAGACACGATATAAAGACCAATCAGACTTTAACTAAATATGGCTCTTCATTCTTGCCCGCATTATAGAATCTTGCATGCATTATTGAATCAGGTTTTCTACTTTCCTGATTCTACTTTCCTGATTGTTTACATAGCTGATGATGGTGTCATCTGATCTACAGATGTCCATATAACGATTAAATCTTCCTGTTGCGTGATACTTTTTTTACAGATATTATACGAATGTATTTCATCGTCAGCATTATATAATTTTTGTTGGAGTATCCATGTAGTTTTTTCATGAGTTTAACACACACACACACACACACACACACACACACACACACACACACACACACACATATATATATATATATATATATATATATATATATATATTTACTAATCAATTATCTACCAGTATTCATGGTACCAGAAAAAAACAAAAAACCCCTGGCCAGGAACAAGAGATAAAAATATCTCGAATCACGGTCCAGAGGAAAAATAAAAGGTTTTTTGGGTAAAAAAGAAAGAAAAGACCAACCTCGTCCTACTCCTTGAAAAAAATCAAGGGGTACTAAGTCAGTGGCCAAAAGAAAACCAAAAAACCCTCCGCGAATACTGCAATGCTATAATTACTAAAGTGCTCAACATTAACCAATGGAGCCAATTATAGAATTAACTTAAATCGCTAGTCGAAAATCTTCTACTAAAGTTTCACCTTAACGGATCATCAGGAAGTTTCGCCTAAACCATTCTAAGGAGAAATTGCCTTTATTCACCAAAAACCTCCACCTATCCTAAAATTTGCATAAAAAATAAATAAATAAATAAATAAATAAATAAATAAATAAAATAAAAAAAAAAATAAAAATAAACCTATAACATTTCCTAATTATATAGTAACCACGCTCTTTTGTGTATACAACTATTCAACACCTCCGATCTTTTGTTTAGCATATTCTTACTTTTACAATCTGCTATTATCAATTTTTCCTCCATACAAAGATTACAGGTTCTATTACCTGCCCTATATTTGCAGCATTTCTTTATTACTTCCCATTTCATTATCGGATCTACTCCCATTTTTTCCTTAATCTCCCACACATAACTAGATAAAGCAGTGCTATATCTATATCTTTCGTGCGAAAAACTTGTTCTATGGTTATAGTACCTAGCTTTAAAATCCCCTTGGGTTGACCCAAAATATATCTTTTTATCTCTCTTATTATTCGAATCAGTATATACCTCTACTTTTTTTTTTTTTTTTTTTATGCAAATTTTAGGATAGGTGGAGGTTTTTGGTGAATAAAGGCAATTTCTCCTTAGAATGGTTTAGGCGAAACTTCCTGATGATCCGTTAAGGTGAAACTTTAGTAGAAGATTTTCGACTAGCGATTTAAGTTAATTCTATATATATATATATATATATACAAAGTACACACATACACGTACACACACCTATGAACACATTTTCTCACACAGTAATATATATATATATATTTATATATATATATATATATATATATATACACATATCATCCAATATGCGCACTCACAAACGTACATATTTACACGCATAGACACATACACAGACACATATAGAGAGTTGTTGTTTAATTCGGTTTCACAGGTTCTCGTACAAGTTACTGTCCAGATGATTCAGAGGAGTGTCTATTTTGTTTGTTTTTTTGTTTGTTTGCTTGTTTGTTTGTTTGTTTGATGGTTGGTTGGTTGGCTGGTTAGTTGGTTGCTTTTTTTTTCTTTCGTTAGTGTACTTTCGACTGTTCTCTAGTCATCTTTAAAACCGAATCAAATAAATATTGTTTGTCATCAGCACAAAACTAAGAACATATAGACATTGTTTGTTACTAGCTTAAAACTAAGATCATATAGGTATTGTTTGTCAACAATTCAAAACTAAGAACATACATTGTCATCAGCTCAAAACTAGGAACATGTAGATATCGTTTATCACCAGCTTAAAATTAAGAAAAAATAAATATTGTTAGTCACCAGCTCAAAACTAAGAACATGAAGTTATTGTTTATCAGCGGAACAAAATGAAGAAATTGAACTATTTTCATATTTCATACTGAATCATCCAGACGTTTGTTTAGAATTAAATTAGTTAAATTGAATAGAAAAATTAACAGCGCAAACTTGACAGTCATTTTCCATTATAGTTGCCTAAAAGAAAGTGATAGCCAAATAAACTTTGTATTCGAGTTGATAAGAGTGACAGAGTAAAAGAAACAGGATTCTTTCATCAATAAATTGCACGTATTTATATGTTTATAGATTTCTTCGAGGAAAACATTTAAATCTGATATTAATGAAATGAAAATAAAGACAAATGTGATGAGAGACAAGAAATGTCTGAAGAAAAATTGAACAAATAAACTAAAGAAAAAAGACCAAATTTTAATCAAACATTGATAACTCAATTTCTATTTCTTTTCCGCTCGAAACCAATTAAATTGACTCTTTCAGTTTAAAAAGTGTGTATATGCACATGTGTGTGTGTGTGTGTGTGTGTGTGTGTGTGTGTGTGTGTGTGTGTGTGTGTGTGGAAAAGAGAGAGTAAGGGGAAGACAAAAAAATTCAAAAAAGGTAAAACATTTTAAAAAATACCAATTTGAGTCTTAGAGTTTTATGTAAAAAAATCCAATAAAAAAGCATCAAAAAAGTATAAACTGGATGGAATGTGCAATCTTTTGTTGAACCCATTGATATGGAAACCAAGGCGATTCTTGTTAGACTTGATGAAAAAAAAGATATTAAAATCTTATGTGGAACAACAACAACAACAACAAAATCCTGTTGAACCTGAAAAAGAGACTGAAGTTTCGTTGAAGAACTGTAACCGTCCATACTACAGCTCGACTGACTTTGGGCAGAATTCTGAGAAGAGTCCTGAATAGCTGAGTAGACTTGCTGTTGCTCGGACTCTAGTGAAGACCACCAGTTACTACGAGTATAAGATAATGAAAATATTCAGAATTTGTATTTTCTAAACTAGAATCATATCTTTTAATTCAACTGTTTTTTTATTATTTGTTTGATATTTACTGCATTTGTTGAAAAGAAAGATAAGTACCTCGACCTTGCTAGAGAATTGAAAAAGCTGTGGAACATGAAAATGACGATTGTGCCACTTGTGATTGGTGCTTTTGGCACAATAACTAAAGGATTATTAAAAGTCCTGGAGGACTTGGAAGTTGGCGGAGGGGTTGAGACTATCCAAACGACAGCATTGCTGAGAACGGCCAGAATCCTGAGACGTGTCTTGGAGACTTGAGGAGATTTGCTGTCACTCGAACTCCAGTGAAAAACCATCAGCTAACACTGATATGAAAAACTCTAAAGGAGTAAATAATAGGGTGACAGTTTTATCAAATGTAGTTGATTCGTTCGGAAAGGTCCCCAAAGGCTTTGAGAAAAGCTGAAGGAACTGGAAAACAGTGGAGGAATCGAAACCAAATCACAGCATTAAGATCAGCTAGAATACACATAAGACTCCAAGAGAACTAAGGAAACTTCCTACCACTCCAAATCCAGTGAAAGTTCACAATATAATGCTCGCATTAAAAACTTGCAAGGAGTGAAATAATTATTAGGAGAGTTCAGATGACTTGCTGACGTTTAGAATTTAGTGAAAAATATCACTTAAAACTAAGGTAAAATGTGTCAAGGGATGGGGGAAGAGGACTTGCCAGTACTGAAGACAGCGTTAACGCATCGATACAACCACTAGAAGACTGCATAGAAAAACACGAAGGAAGATTGATTACAGCCACCAGAAACAATACTGACAACACAAATACCAACAGAGCGACAATAACCAGAAAACAAAATTGGGAACAAAAAAAATTCTATGGACCTTTTAAGCAACTAACAAGCGACATCTCAAACGAAAAAACCCTGATGGGACAAAGAAAAATTGAAATTTGACCATACGAACAAATGGTATATCTACAACCCAGACTCTATCCTTGAGAATGAGACACACAAACACCTCTGGGATTTTGAGGTGCAAACGGACCACCTAAACTCGGCCAGACGATCAGAGTTTATAATAATTAACAAAAAAGAGAGAACAAGCAAAATTGTTGACTTTTTTTTCCCAGCATACCAAAGAGTAAAATTGAAAGAATGTGAACTGAGGGATAAATACCAAGACCTTGCTAGGGAATTGGAAAAATTGTGGAACATTAAAGTAACGATTATAGCGATTTTAATTGATGTTCTTATCATAGTCACCAAAGGACTGGTACAAGGAATGAAAGACTTGGAAATAACGGGACGGGTTGAGACCATCTAAACAACAGCATTGTTGAGATGGGACAGAAAACTGAGAAGAGTCCTAGAGACTTGAAGAGACTTGCTGTCACTCAGACTCCGGTGAAAAAGCATCAGCTAACGTTTATGTTAAAAACTCTCAAGGAGTAAAGTAGTAGTAGTAATAATAATAATGATGTTGATAACTGTTATTATATGGAACAAAATAACCTGAAAAATAAATTGGGAAGAAAACAACTCTAGGTACACTTCAATCGACAAACTAGCAAAATCTCACACAAGAAAACATGGACATAGCTAAGACCGGGAAACTTTAACAGAGAAACTAAATATCTTTTGATGGCCGCACGAAACAACGCCATAAGGACTAAGTCATAGCAAGAATAGACAAAATGCAACAAAATAGCAGATGTAGATTATCGGGTGACAGAGACGAAATGATCTATAATATGAAAAGCGAATGCTGTAAATTAGCGCAAAAGGAGTGTAAGACTAGGGACGACTGGGTGGGGAAAGGGATTAATCCACTGGGAGCTGTGCAAGAAATTTAGATTTGACCATACGAGCAAATGGTATATGTACCACTTAGAATCCATCCTAGAAAATGAGACGCGCCAACGTCTACGCGATTTTGAGATACTGACGTATCACCTAATCTCGACCAGACGATCAGACCTAGTGATAGTAAACAAAAAAAAAATGAGAACCTGCCGAATGGTGGACTTTGTCGTTCCGGTTGACCACAGGGTAAAACTGAAAGAAAGCAAAATGAAAGATAAGTAAATAGACCTTGCAAGAGAACGGAAAAAAATGTGGAACATGAAAGTGACTGTACCTAGTGGCGCACTAGGTACAGTCACCAAAGGATTAATAAAGGGACTGGTGGACTTGGAAATAAGGGGACGATTGGCGACTATTCAAACTACAGCATTATTACGATCGGCCAGAATACCGAGAAGAGTCCTGGAGACCTGAGGAGAAGTACTGTCATCTATACTTTTTGAGAAGCCATCAGCTTTCGATAGAGTGAAATACTCTCAAAAGAGAAAAAATATGATAAAGTGAAACTTTAGCGTGAGACATGATGATTATTAGAAAGGATATAGTATCTAATTAAAAACTCCAATAGAAACAGAATGAAATGAATAAATATCCTCGTAGTTTCTATTGCGATATATATCAGAACTTTTCTTAAATTTAATACGAGTACTGAGAAATTTACATCATAAAAACGTTGATGATAAGGCATAAAACATTGTAATCAGAAGATGATGTTAATCGACGAGAAAAAGAAAGTCAGAAACATGGAGTTTCATGATTAAAGTTTGCAATTTTGTTGCTACAAAGTTTCTATCGTCAACAATAGCCAAAGTCATAAAAGACTGATAACGAAAGACAAAAGTTTTGAAATAGAACGGACCGGTCAGTTATATCGACAAATAAGTTATTTCTAGACTGTGGCTTTACAATCAGAAATAAACTTGCAATGACGGGTCGTCCCTGAGCTGAAAGATAAGGTTAGTACGATGAGCTTACAACTCAGAGACAAGGATAAGTAGGAAGTTCTTAATCTGGCTGAAGTCAAACATCAAAGACATTAGTTGTTCTCTAGTCAGGGACATTGATTTGCAACGGTCGAATAAAATAGATCCTTTTCAATAAATGACCATATGTTAGAAAGCTGTCATCTCAGTCGTGGAGGTAAAAAATATCATTAAATTTACAAATATGATGTATCACTTTAGCGAATATACAGCTATTCTTTAAAAATTTTCTTCTATTGCAGTATTGTATGTATGTATGAATGTATGTATGTATGTCGGTGTTTACAAACAAATTCAGACATAAGTTTGCAGACACATGAATGAATAAATACATACATATATATATATATATATATATATATATATATATATATATATAGGGGGTAGGTGGGTGCTTGTGTGTGTGTGTGCGTGTGTCTGTGTATACACATCTCATGCATTGTGACATTTGAAAATTTCATTGATATATAATAAAATTACATAAGCACACACACACACACACACACACACACACACATACACACACACACACACACACCTCTCTCTCTCTCTCTATATATATATATATATATATATATATATATATATATATATTGTGAGAATGTTTTATTGAAGATGACAGACAAAGAATTAGTGTTTAGTTTTTAATTCAGCTTTTCCTTTAAAGAGAATGAGATGACATAACCGTGGTTGGATGCAATTTAAGAACTGTCCGAATTATCTGTTTCGATAATCTCTGGTCATTTTCAAGGGAGTATGCGCTTCTGTGTTGTGAAGTGCTGGATTAATTCTGTTTTCAAGGAGTCTTTAGGTGGACATGACGTCGTTGCATCGGCAATTGGTGCTGGTTTGAAGTGTTAAGATATATGGCTCATGATCGCGAGAGTGTGGATCTACCAAGCCTGTAGGAATTTGTACGTGTATCAGATGTATTTTAAATCTCCCCCAAACCAGCTAAAAGAGATTTAGTTCAGTGTAGGCTATTTATTCTTAATGAGTAATAATTCTAATACTTGAAGTTGAATTTGTAATTACTGAGATATGATATTGTTGTATTATCAACAAGAATTAGTGAAATATTTGTGGAATGAACTCGTCTTTTATAACGTGTATGTGGATGGCACCGGTGTTCGATAAATAGCAGGTAAGTTTACAGAAGGTTGTAATGATGGTGTGTCCAATGTATGAATTAAATGTTGTTTTATCATCCTTGGTATTGGAGTATACAATCTCCCAAAAGGCATGAGAATTGATATACAACATTATTTATACATAATGTTGCTTGTAGAGGTGGACATTAGTTATCGACAAAGAGGTTGGCGTTCTACAACTTTTTATTGTATATAACGAATCTTCGAAGATATATATATATATATATATATATATATATATATATATATATATATATATATATATATATATATATATATATATGTGTGTGTGTGTGTGTGTGTGTGTGTGTGTGCACAGAAAAACAGATACAAACAGTCACACAAACAGTCAAACACACACACTTACCTGCACACACACACACTTACATACACACACACGCACACACACACACACACACACACACACACACACACACACACACACATATATATATATATATATATTACATGTACACAGAAAAACAGACACAGTCACACACACACACACACATACACACACATACTAACATACAGACATGCACACACACGCATGCACACACACACACAGAGACACACACACACACACACACACACACACACACACACACACACACACACACATATATATATATATATATATATATATATATATATATATATATATATATATATATATATATATATATTTATATATATAAACAAATACATCGATAAACAGACGCATAGTGATAAACATTCTTAGGGGGATAAACACACATAAAAAGTAGATGTACAGATATGCAGATCACGTAGCAAGAAAAAGCACATTCTTTGGGACAAAGCGACACACAGCCACATACATAGACACACACACATAAATGAATACGTAAGTAAACAGACACCTCATTGTGATAAGCAACACTCATTCATACGGACACACATAGATGTAAACTAATACGTTGGCAAACAAACATATAGTGAAAAACACCACAATCATTAGGACACAGATACACATATCCACACACAAATGCACATACCGACACACACCCACACACTCACACACACGTAAATAGGTTTGTGTGTGTGTGTGTGTGTGTGTGTGTGTGTGTGTGTGTGTGTGAGAGAGAGAGAGAGAGAGAGAGAAAACCTGTGTGAAAAGAAAGGCATTTATGCAATATATATATATATATACAAAGAGAGAGAAAGATAAAGAGAGAGGGGGGAGAAAAGGAATATCTCATAAACTCTCAAGCATACACTATCGATCATGATGTTAACCAGTAATTTTCCGACGAATCCTTTCATTGTTGGTGACCTGCAAAATTATAGACAATATCCCTAATAAGAAAAGAAATCTTTAAAAGATTATTCATAAGCCCATAACGTTTATTTTAATAATCCATAACTAGCGTTTATTTCATAATCATTCTTTTGAATTAAAATTTCTGTTTAATTGAATCAAAGGAAGATGCTTTCTGGACAAACTCATTTATTCTTTGACAACATCATTCTAATACCTTTACCCGACATTCCAACTACAGAAAAGAAATTCGTTCGAACGTCATTGCTGAACATAATAGCGAATCAAAAATCAATAATCGCATCATACTTCATTAAACAATGTCATAGGGTGTTGTATTTATCTTTTTATTTGTTTATTCATTTATAGTGACTACAATTACCGATTAAAGGAAAACACAAAAAGACTTAATCTCTATACAATTCATCATATTCACTTTTTTGAATGTCATGAGCAACAAATGTCTATTACCTGGTTGTTTTCTGGTGGTCAAGAAAAATCACAAAATAAAAGTATCAAATTTCCCTTGAAAGTAAGTATACCATTTCAAAAGAAGTAAATACAAATTTAATGGAAAGTACAAAATTTCATATGAAATAAATACCACATTTCATAGAAAGAAAAAAAACGTCACATGAAATAAATACAAAATTTCAAACGAATTTAGTATACATTCCATTGAAAATAACGACAAGATTTCTTAGACACAATCTTCATTTCTCTTTTACTTCTTCCTCTCTCTTCGATGTGGTTGGGGGTGTCCTCATGATGAAATGGTTAAAGCGATGGAGTGCAGAATCGTAGTAAGCGAGTTCGAACTCCAGTCGCGCTATTACGTTCACTCTTGGACAAATACCCTTAGGAAAGACATGAACCCCCTTATCCTCCAAAGTTAAATAGTACCACTGCAGTTTTTCTAGAGGGATGGCTTTGGCATTAAATAACCTAAAAAGGTTGATGTGTTATTAACACAAAGAAACCAAACCAAACTTCTCACTTCACTCTTCGTTTCTGGTTCAAATGCTACTATTTCTACTGCTACTACTACTACTACTGCTACTACCGAACGCCATCATTTGAATTGACTTCAAAGAAGAAAACAATCTATCTTATTTATATACAACGATAAAGTACTTAATTAAGAATTAAGAAGAATCGAAGGAAGCAGAGGTTTCTTTTATTAAGAATGCTGAATTTTCAATAAACAAAAGTTAGGTGTTAAGAATCTACTAAAAACAAGAGAAAGAAGCAGGTTCAAGTGCTTAAAGAGCAGGCATATCACACATTACCTCACTGGCTTTTCCCATTCATTATAATTAACTTTTAAAAAAGCACAAGAGAATTGTCTGATTCAGCCACAAGATGACCGTGCTTTCTTTTAATTACTACTACTACTACTACTACTACTACTACTACTACTACTGCTAGTAGTTGTAGTAGTAGTAGTCTTCGTGGCGTAATGGCTAACGTACTGGACTGGGGCCTTGAAATAAAGGACACCTGTCACGCTATTACATTCACTTTCGGACTAATGCCCCGAGAGAAATATATGTACGCCATTATCACCCCTCGCCCCCAGCTATGGTTTAAATTATTTCACTGCTTTTCTTCTTCAAGAATGGCTTTGGCATTAAATAACCTACGAAGATTGATATGCCAATGAATAAAGGAAACTTAACATAAACTACTACGTCAACTACTACTACTACTACTACTACTACTACTACTACTAATAATAATAATAATAATAATAATAATAATAATAATAATAATTTCTTGATATAATTATCGATAGGTGCTTGTTTTCCTGTCACGCTTTTCATGTCATGATGTCACAGTAAGAATAAATTTTCTATTCTGACATGATATAATGTTCAATTTAAAGAATAATAAATATATAAAAAGTTATAATTTTTATATCTTTATCATTTTTGAATTTAAAATTATATCACGTTGTCTGAATAGAATTCTTTTTTGTACGTCATCATATGATAAAAATAGTGATGCAGAAAAAAGAAAAAAAGCAATAAACGAAATTCGTTAGCAATTAACAGAATTATTGTCAACTAACTTATTACAATGCAAACTAAAGTATCTTTTTATTTATATAATTATTTTCCATTATGTGAAAAGTTGAAGTACTGTATGCAGAAGTTCATATATATATATATATATATATAATATATATATATATATATATATATATATACACACATGCAAATTTGATTAATTAATAAAGACATATTTTTCTATGTAATTTTATTAAGAACCTTTCAAGTTTCCTGATAAGAGACTTGGTTTCAGGTTGGAATAGTCTTACATCTTAAAGCCCACACGATTTCTAAATCCAAATTTCGAAAAACTCTTGTTGAAAATACAACTATAATACCACACGAAATTAATAAGCTACGACTACAAATCCATGAAGCCCAACATATAAAAACAAAAGACCTAGAATTAATGATGAAAATAGTAACAATGTTTTGACATTTCTTTCATCTTTTTTTTATATTTTATTTTTCGTGATAATATTCTATTTCCGTTGATAGCGTTCTGTTTTTAAATTTGTTCGATGTCATCAACATCTAAGTTTTATACAAGTTTGCCTTTACGTAATTTTATATAAAAAATTAAAAATTTCTTTTTAAAAAACTCTTAAAAACACTCTTTACACGTGCAAACAATTCCTGATAATGTCCTCTGAAAGGTCGGAAAGCGCTCGGAATAATCTCTGTAAATTTATTCCATAATTCCAACCTGAAACCAAGAAACTTATCAGGAAACTTGAAAGGATCTTGATAAAATAACGTAGATAAAATGTGTCTTCATTATTCAATCAAACATGCTTAAATGAAAGACACACACTCACACACACATACACCCCACACACACACACACACACGCACACACACACAAACATACACACACACACACACACACACATATATATAAATATATATATATATATATATATATATATATATATATATATATATAAAGCATTATTATGATACCTTACTACATAACTAAATATGTAAAGTGGCATTGATTTCTCGCAAGCTAAGAAAGGCCCCGGAATCTTTAGAAAAAATAAGTTTCAAAAAGTACCAGTTTAGTGAGGAGAATTTTTATCTCATAATCTTCATTTATACCAACAAATATGCATATTTATATAAATAATTACAATTAATAATATTAACCATTCAATGAGACAGCAAAGAGGAGTATCCAAGTATGAGTCCAAAGTTGATGAAAAACTGAAAATAATTATTTTCCATATTTGTTGTATTGTCTTCTTACTTGAATGTGACTGGTTGGTTTGAGTAAAAAATATATATCAGAATCTCAACGAACTGAGATTAATGAATCGGGCTTATGTATTTTCAAATAATGTTTTTACTCTTTCCTGCTTTTGCTTTTTAGTTTCAAATTCATATCAAAAGAAATACAAAAAGAAATTACTCTTCATTTTGGGTAAAACCACTGCTTGTATACATACACACGTATCTACCTTCATAAACTAATGCAGAAGTTTGAGCACACACATACAAACGAAATGCGGGTTCGAATCTCAGTGTAAACTACTTCTTTGGTCCTGTGATTTTTTAAAATTGTTTATCGATAATTCCCTAAATTCTTACCAACTAGAATTAATTCATTAAAAAAAAAAAAACATCTAGAATTCCCGGAAGCCATCTTGTCTTTCGAGAACTTTTTACAGAACTTTTCTGTAGGCAATGATAATGCAACATATCGTGAAATGCAATGCAACTACTCCTCCTCCTAATCCTCTTTCAGTTTTCTTCATCTCTCTTCACTTCTTATTCTTGCAATATTAGTAAATAAGGAATTAAAAGCTGTAAAACATTTTTACGTGAAAACGAGATGCGAGTTCGAATTTCGCCGGAATTCAGTGTGTTCAAAATTTCCGTAATTGCAATTATGTGTCATTTAATTTAATAGATATTTCTTATCATTTCTTATTATGTATGGAAAAATTCAGTTTTTGTGATTTTTTTTCAAAATAAATCGTTTGTAAAACATTCAAATAAAATTAATTTGTTATTTTTTAAAAGACTGTAAATCAGTCTCCGTATTATCAAAATATTTTAAACCAAGTTATTTCCGATTTAAGAGTGGATATAATAATGGAGATCAATATTTACTAAGCTTTTTATTGTCTACTTCTCGGCTATCGATCAATCAGTGAATATCGAATTTGCCCCAATAGTAATAACTACGAGATATAGTCACATGCCTTTATTGTCAAGTAAGTTCAACCGGTACAATGTACTGAATAAACCAAACCCTGAATCAAAGTTGGCTTCGCCCAGAAATATTTATGAGTTCATCCACACCTTTTTTTAACTTGCAAGAAGAGATATTCGTTGATCTACTGCGAAATATTTAATAAATTAGATTTCAACAGAAACTTTGAAAAATGCACTATATAAACCGAAAGTTTTATAGGACTGACCCCAGAGTCTTAAATTTTCTGAAACATAAAATGTAACGGGAACAAACGCAATATTTAACTCTCTCAAACCTCAATGATTTATGATCTTCCATTAAAAAAGTATATTTTAAAGACCGAAAGATAATATGACGATTCTTGGTTTAAACTATTAATTATCACTTAAGATTATCTGTTAAAGAGTTTCTTTTATCTAATAGAATAAATCAGTCGAGTGATTTTGATAGTAGAAATAATTTACGATCGCCGTAGTATTTAACTAGTGTTAATAACAGTTTATAAATTTATGTAAAGCAACAATTTTAGGTTATATTCTGTCATGAGGACAAATAATGAAAGAAACGAAGCAGAGAAAAAGACTCCGTTTGCATATCTTGAAAATTAGCTTTCAATGTCCTTGCCCTTACCTGGATTTGAACACTGGCTGCAGGTATTGATAAAAAGCACCAAACGACTTCAGTCCTAAAACGTTCTCTGTACTAGAGTATAGTTAATAAAAACATGAAATAGTTTAAATCATTTAATTAAATTCTGTTATTCATTTAATCTACCCTATAAAATTTTACGAGATGATATCATTAAGACGGTACAAAGTGAATTTTAATATAAACCATTTACTTCATAATCTATGTGACTAATAGAGAAATTCTGGATTTAGTATTTTGAGAAAAAAGATGTTTGCATCGAAAATTAAATATTTGTCGTGAAAAATGAATTCTTTTTTGTATCTGTTCACTATGAACTTAATGATGACCCTAATTACCCAGGTAAGCGTGGAAGAAATTCGATTACAATCAGAACTACATGTCTATTATAGATTCGAATAAACAATTATATTTGTTTGTATCTAACCTAATTTACAAATCATTACATTTAGATAAGTGATAGTATGCTATAATGCTAAGTAATTTAATCTTGTATGACAATACAACAACATTATAGAGGTCCAATCCTTCTTAATAGCTTAATATTTATGATATAGTATTATATTTAATTAATACAATCGTCTTACGGATCTTTACTATCTCAGTGAGTTCACATCTCATTACGAGTTCCTCCCATGTGTCCCAGTACAAGAAATACATCACCCACAGACTAAGCTTTGTGCTTGCGTTCACAAATATTGATGTTATGAATCAACATTTCTTGATACCATTGTAGATTGGATATATTTACTCTGCCTCTCTGCGAAGGAAAATATGTGACACAAGGTCAATTTTTAAGTGGACTTCAACTCGTTCTAATTCGAAGTTTTCTTTCTCCTAGAGCGGTTACCGTAGCAAGGTTTAAGAGTCAAGCCTCCTCTACTATCTAATAATAGCCGTATGGACAATAATTGGATTCCAGTCTTCCTCAGGGTTATTAGCGGGATTAGATATGTAAACAGGCGCATCTAGAATTTGAACTTAGGTCACCACATCCATTTTCCTATGCAGATATCTATCCTGCCACAAGTGCCTCAATGGAGATTATACACGTAAAACTTTCAATACAGATGAGTATTCCTATTCACACTTTAAAAACCGATTCACAAACAAAATATCAATCAGAAGCCGAGTAACTGAGCGTTGCTAGTTTGATTTCCCTTTTAAAAATTTCATTTTTTCCAATTAAAATGAATGCATTGTTCGCCAAGAAAAATCTGCTTTGGATTTTGATAACGCTGATATTTACTCCACGAAACCTTTGCGTCTTTAATGGAAGTATATAAATATAACTCTCTTGAGATTTAGCATTCTATAAAAATTGGATGAAATAAATTTGTCAGTTTTATTGTGAAAACATTTCAGTGTGAAATTCCCCATTCTCTTTATTATACTCGTATTTTTAACTGTGTTTTCACCGAAGACATTTTTATAATTATTGAAATAAAAATAACCTCTTAAAAGCCTTCTCTAAAAATGGAATTTATGTACAAAGAGACAAAACACCAAACTTTTTAGCTGTCTCTGTTCTTTCCATCGAAAAAACAATTTGAAAATACCTGAGATCTGACAAGATGATGCATACAACCAATATGAAATGAGAAAAATTACTATTAGTATTAGACGGAAACCAGTGCAAAGTAATTGTATCGTTTAATGGTCTTCATTCGGGAGACTTCTTGTATAGTTTAATGGTCTTTATTTGGGAGACTTTATGTATCGTCTCATGGTCTTCATTCGGGAGACTTCATGTATCATTGGTGTCAAAGAAGAACTAAGAATTTTACTGATAACTAAATCCTCAAAGATTTCCCTAGAGGTGGTTGACTTCATTAACGACACAAGTTCACTTATAGACGGAGACTTTTAAAGTTATCAGTAAACTGTATATTATAACACCAGTAAAAAACACGCACGTACACACACACTTCAAAGGTCCGAGAACCCGGAATTCAATCCCAGGTGAGTTATACCAAAGGCTCAAAAAATGGTACTTAATGCCATCTTGCTTAACACTCAGCATTATAGGGTACGTATCAAGGATAAGTGGAGCAATTCAGGGAAAAGAATAGCATCTTACCCTACATCTCGGTGTAGTAGCTATTGAAAAGAGTCTTCAGTTCGTCCTCGACCAACTTATACATATATATGCATACATGAGAGAGAGAGAGAGAGAGAGAGAGAGAGAGAGAGAGAGAGAGAGAGATTCTGAGAATAAAACTTACTGTTTATCTCCATAGAAACTTCAACAGATGCAGAGAGAAAAATATTCCCGATGGACAGAACAAGTTTTTTTTGCATATTCACACAACCACCATCAAAGGCATTTTTTTTTCCAACGATGAAGAAGAAACTGCTAATCACGTGTGTAAGAAGGTCGCTCCAAAAGTATTACCTCTATATTTCATCTTTTCCCACAATATCACGAGTGGACATTTATTGGCGGTCAGGTAATTGTAGTGATCTCATTGACGTCTTTCAATCAAGGAAAATTACCTATTACCAACTTAGAAATACTTCGAAAAAAAAAAGCTGTCAATGACAGAAAGCAAAAAAATGAGAATAAGCTATGGCTTGATAGACAAGAGATAAAGTTATTAAGAAATAAAAAGCATATTTCACTCTCGAGATTGTTAACATTTCTTTTATCATCAATATTTACCACGTTATTAAAACAATGCACATCAAACTATGAGTGTGCTTGAATTTTTCGGGTTGATTATCGGGCGCATTTATGACAATTAGAAGTCATAATTAATTTTGGAATAGAGTTCAAATTATATATATATATATATATATATATATATATATATGTGTGTGTGTGTGTGTGTGTGTGTGTGTTGATGAGAGAGTGTATGTGTGTGCGTGTATTTAACATTATATATGTCGGTGTATAATGTTAAATAAAATATGTTTAATGAAAAGAATCAGTTTTCATAAAAATGTGTAGAAATATCGTAAATATGGATGAAAGAGAAGCAATGATAACAGCATAGTTGATCGCACTATTGTTTATATTGGAGCTAGATGAATTATGAAAAAATAGGCAAACCCTGACGAAGAAGAAAAAAAGACGGAGGTAAATTGAAAACATAATATATATAATACTAAAAAAAGAGAAAATACGGCAGCCATTTTTAGCGGCACAAAACGAAAGAAATTGAATTTTATCATTTATCACAGTTTTAAAAACATTCATTTCATCGGATATGAGCAACGGTGAGTATGCATACCTAATTTTATTCGTTTATACATATGTATGTGTTTTCCTATGTGTTTGAGAGAGTGCATAATGAACATGTAAAGGTTGATATATATATATATATATATCTGATCTTTCCGATAGAATAAAAGGGGATTTCTTCCAAGCTGTGTTTGTGTCAATACTTCTGTACTGATGCACTGCATGAACGCTGACAAAACGCATGCAAAAAAAACCATGAAGGAAACTACACAAGAATGCTACGTGCTCTTTTGAAGAAATCCTGGAGGCAACATCTTACGAAACAGCAGCTGTGCAGCCGATTGCCTCCCATCTCACAAACTATCCAAGTAATTCAAAGAAGATGAACTTAAAGGTGAGGTTTTTCTATAGTTCCCCATAAATGGAGGTATTAGTGTTGACCGATTAGCAGGAACTTCCCTCAATTTTGCGTGGATATTGGATGTTGTTTATATGACCTCCTGGGAGCGATAAATGGTATAGACTGATATATAAAGAATCGGGGGAATCTGTAATTTCAGAGCGATTTGATGATGATGATGATATATATATATATATATATATATATATATGTGTGTGTGTGTGTGTGTGTGTGTGTGTGTGTGTGTGTGTGTGTGTGTGTGTGTGTGTGTGACGGTGCATATGTTTGCTTATTTATATCCAGATACATATTTATGCCTGTTTACAAGCGGAACTACGTACATATCTGTGTCTGTGTGTGTGTGTGTGTGGCTATTAAACATGAATCATGTGCTTAAGAACATGTCTGCCTGTTTATTTTTTTATTCTATTTTCTTTTAGTGCATATTCCGGATTGATTAAAAGTATTTGAACAACCAAACAAATTTGTAACAAGTGGGTTTCAAAATTAAAACCCGAAATATTAAGCACAAAGAAATAAATTGTATTTCTCCCAATATGAATTTTGTCAGGTTTTGAGGTTTTCAAGTTTGAACTTCTTTCCAATATTCTTTAAAATAATTGAATTTTAAATTAAAAAAAAAGTCGAGTTGTTTTCCATGCTTCTAAAATCTTGTTCAGAAAGTTCACTTTGCTGTTTTGAAACGTTAGCAAATTGGTAAGTTATTTGAAAAAATTCCAGATTCGCTACAGAATTTTACAAAGTGAGACCTTGTGAAATTCCTTAACGGATCCTGAATTATTAGACTATAAACAAAATGTTGTGCTTGTCAAAATACAAAGGATCAGTACATTTTATAGCAGAATTCTCCCAAAGGCAACTCCTTTATAACTAGAACGCATGACTAAAAAACTATGCTTTATTTTGCTGATTTTAATACAATTTGTGTCTTGTGTAATATTCCTATTAAATTCACTTAACCAAGCAAATGAAAAAAAAAAAGTTTGTTTACTGCTTTCTTCTTTTTTTTTTTTTTCAAATACTTATGAGAAATGTTAGATATAGCTGTAAATCGCGCAACTGTAGATGTTATTCTGAGCCAATTTATCGGGTTGCATGGTTCTGGATTGGAGTAATTAGTCTCCTGATGCTTTTTTCTGTTGTTTGACGGTTTTCTCGACAGCTGATGAAAAAAACCAACAAAAAGTGAGCGTGAATTGTGTTTTATTTGTAGGAAGAATGCAATTGATGTTATTGTTATTGTTGCAATGTTTCGAAATGTTTCTTTTTTCTATCTTATTCGTTTATTCATTTATTTATTTTACGGCTGGAGATTTAGATAAAATTTTATTACTATTTTATTCATTGAAAATGTCATATAAATTTAAACTAAAATTTGTACAGAAATGATGCAAATCTTATAATCTTTCATCCTACAATCAATGAAGGTCGACGTCGGACCATTAGTCACAAATCTGGAATGAGTGGTTTGTTTTGCAATTTTTCCTGTAATTCAATTACATTTGAAAAAGAAACGTGTTTTCTACAAAATCCATGTTTTGTTTGCTTACTGAGTAAAATAACAAAACAACACAAAACTGATTTAATGCGTGCAACAATTTGATGGAAATAAGTTCAAAACGCTCCACCATTTCTTTCTAAAAATTGATATCAAGGATAAATAATTAATTCCTGTTATTTTTGGCTTTGTTGTACAGAATTGCATATCATGAACTTTGTATGTACATTTAAATATAGTCAGTCGTTGACAATTCAAAGAAATTATAAAGTGTGAGCTCCATGCAAATCAATACAGAGTCAGTTAGAATTTGTAAAATAGATGTGATTATCTTTTTAAAAAATCACTTCGTTTCGGCATTATTCAAAATTTTCCACTAAAATATCAACACAATTCAATCCATAACCCAATGGGAAAATCTTGACGTTCATATATTCTTCTGGAGAAAAATTAAATTCAGTGTATTTTTTTCTGATTATATTTAGGCTATAAAGAAATAAGATATCTTTCATTTCAGATATTAATTTGACACACACACACATACACACACACAAACTCTCTCTCTCTCTCTCTCTCTCTCTCTCTCTCTCTCTCTCTCTCTCTCTCTCTCTCTCTCACACACACACACACACACACACACATACACACACACATACCATCCGTCACTATAGGACAGTGCTTTTAACAACTCATTTAGACGGCGTTCAGCGTCTACACAGGGCTTAAATGATTGTTAAGTAGAAATGAATATTTCGTTGTGATTGAAAAATAACCATTTAACAGATGTATCAGCTTCTAAATATTTTGATGAATTATCGATGGTGATATCAAATATATAGGTTCTACACTTTTGTATAAACATGGGATAGAATCATTTTTTTTTAAATATGATTCTCTCGTAGCAATTGTCTTACACGGCATCAAGCCGGAATGTTAAACCTAAAGTCTGATAGCAATGTAGGCGGGGCTTACTATACGCCGATTGCGTTCTCTACAGAGGTAATACAATCTCTCAAAAAAGGAAGTGTCTTGACACTAAACTCTGCGGCACACTTCGTGGTAAGGCTTTAATTCTGGAGTTCTGGTGTGAGTAGAGTATCTCTTTAGTATTATTACTTTATGGTCTGACTTGGAAAGATAATAGCTTTTAGGTTCCCATCGATAGGATCAAATTGTTCTGTCTGAAAAGTATGTTATTCGATAGGAAGAATTCATATTATATAATTGTGCAATTTATTTTTATTAGAATTATTTACTCGAAGCTCTGGCAACTAAACTTGTCTTCTAATTATTAACATTATCATTTCTGGCAAGTTTTTCACGCCAGTGTTAGCTGATGGTCTGAGGAACAGCAAGTCTCCTCTGGTCTCCAGGACTCTTCTCAGTATTTTGATTGATCTTAATGCTGTTGTTTCTGTGGTCTCGGCTTGACCTCAGGTTTCTTACTCTCCCAGCACTATTATGAAGCCTTTAAGGACAGTTCCAAGGGCGCCACCTACAATTAGTATCAGCGTTACTTTCATGTTCCACAGCTTTTTTAATTCTCTTGCAAAGTTAGACTCCCTTTCTTTCTTTTTCTTTTCTTTTCTTTTCATTCTGTAGTCTACGGGGTTTGCAAAATCCACAAAACAGCAGGGGTTTTTTTTTTCTTGTGGGGGGGGGGGGTTAATTAGCACTACATTTGGTCTCCTAGCCGTGATGAAAAACCCCAAGATTCTTATGCGACTTATTCTCTCGGACGGATTCTGGCTTGTGCATATACCATTTGGCAATATGGTCGAATTTCAATCTCTTGCATGTGGATCACCTTTCCCACCCAGTCATTTCAGGTTTTATTTGGAATTATCATTTTATTATTTTTCTTTTTTTTTACGTAGGATTAAAAGTTCGCTTGAAATCAACAGTTAAACGTTAAACTTTTTCATCTGATAATACAAGAAGGCAAAGGAATTTTGCGAGAGTAAAATTTTAATGTTCACTTACAGACACGACTTTGAGCTGTTATCATATTTTGGCTTTTATTATTAATATTATCATTATTATTATTACTCCTTTAGAGTTTTTCACATCAGTGTTAGCTGATGGTTTTTCACTGGAGTTTGAGTGACAGCAAGTCTCCCCAAATCTCCAGGACTCGTCCCAGGATTCTGGCCGTTCTTAGCAATGCTGTCGTTTGGATAGTCTCTACCCGTCCGCTAACTTCCAAGTCCTCCAGGCATTTTAATAATCCTTTAGTTATTGTGCCTAACACACCAATCACAATTGGCACAATCGTTACTTTCATGTTCCACAGTTTTTTTCAATTCGCTTGCAAGGTCGAGGTACTTATCCTTCTTTTCACTTTCCTTCAGATTTATTATGTGGTCCACCGGGACAGCAAAGTCGACTATTTTGCAGATTCTCTTTTTATTATTATCATTATTATTATTATTATCATTATTATTATTATTATTATTATTATTATTGTTGTTGTTGTTGTTGTTGTTACCCCTTGCGTGTTTTTCACACCAGCGTTTGCTGGTGGTATTTCACAGTAGTTTGAATGGTCTTGGCTCGTTATCTGATACCCAGCTCTTCCACCTCCCTTACTAAATCTTGGGAGATCATTCCATGCGCTTCAATTACAATTGGATCTGTGTCTCCATTTTCTTAGTTCTCTGGCTAGGTCTAAGTTCTTGTCTCTCTTTTTTGTTTTCTTTGATTTTCTTCCTGAAGATCATGAATAAATTAATCCACTTTTTAGGTAAGTTGAAGCCTGTCTAAATCTTATAAATAAAACTATAAAAAAAAAAACTTCAGTAGATAGAGATTCTATTTCGATTCGATTTTGTCTTTATTTCTTTAAGTGAAAATCCAGTATTCTGTTCCTTCAGGAATACATTTAATTTCAAAATTGCCAATTTTTGTTTTTACAAGCAGAATATTATTTTATTTAACAAACTGATAAATCCATCGAAGGCTCCCTCAGTAAGATATTGCTTGATAAGTTCTTGTATATAAGGAAGTGGATTTGATGAAAAAAAAAATTCTAATCTGTAAGGGAGAAGTCGATGAAACAGGCAAAGCGTGATGTAATATTCATCTTCACTTGATTCAACATTTGATTATCAGGTTGAAGATAAATACCCGTATCTCTTTGAATCCATAAAACACAAAAAAACTGATCTTCTTATTTATGGGCATTCATTTTTCTTTACTTTTCTTTTTCTCTTTTGGTTATTTTGAAGGAACAAATGATGTATCAAAATAGACCTGTTCCTTCAAACGCTCCAAGGATTATAAGACGATTTGGATTGAAGCTTCTTATCGACAACATTTTAAGGGATTTGAAATGGTGCCAGTTTTCTGACAGATGTTTCCACGACAGCTGAAAAATATTTATTAATGACTAATATTGTTGTGGTTGGTTTGAGTTTCTCCTTTCTTCCTTTTATCTTTTCTTTGTTTCTTTTTTAAACTGAAATATTACTGTTCATTCCATGTGAAGTTCATATTTTTAGTAATTTTATCATCCTTATTATGTTGATTCATGAATGTTTGGGATGAAGGATTTAAGCTTCCTACTTCATTCTGAGAACATTTTTTCGGCAGAATAATAAATCTGAAAGTTACGGTGAAAGGCTCCATATAAAGGAGACATCAATATGTAATGAATACTTTTTCTATACTTTTATCTTGGATTTTAAATCAAAACACAGTGAAAATAAATTTTTAAAGGAACTAAATAAATTTCATTTTATATCTAAGTTAAAACACAATAAAAATGGTTTACAGTTAAAACGGGGATCTATAATTTTAAGGATCAAAATAGAATAAAAACGTGTCTTATTTCATTATATTACATTTTATATGCAAAATCAAACAAAATAAAAAATGTATGAACCAACTACAACAGAATAAATGATATGACGTCATCTGTTGGTTTGGGTTTAAAATGCCAGTGACCACCAAGATAGGAAACTGAGCACACAGTTCAAAACATTTGAAGATAAGTCAAACAAGTGAAAAACATTGAGTGGGGGGGGTAAGTCGAACAAGTTAGGGAGCCCAGAAAATTCTTATAAAGTGATAAATTTTCAACAATATTAAAACAAATAAGGATATTTGACTTTCATCCCTCACGAGAACAAAAAAGTTCAAAAATGTTGAAATTCCATCATTCTTGAAGAATATGCTCTGAGGTTGAAACGTAGTGTGCTTATCATTGTTTATTAGCCAGTGTTCTTACCAGTTCTTAATTCTCTATTCTGACTCATGAAAATAGACGTAAGAAATATTTTGCGTAGGTAAGTTGCTAAAAGTAATCAAGTAGATTATTCAAAACAAATCAAAAAATGTAAAGTAGGCTTAAGCCAATGAATACAAAAGAGATGTAAAGTAGCGCGACTAAATCCTAAAAAAAAACCCTCTCTTCTGAGTGTGTCAACTTGTTGATTGCATAATGTTCCAACGATTTTTTCTTTCTAATCAAAGACTCGACAAGTGAGAAAGATTGAATATTAACAAAAAAGTTTGTTTTTTTTTTCAATTATGCTCATTTTTCAAACTTTGTCTCACTCAAGGATGGGATAACAGTAGTATTTTCAAGCACAGTTACCGTCGAAGCACATTGTATTTTTCAATCCACTTTGTGAGATCCGTTCCTTAATTAAAAGGCTTTTTTACCAATATACTGACGTAGAGTTATGGCGCATAGACCTGTAATGTCGGGAGTAATTACGGTGACTGGTACAACATCGAACCTGTCTGACAGGTACTATTCAACGAAGAGGGCACCGAATTGAACTTGGCGCTACGATTTAATAGTAAGTAAGTAAAGTTAGCGACCATAGTCGAGGGTGACCCGAAGGCTGCCTTTTCGATAGCTACTACACCAAGGTGTAGGGGAGGGCGCTACTCCATTCCCTGGATTGCTCCACTTTACCCTCGAACCGTACCTTATAATGCTGAGTGTTAAGCAAGGTGGTATCAAGTTCCATTTTTAAAGTCTTTGGTATGACTCGACCTGGGATTGAACCCAGGTCTCCCGGGCCATTGGCGAACACTCTAACCGCTGGGCCAATTGCGGCAATAAGTCAAGCAAGACAATGCTTGAAAAGGTGGAACTTCATTTGTTGTTGTCCTTTTCCGGTTCTTTCGAATGTTCATGCGGTCTACCGAGTTCCACACGGATCGAGACATCACACGCTTGTTTCTAAGCGTTAGCAACACTGGAATCAGTCTTAAGACGAATAACCTCTTTGACAAGTTCACAACTGGAATCAAAACATGACTGGTTGGCTTAAAAGCCAAAGTAGGACTTTGTTCGAAGGCCAAGGCTATTGAAACTCAGGGGAAATCTCGTGTACTTACAGCCTGTATCGTCAAAGTTCTCATTGTAGGTGGGAATTGTGGCATCCAATTCCTTTCGGGATTTCGACTTGAGAATGAAAGAATATTTGGTAGGAATTGTTAGCTTCGGCCGCTGAGCTCCAAGGAATTCTCGAACCGAATATTAAAAATTATTTACTGTCTTTAGAATATTTTTTAGAAGCTTATACTCATTAAAAGAGAATTACATTTCTGATACGCATGTTCGGCCATAAAGAACACTAATTTGAAAATATTTCAGATTGATTACTCTAAAAAATCACAATTCCATAACTTCTATTCTTGGTCCACAGCAGATCGCAAACATTCCCCATATTCTATCAGACATGGAGAGTAATTAACCTTAGCAGCTACGCTGGACCATGCCATTCTGGCATTGTTTAAATTCAGTGCTGTCTTTCTAGACCGGTTTCCCAACCAAGGCTATGGAGACAAGTCTGTTCTACAATAATTAGTGCAAAGAGGACGCAGACAGCACGAGCCTGAATTTGAATTCTGTTTGCTTTTTCAATTTTCTGTGCTGGAAACCGTTACACCATCTGCATATTCAAAAAAATTAATGACTCAAAAAAAATAAAAGGCTAACAGAGTATTAATCAAAGATTAGTAAATTCTTAGATATACGCGATTAACTTAAACTGGATGTAAAGATGCAAAGAGGAACCCTACTAAACGGATAAAACTGGCCGAGATTGGACGCTTCCTACACAAGACGAAAATACTATCTCAATAGCAAGATTATACTGATTCGCTAGAATGACTATCAGTTCTGCGGCCTTGTGGCAGACAAATTTCAGTTTTCTAAAAAAGTGTAGGGTGCTTTAGTGTATATATTTACCCAACCCCACCGCCATGGGTACGATGGGCAAAAGGTCATTTTAAGCGGAGTACAGCTAGATTGAATCAATTTTCCTTCTTCCTGACTGGTTGCCGTACAAGGCTAAACAATGAGTCTACTTCACTATTTACCCGCATATGGGTTGGAAAAATTAGATGGATTCATGCCTTTCCCAAAGACATTAGTGAAAAGTGAAACACATACAGTCTCGTTCAGGATTCGAACTCTGATCGCTTATTCCATTTCTTACGACGGTAACCATTACACTAAGAGCACTTTGTTGTAATATAATACTTATCAAGCTAACATAACAGACTATTACTACAGTAGTGAGCGTAAATTTGTGCCCAACATTAAATTTGCCAGCTTAACTTCGTAAATACCATTAAGTACACATTTGCATAAGTGAATATTTTATTACAAGAAACAGAAATATTACAAATTTATTATATTAGAAAAAAATCTCAGTTTGTACCCTGAAGCCAATAATGGAGTTCGATATTTCGATATAGATAAGCCATATATTAAAAAGGGTTTTGTTTTTATTTTTATTCTTTCTTCGAAGCAATAAACAACGGAAGTTCTTAGTTTCGTTTGCCAACAGTCCTTTTTCAAGATCATACACATTTTGATATATATTCTTCCGCAATTTGTTTGTTTCTGGCCTTCAATATATCTCTTCTTTTTTTCTTTTTGCTATCATTACAAACCAAATGTGTTTGCATAGTTTCATCATTAAACGCAGCTTCTGGCGAAGGTTTTCTGCAGTTTTTCATTATTCTTTTTCAGTTTCTGTTCTAGTCGAATGCTTTCATGCATTTTTTTCTACCACATTTTTCTTCTTCAAAAGAGTGACATTATTTTTCCCTTTCAACCTTCTAGCAATTACATCAGGATGGAGTGAAACAAGCTGAGTGATCTATTTTTACTGCAATCCTTTTTTTTATCTTTTTCATTTTGCTTATTTTATTGATGTTGGTATTCTCGATTACTGACAAATGCAAACAGGTTACTCGAAAGTATATGGCCCCAGATCTTTGAGAAAATGCATTACTATTCTATTTTAGTAGCTGAAAGGGAATGATTATCTCCATTGAATCATTTACAAATCGGAACTTGTAGAGTATCGCATTACAGTTTCAGAAACCCCTTGTTTACCACTTTTTTGCTTTTGTTCTTTGAACAATATGGGTATTGTATCTGTATGTGTCTCTGTCAGGGAACTGCGAATCCTGGAGACTATATTACCAATAACTCACAAAGTATTCCTTTTTCCATTTTTGTATCCCTAGCACATACTGCTCGTTCATGGAACAATATGTGTATAATTTTATCCGTAACTATACGATTATTTTTAATACTACTGGTACGTTTATCAGTAATTGTTAAATGTTCTTGGTGGGTAAATGAGTCAATTTTGTCTTTCCTTCCGTTTATTTTTTTCAATGCTAATATATTACGGGAATACTAAAGCTGCTAATGGTCCTTAGTAAGTTAGAGCTCGACTAAATATCTCCCGTACATCCAATTTTTCCAATTCAAGTAATAATATTTTGTGTTCGGTTATTAAATATGATTAGTTTGAGAATGAGAGCCAGATTGTTATTCGATTCACAAATGCCTTTCCGAAGATAAAAACAAATATTTAATCCATTTCACCCAGAAAAGCTGTCAGTACTCCATATTGATTAAAGTAGTATCATGCTTTTTTATGGATTGCGATACATATTGTTCTAAAAATATATCTGGCAAATATTATCTGTATTGGTAATAAATTGTTCTGGATAATCGGGTAGCAAGATGTGACTGAGTATGTTTCATTAAAGATCTCTGCCTGAAATATCTTCGCCATAGATTCCGGCTGCTTATTATAACAGAACATCAATATATCGACATATCTATCTATCTATCTATCTATCTATCTATCAATGAGGGTTGTTCAGAAAGCTAAGCCATAGCTGAAGGTTTTTGTGGTGGCAATACACAACCAATTTTTATAAATCTAAAAAATCTAATTCAGATTCCTCTCTTAATATTTGTGCTGGTAAGGCTCATACGAATAGGAGAGATGTACAACAAATCTGAAATCTAGTTGAGGCTAAGAAGTTTGTGAACGAGTCTTATATCTATCTAAGCGTATTTTTCTATCTATCTATCTATCTGTCTGTCTGTCTCACTCTGTTGATATCTATCTATCTATCTATGAGACAAGTTTTGTCACGAATTCATATAAATGTAAAGCTATATGAAAACCATCTTCACAAAAAAAGCAAAACGATATGAGCATGAAAACTAGAGTTTTTGGTCTAAGTTCTAATTCCAGTTCATTCTTTTCTAGTTCCCTTAAAATTCTGGGAAAAAGGCATAAATCCAAATTCTCATGTCCTGTTTCATCGCCAGATAGCATGATAAGAATTCTTGTTTCCGTCATACAATGATGGTTATCATCTATTAAGGTGAGATTTGTTTAACACGAGGACAGAAGTATATGGCATGAAATGAAAAGACGACTCAATAACAATAGTCTTCTAACTTACCAAGGTACCCCTTTAAACTACGCGTAATACCTTCTGGTGTAAGGTAATGGCCAAGGGATTTCGGTTCATGCCTTTGAGTTTAGTTAGGCTGAGAACCTTTCGGCTCAGCACATGGGTTAGTTAGGTGCAAACCTTGATGTAGGTGGTAACGCACTCAGAGATGTCACAAGAGTCCAAGATGACGGAACGGGGTGACAGGGTGCGGGTGACGTCACGCACCGGAAGCGCACGGAGGTTTGTGGGAGATTTGAAGAAAGAGAGTTGGAAACTAGACACCAAATGAGGAGGTTCGACTTTTGGAGCTCGCAGACGCGAGGCGAACTTGCGCCCTATGGGGGCCACTCGAGATGGGGGCCAAATGAATACGACAGCATAGCAAGATTGTGCCTCTCCTCCTTATGTCGAAACCTTTAACTAAAAGTTAATAAAAAGGTTTCGTACCTGAACAAGAAGTCGTTACGTGTTTTCGAATTTCGAGATTCCTATGTTCTTTATATGTTCTATCGTTACGAACATTTTATGTCTATTTCGCACATGGCGTTAATTGTGGCTTTGGAACACTCGTTCTATTTTTTTTTTTTTTTTTTTTTTTTTTTGACGTAAACATTTAGGGGAAAACATAACCAAAGTATTAACGAAAAAATACGCTACAACTATTTCAACCTTTGCAAGGTACAGCATATATAATGTATATAATATATAAATACACCGGATAACTATATAAGAAAGCAATGACTAATTCCCCCCTATGCATGTCTGTTGAATAAAACGAGGACTTTTATTTATTTCCATCTACGCTGCCAACTTGAGAACTGTGTCAAGGACTAAATCACGATTAGTAAAACCGGTTCTTTGAGCAAGTGATTATATATTCATGTTCTTTTTATACAAATCAAACTATGTTTGTGTAAGCCTTAACGGAAAATTATCATTTATTCTCCTATTATAAGACAAAGTCGAATTGAAATTTTCCTGTTGTACATCATTATTTATTGAAAGCAATCGTTCACACGATTATAAATGATATATACTATCTCTTTAGTAGTTTTTCAAGCCATTTGGAACTGGTGGTCTTCACTGAAGTCTCAGGGATTAAAAGTCTCCTTAAATATTTAGGACACTTCAAAGTATAACACCTGATTTCAGCAGCCCTCTGGTTTGAAAGATCAATTTTTCCGCAAAGTCTAGTTCCCTGTGTCCATTTTTTCGTGTGTCTTGGGATTTTTCCGAGAACTCCAATTATACTTGGTATCACTATAATCTTCATGTTCCATAATTTTTCAGCTTCTGGAAAGGTTCATGTTTTTATCTAGTTTTTCACATTCATTTGCTTTTATTTTGTGATCTGTTGGAAAAAACTAACTCTATCAGATAGTAAATCCTTTAATTTTATTAAGTAAAACAAGGTCTACTCTGATGGGATCGGCTGATCCGTTTTTATCCCTAAATCTCAAAATGGATGGATATGTTTCGCTATAAGGATAGCTTTGTCAGAAATGCTACGTTATTTCGCAAAGACATATGATAAGCATACATGTGATAAACCTCGTCTTTGCTAAATGAAATTTCGTTTCTCATGAAGTTCTCCTTATAAAGAGATAAGTGTATTTAATTTTTCTTATTGCCTTTCTTTTCTGACACTTATAATGTAGGTACAACATATCTGATAAATATACAAATGTTTATAGGAAAAAGTTTGTCATTTTTGTTTTGTCTTTTTTTTTTTCTCTAAAATATCACAGAAATTTAGAAATTGAAAACTCACATGCGTCCAATTATTTGTCAGCGTTAGTTGGTAATCTTTCACTGGAGTTTGAATGATTGCAAGTCTTCTCAAATCTCAAAGGCTCTTTTGTATTGTAACCAATCTTAACACTAGATTCTTCTAGATGCTTCTTCTGGATACCACTGCTTTCAGTAGGATTTTTTAAACCTTTGAGGACAATTCCAACCGCCTCAGTTGGTATCACTTGCAACTTTAACTTCCTCAGTCTTTTCAGATCTCTGGCAAGAGTCAAACATTTGTCTTTCTTTAAGCTTTCTTTTATTTCCCCCCAGTGGTTTACCTGAACTGCGAAATTCAATTGATTGCAAGTTAATAAACTTTAGATTTAGTCTTCTATCTGGAATCTGGTGATCTGATTGTACCTCATTATCCCCGAAAATCTGATTGTACCTCATTATCCCCGAAAATTCTATGCGTCTCATTCTCTTGTGCCAAGTCATGAATTCCTTTTGTAGTCATTTGCTATATTTGCTCGCTGTGTGATAAAGCATTCTGTTAAAGGATTATCAATTTTCGTTTATATTTAATTAATACTTTTAACATTATTTTGTGCCGCTATTAACCGAGATTCATTTTATCTCTTGACATTTCCCTTTCTAAGCTGTTGGGTATCACCTACCTTTTCAGCATAATGAGCTGTTCCATCTGCCAAATATGGCAGTAGCGGAGATCAGTCTGCGAATAAGCCTACGAGTCAAACCAGAAGACCCGTTCCTATTGTTGAAGTATATCCTTACTCTATCACTAATCCTATGTTCTTATTACTAACAGTCTCTCTCTTGTAAATACTCTTTCCTGTAAATATAACTATTTTCCTCACATATCGTGGTTTGTCTTATTACTAGTACTACTACTTGTGTTCACTAACCAGAACACAACATTAGCAATATTCAGGTTTTCTCCTGCGCAATCGCGTCGGTTTGCTGCTTGAAGTATCCATGCAGTTGTTTTTCTTGCCATTTCTGTTTTCTCATTTTTATTGTTTTTTTTTTTGTTTTGTTTTTCAGTTTTTATGATGTCATTTCAGTAACTGTCTACGATGATTAGTATTTCTTTGTTCTTTTTAATGTAGTCCTCATGTCTTTGTTTTGATGCATCTCGGCAATCCTCATCAACCGAAAAAGACATCGACAGGCGGCTAACGAAGGCATGAACAGCTATCGATAAGCTATCGATCATATGGAAGTCAGACCTGACCGATAAAATGAAATTCAGTTTCTTCCAGGCAGCGGTCGTATCCATACTGCTATATGGATGCACTACTTGGACGCTAACAAAATGGCTGGAGAAAAATCTAGACGTCAACTACACACGAATGCTGCGAGCAATATTGAACAAGTCCTGGCGGCAACACCCCACAAGGCACCAACTATACGGCCACCTACCTCCCATCACGAAAACTATCCAAGTTAGACGAACCAGACATGCAGGACACTGCTGGAGGAGCAGGGACGAGCTCATAAGTGATGTACTCCTATGGGCCCCCAAATATGGTCGAGCAAAATCAGTACGACCAGCTCTAACATACATACAGCAGCTCTGTGAGGATACGGGGTGTAGCCCTGAAGACCAGCCATAAGCGATGAACGATAGGGAGAAGTGGCAAGAGAGGGCCAGGGATATCCGTGCTAGTGGCACGTCATGATGATGATGATGATGATGAAACAATCCTCAAGCCTGACAAGTTCTCTTCTTGACACAGTTTATTTATTGAATCTCTCAGACGTAAGGCTTTGTGCATAGTCATTAATTTCCCTGTTCTCTGTCGAGAGTATCTTACAAGATTTACTGTTGTATTTTGACCTTCGACCCTAGCAAATATGCCATTCCAAAGTGATGAACCGGAAGGAAGTGACACATCCCAATGGCCAGTAATCGAAAGAAATCGCGTTGGCGGGATTTGGCTGATGAAATGGGACAAGGCAGAAAAAATCCAATGAGCGTTGAACTATTATATAACTCAGTCAAGACAAGAAATCAGAGATGGAGTTATAGAGACGAGATGTGGTAGGGAAAACCACGCTAGGCCGAAGGGGCTCTTGTAGCCCCTGATGAGTTGGGGTCCTGAGAAGTTGCTGATAAGATGTGGTAGGGAAAGCCACATCCGGCCGAAGGGGCCCTTGGGCCCCCAGTAGTTTCGAAGACCCGTTGGTGACAAGATGTGGTAGAGAAAGCCAGCACTCAGCAGAAAGCTGAGCCCCCGGGCCTCTGGTTGAGCATCAGGAGAACGGGAAAGACACAACGCTGATGGCCATAAGAGTGGGGGTCAATATATTGCAGTTCTGTTCAGTCACCAACACCCTCTCACACCTTGAGTTACCCTTTTCGAACCCTCACAATAAAGTGAGAGGCACATATTTTTTCTGAAGGAACCTTCACTCGTCGTTATTCATTGCGTCAGTCTGTATCCAGCGTATATATGTATTCTGCATGAATATATATATATGTATATATGTGCATGAATCTGTATATGAGAATATAACATTACTGCTCAGGTGGTTATTCCCTTGATGAGATATCTGCAGGAAAGCTTGATTTCAAACAGTTTTCTATTTCATCTGAGTTAATCTTTTCTCATTTTTTTCATCTCAGTATGTTTGATAGTATCAGCTTCCGATATCCCAAGTACTTGAAGTTTTCCTTCACTCCAAGCATTCTGATTCTTTCCAAATTTGGCGTTCTTATTTCTTCCGTTGTTTCTCATTTCCCACTTTTCATTATCAACATGGCATACTTTTCAGAGACAATTTTTATTCTCATATCCTGGTTGTATATTCATATTAAACACCGGACATTGGAGGTGCACGTGGATTAATGGTTATCGTTGCAGGAATCGGACACGGCGACACGAGTTCAAATCCTGGACTGATTGCATATCACATAGCACTAATACCCTTGGGAAGGTATGAATCCAATTATTCTCCCTCCAGCTATGGATAAATAGTAGGGCAGACTAGGTTCTTCAGCCTTGGTGAGGCAACTAGTCTAGGAGAAGGAAAACTCTGAATTAAAACCTGTTAAACTCCGCTTAAAAATTGACCTTGTGTCATATCCTGCCCGAGCGGAGGGGTTGGGTAAATATGATTAAACACCGGATATTGGCCTAGCGGTTAGAGTGTTCGCCAATGGCCCGGGAGACCTGGGTTAAATCCCAGGTCGAGTCATACTAAAGACTTTAAAAATGATACTTGATGCCTCCTTGCTTAACACTCAGCATTATAAGGTATGGATCAAGGGTAAAGTAAAGCAATCCAGGGAAAGGAGTAGCGCCCTCCCCTACACCTTGGTGTAGTAGCCATCGAAAAGGGAGCCTTGACTATGGTCGCCAACTTTTTTACTTTTATATTCTTATTATTTGTATCAGGTTTTCTTTTTCATTTCTGTCAAATAGTTTGATACCATCCCTGGTTGACTTT
The DNA here is from genome assembly GCA_963585895.1 of Sepioteuthis lessoniana. Classification (NCBI taxonomy): domain Eukaryota; kingdom Metazoa; phylum Mollusca; class Cephalopoda; order Myopsida; family Loliginidae; genus Sepioteuthis; species Sepioteuthis lessoniana. The sequence goes on along the minus strand of OY757907.1, from coordinate 4,119,966 downwards.
TTCCAGTGATTTTGTGAATTTGCATCTTCCTATACATTTTCTAAGTTTATAATTGAGACTCGTCATTATTAACAAATCTTAATAGCAAGTGTGATTCTTCCTGGAAGATACCTCTTTGGATTTTCTCCTGTTGCTAATTCCACTTTTAATTATTTCATTCTTGACAAAGTTCAGGACTCAGTCGGATATTTTGTTAATTTTTGGACATTCTATAATTCAGTTTGTGAGACCATATAATTGGCCCTTTCTTTGTTATCAGTCCATGATATGGCTATTTTTCTTTATTCTAACATCTTTTAGAATGTCCTGATCTCTACATAGTAGGTCATCTGTGAGATCTTGTTTCCTTGCAACATCCTTTTTCTTCTTTTAGAGGAAGTCCACGACATTGAAGCGAATAATATATTTCTATGTTATCTGTGTAGGTGGACTTTTCCACGTCCTAGGTGAACATATCACTTATCTATAGTTGTTGAAGTTGTTGTTTTTTGGGGGGTATCTTTCCGAATTAGTGTAGTTTCCTCCTTCGTCGTTCATTCGAGTATGATGGGCACTTCAGGGCATTTACTCTGTTGCTGAACCAAATCTTTCTAAGATGATCTTTTAAAACCAGAAAACTTTTATGCCATTATTGCCGGGTGCTTTTCCAATTTGGTACTTTCTAGAGTGTTTCTTCTTGTTATTCCAGATGTATCTTCACCTTTGAACCTTCTTCAAGTTCTAGTAATTTTTTTCATATTTTTTATCTATTCGGTTCTTCATTTGTCCTGGCGATTTCTCTGCTGAAATGGTATTAGGGTTTTCTTTCGTTTTGTTGTCAAATGCCGTTTTATTTGCATTGATTGGAGCTATCCCGATATCTTTTGATTCTTCCTTCTTTCGCCAATATCTTTTGGTTTACTTCTTCCAATTGCCTGCTGCTGTCAATTTTGGTCTTATCTGCTGCTGTCAATTTTGTTCTCTTCATTCAAGTATTTCCTTGGGTACTTTCCTTTTCTTACTAGTTTTTACTATTGTTGTTGTCATCTTTATTCAATTCGAATTTTCACATCAGTTTTAACTTGTAATTTTTCACTGAAGTCTGAGCGACAGCAAGACTCTTCAGGTTTCCAGGAAGCTTCTAAATATTCTGGCTGATTTTAACAGTGCTGTGGTTTAAATAGTCTTGATTTGTCTTCTATTTCCAGTTTCTCCACTCATTTTTCCATTGGGGATCGTTGCAAAAACTGAAAGTCCTATTGGTAACACCGTCACTTTTATGTTACTTTGATTTGTATAAACCCAAAGTTTTCTTTCACATATTTTTATCACCTTTTGCTAGTCGTTTTGATTTGGACATTGTTGGTTTTGACTTTTTTCGTATAAGGTTACTCAATCACTTTGGTAGTCGTCGTCTGAGTTTTCTTTTAATAAATCGTTCTTCAAAAAGTTCTTGACAGTATTGGCATTGTCTTTGTATAACACTTGACCAGGCCATTTCAATCATTTCTTCCTGATAATCTCACTGGTTTTATTTCCAATTCCAACATCACTTTTTATATCATCTATTTTGATGTGATTCATGCAATAAACTGTCACCATTGTCCTAAGGCGATCATTTTCAAATACAATACAATTTCTCTATCATAAATGATTGTTATGACCAAAAGTTCAAAGTCAGCCAAAGCCCGTCTGCATATCTATCTATCTCTCTCTCTATATATATATATATATATAGAGAGAGAGAGAGGGGGAGAGAGAGAAAGAGAGAGAGAGAGAGAAATGATAGATTTGGTAAATCCGACAAGATCAGAAAAATAAGTGGAAAAGTTAATAAACCGAAACACTGACAATGGATTCAAAAATGATATTTCGTCTTTATTCCAAAAAGACTTCATCAGAATAATGAGTTTTTCTAAAGTTCAACATAGGAGGAAATAGATAATTAAAAATAATAAAAAGAGGGAGGGGTCATAAGAAGAAGTGACATAAAAGAAAGAAAGAGAGAGATAGAGATATATATCAGTGTGGTGGCGGCAAGGGGTTTGGGGTGTACCTGCAATTCATTTTGGGAATATTTGGACAATGGCTAGGTCAAAGGTGAGAGGCTACCAGCACCGTCATTATTTTACGTGCGAACAATCCTGAATTAGCAAATAGATAGGGAAAAAATTATAACAAAGACATTTATTTCCCACCACACTTCCATACTTCTGGACGATTTTTCATCTTTTCATTTAGGTATTCCATTTCTGGTGGTCAAGTCTTTTGAGGAAATTTGGTACGCTTGATGGTGGCTGTAGCCTCCCCCTTTCTACCTCGTCATATATATATATATATAGTTTTTATTTTTGTTCTTAAGGATATTATTTTATTATTTCTAATAATTTTCACTGATCTTTTTTCTTATCCTCTGATAAGATTTCTCAAATTGTATAGAGCTTGGTTATTTTAGTTTGGGTTGATATGTTAATTATATAAATACAAAAACACTTTATTATGATATAAAGCGACTTATTCCTTTTGAGGAAATTTTGTAACTTTTTCTCTTGATGGCCCAGCGATATATTGAGGATAGATAAATAAAAAAGCTAATAATAATACAGAGCACACTTTTCTGTATTGTGAGAAGACAATGTTTATGAGATTATATGATGATATTTCAAATGATGGAGAATGAGGTAGCGAGCCTGTCACGAAATGACCAAAACCCCAGCAGGGCGTAACGCGAAAATGATCATGCGTGCGGCAAACAAATTAGAAAGATACGCGTTGATGTCACAAACATTGATAAAAGTATGAACAATTTTTAAGAAACGGCCTACATTTAAGAAATATACCAAAATAGCAAGATAAAATGAGTAACACTAAATAAGATAGCATAAAGCCAGATATCCAGCGTGCAATATGTATTTCATTACAAAGACGTATTACTGTTGACAATAAACACTTGAAACGTTTCATAGATAAAAACATACGACAATCTAGATGTTAAAAGGCCAAACAAGAAAATGTTAAAGAAATATTAAATCTATCTCTACATCCAAAACAAAAATTATCTCAAATATTAAAAACAACAGTTTCGTTGAATTTTAAAGAAAAAAACTACTTAATTTGCTTTTTAGAAATGTCCAATTCTGGCACGCTAGAGGCAAAAATATTGGATAATTTTTATATGAAATCACAAGTAATTTGAGAAAAAGAAAATTCAAAATATTCTAAAAAAATCAACCTGCTCTGTAATTTATTAGGAAATATTTTTGCAATGTAGTTTGGTTCGGTTTTGCCTGTTGCTACAAGGATCATTAAATAAGTTTCCCGACTTTTTTCGTATGGGCACTTTTATTGATAATACACACATGAAACTCTAGTCCCATTCCAAGTAATCTCCTCCAGCTGCAATGCACTTGTTGTACCCTTCCAACAACTTCTGGAAGGTCCCATGGAATTCCTCTTGTGTGAGCGTGTCAATGACCTTCGTCACAGCCTCTTTCATCTCCCAAATCGTCTCATAACGATAGTCTCTGAGCTTAGGGAATAACCAAAAGTCACAGGGGAAAAGGTCTGGACTATAGAGAGGCTGAGGAACTGTCTTGATGCCCATCTTTGTCAAATAGTCTGTGACAAGGATGGAGTTGTAGACTGGTGCATTGTCCAGGGGGAAATGCAACTGACCCGATTTGAAGAGTGATGGCCTCTTCCCAAGGAATCTCTTCCTGAACTCCCTTAAAATCTCAACATAATAGCCTTAACCCTTTGGCGAATCAGCTCTGATGTATTGACTTCCTTACTCCTCCCACACCTTTCATCATCCCTCACAGACTCCCTGCCTTACTTGAATCTCATATGCCACTCAAAAACTGATGATCGATTCATGCAAGATGATCCAAAAGCAGTCTGAAGCATTCCATACGTTTCTGTGGTATTTTTTCCAAGTTTAAAACAGAATTTTATTGCATATCGTTCTTCTAAAGTGTCTTCACGTCCAGATTGCCTTTTTGAAATTCACCAGCTATGACAATCGGGCTTTAGTAGGGTATATTCCAATTGCTGCTGTAGCTGTTCATTTGAACCTGAAATCATAAAAATTGGTCAGTCATCTCATAAGATGTATAGCAATAACATACTGAATGTTCAAAAGTCTACGACAATTTTAAATGCCTGTACAAAAAAAGTCTGGAAACTTATTGAAGTCATCATGTATCTTTGTTTAACCTTCAGGTTCAAAATCAAGTACGTCTTGCTGGCATATCAGGGTACGGGATGTTTTTGTGGAACTTTATTCTGGGTCGTTTCCTGACACACAATGTAGTCCAGATACGCCGTGTTTAAATCTCAATGTGGGTGTGCCGTCAGGATCTCTCAAGGTCGAATCCTCGATCTTAAGGCACCAAATATAACCCTATAGTTTGCTCTGGTTACCGTACCAAACAATGTGCTTAATCTGTTCGCACGGCACCATCATTTTGCCGTGGTTTTTCAGGGTCGAATCCTGTTTATGGCTGCAACGTGTGTTTTTAGGGTCGAATCCTGAGTCTGGCAATGTGGATTTTCAGGGTCGAATCCTAATAACAGTGCAACATATAACACTACCGTCTGTACCGTCTGGGCCCTTATCTTGGGCACGGGACAAAATATAGTACTATTGTTTGGCCCAGCACGAATTATAACTCTACCACTCGGTGCGGTACCAAATGTGATACTATGTTCTGGGGTAGGTTACCTTTTGTAACGCTATCGTTTGGGTACGGTACCAAATGTAACAATATCTTGGCAAGGCATCTCTGTAACAATATTGCGGTCGCGACAACGAATGCCGATACAAGCGCCAAATATAATACCGTTGTGACTAATAACACTTGTACCAAATGTAATAATAATCATTGGTTTTATACTGGTAACGGTGTCAAATGTAGTACTATAGTTGTCACAGGACTTTTACTTTGGTCTTATCAAGATAACGATGCCAAATACGTTTCCAGATAGTTTGTTTATCAAACCTCTCTGTTCCGACACTGTGTTTAAAAGATCTATAGAAAGAGAACTTCTTCTAACGGTCGGGGTGATCCGTAGAAACTAAGTTGCCTGGGTGTTGGCAACTCAAAAACAAAAACTCTCCGTCAACAATTAACAATCATTTATTGTTCGATGTTCAGACTGCATACAATAGCAAGAGAGAGAGAGAGAGAGAGAGAGAGAGAGAGAGAGAGAGAGAGATCTGTAAGGGTCTATGAACAGATACAAAGAAGTACGCCTCCCCCCACGCCGTGTCCGACCAAACTCTCTAAATGCAAAATTCTAACTTTTAACTGACCGTCTAACTACTTTTTCAAAATTCGCTAATTTTTCATATCTAAATTTAGGTTATCGGTAGGGTGATGTCATCTCACTAAGTTATTGCGTCATCTCACACATCTGTGTTTCTATTTACTCAATCAAACCTGTGACAAGGCATGAATCCATTTTGTTTTTATTTGGGGTTCCTGCATTGATCTTTATGTACTCGCTTGAACTTTCCAATTCGACTTACATTTCCATTCAAAGATTTTAACTAATTTAACAGCTTAGTGCAAAACACACAGCCCAACCAAACCAAATAATAAATTGATTAACAATCATGTCAACTGTGTTATATATATATATATATATATATATATATATATATATATATATATATATATATCCAGTCAGTGTCCAATGACAGTAGGCATGGATTATTCTTTACATAGAATATATGAGGGTAATCATATAAATCTATGAGCGTGCTCAACCGAGTTTGAGTCTCCATTACATTGTACAATATATAGATAGATAGATAGGCGTTCATTTTCTACAAACATATATATATATGTGTGTGTGTGTGTGTGTGTGTGTGTGGGTATAAGAGGTTGAGCTAATAATCTTTTCTAAATATATATAAACGAAAAGATTATTACCTCACCTTTTTTTGCTCATCTCTTCCGCTGAGCTTCATAATTTATTGGGGATGGGTTGTAAACAAAGAATGATGAGCAAGGAGATTTTGAGAATTTTGTTTAATTCAAAAAGCAAAAGAAATACATAAAACTCTTTGTAGCTGATAAAATTGAGACAATAATTATTTTAGTTTTTATACCGAGCACTTTATTTTATACAACGTTCTTAAACGACTGGTTTTTCCCACATCGTCTTTTTTCTCAACCCATTTGTATATATATATATGTATACGCAAACATCAAAATGCAAACATATATCTATGCATATATACACACTCTTTACTGTCGCAGTTTAAGGACATTCTGTTTAGAAACAATTAATGTTAATAAATTAAAGAACTAATTTTTCGCGGATCAAATTAAAATATGAATAAATAAAAATAAAATCATCAATTGGGAAATATGTTGTAATATGTAGAAACATCAGAATCTTAAGTAAACTGTTTAGTGTAAAAGAACGTCATAGGATCCTCGAAGAAAAATATCCGAAATTTAAAAATATTGTAAACAGGTAACATTTCCACACTAGACGGAACCTCTCTGAAACTGGTAAACAAATTCACCTACCTAGGAAGCAGTGTCTCATCAACCGAAAAAGACATCGACACGTGGCTAACGAAGACATGGACTGCTATCGATAAGCTATCGATCATATGGAAATCAGACCTGACCGATAAAATGAAACGCAGTTTCTTCCAGGCAGCGGTCGTGTCGATACTGCTGTACGGATGCACGACATGGACGCTAACAAAACGGCTGGAGAAGGTAGACGGCAATTACATAAGAATGTTGAGAGCAATATTGAACAAGTCCTGGCGACAACACCCCACAAAGCACCAACTATACGGCCACCTACCTCCCATCACGAAAACTATCCAAGTAAGACGAACCAGACATGTAGGACACTGCTGGAAAAGCAAGGACGAGCTCATAAGTGATGTACTCCTATGGACCCCAACATATGGCCTAGCAAAAGCAGGACGACTAGCTCGAACATACATACAGCAGCTATGTGAGGATACGGGATGCAGCCCTGAAGACCTGTCAGAGGTGAGGGACGATAGGGAGAAGTGGCGAGAGAGGGTCAGGGATATCCGTGCTAGTGGCACGACATGATGATGATTATATTGTAGGTGGTTAGATAAGAGATTATCACACTTCATATTCAATAGGAATGTAGAAATGTGGTATTCCCGTATAGAATTCTGGCCTCTCGAGAATATGAATGTTTCGGTAACTGCACAAATATTGGCGGATCGGATTGTAAGGATTGATAAATATTTTCATATTTGAAGATCCACACAATTTTGACACAAAACCATTTTTGTATAAATCAACCTTCAATCGATCCTATCTCAAAAGATAGTCGGTCCTATGCAAAGAGGTGTAGTAATATTGGTAAATAAGCGGAATATTCAATGTCTATACGAATACAGCACGCAAGAATTAAAGCTGGCAAAAGTAAACCGATTCCAAGAAAAAAATATATATATATAACCACTGTCAAAACAGACATATTAACCTCTATTAGAAAACGTTTCTTCTATTATTTTTAATCTATTAAAAATTGACTAAGAACAAATCTGAGACAAAATTTATTTTACTTAAAATTAAAATTTTCTGGATTCATGCACCATTTGAGAATGCTGAAAGCAGATTGATGAAAAATATTGTTTTTTTTTCTTTTCAATTTCTTTTCATTTACTAAATCCATGACTCAAGGAAATGAGGTTCTCGTAAAACCCATGGCCGTGACAGTAAAATTCTCATAGACTTTTGTTTTGGTTATTCCATAATTTTACATCTCCTTTTAGTGATTAGATAATTTTTCCTTATGCTGAAAGAATTTCCATTATTAACTAAAATAATTTATGATATTTAGTTTTAGGTGTATGTTCCATGAAGCTGGGAATTTGTCTATCAAATGAAATAGGTTTTATCTCAAATTTGGGCTTCGTCTATTTTTCATGGTTTAAACATCTTTTCTACGTTATATATACGAGGTGCATACGACAAGTTTCAAGACTTTTTTGGTTTGGGTATTTAAAATTGTCTTAGGCTCTTGAACATTCAGTATGTTATTGCAATACATCTTATGAGATGGCTTGCCAATTTTTATGATTTCAGGTTCAAATGAACAGCTACAGCAGCAACTGGAGTACACCCTACTAAAGTCTGATTGTCACAGCTGGTGAATTTCAGAAATGCAATCTGGACGTGAGGAGAACGAGATGCTATAAAATTCTGTTTTAAACTTGGAAAAAATACCACAGAAACGTATAGAATGCTTCAGACTGTTTTTCGACCAACTTGCATGAATCAAGCATTAGTTTGTGAGTGGCATATGAGATTCAAGTAAGGCAGGGAGTCTGTGAGGGATGATGAAAGGTGTGGGAGGAGTAAGGAAGGCAATACACCAGAGTTGATTGACCAAAGGGTTAAGGTTAGGGTTAGGGTTACTATGTTGTGGTTTTAAGGGAGTTCAAGCAGAGATTCCTTGGGAAGAGGCCATCACTCTTCAAATCGGGTCAGGAGCATTTACACCAGGACAATGCACCAGTCCACAACTCCATTGAGCAAGATTTGTCAAAATATAATGAGTTGATAGCACCTTTTCCTTGTTTACATACAAAGAATAACGTATTTAAGTGGACTGAATAGCAGAATATAACATTGGAAAGTTTAAAGAAAACACTTACAAATAAAAAACGTGATAATTTTTTATCGTAAATTAGTGAGCGGGTTATGTCAGCGATTTTGTCTCAACAAGGTCATTTGAGAATGTACTTTTTTTAGAATATTTACGTCAGCCGAAGTTTACGATTCAAACATTGAAAAAGAAGTTTTAACTATCGTTTGGAGCACCGACAGAGCCTGACAATTTTTATTAGAAAGGAAATTTCTGTTCAAATTGGACTATAAACCTTTAGAGATTATTTTAACACACCCAAAACTTATCAAAAGTCACATGTTCCTGGATTTTAAGATGGACCATTGAATTCATGGCCTTTGACTTTGACTCACCATAAAAAGGTGACTCATACAATGGAAATGTTTTAATATCACTAGACATACAAAGAAAAGGCGTTATAAAAAGTGCACTTGACGATTTTCCAGGGAGAATAAGTCACACAGAAACGATTAAAATTAGAAGTGTGGAGACTGGAGTATTCACGGGATGCAGAAAAATATGTAGAAAATGTCCAAATTGCCTCTCAGTAGAAGTTTGAAACTTCCCAAAGAGTATCCTGGATATGACACTAGACTTTCTAATGGTGAAGCTCCCGTCAGGAAGATTTGAGGTATGTCGAGCACTCCTTCATTGGCATTAATCCCGAAGAGGTTGTACTTGTTAGAGTCGAATCTATGGGTCAAATAAAATTGGCAATCATTTGAAATACTTGAAACCATTAAACTGTGTGTAAACCATTAATCTATTTTGAATATAATTATTTGTACTTGAAAATATTTGACTGTGTTCTAATTATGAATAGCAAAACCTGAAACCATTTTACTGTGTGCAAGTAAATATGCTCTGACTCATTAAAAATGCAGTTACTGATAAATTATTTACTTAAGAATATATATATATATATATACATATATATATCCAGGCCATTAACCTAATGAGCAGAGTGTTTTCCAATGGTCCGGGAGACCGTGGTTCAATCCTAGGTCGGGTCACACCAAAGACTAAAAAAATAGTACTTGATGCCTTGAATTACAATGAGGACTTAAAACATTCAAGTAATTGTAAAATAAAATTGAAAACCCACTAGGAAATAAATGTAACCTTGATAATATTGTATATTAAGGTAACATTTCCGCGCTAAAGAAAATGATAATAATGAAAAGGGATACAGGGGTATGACAAGTTTAAACTGGAAATTTAGATATTACAACCATCTTCAATCATTTAGAAATCCAACATTTAAATATCAAACTGCCCTATCTGTGTAGTACTTGAATCTAATTGAACTAGAAGTAATACCAATTATAAATATTGGAAAATAATTAAAAGATCTTCCTCGACAAATAGTTTACATGGTAAGTGCAATTTATACTTTGAAGAGAAAATATGTATATCAAAATGTTTAAATGGAAATTTGCTTAATTCAAGAAAAATGATTTCGGTATGTTGATAGAGAACTAAATTCTTAGTATAATTTAACTTGAGATATCATTAACATTAAATGTATTTAACTACCAATAATTAAGTGATTTATATATTTCTAATTTTTTATATTGAAATATTAATACATAATTTTTACAAAATAGACTAATTAATTTAATATTTTTCGAATAAAGAATGCAATTAAATTTAATAGATAAACTATGAATATATGTTTTTAAAATAAGATTATAAAATAAAAAATAAAAAATGGGAATAAATAGAAAATAGGTTTAATAGACTTATATCGAGTAAGAATTTTCCCGATACTACACCGTTTTTTTTATTAGACCATTTTTTGCTGTAGCTAAACACAAATTTTAGAAGTATATATTTAATCTATCTATATAATGAATTATTAGTTATATTAAGAAAATATCAATTACATATTGATATCTTTACTTATTATCATTACTTAACATTCGATATGTGGATTACATATTTACTCTTTGTCTATTACGATTGACTTAACATTCGATATGTGGATTACATATTTACTCTTTGTCTATTACGATTGACTTAACATTCGATATATTAGTGTCTCCTTAATATAAATAACAAATTTTTACGATGATTTTAATAGTTAGAATAAGTTTTTGTAAATTAAGATCAGCATTTGATTATTATTTCCTGATAACAAGAATCATATCATTTAATATTGATAAAACATTAGAGTCTCAGTGAAAGTAGAAGGCAAATTTTATCTATAGATTTTAATCTTATTTACCAACCCCTCCTCTCGGGTAGGATATGACACAATGTCAATTTTTAAGCGGAGTTTAACAGGTTTGAATTCAGAGTTTTCCTTCTCCTAGACTAGTTGCCTCACAAAGGCTGAAGAAACCAGTCTGTCTTACTATTTACCCATAGCTGGAGGGAGAATAATTGGATTCATACCTTTCCCAAGGGTATGAGTGCTATGTGAAATGCAATCAGTCTGGTCAAGGATTTGAAATCGAGTCGCTGTGTCCATCTCCTACGACGATAACCATTACACCGGGGGCAACTATAGATTTTAATAAGTCATGTACCACGATTTACTTTTCCCGAATTAGGTTTTTTTAATTTTCAGTAGTGTTCAAATAAGGGATAACGGTTTTTTAATTTTTTTATATGATTTTATAAACTGAAAAATAATAATAATAGATATATGTCCACCATTAAATTTTTTGTCTTGAATAAAAAATATAAGATATATGAAAAATTATTCTAATTTTAAAAATTATTTAATTAAAAAAAATAAAAATAATTTATTTTCAAATCCCATTCTCACCGGAAGCAATATAAAAAGACCCAAATAAAAGATTTCTTTATGCATCTAATGATGGTTTCACAACCAGAAATAAATTTATAATGACACCAAGGAAGTGGTTTTTCTTTTTTTTTTCTTTTCATATAAAAAGATTTTTAGCTCTACACGTTAAGTGTTGATGTATTTTTAATCCCAAGTAGTTTATACATCAATAGCCGTTAATATTGGGCACTCAAATTGGATACTCCTACTCCTTGGATTTCCTCTTCGGATTATATATATATATGCGAGTATGTAAAGTGGATTTGACATTGAATAATCATCAAGGGTTGATATCCTGTTTAATCAAACAATCATCAGCATCATCATGCCACTCCATCGGCACGGACCCTTTCTCGCCACCCTTCTCTATCATCCATTGCTTCCCGTGGTGTAATGGTTATCGTCACAGGATATGGACACGGCGATACGAGTTCAAATCCTAGACGAGACTGATTGCATTTCACATAGCACTAATACCCTTGGATACAACTATGGATAAATAGTAGGACAGACAAAGTTCTTCAGCCTTGGTGAGGCAACTAGTCTAGGAGAAGGAAAACTCTGAATTCAAACCTCTTAAACTCCGCTTTAAAAAATGACCTTGTGTCATATCCTGCCCGAGCGGAGGGGTTGGGTAAATAGGATCATCCATTGCTTCCAGCATGTCTTCAAAGCTACATCCTGTATCAACACAGGGCTGTTGTATGTACGTTCTAGCTGTCGTCCTGTCTTTGCTCGTCCATACGAAGGGGTCAACTGGAGTACGTCACTTATGAGTTCGTCCCTACTTCTTCAGCGGTGCCCCGCACGTCTAGTTCGTCTAACTTGGATAGTTTTCGTGATGGTGGTGAGTTGCCATACAGCTGCTTTGTGGGGTGCTGCGACCAGGACTTGTTCAATATTGCTCGCAGCATTCTTGTGTGATTGTCATCAAGCTTTTTCTCCATACGTTTAGTTAATGTCTATGTAGTGCATCCATACAGCAGTATCGATACGACCGCTGCTTGGAAAAAACTACGTTTCATTTTTGTCAGGTCTGACTTCTATATGACTGATAGGCTATGGATAGTTGCCCATGCCTTTGCTAGTAGCGTGTTGATGTCTGTCTGGGTTGATGAGACACAACATCCTAGGTAGGTGAACTTGTCTACGAGTTTAAGAGAGCTACCGTTTAGTGTGGAGATGTCGCCTGTTTGATTAAAGCACATATATTCCGTCTTGTGTGCATTGACATGGAAGTCTATGCCTACAGCTGCTCGGTCTAAACTATGTAGCAGGGTTTCGGCTTGGGCAGGTGCATTTGCCAGAAGAGCTATGTCATCAGCGTAGTCCGCGTCTGTAATTGTTTGTATGGGGTGCTTTCTGCTTCTCTCCTTTGTTAGCTTGAAACCCTTTTCTTTTATTTTATCAATAGATGTTTTAAGCACGTAGTCTAGACTGACGATAAAGAGGTATGGGGCTAATATGTCTGCTTGCAGTACACCTGCTACAATGTAGACGTAGTCTGTGTCTCCATCCGGGGAACGGACTTTTACTTTTGTGTTTCTATATAGCATCATAAACCGAAACTTGAAACCATTTAACAGTGACAAATGATTAATATTAAATTAGATCGGAATACATGATAGATATAATTAATAAGGATAAATAGTAATAGTTGAAACCATTTAACTATGTGCAGACAAATTATTAATATAAAATAAAAGTATTAGCGTTAGTTAAATTGTTTCAAGTATTGTTGGATAAAAACAAAGGAGCACTAACTAGTTTAAAAATAAAGTTACCTACAAACCATTCATTTACAAATTATATATATATCATCATCATCATCATCATGTCGTGCCGCCAGCACGGATATCCTTAACCATCTCTCGCCACTTTTCCCTATCGTTCATCGCCTCCGGCAGGTCTTCTGAGTTACATCCTGTGTCCTCACATAGCTGCTGTATGTAAGTTCGGGCTGGTCGTCCTGCTTTTGCTTGGCCATATGTGGGGGTCCCTAGGAGTACGTCACTTACGAGCTCGTGCTTGCTTCTCCGGTAGTGTCTGGCTCGTCTGACCTGTATAGTTTTCGTGATGGGAGGCAAGTGGCCGTACAGTTGGCGTCTCGTGGGGTTTTGTCGCCAGGACTTGTTCAATATTGCTCTCAACATTCTTGTGTAGTTGCCGTCAAGTTTCTTCTCCAGCCGTTTGGTTAGCGTCCATGGACTGCATCCATATAGCAGTATCGATACAACCGCTGCCTGGAAGAAACTGCGTTTCATTTCATCGGTCAGGTCTGATTTCCATAGCCTATCTATAGCCGTCCATGCTTTCGTCAGTCATGTGTCGATGTCGTTTTATGTTGATGAGACGCTACTTCCTAGGTAGGTGAATTTATCCACTAGCCTCAGAGAGGCTCCATCTAGAGTGGTAATGTTGCACGTTTGGTTGTAACACATATATTCAGTTTTGTGCGCATTGACATAGAGGCCAATGCCTGCTGCAGCTCGTTCCAAACTATGCAGTAGTGTCTCTGCTTGATGAGGCGTATTCGCCAGTAACGCTAAGTCATCAGCGTAGTCGGCGTCTGTGATTGTTTTTGCGGGGTACCTTTTGCTTCTTTTCTTAGTCAGCTCGAGGCCATTTTCTCTGATTTTGTCGATCGAAGCTCTAAGCTATATATATATATGTGTGTGTGTGTGTGTGTGTAAACAAGGTTTGGCATTAAATAACCATCAAGTGTTTACATACCATTAAACCAAATAACCTAACCTAACTTAGAAAAACTCTCAGCAAACCAAGATCTACTCATGGCCTTAAGAAAAAGATCCACGGGATCGTGTCCATATAGATCATGTACATGCTAAAGGCTTTGGAATGTTTTCAATTTTGGTCGACTCATTCTCTGGACGACCGAAAATTGTTAGGGTTTAGGAAAGGAAGACATCCACCTTAAAGCAATTATTACAATAAAATTTTCCAGAAATGGGGCACCAAAAATATTAGTCTCAGACAAAGTGAAAAAAGATTGTGTTCATGGTTAAAACAAATTGGATGCCACCCTTATGAAAAAAAAAAAGAAAAAAGAATTCAATTCCACCTGCAATCAACTGGAATTACTGAAAGAATGGTGCAGACAGTGAAACTGGGTTGGAAGGCATTTTCTTTTTCCAGAAATACTATAGGTAACTACCTACCGAGACTATTACTCTTTTATAGAACTGTTTCACACGCAGGTAGATTACCAAGTCTCTTTGCATTGATGTGGAGACAAATTAGATCTTCTATAAGAATGCCCTATTCGACAAACGAAAAAATGAGGTAAAAAAAACAGATAATCAAGTTTTGAAAAGGCGAACTTTCTTGTTTGAAAAGGACAAAATACAATACCATCAACAAAAATGGGCTGAATTTACTGTCTCATTCTGATTAAATAAGAATCAGAATCGATGAATACGTCAAAATGGAAGAAGACCTATAAAATGTGGAAGAATTTGAAAGGGAGGAAAGGATGAGCCCGTCTGATGGCGAATGTGAACACAGTAGAGAAGAAACTTTAGACAATAATGCGTTCAAATTCGACATGGTGCTGGAAGATCACAATGAATACAAGTTCAGACCTATATCGCCAATAAAAAGAATGGGGTATATACCAAAATAGGGACAATCAGATATCAACAAACGGCATTAAATCTCTTCGTTTCCACATGGTGTACTGAGATAAACGAAATGAACTTGCTTCATTTTGAATAATTATTAAGTCAAACTACAAATAACATACAAATAACAATTCAGTTGTCAGTCATGAGATTGGGCAATTAACTCTACATCACAAACAAGAACACAACACAATCATTACTCTTTGCGTACACCATCATGTTTTTCCTTTAAACGCCACTGTAATATATATATATATATATATATATATATATATATATATATATATATATATATATAATGAAGAAAGTCTCTTTTTCGCGCTCTATATGATATTTCTTTATCAAACATTTCCTTAATATTCTGTGCAAACATTTTGTAAACTATAAAATGACAACAATTTTTTCATTGATTTCTTTCTGGAGTCTCAGTATTGTGATCTTTCATTCAAGAAATGAATTTTGCTTTAGTTAACAACTCTTTCTTTTTTGAGGGTTTTGAATTTCTTTTTCTTCTCCACATCTCCATATCCCCCCCTCTCTCTCTCTCTCTCTCTCTCTCTCTCTCCACTTAAATCTCTTTCCCATTTTCTCTCTCCTTCCAAACCTCTTGTTCTATCCCTAGTGTGAAAGCAAACACACACGCCAATAACATCTCTCATCATCTCTAAGCTTCAGTGACATTGACAAATGTGTACATCATCACAAAGCCCATACTGCGCAAAAATGAAACGTAATAATTAGAACCTAAATTGTTCTGTGTTTTTTTATCTCACGATTATGTGTCCTCGACTGATGGAACAAGTTGCATTTCGTTCTTCCCCACAACATATTCCCTGGAATTCTGAAATCAACCAACACCATGTTAGAAAACATTTTTTTTATCAAATTTGCAGACAAAAGGAGCCATGTTCGGCCCATGATATCACACTCCATTCAATCGCCTGTTTGTTTTGGGGGATTTGTTTTTGTTTTCTTTTGTTTTATTTTATCTTTTTTTTTTAATTTTTGGCTTTACCAAGAGTATTAAAAGAATATATATATATATATATATATGTGTGTGTGTGTGTGTGTGTGTGTGTGTGTGTGTGTGTGTGTGTGAGTGTGTGTGTGTGTGTGTGTGTTCCTTCCAAAATTTGAAAGGTTTGTGTTTAATTATGCATTTATTGGCAAAATTCTACACATGACATCCAACAGTGTTTTTTCTTAGAATGTTTTTCTTGTTTTTGTTTTGTGTTTTTAGTTTTAGTTTTTAGGGTGAAATCTTTTTCATCTAAGTTCAAGGAAAGTCAATTATCAAGTCCAGTTAAAATCTTATTGATTTATCTACTGATTTATTCTAACTGCATGTCAACCCCCCTGGAATTATTTTGCGTCCAGAAGTTAAGGAATTGCGTACATTTGTGTATTCTTTTTAAATTTATTTTGCTTATTTTTTAATTTATATTTCTCTAATTATTTGCCCACGGTTGCATAATACAAAATATTTCAATAGAAGCCCAATAATTTGTATACAGATCTATTTGACCCACAGATGGCACTACCTCTCAAGGTTGTAGTGGATCTGGAAGTAATAGCAAGTCAGCATATTCTAAGCTTCGTCAGTAGAATATATTAAAATTTTATCTGGCAAACGTTTTTACAAAAATGGTTTCTTATGCATAAATAAAAGGTTCAGTTGTTTAAGTTTTATATATTGAATTATTTCTGTCGTAAATAGCTTATTTAGCATCTTGTAACAAGCATTTATTACGACACTCTTTGGAATTCTTATAAGTAAAGAATCCAGTGATTTTAAAAAGGATCGCATTGAACGTCAATGTAATGGAAAACGATATTATTGAAGCAAAGCTGTTGGGTTCCTAAAACATTTTCAGAATTCCTTTTTACAACTCAGTTTCAAAAAATCATTAACCAGATTGTAATTAGATACATTCATTCAATTTCTATACTTGAAAGATTGTTTAGATTTTGTTAGCCTCAAACTGATGAGTGGATTTTTGTGATGTCATAATTATAGTAAATGTACAAGATTTCCTATTAAAGCCACAAAAGATAGTGATCAATACAGGCGTTGTGTATTCAAAAGAAAGATCCCCCAGTCGATGGGACTGGGGGATTTTTATCCGCTTCAGAGGGGTAAGATCCCCCAAGAAAATTGGTTGTCCTAGTTATGAAACTAAACAGCATCTGATGGAGGGTGAGGATAACCCCATCATTACCACTATTTCCAAATCCACCCTGAACCGGAGTGGTAGTATCTGTTTGGGTCGCATCTATGGATCAAATAGATCTCTTTAAAATGCATCCGTATTCGATAGGAATACTTGATAGCGTGTAAACTATTTTTTATCAAGAATAGTCATTTCTGGCACTTTGAACCTCTCTGAAACTGGTTGACAAATTCACCTACATAGGAAGCAGTGTCTCATCAAGTGAAAAAAGACATCAACACACAGTTAACGAAAGCATGGACAGCTATCGATAAGCTATCAGTCATATGAAAATCAGACCTGACCGATAAAATGAAAAGCAGTTTCTTCCCAGCAGCGGTCGTATCGATACTGCTGTAAGGATGCACCACTTTGACGCTAATAAAACGACTCGAAAAGAAGCTAGACGGCAACTACACAAGGATGTTGCGAGCAATATTGAACAAATCCTGGCGGCAACACCCCACAAGGCACCAGCTATACGGCCACCTGCCTCCCATCACGAAAACTATCCAAGTTAGAAGAACCAGGCACGCAGGACACTACTGGAGGAGCAGAGACGAGCTCATAAGTGATGTACTCCTATGGACCCCCACTTATGGTCGAGCAAAAGCAGGACGACCAGATCGAACTTACATACAGCAGCTATGTGAAGATACGGGATGTAGTCCAGAAGACCTGCCGAAGGCTATGAACGTTAGGGAAAAGTGGCGAGAGAGGGTCAGGGATATCCGTGCGGGCGGCACGACATGATGATGATGACGGATTAAAATTAGTTGTTTGAAAAATGTAACTATGTGCAAACAACTGACAATAATTCAATAGAAATATTTAATAGAAACCATATGATTATTAGTATTAGATAGGAATACTTGAAACCATACGACTGTGTACAACTTGTATCTGATATGAGTACTTGATATCATATAGTTGTTGTCAGAAAACAAAAACAAAAAAGTTCTAAAGAAACATTTACATAAAATTTGCAAATATAAAAGTACAATGAACGCGGTTACCTAACCTCTATGCATAAAATAATTCAAGAGGATTTGAAATGCCGTTAAAATTAATCAATCGATAAATTGTTAGAAATGGGTCGATGGAATTAAATGTTGTAATTTATTAAGATTAGCTTGTGTTGGTAAATGGCCAGGAGTATGGGATACCCAGTGAGAATCGATATCGGTATTAATTGTCCGTTTGTCTACCTCTCATCACGTCAGGCATCTAAATAAGTATGGCTATCCCTCAAAATCGCAAAAGTACGAGTATTTGAAGACTGTCCAAGGGTTTAATTCACTTAGCTACATCTCTGAGCCTTGTTCTAACTCGTTGATTCTAAAATAATAATAGCAACCTCGATCTGTCAAAGCAAATGAATCTCATTTGCCAATGCTAACAATAAACTGTAACATTCGAATCGTGGTGGAGTTCAATAGATCAAAAAAGTCTGCTGCTGGAAGAAAGAGGAGTTGACAAAATTCAATATCTCGTTCAGTAGACTATGCGTAACACGATATGCTTGATCTAGCATCTGAGCTCAGAACAGCAGTTAACCAAGGCTCGCCGTTGACTTGGGTCAATCAGCCATTTAAGTGGTGGCGGGGGCTGGCCGGACTATACCGCCCATGCGAGGCTTTAGTTGGCTGTTCTTTGGATTTTAATATATGACTCACACCCGACTAAACGCACCGCTAAAAATGGGGCTAAAGTGGTCACAATTCAACTGTCCCCTTACTTCTTTGATGCGTCATTGGTGCTTCTCTCTGTGCTGTGTCGATAGGCACGGTTCTGTTGACGGCATCTATATCCCTCATGACCTCTCTCTATCTATCTATCTATCTATCTTCTTGCGTTGTGTTTCTTATCTCAGAAGGTGAGAAAAATAGCAGGATGGGGTCACTGAAGTGCTGGACGGCAAGCGGTCACATGAAAAGGTTCACACTGGTTATACATACATCAAGTTTGTAATTTATATCGTTTGTTATATACATTAGTTTCAACAATTTCCGTTCTTGTCTTAGTCACATTACACTGTGGTATTCTGAAGCTGGCACAATGTCACGTTTTCTGGGGGTCTTTTCAAGTGACATGGGTTCCAGCTGCAACTTGAAAGTGGACCTTAGATCCGTGAAAAAACGCTGCTCATGTGCAATTTAGTTTCCTGTTACTGGTGGGTATGGGTCAAAATTATTCTATATTTCACTTAAATTCAATCCTTTTTTGGGATGGTCATGTTTTTTTTATGATGTGATATCCTGATTACGAAAAATGCCAACGTTTAGAACTTTTTTTCACAGGCTTAAAAAATTTCACTACTCAGGCTTTTTTAAATAAACATCATATCTCCCTCTCTTCACCTAGCTTGTCAAGGTGTCCTATCAACCCTTTTGACTTCTCCAGCAAAATTCTCGCCAAAACAATACCAAGAACACAAAAGTTTTAACATATCTCATATTTTCAAGCACTTGGGTACTTATCTTTGATACTGTAAATACTCTAGTCTTTCAAAAGAAAGTGCATTTTAAACCTTTTCGATATCATTTCCGTCTCCTGCGTTCCTTTTTTTCTCCTCTCACTTCAGTCCAGATTTGGCTCCCTGTAATTTCAGGCCTTTCTCAAAGTTACAATAACTTGAGATTTTAGATTGTGGAAGAGACTATGTACAACGCAACGAGGTTACTGTGAGCAATCTTGAGAAAATTATTTTTCAGAAAGTTTTAAAATTTGCAAAAAAGCTGAGATAAATCAACGAGATCTCAAGAGAAGTATTTGGAAGTGAAATAAGACACTTTTGCCCTAAATAGGATGTCTTTACTATTAATAGTAAATGGCTGGATAGTTTCCGGACCGGCCTCATACACTTCTATGAAGACATATTTCTGCAAAAATAACGGTGACAAATATTATAGTAAGAAAAAGTTACTTCTTTGATTATATATATCAGGTTTTTATGAGAATTTTTTGTGTAAAAGTTTATAAAGAAATAGTTCTGACCATCCTCCTATACGGTGCGGAGATCTAAATAACCTCTCACCGTCACATACAAAACGCCTTGAAATATTTTATTAATGTTGCGTCTGTACCATTCTCAACATCAATTAGAGTAACTTTATCCCAAACATCAAAGTACTGAAAACGGCCAAAGTCACGAGCATTGAAGCAATGTTCCTGAAAATACATAGATGTTGAGGAATTAGGTTTTCAGAATCGAAGACCACCGCTTCTCACAGATTACACAATACGGAAAGCTGTCCAACAGTCACACTCAGAGGGGAACCACGAAAAAGATACAAAGACGCCTTTAAAAATCCTCTCACTACCTAGAAAATGACTACCGATACTGGATAGTTGAGAATGCCAATAGACAACATTAGTGGTAAATCTACCCAAAAGCAAACCTCATTCTCCGAAACAACTGTAGAGAATAACTGGAGAAAAGGTGGCAGCACTAGAAAAACTGCAATGTTTCGACAGGACCCACAAATTCTCAGACCTCTTCTTGAAGTCAACCTGGTAAGTTCTGTTTGTCTCACAGAGGCTTGATTAACCCCTCTTGCGCCTGCAACAGTAGCAGAAAACCTTCATTTATTTTCTTTCAAGATATATATATTTGATTAAGAAATATATAGAGTGCGAAAAAGATACTTTCTCCTTTATTTATATATATATATATATATACATTACAATGAAACCAAGTGAATCGTGGTGAGAATGACTGGCGATTGTTATTTGCTGGCATATTTTCTCTAATGGCCCTAAATGTTTTAAATCGCAGAGGTACATTGTCGATTTTATGCTGTGACAGAAAGATTCAAACTTCTTTTTAATAATTTATACACTATTTATTATCGTCTGTTGGATTCTTAGGCTGTGAATTTTTAAGTATTTGACAATTATAAACCGTAATTTGTTCGAATCAATCATAGCATTTTCCCCTCGCTGCATAGTTGACCAAAGAGGCCAATTACAAAAACGTATATCACCTTGGATGGTTGCAATATCTTAACATTGGAGACGGAAAACTGTAATAAAGGAAGGACTGCTGCTATATTTGTTGAGGTGAGAGAACATTTTAGTGGTTACTAAAGATCGTTCTATACCTGGAGTGAAACATAGTCCCATTATCGTCTTATTGTTGAAATGATAAAAATGTTTCAACAACTACCATTTTAAAGAATAGACCATTCGCTGTTCATTCTTGAAGCATTTACTTATTTTGAGGCCGTGGAAAGATAAAGATTTACTTGTTCCGTTCCTTTGTTTCTACGTTAGGAAGATGTAAATCTTTTTCAGATCGACTTTAATGAAGGTGAATTGTTTCGTATCTTTGGCATTAGCTTCTTCCCAAGTTGATTTATGGAGGCCGCTCTTGGCTCTAAGCACTTTGATTAATCATGCAACTGATTCCCAGAACTGTTGATCTCTTTGGCTTCTCACGAGGTCATTACGTGATACACAGTCGGTTTAGTGCAGGAATATCGTACAAGGCAGGAACCAAAATTGTTTAATTTCGCTGGCATTCTGCTTGGATGGCGCCTCAGGCAACGGGTTATAAACCCAGTCCTTTATTCTTTTAGATGAGAGAGGCAGATGCTACCGGTGGAGAGGACCCCTGGAACTAAATTTACTTACCTCATTGACTAACTGGCAAAATTTCCAGCCAATATATATATATATATATAAGTCGATAATTCGAATACAGGCGTCAATATTTGTAATATCGGGTAACATGGCTTTCCAATGCCTCCTAGTTAACATATCTCACTTGGCCGGCAAGAAGACCTAGTATGTAAAACGAACAAAACTGACCGATATGCAAACAAAAATACACGTTAATATGTCAAGCATGTCTGATAATATTCATAAAACTAGCTTTTCCTGGCTAACCATGAAAGTCTACAATATCTAAAAATTCAAGGCCTTAAAAAGGGGATTTGCACAGCAGACGCTTCTGTCTAGTTGATTACACAATATTAGATAACAATATTGTGACGCGGCATAAAATATGTATCTCAAGACGGGAGATTATTTTTTTCGCACATGTGAAGTTGGGGCAGTCTGGCACTTGATCCCTCGCAGAATAGGTTCCAGTTAAGATTCCCTTTCTCGGCGTAGGGGAACTGGCAGATTATGTGGGGGTTAATTTGGGCTAGACTGACCGCCGCTGGCAAGGGGTTTCTATTTTTCACGTTACACACACCCACCGGACCACTTCGTCTTCCTACCCCAAGGATAATGGAAGATATGGGCCTCTAGGTTTAGATATAATATTATTTATCGTAGTTGACAATTCCAATTTCCCGTGTAATATTTTTAAAGGCGAATAGGACATTTAGCGTGAATTAATTGAGGCGAATGAAGCTGAAAAGGAACATGCAAAAGACAACTTGATAGGCACCCAACACAATGAATAAATTTCGACACGAGAAGAGATATAAAATATAACAAGGTTTTTAATACGTGCGGACACACATATTTAACGTGTCGGCTATATTATCATCGGATAATATCAAATATACAAATGTCTTTCTTCCTTATTCTTTTCTTTCTTCCTTCTTTAAGTTGAGAGAGAGAGAGAGCAA
The DNA here is from genome assembly GCA_963585895.1 of Sepioteuthis lessoniana. Lineage (NCBI taxonomy): Eukaryota > Metazoa > Mollusca > Cephalopoda > Myopsida > Loliginidae > Sepioteuthis > Sepioteuthis lessoniana. Next base: position 4,097,111 of record OY757907.1, on the reverse strand, counting down.
GTAATTGCAATACTTAGGAAGGGTGGAGGGAGGAAACAGTCTTAAGGTTTACTTAGCTTTTCGACGGGTTCCTTCTGAGAGTATTTTCTTTAACAGGCTAGCGGGATTCCATGGAGCTCGGCTTGAAAGCGTCTGCTATCTCTTGTCCAACAGCTCTATTTCGCTTCTTCACCCGGAGTTTTGGCCACAGTGTCAATACATCTTATCACGCCAACTGCTGTCCTAAAAACTAAATTCTTTGTCCCTATTTCCGCTGACGAAAAGGGTGCTACTTCCGGTTTAGGGTTCTGGCCAATCATTTAGCTTCTTTCTTCATCCTTCAATCTGTCAGGCGATTCCTTCGGGCTACTATACTGAACTCTGTATATCCCCTTCTTTATCCATCCGGTCACAGAGTGTAAACATCTGTTGGCTTTCATTCTGACCTGGATTTGTTACTTCGGCAGCGAGGAATTGACCTACAGTCATTATTCCTCTATAAACGGTCAATCTTTGGCGGCCTGTTAATTCAAACACGGAATGGTCGGGGGAATTTCTTATTACTCTCCTCTCAGTGGAAGACCACGTGACAATATATATTCACTTGACATTGTAATATACAAAGATGAATTTTTTAGAAGATGGTTTGGTTTCTTTGATTAATGGCATATCAACCTTCGTAGGTTATTTAATGCGAAAGTTCTCCTAGAAGAACAGTAGTGGTACTATTTAACCCATATCTGGGGGATAGGGGGGTTCATACCTTTTCCAGTGGTAATTGAACTAAAGGGAACATAATAGCGCGACTGGAGTACGAACTCGCTTACAACGATTCCGCAGTCCATCGCTTTAACCATTTCACCACGAGGACAACCCTCCCTCTTTTTTAAAAGAGTAAACAATACAAACTCTTGCTGTTAGGATTTTTATTCGTAAAAATTGATGAATCAGTCATTAGACTTATTAACACGTCACATAAAATTGCATCGTCGTTTTCTGCAGTTAATTTCCATCAGTGGGGTGCCATTAACAAAAAATTGTTAAGTGAAAACAAAATTAAGTTAAAATACACTTCTAAAATTGATAATTGCTGTGATTAACAGAGATTCTCTTTTTTTTCTTTTTGAGTAATAGTAACACCTGCTGTGTGCGGGTGGACTTTAAAAGAATATAAAATAATCGGAATGACCAAACAAGAAGTAAAATAATGATTTTCTCTTAAAGCTGTTCCGACTAATTATATATGAACAAACATTTAATTGAAATTGGCAATAAACTGACCCATTTTTATACAAATAATTGGCTATTCATTCAAGTTGTTTTATGAAAATACGTAATTGACAGATTATGGATGGATTAAATACATTGCTGGAGGTGCCCGTGGTGTAATGGCTATCTTGGTAGGAAATGAACACGGGGACACGAGTTCAAATCCTGGACGAGACTGATTGCATTTCACATAGCACTAATACCCTTGGGAAAGGTATGAATCCAATTATTCTCCCTCCAGCTATGGGTAAATAGCAGGGCAGTCTAGGTTCTTCAGCCTTGGTGAGGCAACTAGTCTAGGAGAAGGAAAACTCTGAATTCAAACCTGTTAAACTCCGCCTAAAAATTGACCTTGTGTCATATCCTGCCCGAGCGGAGGGGTTGGGTAAATACGATTAAATACATTGCTTTAAGAGAATATAAAATAAAATATGACATGAAAACCAAATATCTAATGTAGTATTTATCATAACCTTTCAGTCGATATGAACTTCATCAGGAAAGAAAATTGATGAACGTTAAAATTGTCTACTATGTCGTCATAATGACACAATCAAAAATGAGAATTGTTTTAAAACTTAAAAGTTTCTTTCGGGAAAATGCCGGAGTAATCAATAATATTTCTGACAGAAATCTATCTTTCCAAATTAAACTGTCTAAAACTACTATTTTCGGAGATGCAAAGTAGTTAAATAGTTTGCGTACAAAATGTCAAAAATACTTCAACATTCACTGCCATATGTTTATTTTTACTATTAAGTCAGCAGATTAAAAAGTTTGAAGTGTCAATTAAAACTCAGTTTATGTTTAAATGCCCAAAGATATGTGGGAAATATAATTAACTAAGCTTTTAAACAACACATGATATTTAATACAGCAAATAGAATTATAACAGATACTTCAAGGGGGTCATTCACTCCGACGAATATTAAGAGTGATAAGTAAAAAGGGAGTTAAATAATAATCACGGCTGTATATTAGTGGCAGCTGGATTTGAAACCATTAAACATCAGCACATTTCTAGCGATACTAATGATCATACTTCCAATACTATTTTTGAATTTAATCATTCTTGCACCAACAAACCATATTTGGTGAAAGGGAAAGTATTTAAGATCCAAACATCAATATTGGATTTTCTTTTCATCAAAAATTTGTTTACAGAAATCAACAGATAGTTTTCGATCTGAATTTTCCACATTAAAAATAAGTAAGACTGTAATTGTTCATTGTCAGCGATGTGAATTCTGTTGGTGAAATAGGCTATTGTAAATACAATCATTTTCATAATATTTAATTAAAAATAAAGATAATTTCAAGAAATCCAAATAGTCCTTAGTATAAATGCCAACACAGACTCCGTATTAATAAATTGTAAATTAAACTAAAATATGTTTTATTCTTTAAAGTGGGGCATTTTAAAAGTATTTTAACAATAAACTGATTTTGCTTTGTTTTGGTGACATATACAGTTACAAAAACCAGCATAATGAATATATGTGCTAGTGTTTTAGAAAGGAATATATCAAGCAAACCCCAAAGAATTGATATTGTAATCATAAATAGTTTTAAAAAAAGGGCATAGGAATATTCTTATTCAAGATTCCATTGAGAAAAACACGAACAGCTTACCAAATAAAAGAACCATGTACAGCTGGTTATTACCCAATCAATTACTCTGTCTTTAAGTTCATTTTTATCAAAATGTTTAAGGGCTTTTTCAGGTGTTGGTATGATTTGGTTCCTTTACTTGATCAACCTTCATGGGTTATTTAATGCCAAGCCATCCTTGTCCAAGAACAGCAGTAGTACTATTTAACCCATAGCTAGAGTGATAAGGTAGGGGGTTCATGACTTTCCCAAGGGTATTCGTTCGAAATTGAACATAATAGCAAACTCGCTTACTTCAAAGCTTCAGTCCAGCTTTTTAGCCATGACGCCACGGCGACTCCCCAACATCACTTGGAAATAAAATCAGATAAGTCGATTAAAGATAAAGCAGTAACATACTAAGCCAATAGATTCAGCTTGTAAAACTTACTCATCATATAGTAATTTTTTAAAAGAAAAGAGATTTAAGGTTCAAATATCACTCTGCCATAGTAGACATTACTCGTAGGTCAACGTTCAACCAGTGTGTCAAGCATTTCAAGCGCAAAATGGATTTGTGGATAACAACATTTGGACAATGCTCAATGTGTTTTTTTTTAAAAGTATTATACTTAGAGGTACATTTACTTTTGGATCGTTTGTTTCTTTTCAATCAGGAATATGCAATCATTCATTTCCAGTGAAAGGAAGGAACAAAAAAGAATCCAGACTGCAATCCTCTGAATTATTGTATGTGGTTTGTGGTTAAGCAAGAAACCAATAAAACTCCATGCGATACCAAAGATGAACTAACGGCATGGAACAGTATTTACCATTTTAAACAAGGAGACCATCGGAAAGAGATTTCGAAGTTGGCGGGTGGCTGTGATTGAAACCAAAGGCGATTTCTTTGAATAAATTTAATAAATAGTATTCTAAGTAATTTTGGTAAATATAACAGATAAAATGAGATGTCAACGTATTTCTTTTGCGTAATTTAGACAACAATTGACCAATCGCATCCTGCATATCTCTTGATTGACCATTTACAATCACTCACTCGCAATATCTTGGGAAGTTTAATGAATGATTGTATTGCAGAACTAAGTGGCATTTAACAAAGGCAAGACGGAAACTTCACAAGGATGTTGAGAAATGTAGGTACGGATAGAAATCCGTGGAGTCAATATCTCTTTTTTATTATTATTATTATTATTATTATTACTAATACAAATACAACTAAACAGTGACTTTCGATTTAGTGTTATAATGGCTTATGAAAGTATTGAGATCCTGGCAGTTTTGAAAAATTATTTTGATATGTGTAACGATATCACTGATACTACTTATTTGACGTAGGCACAGACGTGGAGTGTTCGTTGGGCTTCCTCAAGCCCCAAAGAAATATTGCGTTGTCAGCGCTGAATACGCAAAATACAACTCGCCTCTTCATCTGTCCTTCCTGTGAATGGTGGTTGAATTCTCGTTCGTTCCTCGTTTTCTTGAAAAACAAGAGCGAAAAATATCTTGCTTGTCTCCTTGAACTGACACAAACACAAGGGATTTTATTTCACGAGTACCTTTTTATCTGTCCGTGAATAACCAGTCAAAATACAATTAATTAGAGAGAGAGAGAAAGAGAGAGAGAAAGAGAGAGAGAGAGAGTATAGAATACACATTTTTTAGCCTTAAAATAATCAACCCCCAAAACTTAGAGAACATTCCAGAAATTTCGGATTAAAATCGCATTAACATTGAAGTTATACTTTTATATTTTTCAACCAATCAGCTAAGAACACAAAATAAGAACATTCTAGAAAATTCGGCTCAGAAACTAATTAACAGAAAAATATCTAGGCTCCAAAATAAATAAGTAATTATACGAATCTGATTGATCAAAAAATGTCTGAGCGCCTGAATTTTGGAACCCGCAATAAAACTTAACAAAATCCAATTTTTGATCAACTTTAGTTCACCAAAAAAGTATGAATAACGAAGAATTTGAATTTTTTAAAGAATTTTTGAGAGATCCTAATTGTTATCATTCTAACCTTTTAATTTGGGGGTGACACCCATACTACCAAGAACTTACTTTAACTAGACCATTTGTATAAAGTTTAACGGATCCTCATTATTAATGCTGCCGAGAAATATCAGAGTGAAGGTCGAACGGTTATTTCGTTTATTCATTTATCCATCTATTTCTTTATCGAATCGCCATTTGATTCTTTCAGTTTGTCAGGTCTATATTTTATTTATTTCTTCATCTAAAAGAATCTTAAACCAAGCAGTATTATCTCTTATGACATAATGCAACATGTGAGCGCTAAAATCGATGAAATTGTAAGCAGGTTTGGAAGAAGTAAGAAATTTAACAATATGTGATTAAACTTTCGCCGTTTTTATGCTACAATATAAAAGAATCTTTAAAAAAATGTCTTCCCTAAGAGTGAGATGATGAAACTATAATATGTGTTTACTTCTTTTCATCACACAGGCAGGGTTGGTGATAGAAAGCTTTTGATGTCTGTCCAAGAACAAATGCCATAAAAATCTACTTTCAAAGTAACAGCAACCTAAGTCCAATGTTCAATACTATCAATGTGCCAACCAATTGAGAGTGGCAATAAACAAAGCAACTAAGAAAGAAAATTCGGTTCAAAATTTAATAAAACTGAATGTCTAATCTTAAAAATATCCTCCCAGTTTTTTTTAAATCAACACGCACTTAATTGTTTAGTTTCCTATACAGAAAACTACATTCACTGCATGAAGACAATAACATCTAAAAGTTTCAAAAATAAGTAAAAAAACATTAAAGACGATAAAAATATAATGTTTTATTAAACTTACAAATCATGAGCTGACACAGACAAAAGAGTGCAAAATTGACAAGGAAAATCATTTGGTTTTAGCAATGATTTAAAATAGAAAATAACAATAAAATCAGCAAATTATAATATGCAACAAAAACACTTGAAAAAAACTGATTTTTGGAGGAATTGCATTATAAATAAAAAATATAAGAACAGAAACAACACAATTGTCTCAAAGATATATGCTTTTCAACACAACTGGATTTTAATAAGATTGTTAAAGCCATCCTTTCAAAGTAAAATGGACACTTTAATCTTCAGTGGGTCAAGGGCATACACAGACATTAAATAGATGACAAGAAATGTTTATTAAATTTAGATACAAGAGCAAACAGAATGAGTTTGGCTAGGAAGATATTATTCTAATCTTCCCAGAGAGCTAGAGCCCGTTTGATGGCTTTGAAAATCAGCATTGCAAATCCTGCTTTTAACCTGAATTCAAATATTGAATACCAGCTTATGTAGAAAATACACAGCTATCTCAACCAGCAAGCAGGCTATATTATTAACCCATGAACATTTTCTAAGTTTTGCATAAGACACGGTGAGGAGGGATGGAGAGTGAGTAGGAAGAATATCAGGTGGGAAGGGTCAGCATTAAAAAAAATCAGCATTCTAAATGCTAGATCTTACAAGTGCTTGACCACTGGCACTTAAGAGGAAATAGAAAACTGATTCAGCCCTATAGCAGACCCATGAGATTTCAGTGTTGATATTCTACAAAGGATAAAATTATAAGTCAAAGTAAATTTCAAAAAAAAAAAAATATTTCAAATTGCCATTACATAGCTGAACAAATACAGATTGTTATTTTAAAAGAAGAAAGTTTTCAAATTTTGTTAACATTTCCTTCCTTAAAAAGAGAAATATTGGAATCAGTAAATTAAACATGATGCAAACTTAAGGACCTAAAACGGTAATTAATGTGTATCTCTCATAAACTCATATCCGTAAAGTCTTTTCTTTACAGGTAGCAACATAAAATTGGCCTTGAGCTAAATTTTTATCTATTTTTCTGAAAAACTGTTCAATAATAAATGAAAACAAGTAAATGTAACACATTGTATATTTTTTTAATGTTATTTCAAAACATTTATGGTACTTTTAATAATACATCTATAAAATTCAACAAAAGGATTAGTAATTAGCTATTAGTCCTGGTTAAAATTGTGGTAAGGATAATCCAAATTCAAACTATGGCCTTAAAAAGTCTAGCTTCGGATTACTCTAATAGCATTTTTATCCAGGAGTATAACGTTAAAAAAAGGAGATGGATTAAACTTTTGGTAACATTTAATAAACTGAAAGGCTCCAAATTAAATAATTTATTCTCTGAATAGATTTAGAAAATTCAAAGATTATCCAGTCTAAGATACTTACTTCAAGAAAGTTTCAAGTTGCAAAATACAGCGTACGTAATACCAGTTTTTTTGTTGAACCATATGGTATTCCATAATAAATATATAAGCATAACTTTTTAATTTCAAATTGGTCACATTAAAATCTGTTATCATTCTTAAAGTGAATATGATAATAAAAGTTGATATTGTGTATACTCATATATTAGTCAGTCCTTGACAAATGGTCAAAAAATGATTTATTTATAGAATTGATTAATTTTTGAAAACTTATTATTCATACGTAGATGAATTCCTAATATTTTGCCTAAAACTTGGGTCATCAAAATTTAACCACTAGAGTTGAAAAAAATTAAAAATTGAACTGATTGCTGTTATCAGAAAGAAGAACAAAACAAATCTTAAAACTGAATTTTTGAAAAATGCTCATGAAAAAACTAAATTGGGAAAAAAAAATCCAAAGTAAATCAATCAAAATTTTTTGAAATTTTTTTCTTTCAAATAATTTGTTTATGAAACTACAAAATCCAGCAAGTCTTCACACACACACACACACACACACACACACACACACAGAGAAACCAAGTGCGTAACAGCTTTATTACATTATGCAATCATAATCTGGGATAAAGTCCTTGACAAAATATTTAGGCATTAATGTTTTGTAGGATCCAAGGAAAGACTGGATATCAAAAGATGAAAACAAAAAATAGATTGATTTTATTAAAAAGTTTTTAAAAAAATCCTTCTTAATTTGACTATATTTTGAAAACAAAAGGATTTGTTATCAATTCAGCAGAATGTGGAGCTTAAAGAAACATAAGGCTGTTGGAGTTTTGAGGATATAAAACTTATTATTAATGGTACCTGATGACAAGATTTGCCCAGAACTCAATTGAAAAGTTTTTTTGTTGTTTTTTCATAACTGTCATGGAAAAAAACTAAGCACATAAGCTACAATTCTACCAATGAACATACAGATTCATTGACAGAAACAAATATTCAACAAAATAATCTAATATATAAGAACAATATCACTTTCAATCTTTTGATTACGGACAAGATCAGATATTTTTAAGATATAAAAGAAAACAGTAGAATTTATGAGTTTGTAGTTGATCAATACTTGATTAATAAAACAATGACAACCTGTAAACATTTTATGGATATGTATACCTAGAGAGCGTGTATATAAGAATCTCTTCAGAGAGCCAAGGTGGATTAAAAATCCATTTTCACATTATCTAAACTGATTATAAAACACATATTTGCCAAGTGTGTGAAGTAAAATGTCAAGACTGAAGAGTAAAAATTAATTTGGTTCGCATCAAGTGGATTGTCTTAGAACTTAGACTTCACTTTAAGGAACTCAGAAATTAACTTAACAAGCTGAACAGAACACAAAAATAATTTATAATTGATGATGTTTCACCCAAATTCAAAATATGACAAACAAATTGCTTAAAACATTTGAAAAACAATTTGAAATATACAAAGTATAAATAGGAATTAATTTAAATCTTGATCCAATAATCATTTAAAAGATTTTAAACTGAATTAAAGAATTTTGTATTCATCATTTTGACAGTTGAAAATTATCAAAGAGTAAATTAACAATATTTTGATAAGAATAAATATTGATCCCAGATATCTAAAAAAAAATCCACTGAAATGTCATTTCATTTCAAAAAATTGAATAATTAAATCTAAAAGTTTATCTTGCAATTTAAAATTGATGTCATGATATAAAGCTTCTCACCAGCTTAAAACCATAAAACAGATGAAAGGCAAATAACCAGCAAGATTCCCTTTGAGAATCAGCAGATAAAAATTTACCTGAGGAAAAATGCCAAGTTGTTTTTTTTTAGAATATCTACATTTGCTGAGTTTGTTTCTTTACTGAGAAAAATTATAGACAAGTTTGGAATAGGGACAAATTTGGAATGTTTTTTTTTCTTATAAATAATGTAATTTTCAGGATCAGTCATAACACAAGAGTTGACAATGAAATAAATAAATAAAATTATGAATGAGAAAATATCTGGACACAAAATTAATGATTGATTTGAATGAAAATATGAGGAGAAAAATAAACAAAGAGAGACCATGATGAAATAGAGAGAAAAAGAATTCTGGAGTGAGAGAGAGAGAGAGAGAGCAAGAAAAAAAAAATGATTTAGAGAAAGATTAGAAAGAAAACAGAGTGATAAATGAAAAGAGAGAACGAAAGGAATGTTCAACACTAAGAAAAACAAAAGTTAAAAATAGACACTTGAGTTTTGTACGATCACTAATAATAAAAACAAAGTGAAAAGTGTTAAAAAATATTTACAAATTACAAACCATTAGATATATGAAAATCAAATTTTGAATAAGCAACTAAGACACACAAAAAAAAAAAACATGTTAGAAAAATTTTCAATAGATATTTGTTTATAAATAACCAAAAATTAAAGTGACCTATAACCAGACCTTAATTTACTTTTGCAGGATATTTCATGTCATTAGAAATCATCTGATGGTAGATAGATCTAAAGGTTTTATTTATATGAAGTATTTATGTTTCTATCATCTTATAGCATTTGTAAATGTATAATAAGTGGATCAATAGTGATTATTGATTTGTATAATTATCTGGTAACCTATGATATCCTGTAATCAGTTCCAATTTTAGTATATGTACTGCTTCGAAGCAGGTACATATACTAAAATTGGAATCAGACCGAATGGTGAATGTGATCTGACACTGTAAGTTTGTAATTAAAACTTGAAGACTAAGACTTTAGCACACACTCGAAAAAAAGGGTTTTGCAAAATTGATTCGCCATTTAACATAAAAACAATTGCATTTTGTCAAAAATGATAATAAAAAAGTGACCCATTAAATATATCCATAGAAATTCAACATATTAATCAATGTATTTTTTTTTTTGTTTATTTTATTAAAGTCTAATAGGTGCACCAAAGTAATACATGGTATAAAAACAAATTACCAAGCATGACACAAATTTCAGCCAAATCTAATCATTTATAAGTGCTAATCTATCTTGTAAAATATGACAGTCTAAGAAAACAAAATAAGTTGTTTGTTTACCAGTTTATAAGGCTGAAATTTTACTCAGTTCTTAAAACAATTAAGGGCTGCGTTACAAAAACCAAAGATTTTTGTTATCCCTCATTTGAATGAAACTTTTTGGAGTCTAATGTTGACATAACCACCTGGAAAAAAATAGTTCAGTCTTGGAAAAAAAAAAGCCAAATTACAAGTAATTTATAAGCATTAAATAGAAAAGTTCCTGATGAAATTCCTTATCTACATCTTCTGAAGATTAAAACAAAACTCATTAGAAAATAAAGAACTTTTAAATTTTTTCTCATCCAATATGATAAATATTTATGGAATGTATAGTTCTATTCCCGAATAAGGAAAATAGCATGGAAATAAAATGAAATAGAGAATGCACAACAAAAAGCCAATATTATCTGGAGGTGTGTGCACAATATGTGGTAAGAAGCAATTTAATAAAAATAAGTGAGCAGATATCACAATACCCAGATAGCAATTTCTTTTCATACTGAGTGACTCATAAATCTGGCATGGAACAAGAATTGTTTCTACTTAACAAACACCTTTCCATGCATAAATTAGCAGCATAAGTAGATGAAATTTTGAGAGATACTCCTCAAAATAAGCATAGAAAGAATGGTTTGGGGAGAGTTTGAGTGAGATAAGTATCCTGTAATAGGCATTTGTTCTAATTCAAAGAGGAATATAATATTGACTGCAGATATCACTCAAAAATTGATTATTCCCCAATTAATGGATGTGTTTCTAATTCTGAAGAAAAAAGTGGATATACTGAGAAAGTCATTAAAATAAACCAGCAATCAACCCTCTGACAAAAAGATGAAATCATCAAGTCTCTTAGTTTTTACTGAAGCTAAAATGAAATGCTCACTCATTTAGCTTTAATGACTTAAATAAAAAACAGTCTTAATGAATAGAAAGTGACAGTTTCCCTATTACCTGTCTCCACTTAGTGTGACCTTTTTTTCAAGTGATCTACTTCATAAATAGAAAGTAAAAAAAGTAAAATCCCTAAAAATTTTTAAAAACAAACAAACGAAAGAAGAGAAATACAAAACAAAATTAATTTTTACCAACAATTTTCCAATTCAGCTGATTTGCATGGCAATTTTACATTCATTTTGAAATAAAATAAAAGATAATATACTAGATGTGCATATAAGTTCCAAGTTTTTATTAAAAAAACTAGAAAAAAACCCAGACATACTTAAAATTAAAAACCTGGAAAATATTGCACACACCTAATAAATAATTTTTGAAAAAGTTTCCAAAGAAGAATTTTAAAAAAGAATTATATATATATATATATATATATATATATATATATATATAAAGCAGAAAAACTGCAAATGCTCCCACCAAAGAAGCCAAGAAAAAAAAGAATAAAAAACATGAAAAAAGGCAGCATTAATTGATGAGCAGCTGTGGTCCCCGCCTAAAAGCCTTGTGGGTCCTCTTCTCTGGACGGAAGCGTAGTGACGTATCAGGATTTTTTTTGGCCACGACCACAAGGTTATTAGTCGGAGGCTGTAACAGTTTCATTGCTGGATTGTCTGCCAAAAGATGAGGAGCATTGACTGGGAAATGAAGTTTGAAGCAACCAATATTGTAGTCATCATGCACAACACCTTTGAGTTGAAGTTGGACACAACCAGCAAAGGAGTGATCCACAAGAGATAGGTTGTAAAATTTGATACACATGCCAACACTTATCAGACGAGGAAGTCCAAAGCACAAAGGAGGCGGGTTACGTGCTGAAAGACAGTATTTATATATTTATAAATGATAAAGAAATGAACAACAAAAATAAAACACTACAAGAAAGAATAGACATGAAAATAAAAACTAAAAGTAAATAAAATCTAGAAGTAAAAAGTCAACGAGAGGCCAAGGATTATTAATTTGAATTTCCAACAACAAAGAATACTGTGTTATTGTAGCCTTAGGCTAAACTAAACTTACATATACAAAACCTGACAAAGTTAAGGAATTTGCTCACTTAGAGGATGTTCTCTTTGGGTTTTTTATTTAGCAGTAAATAAACCAATTATAAATAAGATGCAAAACATTTGTTATTTGATAGCTGAACATTTGAGCTTCATAAAATACACTTTAAACAAACTAAATTAAATTATTTGAATTGATTGTGTAAGTTTTCCAAACCATAAGAGGAAAATATTAAGGAATAATCCAATACTGAGGAAAATATAAAAGAATTCATTGATAGAATATTTAGATGTACCTCCCAAAACTTTTTGAGAGTCTTAATTTTTAAAACATAAATTTCATTAATTTAAGCCATATTCTTTATCAAAGTGGTCCCAACTTTTCCAAATGGTAGTTAATAAATTTTCTTCAGTGGATGGATCTCTCATGAACCATTTTTAAAGTTTCAAGTGGATGAAGATCCCAACTGTTCACTGGCTAAATTATTTATTTTATTCATCTTTCTAGCAGAAAAGCTTTAATTCCTTTAACTCTGTGACAAGATACATTATCATCTTGAAGAATGATGTCATTTCTAAACTAATTTTCTATCAATAGAATGAGAAAATTATCCTGGATTTCAATATACACAAGAACTAATTGTTAAGGTAATGATTGTCATTTCCTCTGATTCTTTAAATGACATCTAATCCCAAATCATGAATAACTTGGGAATTATTTTTACATATTTCATTTGAACAGCAACAGAGAAAAGTTCTAGCATCATTGCCTTGGCCAATACAAATTTTTGATTTATTAGTGATCATCCAATTGTCCATATGTTAAGTTTTTATTTATTCAGGCAACTTTTACCTCACTTTCTTTTGTTTGTATGTTAGAGTTGGTTTACTGTGAGCTTTTCACTATGTAAATCCTATTTCATTCAGTTATTGAGACTGCATATATCTTGAATGAATTCATCTCTCCTCGGGCTTCTAGAATCATATGACATTGTTACATAATAGATTAGTGAGATCATTTCTTGACATGAAGTTTCACATTTAAATTAAGTCCTGAAACATTAAACAATATAAGAGTCAAGTTTGATAGACTACTGTTGAACTTAGAATCCATTTAAGATCATACCACACATTGGATGGTTTCAGTCAGGAGATGAAAATGGTTCTAGAGTTGGAAGAAGTTAGTCAGTTTGAGAAACATCAGAGTTGAACAGAGAAAATATTCCATGTTCACTCTTATTATCAAATCTCAGCCGAGGTCAACCAGGAAAATGAAGGGAAAAATCATCAATAAGCATAGGTAATATGTGCACATGAAATGCTGTTCATACTGTCATTCCGCATCAGTGATTAAGAACAAGGATGGAAACACAAAAGAAATATTAGCACAACCAGAGAAAGGACAAAGAGAAGTGAGGATATGGGAGCTGACTGATTGTAATTTAAGGCCAATAGAACATAGAATGGATAATCATGGAGTAAACGGTTATGCAATGCCATGACAAAGGTCTTCTCACTCCCATGTTATAATCATTTACGAAAAAGAGAACAGTCAGGTCAGAGACTAACCTAATTTTATTGGCCATCAAATAACTTCCTTTGTTTTTTAAGATATTATAAAAGCCAAAACTTCAACATAAAAACTTAAAGACTATTACAAATAATGGAAGTGTGATACTATAAGCTTTGCTGCCTCCTGACTGCACATACTTAAATGCTGTAATAATTTTAGGAACAAACAAGAATGAGTATATAAGCATATAAGAGTTGTGTCTATGTATGTAGTATATGAGAGTGGGTGTGTGCTTATCTGTATGGATGTGTTGGCATAGGTAAATGTATATGGATGAGTGAGTGTGTATATAATAACATCTAAAAGATGGTTAAACAATTTAAAGAGGTTGGCGGATTTTAATAAATAATGAAATAGAAAAGGAATGGATTTCTCACAGAGAATGAAAGGGTTACTTTTTTTTTTTTTAAATACCTGTAATAAATTGATATCTTTGTTAGTCAAGTAGTCAAAGGTCGACAGGATCCCATTTTTTAAAGGTATCTAAGTTCAAGGAGATCCATGCAGGAAAAGAGATTTTTTTCCAGACGTCAGAAACAGATATATCCAAAGGCATAGTCAGGAGTTTGATGACCAGTGACAAATTGGGAGCAGTGGTTATATTGGCCATGGAAGTAAGCTGTCAAAATCAAACTGGGGTCCCACCCTTACCTATAGTCTGTTATAGTTACTAGCAAGAAAAGTTCAAGTCAAATAGCAGTTCAAAGATGGTTAGGAGCAGTGACAGTTCATCCTTAAACAGAATGGGATAGAAAACTGAGCAGCACTCAAGTCTTCATCTACCATTCATATCACAATAATTAGGGTCTACTTAAACTTAAGATGCAGAGAAAAGTGTTACTCTCACCATCACGATTGCTTAAGAGTAATTAAAAAAAAAACAGTATGATTATATTCTCAGGTTCATTTTTGCTTTTTTTTTTCTAGAGCTGATCCATGGCTAATACAATTTTGAGCAAACCCATTTTTAAAAACTGACATGAAGTAGGAAAGGTTGATTAGTTGATGAGAGTGTACAGGTTGAGGATCAATACCGCTACTGCTCCAGTCATTAAAATTTTAAAACTTTTTCTTGTTAATCAATCGAATAGATACATTCATCCTTATGTAGTCAAAATAGGATAAAAATATTATCAAAGAGTCTGATAGTCATTAAAAAAAAGTTAAAGACAGACAACAATGTTTTTTGTTTAGTTTGGAGGCTAATAAAAAATTTTTGTTAACATCCTTCAACATCAATCAATGCTTTACTTGAAATTTTGCAATAAAAGAGATAATTGTCTTACTCACCTGAAGATTTACCTTCAAATATTACAGTACCATCAAGAGTGAATTTCACAGAAATTCCAATGTCTTCTGGCCAATAAGTAAAATTAAGACAACCTGGACAAAGAGAAAAATACATCAAAATCTACTTTTTCGGCTTCTAGATAGAAATTCTATTTAATCAAAAATATTCAATTTCCAAACTAAGCAATTTAAGTTTATGAGATTTAAGAACTTGATGTAGGCTTTTCACAGTATGGGTGTTCCATTTGGAGAGAGTGTGCCAAAAACTATAGCTATTGAAAAGGGATTTTATTATTTCTGTACTGAAAGTCTGGAGCAGTGGGAAAATGAAGATTAGTTTCAGAGAATTTCATTTTCACAATAATCCAACTGTAACTTACAGTAAAAACAGTGATGGGCAGTATCTTAGTCTTTTTATATTTGTGGATAATGTCAATCCTGTTTGTTATCAGCAGGTGATGTTGTGATTACTATATTGTTATTGATGAAGTACAGACTGGTTAGTTTTGTTTATTTGACGTGCTAAACCCAGCTGTTGGCAGGTTATGCAGCATTTACATTTAAAGGAAGTTCGAAATTCTATTTCTGACATGATATAAAAACACTATCCAATATGTTTGAGCTAGTAAGAGTATCTATATTAGCTGGAGATATACTTAGCAATCTGAAGGATTCAGTATGAGAAACATGGGGACCAACATCATCATTATCAATCTGGAGTAAGCAGTTATATTCTACTTTTTGCCATACAACATACCAGGCCTCAAGCACATAAAACTTTTATGGACCGTGAATTAATATTGAAGATGTAGATTCTGTGTGAATATGAATGTAAGTAAAAAACATTGGTAATTGTGGAAATAAAGGTTTCTTACAAAGAGAGATTATTATTGATAGTATTTCTTTCTGGTGTGGCTATGTGAGCTTATTTAGCCAGGAGATAAGGAAGCATTAACAGTAGTAGACATAAGGTCTGACCATCAGAAATAACACTGTTTCATAGCAGGAGTCTGTGTAAAAAGATATAAGTAGCCATGCTTTTTTGAGAGAAAATGAGTTACTAGAATTTTACTGTCAGCATAGATAAAAAAAAAGTGAGAGACGTGTACACAACAATATGTTTAAGAATAGAATTTAATGAAAGATTAAATGAATAAATTTGGTTTCTTTTGTTTTATGGCATATCAACCTTCATGTGTTATCTAATGCCTAAGAAGTGGTACTATATAACCCATACCTGGGAGAATAAGGGGGTTCATACCTTTCCTAAGGGTATTAGTCTGAAACAAAATAAATACTAACATATGTAATATAACTGAGGAAGCAAATGTGACAATGAAATCCAATTCAGAAAAGATAAATGCATATGAACAAAGTAGAAAAGAAAAAACTAATTTTTAAAAAAATGTATGAAGTTTCACTTGGCACATACTTCTATGGTTTCAAGTATTCTTATCTAATACTAATAATCATATGGTTTCAAGAAATTATTTCAGTTTAATAATAACCATTTGTTTGAACACAGTTTTATGGTTTCAAGTTGCTAATAATAATTCTCAGTAAACAATTATAGCGTCAAGTAATTATTCTTAATACAAATAATTTACAGTTATTCTTATCTAATACAAATTATTTACAGTTATGATGGCATAGAGTATTCCTACTGAATATAATTTCTAAATAATTCTATTTGATCCATGGATGGGATGCTAGCAAGTATCATCACTCTGTGTCAGAGTGGATCTGAAAGTAATGGCAATGAAGGAGGACAGCACAGTCCAATATAAGCTTCATCATCAGATGTAATTTAGTGTCATACCCAAGAAAGCACTTTTTTTTGGTGGGGGAAGAGGTCTCACTTCTCTGCAAGGGATAAAGTTAATATATTGTTTCTTCCAGATATGAAAACAACCATGTCATATCACTCAACCAATGGTTCAACAAAGCAATTGGTCTGTGTCCTAACTGTTTATATAATGAATAAATGGATGCTTAAGATATAGCAGACTTTTGATGCAAGGCTGAGAAATGTGTGGTTTTTCAATTTTTAGACTAACTTGTGAGTCATTCATAGTTTTTAACTGTATATATTAAATAGTGATTTTGGGATATGATCCAGACAAATAAGTAAAAATACAGTTTGCAACTATACCTCTGCTCTCTGTAATGACCCCTCATTTTGCTGAAATACTATAACTGAACTTGTAACTAATATATATATATATATATATATATATATATATATATATATATATATATATATATATATAGACTCAGCTAGTTTCAAAATAAATATTATGCAAAGGATTTCTTGTAAAAGTGACATTTAACTATCTTCACTTTTCAAAATGTATTATAAAATATTCTACAATCTTTTTGGTTTGGTTTGGTTTGGTTTCTTTGTTTAATGGCATATCAACCTTTGTAGGTTATTTAATTCCAAATCCATTCTCCTAGAAGAACAGTAGTGGTACTATCTAACTTATAGCTGGGAGGATAAGGGGGTTCATACCTTTCCCAAGGGTATTGGCCCAAAAGTGAATATAATAGCGTGATTGGAGTACAAACTCACTTACTACGATTTCTTAGTCCATCGCTTTAATCATTACACCACGAGGACACCCCTTACGATCTTTTTGGGTAATACTGATTGAACAGGTAACATACTGATAGAATTTTGTAGGACAAAAAATTGGACAAGAAGATAGAATACTTTAAAAGTAGAAGAAAATCATTCAAGAACTGGCATTGATGGTTGATCTGTAATTAGGGTTAATTTGCCAATATTTCAACTTACCTGTATCATTAAGGTGCAGATAGGACTGTTCAATGTGGGCACAACAACCACAGGTGTAATTAGCACAGCCACAACTTTTCACTGAGTCAATATTCACCTCTTTGTCCGCCTCTTGAATTTGACTGATGCATTTTGCAACAACCAGTCGGAAATCAGAGGGTACATTAGCTGCAAAAAGAGAAAAAAAATTTCCCATGATAAACAGGACTTAACATAGTTATTTCTAAATGGACAGTGGAATTTACTGTTTTATACCAAGAACAATGGTTTTCAGGAATGGTCAAAATTCTTTCATAAAAATAAAGAAGCAAAAATAAGAACTATTTTAAGTACAATAAAATTTTATAACAAGAATATTTCTGCTGTTAATGAGCACCTGGCAGAGTCCAATATAATTTTGGAAATATTAAAATTATGTTATAATCAGATAACTCATTTCTGAGCTTAGCTTAGTCTGACACTAAACTACAAGTACAGGGAACAAATGGATAATCAAATTCACTAGAGAGTCAAATTAGTCTGCTTGACTAACTCACTAAACTTTGGTAAGGTACCCAGATATTAATTTATATATGTACATGTTAGCCAAAAAAAACATCAGATTTGAGTTATTCTAAAATTAATTCAATAGTTATTTACTGAGCTATGATTAGTTTTTTCATAAGGCTACAGATATACAACACCTAGTAAGAATCAAACTACAATGTCATGACCTATGGGACTAGATTGATACCAATTAGTTATTTACAAAGTGTGAAGCTCCAAAGAAGACTGAATTCACTACACAATAATAAGACCTGCTTGCTAAAGCGAACACCATGTGGAGGTGTCCAAATAAAATATAATCAGAAGACCAAGTGTGGAGGACATTTAAAAGATAGGCTGGAAGATAAATTGCTGAATTTATTTTTATCATGATTTAATTAAATAAAAATTTAAAATGCTTTAAATTATCTGAGTCTAAAACAAATCCAGTGAAAATGGGAATTTACAAAATAAAAATTCAAATGTTTTTGGTTAAAAATGAATTCTTTAAAAAACTTTAATGATAATATTATAAACTAAATTCAAATGAATAATTTCAACAAACATTTTAAAATATTCTTCAATAATATAAATTAACCTTAAAGTGATAATTATGGAATAATGTCTTAGAGTTAGAAATAAGTTTCACCTTATTTCTTTTTAACTTACTTTATTTTTTAATCTCATTCAATTTTTTTTTTTTAATTTTTAAAAAATTCGACAAAAGTGGAAACTTAAACTGTTGTAGAAGATTTTTAGAAAATAAAAAGAAAAAAAACGAAAAGGCCCAGTAAGAATTGGAAAATTCAGTCTTGAAAATTTTTTGATTCAGGTTTTGCACAACTAATTTTTATTTATTTATTAAATATTAATGAATTCATGAGACCTTCAATAAGTACTATCCTTTCGATACTAAGTCATCTTAAACATTTTTTTTCTTAACGAATGGGACAAAATATCTGAATAGTATTATTACGTAACAAACAAACGATATTACTAATAAAAGATAGAAACATATATTCATTTATTTGGAATGTATTCTATTAGGATAAAAAGGGTTAAAACAAATTTACTCAGTTTCTGAAAGACACTTTGAAATTTAGAAAAACAGATGAATCACCTATTTTTTTCTCACAAGAATGGATTCTATCACGTGTATATAAATG
The DNA here is from genome assembly GCA_963585895.1 of Sepioteuthis lessoniana. NCBI lineage: Eukaryota > Metazoa > Mollusca > Cephalopoda > Myopsida > Loliginidae > Sepioteuthis > Sepioteuthis lessoniana. The sequence goes on along the minus strand of OY757907.1, from coordinate 4,077,654 downwards.
TATAATTCACTAAGCTTAGTCTGGCACAAGGCCATTCCAAGAAGAGAATTCACTTATATTACGGTAGTAATGGTATCTTAAACAAGCCCCACAATTATTGTTTCATAATAAAGTAGAATCACAGTAAGTTGCAACCCAGTGATTTACAAATCCTGGAAGATTGAAACAAAAAGAAATCTGAGAGTGGATCTTTGTGGATTTTTATTCGGACGATTCGTAGGTAAACTTTTCTTCTCAGGTAGAAAACTCAGAAAGAAAACTTTTGACGTAATAAGAATCGTTTTCATTTTAATTGGGTGAAAGATGTCTTCTCACATTATTGATATCATTTTTTTTTCTATAATTTTTAAAACTAAAAACGAAACGTACCGATAAGAATAAGTAAACATAATCGCATATTTTAAAAAATTCGTCAAAATAAAAATGCTGTACTCAAAAAAGAAATAAATATAATTGTTTTATAAAAACCTCTAATTTATTTTTATTTATTTATTAAAACAAGAAGCAATTTGATTTGATTTGCAGGAGTTTTTCTTTATAGGTAACTTACGAGTTAAATAAAATTTGACAGAAATAAAAATGAAAAATAATTCGTAAAGATTAATAATCTAAAACGATTAATAAAATATAAATAACAAAGCTTTCAAAATAAAACTGCATTTGTTTGTTTGGGCTGAAAAAAAATTAAATAAAATAAAACATTTCATTCATTCACTGACAGCTGACATTTTTTGTTCTGTGTTGTTCTTTCCTGTCAGTGAAAATATTTCGTCAAAATTTCTATTCTTCCATGTAATGATCATAATAAGATAAAGAAACCATTTTCAGATAATCAAAGAAATTAAAAATCCTTTTTTTTTATTTTTAATTTTTAATTAAAACTGATAACTTTAAAATATAAAAGTAAATGAATAAAAACGAATGAATCGTTTTTTGAATGAATCATGACTAACGTCTCTTCGATTTCTTACAAATAGAACTAAAAAAGAAAAAGCTAAATATGAATTGAAGTAGCCAAAAAATAAAATGTTAGATTTGAAAATGTCGATGAAAGGTCGACATGTGGGATAAACTAACCTTTAGCAAAAGAATAAATTGAGAAAAACAGCGACAAAATCAAAAGATGACGCATTATTTAGCTTTCGTTGCTACTGCTGCTATGTAGATGCCCGGTGAATAGTGAATGTATTCACCTATGAAAAATAGGCCACCTGTGAATTCACTAAGCTTTTTGCTTAGATGTGGCACAAGGACGAATGAATGGAGCTCTACTTGACACTCGAACTCAGTCGTGAAAGTCGAGCTTGCACCACCTAAGATGCCCAAGGCCATCCGTGAATAACCTAATCAACGTCTAACTGAGAAAAAATAAAACAAATAGAATATTTTTGTAAGCTTTTAACGGTTAGTTTGCGTCTTTCTATGGAAATGTCACTGACCTCAATTATACGTAAACTCTTCCAATAATTTGATAGTGTTATCATCTGTTAATTTTCCCCAAGCAGTTAGAGAACTAGTTTAAATGATAAGACGTTTAAGCAAGACCACTTGAAAATGCATCGGGTTTCAAGGTATTTTGTGTTGTTGTTTGCTGACACCATTCTGGGTTAATCTATTTTTACCCCATGTTATTTTGCTCGGTTAACTTCTCGGATATCAATGCTGTAAAGGAATTATATGGAAAAAAGACAAAAAAAAAAGAAGAAGAAGAAGATAAGAGGCCAAGATATCTTTTATATTTTGCCTTTATTTCTGGGTTCAACAACCATTCAGTGGGTGTAGAAATTCTTCCTGAATACAAATGAAATGGTTGCGTCTCCCAGTCAAGGTGTTAAAATGTGTTAGTTGTCCAAATTTAGTGTTCAAGGCATTAACAATGTGTTAGACACTTTTGTGGAAATATATCCATTATTCGGAGTTTTCAGTTGTATTTTTTAAGTCCATTATATGTTGTCTCAATTGTGATTGTGATGAGTTCATTATTTGGTGTTTTTAATCGTGGGCCGTTGGTAAAAGAGACAGCTGCTACTAGTGGAAAGGTTAACCAACGCGTCCGTCTTTAGACGAATGTGTAGGAACTTCCACCAGCAGCAAGAAAGATTTGACTGTTATCACTCTGCTGGTCATAGATGGTGGCGCTCGGGCCTCTTACTTTCCTTTGCCAAGAGGATTCCTTTTTTTTTTGGCGCATGCATCGCCCGTTTTCCTGTCAGGGGCTTCTGGGAGTTTCTGCATTTTTTGAATATTTGTTTTTAATTCAATTTTCATTTCCATTTTCTATCCACCACAAATGCTAGGATTTAAAAAATAAAATTAAAGATACGAAAAAAAAAAATCCCTCGCGAGGAAATCACATTTAAAACTTTTTTTCAAACTTGCGTAAACTTCTCATACGCAAAATTAGAAATTTTAAGAAATATTGTACTTATTTTATTATTTACTCTTGACGCAGCTGGAGGAAACGCAAAAGAAATCTTAACCCTTCTGAACATGTTCGTGGTTGTAATGAAAAAAAAAAGGGGGGGGGAAAAGTAAACAAAAAAAACACAAGAAGAAAAAAAAAACAGAAGAAACTTTTAAAAATAAGATAGGCAAAATAATAGAAATAAAGTATACGAATGTAAATTTTCCCCCTCGTGCAATGAATTTTGTTCACTTGACACTTAGGTTCCACATTTTCGGTTAAAGGCGCTGCTAAACTTTTTTTTTTAAATTTGCAATTTTACTGCCAGCCTCGCTCGAGGAAGGATTATTTTCTCAGGGGCTCTTAAAACACAGCAATATTGAAGTAGTATGCAAGCAGTCCAACTCAGTGACACGTTGCGCATAGTTAAATTACCTTAACCCTTCACAGACAAAGAAACAACAGTAAATATAACGGGGATTTTCTCCTAACATATATTTGTTTCGGGGTCAATAAGAATGTCGATCCCCCAAGTTATTTGTGTTGTTCGTGTGAGTACATTGACAGCAGGAAGACAATGAAAAGAACAAAGGCAAGACAACAGAAAATAAATAACAATTTATTTTGTCCTAGGTTCCAGTTTGATGGTTGTATTGATGATGGAAATAGTAGAGACAACTGACGGAATAGCCGGGGATAGTAGAGACAGCTGGTGGCCGTCGTTTGGTATCCGAGACGGAAGTGAGATCTGCGAGTCGGTTGGAGGCGTCGAAGGTAGTTGGCCGCGAGGCTCGGTCGAGTGGACTAAGACTACTGTGTCTTAGCTCTGCGTAGTCGAGGGACGAACGGACGAATGGCTAAGACTACAGCAGCTTTGGGGGATACGGAGCACCCCTTCATTGCCATCGCTCCCAGGTCATCTCCGACCCGGAGTGGTAGCACCTGATAGGATCCTATCTATGGGTTAAATACAACTAATGGCATACTTATGCTAAACTGAACTGTTTGACTAAACTGAATAGCTTGAAAAGGAAGTGCTTTTGACGATTAAACCGTACTTACATTTAAACTGCGGGCTTATGCTAAACTGAATAATTTTAAATATAACTGTTTTTTGACATTGAAACTGTATTTACACTAAAATGAATTGTTTAACATAGAACTTTTTTGACATTTACCTGTGTGTAAACAAAATCTGTACTTATACGAAACTGAATTAGCTGAATTAGAACTGTTTGACTAAACTGAATAGCTTGGAATAGAAATATTTTCCCCAATTAAACTGTACTTACCTTTAAACTGCGTGCTAATGCTGAACTGAATAGTTTGAAATAGAACTTTTTTTAATAAAAATGGATTTGGCGTTAAATAACCTACAAAAGTTGATATGCCATAAACCCAACCAACCAACCAATCTGTCAGTAGAGATCTGTAAAACTCAACGACACGCCTCAACAGTCGAAAACTCAACTGCCGTCTTTTCAGAATCCTCACATTCTTAGGACCATCTCTTCTGGGCATGACGTCATCCACACTCCAGTCCCATTTCCTGTCTGGAGGTTTATTATGACAGATGGTGATTGTCATATCCATTCCGCAGGACCGTAAAACTGCACCAAATGATTCTGCACATGGTCTAAGAGATCCGAATAGTTCAAAGCCTTACCAAACTGAATGATAAAATATAATTAACGAAAAATGATTAACATAAAAAAATCCTTCTTTAATCATATAACACAAACGACACGTCTTTTTTTTTCTAAAGTCAGGATGACAAGTAAATTCCTACTACCTTTTCTTTATTGATTTTGTCACATTTCAATTATTTAGGAACCACAAAAATATAACCAAAAACAGTTGAATATATTTTAAACTCAACTAAATTCTTATTTTCTCACCGACCGTTTTACTGTAAGATTGGTTTCAAAACGTACCGGTTGTCAAGGTAACCATCTAGTGGTCTGTTCCTACCCTGTTTCTCTGAAGAGTAAATCATTTGTTAGGGGAGATGACTCTCCCATAACAATTTCCGACAACCACACTTCGGGAAAAAAGACTTCTTTTTGTGTACAATTAAAGAATTTAAATTTCTTCTGAAGTTACTTCTAGTTGTCTTCTAAGAGAGGATCTGTTCAACAAATCGTTGTGACTGACTAAATCTTACGCAAACAACATTTGGTGAAAATTTTCTAGCATGGAGTCGTCGTCATCATCATCAAATCGCGCTGGTAGAACGGAGGTCCCTGACTATCAGTCGCCATCCATCCCTATCACCCATCGCTCTTGGATGGTCTTCTTAATTACATCTTATGTCCACACAGAGTTGATATAAGTCAATATTTGATGGTCATTCAACACTGGCATGTCCATGTGCAAGCGTTCACTCAAGAACATCGCTCATGAGTTTCTTTTTGCTTCTCCTGCAGTGCCTCGCATTTCTTGTTCGTTTGAATGGTTTATGGGATGAGAGGTAAGTGACGGCACAGGTACTGTTTTGTGGGATGCTACTTCCAGGATTTGTTCAAGACAGCGCGCAGCATTCTTGAGTTGTTCCCATCTAGCTTTTTATCTATACATTTGTTAGCGTTAATGTCTATATAGTGCATCCATATAATAGTATAGACACATCTACAGTTTGGAAGAAATCCTATTCTATTTATTGGATAGATCAAACTTCCATTAGATCAATAACCTATTATTAACATTCAGTGCCTTCCCTTGGCGTATGTTGACATCATTTTCATTTTTGTCGATGAAATGTTACTGCCGAGGTCTACAAATTTCAGGGACTTGCCTCTTAAAGTGGGTATTGCTCCTTTTTGTTTAAAATGTATGAAATCTGTTTTATTTTCATTCTCGTAGAAATCAATGCATCCCCAGCTAGCTCTAGGATATGCAGAAGGAATTCTGCATGTGTTAGTTTATTTGCGAGAAGTTCTGGGTCGTCAGTTACAATATCTGTGGGATTCGTCTGCTCCTTGCCTTGATTTTTTTAAATGTGAAACAATTTTCTTTTATTCACATTCGAAGTACGACGACTAGGCTACATAAAATCAAATATGGTGCTGATGTATCTTGTTGTAGGACTTCAGCGTCTAAGTTGAAGAAGTCTTTGTCTCCGTTAGGTGGGCAAATTATGGCTTTCGTGTTTGTAACAATTTCTTTGGGAAGACCCTATGAAAGTAGTATTTGTGTCGACTTCGCTCTGTGTATGGAATCAAAATGTTCGAAGAAATCTACGACTATTCGCGTTTCCTAGAGATTTTTTGCCTGTACTCCTCGATGATCAGATGGACTGTAAGAATCTATGAGACTGTGGAGCGATACCTTCAAAAACGGGTCTGATTTTTTCTAAGAATTTTATCGATTTCGGGCCGGATACGATTGAGAAGTTGGGCATTATAAACCTTAGCAGCTCTAGCTGTAAGAGTCATCCATTTCTCATTGTAGACCGCGTTGCTTAGTCAGAGAAGTCTGTTGTCAAATTTACTTATCTTCCAAACTTCAGTGGGTATTTCGTCAAGACCCGCAGCTTTTCTGATTTAAACTCTTTTCAATAATTCCTCAAATTAGTTTTAGTTTGACGCCTAGTCATAATGCATGTTTTTGACTGTTTCTTATTCCAGCGTTGACTGAAGCACATCTTTGCAGTGATTGTTCTGTAATTGGAAGATACTTGATCAAAAGAAGAGTATGTCTCACAGTTCAGAGTGCTATTTATCTATTTCTTGTTTTAGATTATATAATCAAGCAGTGCTTGAGTGTTATTTGAGCAGATGTAAGTCCATTGTTTTTCTTTTCATTTTTAGAATTTAGCGTTTAGGCATTAAAGAATTCTTGAGAGAAAAATCTGCTACATATTCACTATTTCTATTTGGCATGTGTTGAGCAAAGGTAGTTAGCCCGTCATAGAAAGAGGTGAAATCTATTTCATCACTGGCATTGGTGGAATCGTGACAATAGATGATCATTGTGCTGGGGTTGCCATTAAATGTGGTACACATAATTCTCGGTTGGGTTTTCTAAATGCTGTTTTGTGGTTTTAAGGCACGAGGACTGAGAAGCATTCCTACTACTCCTATGGCGGCATTAATGGAATTTTCCATGGAGATGCCAAGATATATATATATATATATATATATGTATATATTATTGTTACACCATTGGGTTTTAAGAGTTGTTAATTGGTAACGAGAGTTTTTCTTGTCTTTCAGTTGTCAATACACGTGCAACTTACTCTAACAAAACACACTAATCTTCAGAAGAAGTTCTGGATTGATTGTGTCATTCCCCATGAGTAGATCTTTTACACAAAACCTGGGCACGGAGGGAGTTGATAAATTAACAAGCTGGAAACGCATCTGGTAGTCACGGAACTAAAGCCGCAATCAAGTACCATAACTTGCATAGAACCACACTTGACTGTTTACTTCAAACCGACTAAACACTAAAACAAGATAGTAGTGAAACTCCGAACTTAAGTAAAATAAGTCCCCGGATTTATACAGTCCATTGTTCCGTTGACAAAGTACCATGATTATCATAGGACCATTCATGACAGTAGTGAAGCTCAGAATTTAAGTAAAGTCGACTCGAAAAGTCACCGACTTATAAAGTCCATCGTTCAGTTGAAAAAGTTCCGCAACAAGCATAGGGCCACGCATTGGAATTTTAGCCATTAAGACAAAAAAATATCACACAAATTTCAGTAAACTGTTGAATTATTCAGTTTAAACTTAGTGAGGTACTAATTATCAAATTTCCAGTTTTTTTGACTAAATTTCACTTAGCTTGTAAAGAAAAGTTTTCTTTATAAATATATTCACAAAAATCCTAAAAAAATCTACGAACACGAATTTTAAAAGATTTTTGCTTTTGTATAACTAAATTTTTTTTACCATGAATTTATGCATTCCACTCAAAACTCAACAAAAATCTACGAACCTCAATTTAGAAAATGTTTGCTCTTTTTATCCTAGGTTATTCGAGATTTTTCTCAGCGAAAATCGCCTCAGAGAGAAATGCTCTTCTTCATTGATTGATTAATATTTGTCATGTACAAAAATGGAATTTGACATAAATATGACATAAGACCGAAAAAGGTGAGTTGAGGCGAATCATCATTATCCTAACTTTTAAATTCACAAGTTATATACACTGACCCAAAATATAATTTTATAATTCATTTACTATAATGATAATTATTCAGAAAATCTTTCTCACTACGGCCACCAAAACAAGTCAATCGCTCTATGAGAATCTAAACTAATCCCATATTTACATAATTGCGAGAGAAAATGGGATGTTTAAAGAATTTTATTTGCAAAATATATATATTTAAAAAAAAAATTTCTCAAAAATAAAAAAAGGGGGGAATCTATGTTTTTACACATTTAGCAAGAAGAAAGTTAGTATTGAGGCCCTACTTACAGGCTAACATGGTAGAAAAGCTACTTCAAAGGTTGAAGAAGTGCCGGAGCAGGGAAAAAAGGGCCACTCTACGCTACCGAAGAACAAGGGTGTCTGTCATCTAACAGGAATAGAAAAGGGTAAAAACAGGATATGGGGACAAAAAATCAGGCCAATTAACTAACAAACTCTCGATAAGTTAAACCCTTTTAACAAAATAAAGAAAAAAAAACTAGTCTCACTTAACTGGGATGGGTTCTCATTAGTTTCTCCAACTACGCAAAATCCGTCTTAACCTGTGAACCTCTAAATAGAATTCAAGCGCGTAATATTAACACACCCTTTGCCGAATTCTAAAGAACTGAGTTTTTGTCTTTCTGACAAAATTTTAATTTTTATTTGGTATTTATTAAAAACCACCAATGTCTGAGACAAGAAAAATTCGCCCCTGCAGAATTCCTTCAGTCCCACCGTCCAAATCATGTCTCATAATGCCAAGTAATCATAGAAACAGATAGTGTTCCGACCTGTTAAACGACGGAAGTACGTTGCTGTACATAGAACTGGGATGCAAAACAAAGAACTTTCCATTCAGTAGGCAAACCATGTAAACTTCCAGCTTGTATAACAACCGTACGACCAGGCAGTGAAAGAAGGCGTGCGCGATCGACCCTTCCACATCACCACATCAGACGCACTCTGACGAAAATACCAGACGTGATAAAAACAGCAGTCAGATAAAAGATATCTCATTGATATTGAGGCACCTCATCCCAGGAGCTCACGACTACAATAAGCGACTTTAGTCCTTCGTAATGCCACTATCGCGCACCCCCTCTTTAATAACGTTCGCTATTATGCCCTACAGGATAACAACCGGCTGTCTGAGAGACCAGTCTGCAGCCGAGCAAAAACACTCAGAGCATGCTCTCATTAACGATAGAAAGAGCACGTATTTCTGGACAATCGGTGGATATCCCCATCATTTGAGTGCAGGATTCTCAAAGTTAGAAATCCCTTCTTGGCATCTTTCCAGAAGTCGCCAGTTTCTTTGGATATGTTGTGCGCATATCCGACCCCAGGAAATGGGACGCAAAATACAGCATCGCGTCACCACATTCGGTACTTTTAGGCCGTCTTCGGAGGGTTAAGACAATTTACTAAGCTTCTTGCTTTGATGTAGCTCACAAGCAGACGAATAGAGCACCCAATGAGATTCGAACACACTCGTGAAGGTTTGCTCCTCAAGTTTATTTCCATTATACCACCCGAGGATCCTTTTCGGTGGGTTATAGTCACAGATTTCCCGACGTACCTAAGGAGCAAATATGCCTCAAACGTACTTGCGAGACAACGAGGGTTCTTCCTAGAAAAACAATAACAGTATACGGTAGAGGAAGTACTGAAACCAGGGAGTAAATGTGTGAGGCACACACATCAGCCTTATCCCTTAAAGAGAGCCTTCTTCGTGACCAAAGGACGGTAGTGGCCACAAGCTTTTCAAGTACCTCCGACCAATTTTTCTCCAGCTGAAAATCTGAACCGAATCAGACGCTGAGTATCTTGCACGGACCGTCCGTCCAACGGAAAAAAGCCAGAAAGAGCACAACCGAAAACTACCGAATTTTCACAGTTAATTATGGCCTCTGTTACATCCTCATACGTTTTGACTTCTCTGATGACCTCTTCCATTTCGGCACTACACATTGGAAGCTGACAGACATCGACAGCATAAGCGGACAACCTGGTTGTGATGTTAGCGCCAGGTAATGCCGTGTCAGGTTTACCCTCAACGTGTGAAGGATGGGCTCCAACGCTAGGACGTAGAGGATGAGCGAGAGCGGAAAAACTTGACGAAAAGATATAAACAAAGCGAAGGGCTTCGATCTTACTATGTTCACTTCTCCCATGATTCCACAGGACGAATAAAGAAGGCAAATCCAGCCGTGAAAGTGTTTCCCGAATCCAGCGGCTGGCAAAGTAGCCTCCAAGAAATAATGGTCGACTCTATCGAAGGACTTGAACTGAAGTGGCATTACCATCGACTTTTCCTATGATCATGTGAACCAAATGAAAGGTGCTCTGGATAGTACTGCCCTTAAAAATGCAACACAGTTCAGAGCCTATTACACTTGGCAGGGCAGTCTTCTAGGGGTCTACAAAGGTCTTTGCCAACATTTTTAAGTCGGTGTTTAGCATTCTTCAAAAGCAAAAGTTACTAATCCCGTCTCTATCATTCTTGCTCTTGCATAAAAATTTTACTATATCTTTAGTGAAACGTTGAAGAATCGATCTTTGCTTTATTCAGTCGTTATAGACAATCGTCAGTAAAAGAACAAACATGTGCGACAGCATCAAGTACACTTTGTGAGGAAGGCAATAGATTCTGGTGGGGGGTTCCGTCTCGACCATTATCAGTGCCAGCGGAATTTCATCTCCCTTCGCAGCAGAACAGGTGTCGAAGTGAGCAGAACTGGTAAAGAGTTTCAGAAAGTATCATGAAACTCCCAACAAATACAATCATTTGTAATCTGACTTTGTCTATCCGGCGATGTCACACCTGCGATATGTAACTATTAAGCATATATTAGTTCCTCGGCTCGAAGTTCTTGAGACATTTTCGTTGTCTCGCAAGACGCCCTTTTAACCTAGCCTTAACTATAAGAGACTAGTTCTTTTTATTGTGGGGAAAAAGCATTAGATATATTAGTTTCAACACAATCTCCTGTCTTTATCAATTTATTTATCCAAGATTCTGATGCTATTTGCGCTGTTTGTCTATCAAGTTTGAGTCTTCTACCATAGTCAGCAGCAAAGGATCTAATTTTATCCTTAAGCTTTGCCTACCAACTATTCCCAGTTATGACCCCCATCAATTCCCGCTTTACCATTAGTTCTAGCTAGTCCTGAAAATTATTCTCACCCAATAAGAAATTTCAAGAAACCAGACACATCCTTAGCTTTGCTTTATCTAAGTTTATTGACACGAAGACCATCTAAGAAAACTAAATCAACTCTCCTAATGTAATATTTTGACCTTCGACCCGGCCCAAAAATACTATTCCAACGTGATACACCGGAAATAAGTGACTCATTCCAATGGCCAGTAATCAAAAGAGATCGCGTGGGCGGATTAAGGCTTATGATATGGGACAAGGTGAAGGTCCCATTGTGCCATTACAGTGATGCACCGGAAGAGAGTAACCTCTGAACTGCATGACAGTTATTTCCGCTTGATGACGATTAAACATCCGATTCAAAACTCCAGTAGGCGATCGTGTGGGCGTTGAATTATTATTTAACTCAGTTGAGTTTGGGTCCCAGAGCAGTTGCCAGCAGACTTCCAGAGAGTTAGAGACCAGATGTGGTAGGGAAGGCCACACCCGACCGAGGGGGCCCTCGGAAGCCCCGATGGAGTGGACCCCAACATCAGGAGAACAAGAAAGACACAACGTGTCGGTCATAACAGTGGGGTCAAAATATGAAGTTTATGTTCGGTCTCTAGCACCCTCTCACATGCTAACCCTTGAACAACCCTTTCGAACCTTACAAATAAAGTGAGAGGTAAATATTTTTCTAAAGAAGTCTTCTTGCGTCGTTTATTACTGCGTCTGTTATCATTGCGTCGATATGTATCCAGTATATATATATGTATGCAACATATATTAATTTGGTGGCTGTGCCAGCAGAGTCCTTCAAGGATTCATAACGAACCTGGTTACCGTAAACGACAGTTTTTAAGCATCACAACAGGACATCAACGAAAAGGACAAAGAAAAATGCTGGAATTGAAAGAAGTAAAAAGAAAGAAAAACAAGAACAAACTAGCAACAAAAAAAAGAGGAAGGAGAAAGGAACAGACCGACGCGAAAAGAACAGAAAAAAGACGGAAAGAAAAAAGGGAAAAAGAGAAAAAAAATTGTAAGTAGAGCGCTCATTCATGTAACTTCTATCTCTCTCTGTTATTTAAATTGGGTATAATAGTGAAAGATTTGTTTTAATGACAAGGGCCTTTCTAGAAGCATAAAATTGGAAATTTTTTTTTTTTTAAATGTGTGATCCCTAGATAAAAATTGAAATTACTGCTATGTGTAATATTGTATCGAAGTGAGGGAGGAAAAAAGAAGGGAACAAAGATGGCAATGGGACAGTTGCTGTCCGTTTTTTGATAGACAGCAATAGTAAATAAATTTTATCAATGGGAATTTTATCGTAAATAGGTCTTTGTAAGAAAAAAAAAATCGTTGTAGCTTTTCATTGGTCCAGACAAGCGGTGATTGAAAATTAGAATTTCAGTCCAAGATTTGGAATCCCGCATATCTGTAGTTAAGATCTTTTGAGTAAGTTTTCATGTTTGGAACTTGTGGATTGGAAATGAGAATTTTAATCCGAGAAATCTAATCCTGGGAGCATCAATGGGATTGTTCAGGAATTTCGCACATTGGTGGGTTGTCTGAATAATGCGCATATAATTTTTCGATATTTATGAAGTTGGGAGAATCGATATTTTCGGCGCAGGTAGAATCAGGCCGGTTGTTTTGCTGTGGAAATTGTTGATATCAATTATTGAAGACATAGGTATTGTCTTGAAAACGGTCTTGCCGTGGAGGCAGAGTAACTAAGAGACAGATGTTTTTTGTGTCTGACGAGGCAGACAGATATTTTGTGAGTTCCCCCTGGAGTGAAGCTTTGAGATTGTTATTGGGAAGATATTTTGAAACAGGGTTTTGGATGTAATTAAGAGATGCGCAGAATTTTGACAGAACCAAGTGTGGCGAAGATTAGCAGATTCGGAAATATTTCGAATTAGGAAATGTTGGCAGAATTTATAAAAGTTTTGGTTGTTTAGAAAAAAACCCAGGATATTTTGTGAAAAGAAAAAAAAAGAAGAAGAATGGTCGTAAGCTATTGAAAAAGTTGTATTATAAATCATGCTTAATCTATGGTACTATAGACTGAAATTGAATAAACTGGGAAGCGAACCTATAGTTATCGTGGTTAGGTAAAGACAGAGAGGTAGATAGAAGGTTGAAAAAAAAAAGGGACGTTGAAGGAGCAATTTATTGTGAAAAAAAAATTTAAAAAAAAGAAAAAAGAAATGAAAACTAAAACAAAAACAAAAAGCTACAGGATAATGAAAATGGAGAGAAAGAAAAAAAAAAGAGAAAAAAAAAGAAAGAGAAACTTGAACATTGTTGAACACAGCATATAGGGAAAAAAAAAAAGAAAGCAAGAAAGAACAGACATTTTTAGTAAAATAGACAGTACATCACTACATAGATTGAAAAAAAGAAGAAAAGGAAACTGAACATTTTTGAACTGTGGTTGCAATATTGTTTTGACTTGTTGTAAAGTGAAAAATTTTTTGAGTTTGAGTTTAAAGGCGACATTAGAAATTTTTTTTTTTCCTGTTCATATTATGAAATTTGACGAAAACCATTTGCAGAAGATTTTATTCTAGGTTTACAAATATTTGCAATTATATTGATTCTAAAGTCTTTTTTTAGAATTTGGGATTTTCGTGGAATAGGAAATATTTTGGTGGGGGCGGTTCTGTTTTGAGGAATCGGTGGCTGACGTGAGAATTGGACAGACATTCATCCAATTGGTTTCAGATTGTTGATGGGTAGACGGCAAAGAAAGCAATTCTATCGAAGAATTCGCCGGCCCATGAAGCTGTTCTATTTTTTAGTTTGGAGTTCCGAGGATTAAATAAAAGAAAAAAGGCGTGGACTACTCCAAAATTTTATGGATAATGTCTGAGTCTTTCAGTCCCGATGGTGTTTTGGATTCGTGTGTGATTTGGCAAAGTGAAACGAATCTGGGAAAGGCAAGGTGCCTATATATTGGTAGCCACAAGAGTTCCTGATTAAATTGAAAAGAAACCCGGCGCGGGTTTGATCAGGTAAAGCATGTTTTCTCAAGGGCTTGCAAACCAATGGGCATGGAAACAGAAACTTAATGAAAAAAAAAAAGGGTAACACATTGCTAATTAGTATTTTGCGTGGACTATTTTTGGTGGTTTACAGCATGCGTGCCAGATTGTGATACATTCGGATGTATTGTGATACTTTGTTTTGGGCCATGATTTTTGTGGATTTTTGTGGAATGCTTTGGGCCTTGAAGATATTGTATTTTAGTTTATGAAATTCTCCGGTTACTCCAGGTAGGAACCTGTTGAGCAAAGAACTGGAGTGTGGTCATGAGGAATCCAGGCGAAATGTATTGCTGGAATGACCAGGGTCACTAAGTTTGTGACCAGGATATGGAACCAGAGTATGGTCCTTTTAGGGTTTTGAAATTTCTTCAAGGAATTATGGAGGGCCCGCTGTGTTGAGACGATAAAAAATGCATCTGTATGGTACCTTGATGCACGCATGTCAAGATGGCCAACCACGCAAAGATAGTAAGAGAAATTTAGATAATAATTAGACGGGCAAGTGTTACATAGAGAGAAGGTCGCCCTCTAAGTAAGATTTTGTTTGCTGTAGTTCAAGTGATTCTTTTTTATGTTTTCAGCCATTATTGTCCTTTGTAAATTATTCTGTAAAATATGTGTGAGGTTGATGGAGACGAACGTGAAAAAAATTCCACACGTGGAATTTTGAAAAATAATCAACGGATGAATGTAATATTTTGACCTTCGACCCGGCCCAAAAATACTATTCCAAGGTGATACACCGGAAGGAAGTGACACATTCCAATGGCCAGTAATCGAAAGAGATCGCGTGGGCGGATTAAGGCTTATGATATGGGACAAGGTGAAGGTCCCATTGTGCCATTACAGTGATGCACCGGAAGAGAGTAACCTCTGAACTGCATGACAGTTATTTCCGCTTGATGACGATTAAACATCCGATTCAAAGATCCAGTAGCGTTCGTGTGGGCGTTGAATTATTATTTAACTCAGTTGAGTTTGGGTCCCAGAGCAGTTGCCAGCAGACTTCCAGAGAGTTAGAGACCAGATGTGGTAGGGAAGGCCACACCCGACCGAGGGGGTCCTCGGAAGCCCCGATGGAGTGGACACCGGAATCAGGAGAACAAGAAAGACACAACGTGTCGGTCATAACAGTGGGGTCAAAATATGAAGTTTATGTTCGGTCTCCAGCACCCTCTCACATGCAAACCCTTGAACAAACCTTTCGAACCCTTGCAATAAAGTGAGAGGTGAATATAATTGTAAAGAAGTCTTCCTGCGTCTTTATCATGCGTCCTTCATTCCTGCGTTTTCCTTCTTGCGTCTTTATCGTTGTGTCGCTGTGAATTATTCTACATATATATGTGCATATATGTAGATGTGAATCTGCATATATGACTATATAACACTAACACTCTCGGTCTAGGTAGCTAGAAAGTTGAGCCGAAACTATCCCACTGGCCAAAGTCCATTTTAACTTAGTTGGATGCTTTTTCCAGAATTTATTGACGAGATCGAATCTCACAACAAAAATATTTGGCATTCAATTTGTTAGTAACACTTAAAAATATTTTCAATTATTTTAGGTGTGGTATCACTTTTCACTTGCAGAAAAAAGAATGACTGAATTTTGCAGCTTCTATTTTTATAAGGATACTGATTTTCATGGGAACCGCAGTCACAACGCCTTTTTGTCTGTCCAAAAAGTAAATCTAAAGAAATGGCAAATAATCGAAAATTCTATACATATGAGATGAAATGTTTGTATGTCGAAAATGCTTCAATATTTGGCATCTCTGACGATTGGAATCGCTACAATTGACCCGCAAGGTTTTTTTTTTTAATTCTAGTATGTGCAGTCATTCGATCACTACAACTACATATTGAACAATTCTAAAGACATACCATCTTCTAACTCTGGATAAGATTATCACCATATACAAAAATGCATCTCGCGTTTCAAAAATATTCAGATAACATAAGGTGAATCCATTTTACTCAATTGATCAAGTGCTACATTTAAATTTGTTCTCTTATACGTCATTGGTGATGAATTCGTCCCTCGGCAAGTGTTTAAGGAATTTGTTAAAAGAGGTTGTGTTTCAAATGTAAAACGTCTAGTTTAACCGTGAAACCATTTAAACTTTTGGGATTAATAAAATAAGAAATAAAACAATTATAAAATATCCCAAAATTCCAATTTCGCCGAAAGTTTAACTTTCGGCGCCCCAAAAAACGAAACAGACTCTTCCAGCCTTGTCAACACACTGGATAACACGTAGGTTTCGCAGATTCTTGAGGGGATTTTCTATACTCAACAACTTTTATAATAATTCATGGGCTTAATAAGAAAATCCATAAAAGAAACCCATTAAACTTCATGTCAATAAACATCATAAGATTATACATAATTCACAGTGTTCTTTCCGTTTTTTATCATTGGGAGAAGGTATAATTTTATGGAAAATCTAGTATTTTAATATCCATGTAAACATTTAAAAAATTTCCTTTCATATCCTATCTTAATTGCGTATTTAACACTGCGTGTCAATTGCATACAGATGACTTTGTCGGATTAATTCTTTAGGAAAGCCAAAATGTTATCCCAATTGTTTTTTAAACAGAATCGAACTGAATGACAACGGGAGGCATACAAGAATTAGTTGCAGGCTAGGATTAGTAGAGACGAAATTGGTTGGTGATGGAACAAAGAAAAGGGGTTTTGATGGATGTTTGGCCAGAATTAGGACTGGCAGGACAAAGGAAGGAATAAGATTATTTGTTGGTTGGTGGGGGGAAATGGTCAGACTGCAGCAGTTGTAATCAAAAGATATCAGCAGAAAAGCAAAAACATAGCACAGTGGCAGAAACACACTGGTCATGGGATGAGAATTACACCTATCATTCATTTTCTTCAAGGGTGTGGATTCGCTTGAGAAATATTTCATGGTTTGAAAGAACTGCTCTCTCTCTCTCTCTCTCTCTCTCAGGCACTATCTTTTGATCGATTCTCACAAAGTATTAAAATATGAGATGATTTCCTCCCTATACATTCTATTTGCTTTCTCATATTTTCCCAATTGGTTTTATATAGTGAAATTTAGTTAAAAGCTTCACTCTTTTCTCATGTGCGATGTCTAGATTTGTTTTTTTTATTATATAAACTCATATAAAAGTTTTTTTTTTATTCTATAAACACATATAAAAGTTATCATTAGCATTAGCCGATGGTTATCAAGTGGAGTTTGAGTGAGAGCAAGTCTCCTCAAGTGTCCATGTCTCTTCTTAGTATTCTGGTCGATCTCAACAGTTTTATAGTTTGGATTATCTCCTTTCGCCCTCTTATTTCCAAGTCCTCCAGTCTCTGTACCGTTTTTTTTTTTTCTAGTCATTTTTAATTACCGTAGTTATTCATCCGTGACTGACTGACCTACTACGAGTACTTTGGCTCACCGTTTGTAGACTGTTTTTTTTCCTTCTATTTCTCCTTCCCTAGAAATTAGCCCCACGTTCTCTTTCTGACTCTCCATAAGCCGCTTAATTATTCTGTAAAAGTAATTCTGGTTAATGCATATAAGATTTGGTAGCATGATCAAATTTCTATTTCTTTTACATATTCCAGTTGATCATGTTTCCCACCGAGACTTCTCTACACTCCCTTTGTACTTATTTGCTACATTCCCTTATTATGTGATTAATGGTCTCGTCTCTTTCACCACATAATCTACACTTACAATTCTATTTATTGATTATCGCTTTAATATAAGTTGTGTTCCTGGCGTTTTCTGGTGCCGCTATTAGAAAGGATTCGGTTTCTCTTTTCATATTTAATTATTACTGGGTTTTGTCTCGTCACCTGTGTTGGATGATACATTTTTATTTTAAAGTATCAGATAATTTTATGGGT
The DNA here is from genome assembly GCA_963585895.1 of Sepioteuthis lessoniana. Classification (NCBI taxonomy): domain Eukaryota; kingdom Metazoa; phylum Mollusca; class Cephalopoda; order Myopsida; family Loliginidae; genus Sepioteuthis; species Sepioteuthis lessoniana. The sequence continues at coordinate 4,060,017 of OY757907.1, read as the reverse complement.
CTCATTTTCTCGGACAGATTCTGGTTTATGAATATGGTATTTGTCAGTATGGTAAAATTTTAATCTCCTGCACAATTCCCAGTGGGTCATCAGTCCCACCCAGTCATGCTTAGTTTCGTATTTATTTTGAGATGGCTGGCTGCATTTGTTTATCATGTGATTAACCACTCCTCTCTGTCACCATATAGCCTTCACCTGCGTATAATGAATTTTCACCCGGATATAATTGGTTATTATGGCATTGTTTTGTGCTACCATTAAAAGATATTTTCAGTTTCCCTCTGCAGGTTTCTCTTCCTACTTCTTTCTACGTCCTATCGTGTGTAATTTCTTTAGCTTGCCGCTTGATTTACGTTTATTTACATTTCTTTGTTATTTATTTATTTATTACACATTTTCCTTTTCTATATTTCTTGTTTTACAATATATCCTTACATTAACTATGCTGATATTGCTTTTACTGGTTGCTGTAATTAGAATATCTTTGGACCTTTTTGTATATTGTTATTATTATTATTATAGTTATTGAAGTGATATACTTAAAAAAACAACAACAAACATTTCACTGAAGAAGTCTTTGTAATAGTGTTATTTAACCTTCGACCCGTTTATTATTTTCGTATCAGAGACATGGGTTAATTAACTCTGGACAAAACGTCAACTGTTTCTTTGAGTTGTTATCATCAACGACTGTCGATTCACGTCGATTTACTTCAAGATTTAGAGAGGAATTTCTTCAAAGCAACTGGTTAACGATACAATCTGGTAATTAGTCCTATTAATTATATAAATGGCGTAAGCACAAACTCGCAATTCAAATAAGAGCATGAGAATGTCGTAAAAACAAAACCAAAGTCAGAAAGAATCGACTGACCTCTTTTTTTATTGCTTTTTATATTCTTTTTTTTATTTGTATATGCGAAAAAATCACTCTAATTCTTGGAATCACTTCTGTTAACAATATTTCAAAGAAATTATCTTAAAAAATGTGTCCAACTCACTAAATTGACAAGTTTTTCAATGATGTCGTTTGGGAGAACGTAATTTTATTTTTGAATCCAGTTACAAATTTCTTTTAATTATTTGAGCGTTTTTTCTCTCGATAAAGTTTAATAATTTTAGAGATTAGTTTTAAATAGTCAAATTATTGTTTAGTATGAAGTACTAAGCGTTATTACTTCGGAGTTATTTTGCTAGTTTTATGTCTGTCTTTGTCATTTTAGTTGGGGAGATATGCTCAATAGTACTTTTTTTAAAGTAACGTCAGGGGACCTACTAAAACTTTGTATTTCATTTTTATTGTAAATAAAACCTTTCTTCTTCATTCTCTCATATCTTGTTCATATCTTGCCTGATTTATAATTCTTAGGGCTTTTCATCATCCTTTTTTCGGCTGTTTTTGATAATGAATCTATTGTAAACTGTCTACTGCTTTCATTTCTCACCTGTAAAACATTAAATAGACTTTAGTTTCTTGCATAATTTATTCATCGATTTAAATTAGTTGATTATTCAACTTCTGAAGGGACAGCAGAATTTCATATTTACTTTTTATCCTATTGTTGCTGATAGGCTGACATTTTATTACTGTTGCTATTTAAAATTAAAATCTTTTTCAGCTTCTCAGACGGCATCAACATTACCCATAAGAATAGAAATCACGTTTTTTATTATCTTTATTTGTCAAAAGAAATTACGAGGATTTGATAATGTCAAACTGAGGAATCAGTTGGCGCTACACTAATATCAAGTCAGAAATTACATCATTGAAAAAAATCGGACTTGTTTTATGTGTTCTGGGAGTGTTATTTTTGCATCGAAATATTTCTTATAATTTTTATTTTAAATCTTTCTACATTTATCTGTTTTCTACTGTGAATGTTATTTTTTTATTTATACAACTCAATCGTTTTATTTTATTCTCGTTTGCTTTTGTGTGAATTCTTTGTATTTTGATTGAATTTCTTGAATTTTTATTTCTAAAGTTTAGTTATCACATTGTATTTCATATTTTCCTCCTAAATCGCTTCTCGACTCGTTTCTTGTCAAACTGTTCTGAACATAATGGGAAATACATCAAATTTTCTTGTTTATGAATAAAAAAAAACTTACTGAATATGATTTTTTTTTTAAATTGTCAGGTTACATACTTTAGTTGGACAAATATGACTATTTGTAAATGTTATATTTATACTTGCATAGTTCCCTTAATTTTGAAGAATATTACTTAGATGCAGATATCTTCTTGCCTTCCGACAAGTATTAAAATGTAGTATCAGTTTATCTTACTCAGCCGTGGTCAGGTGAGAGACGGTGCAATGTTAACTTCAGGCAGGATATGGGAAAGGCAAACAAGGCGAGCCTGGTTTCGAGGATAATAATCTAACTGCAGTGCCCCCCCCCAATGCACCAAAAGAAAATGTTGGATTAGTTTGAGGATTTTCTGTCATCGGTTGTAAGGATTCCCAAATTAGACTTGATAAGTGTGTTCATACTTCTCCTGCGGATAGTTATATATATATATATATATATATGTATATATATATATATATATATATATATATATATATATATATAGAGAGAGAGAGAGAGAGAGAGAGAGAGAGAGCGCAAGCGAGATGTATGTATGTATGTATGTATGTATTCTCCAATTATCTGAGAATATCTTTTACTAGACATAAATGAAAAGAACCCGTGGCGGTGCCCGTGGTGTAATGGTTATCGTCGAAGGAAATGGACACGGCGACACGAGTTCAAATCCTGGACGAGACTGATTGCATTTCACATTGCACTAATACCCTTGGGAAAGGTATGAATCCAATTATTCTCACGTCAGCTAAGGGAAAATAGTAGGGCAGACTAGGTTCTTCAGCCTTGGTGAGGCAACTAGTCTAGGAGAAGGAAAACTCTGAATTCAAACCTGTTAAACTCCACTTAAAAATTGACCTTTGTCATATCCTGCCCGAGCGGAGGGGTTGGTAAATATGATAAATGAAAATAACCAAATTTAAAATTTCCAATTCTCCACTTCACGTATTAAAGTATTTACATCACGGGTTCAAATTTGAATTAGGAAATTAAAAGACACGCTATACCTGTCGCACTCCAACTACCCAGAGACAAATTCCTGAAAGTTACCAGATCATTCCTTTTCAAAGAGATTAACTCTTTTGGCTGGATGTTTTCATCGGTGACCAAGAGAAAGAATCATTCTAAGAGGTCAAACGTCAGAAGGATGGCTGATGAGGTCATTGCCAATCAGCTCGAACTCGAGAGGATGGGGTGCAGGTTCGTTATCAGACATTCATTACCGATATTCATTAGCAGAACGCATGAAGATACAATTCCAACGTGATGAGAGGTCTACGTGACCTAAACTGCGAGTTCGTCCGGTCATGTCTTTCTTCACATCTGGCTATCCGTCAATTGATTTTGATTCCCTACTACGTTGGGAGTGTCTTTGAAAAGGTAATTAACCAATGGTACCACAATACCAAAGATTTAGTTCAAGGCCACAATCGGGGAGATAATAGCTAACAGGAACGAGAACGACCAAATCCGGATATTCAGACCCTTTTTCTAGGGTAAGGTCGAATTTTTTTAATAATCTTGTTCTATTTTATTTCTAATTTGACATTGAAAATTTTTCTCTTATAAATACCTTTGTTTTTGTTAATATACAGATTTCTTTTCAATAACCTGACACGGACGAAAATATGATATATATATATATCAATGTCTATATCTATGTGTGTGTGTGTGTGTGTGTGTGTGTGTGTGTGTGTGTGTGTGTGTGTGTGTTACCCCAGGCGAAAATGTATAGAAAATGTCCACTGATATTTTTAATAGTTTTTATCGATTGGCACATTTCGGTGGATTGTCTCTCGTCTTCCGAATTGAGGGAAATTCTGAAGCGAAATGATGCTATTCTATTTGGTTTCATTTTGTAGCTGTTCCATTATCAATTATCTTTTTTTATCATATTTTATAACATTTTTTCATTGTACCTCATAGCCTGTAACCACCTAATAAATATCATCAAATAAAAAGTGAAGATAAGAAAGTGAGAAAAAAATTCAGGATATGAAATGGCATCTTCGTTTGGGTTTGGTTACTGATCAAAATAATAAGCGAAAGATACTCATCCTAATAATTCCTTGACATTTTCTTTATTTCATTATATGATTCTTGGTTTTTAGTAATTATTAGTGATATATTCAACTTTATGTTCCCTTTCAATTATAGTCTGTTGCCAAATTCCATTATGCATCATCATAAAGGAAATACGAGAAATTTTACAAAAATATATCAGCCAAAAATCACTTTGGACATCAACCCGAAAGCAAACAATGATAGAAGTTACATGTAAACATTTTAAAGTAGCACCCTAACGATCAATTCTGTGCAAAAATATTTTCTGTCAAACATAAAATGTTCAGCTTAACTTTTCACTTGACTCTCTCATCTAATTTTGAATCTCTGACAACTAAATGGGTGTACAAAATCTTTCCAGTTTTTCTTCGGATTTTTTTTTTTTACATTTACACAATGAAGAGTGTGAATGTTTCTGTAAAATCTTTTCATTTCTTTGCCCGTAACTACCATTAGGATTATGCTTCATCTATTTTTACAGCACTTTTCTTTCTTATTTATTTATTTATTTTTTTGACCGAGGGAAATTTGCAATGAAAGTTACAGAACTTAAACTCTACATTCATCTCACAATGAAGACGAATTTTGAATGAACGGAATGAAAAGAATGATATTTTTCTTCTGAATTCTTGCTGGTTAATGATCGAAAAATGGATCATTATAAATCTTTATTTGAACGAATGAAAAACATTAATTAAATGATGTTTGTGTAAAAGGAACATATTTAATCCGGGTGTTTTCTCGCTGTGAGAAGTGGTTAACAAGCTATTCTTGTCGACTATTCTTATGGTCATCCTTCATCCTCATCATGTCGTGCCGCCAGCACGGATATCCTTGACCATCTCTCGCCACTTTTCCCTATCGTTCATCCCCTCCGGCAGGTCTTCTGGGTTACATCCTGTGTCCTCACAAAGCTGTTGTATGTAAGTTTGGGCTGGTCATCCTGCTTTTTCTTGGCCATATGTGGGGGTCCATAGTAGTACGTCACTTACGAGCTCGTCCTTGCTTTTCCAGCAGTGTCCGGCGTGTCTGGCTCGTCTGACCTGTATAGTTTTCGTGATGGGAGGCAGGTGGCCGTACAGTTGGCGTCTCGTGGGGTGTTGTCGCCAGGACTTGTTCAATATTGCTCTCAACATTCTTGTGTAGTTGCCGTCAAGTTTCTTCTCCAGCCGTTTGGTTAGCGTCCATGTAGTGCATCCATATAGCAGTATCGATACAACCGCTGCTTGGAAGAAACTGCGCTTCATTTCATCTGTCAGGTCTGATTTCCATATTATTGAGAGCCTATCTATAGCCGTCCATGCTTTCGTCAGCCGTGTGTCGATGTCGTTTTCTGTTGATGAGCCGCTACTTCCTAGGTAGGTGAATTTGTCCACTAGCCTCAGAGAGGCTCCGTCTAGAGTGGTAATGTTGCCCGTTTGGTTGTAACACATATATTCAATTTTGTGCGCATTGACATGGAGGCCAATGCCTGCTGCAGTTCGTTCCAAACTATGCAGTAGTGTCTCTGCTTGATTAGGCGTATTCACCAGTAACGCTAAGTCATCAGCGTAGTCGGCGTCTGTGATTGTTTTTGCGGGGTACCTTTTGCTTCTTTTCTTAGTCAGCTCGAAGCCATTTTCTCTGATTTTGTCGATCGAAGCTCTAAGCACGTAGTCTAGACAGATGATAAAGAGGTATGGGGCTAGCGTGTCTCCTTGTAGTACTCCTGCAACAATGTCGAAGTATTCCGTGTCTCCATCTGGTGAACGTACTTTCACTTTTGTGTTTTTGTAGAGGATCATTATTGCTGCTACGGTTTCTTTTGGTAGGCCGTATGCTAGTAGGATTAGTTCCATTTTCCCTCTGTGGATGGAATCGAAGGCCTTGGTAAAGTCGACAAATAGTAATGTCGCCTGAAGGATTTTTGCCCGGACGCCTTCAAGGATTCTACGGATGGTCAATATTTGTGAGGTTGTGGATCTATTTCTCCGGAAGCCATTTTGGTTTTTCCTAAGGATCTTGTCTATTTTGGGTTCTATGCGGTTTCGTAGTAGGGCATTGTAGATTTTGGCTGCTATGGATGTAAGTGTTATCCCTCGGTAGTTATTGGCTAATCCGAGGTCGCCTTTTTTAGGGAAAGGAAGGATGCATCCATTCATCCATCTTTCTATCCTATTTTGACTATAGACAGCGTTGCATTGCCGGAGCAGTATATCGTCGAATTGTCTAGTCTTCCACACTTCTGAGGGGATCTCGTCTAGCCCTGCAGCTTTCTTATTTTTAATTTTTTAAGAACCGAGTCGAGTTCTTCTTTGGTGAAAGGCCCTAGTTTAATGTCTAATTGCTTACTGATAATTCTGGTGATCGGTTCATCCGTTATTTTCGGTGGGCGTCCTAGTAGATTTTTGAAATGCTGTTCCCACAGTTTTAATCTTTCTTGTTGGCTTGCAGCTTTCAATTTTGCTTAGGCTGTGCTCTTCCTTCTACTTACTTCGTTTATTGTTTGCCAGGCTATCCTGGATTGTCAATCTTCCACCGAGTCTCTAATCTTATCTATCTGATTTTGTATGTATTCTGCCTGTTCTTTTAGATATATTCCTGCTAATTGATATTGTGCTTTTTCTAGTTTTCGGGCATTCGTGTTTGTTGGGTTCTTCCGATAGCTTTTGGAGGCAGTTTTCACGAGTGCACGTTTTTCTCTAACCTCTGACGTTTCCCAAGGGACTCCATATTTAGTTCTAGGTTTTGTTGGGATACACTTTGATGCCGCCTATAGGTGTGCTTCAACAAAGTTTTCATATTCGTCATTTGGGGTAACTTTTTCTGTCTTCTCTTGTAGTGTTTCGAATCTGTTTCTTAATTCTAATGCATATTTGTCTCTAATGTCTCTGTTGTTAAGTAGGACCCAGTTCGTGTGGCGTTTTTTCGTAGGCTTAGACGTATTTTGGCCGTGACTATTCGATGATCGGAGGACACACCCTCGAAAGTGGAGTATGCCTCGCAATTCATCGCACTATTTTTCCATTTTCTGTTTATAAAGAGGTAGTCTATCTGTGCTTTACTCTTGTTCGCGTATGTGTGGGTCCATAATTTTCCATCCCTTTTTTGAAAGTTTGTATTGAGGCATGTTAATCTATTTTCTATCATGAAATCAATTAGATGTTGTCCATTCCTGTTTGACGAGTTATTCCCACCTAAATGCCCCGAACCAGATGCCTTCTCCTGCATTGGTGCTCAAGTACGACGATTTCATGTAGATAGCTTCTTTTCTGCGAGTTTTACTGCTTGTGAGATGGAATGTGTTCACGTTCCTTGAAGAGAATTGGTTTCACATCGGCGCTTCACTTTGGAAATTCTCTCATAAAACTTCAAATGTAGGTTGAATCTTTCTTCGTAAAATTCATTGAAATTAAGTGGTTCTGTTTGCTACATATTTACCCAACCCCTTCGCAAAATATATGAACCAAAGTCAACCTCTAAGCGGAACAAAAGTAATTTGAATTTAGAGTTTTACTGCTCTTAGACTGGCTACCTTAACTTGGCTAGAGAATCTAGTCTCCCCTACTATTTACCTCTAGCTGAAGAGAGAACCGGCTGCTTCTTTGTAAGGGCTTTAGCGGAAAGAGAAACATAAACAGCCTTATCCAGGATTTGAACTCGATTTACTGATTCTATTCATTACGACGATAACTGTTACTCTAATTGCGCCGCAAAACTCTTCCTTACTTGAATTATGGGTAAAATGCTCCAGTGTAAATCCGAAAGGTCCTCCATATATTGATCACTGGTTTCCGACTAAAAGTGTACGGGCTTGCTATTCTCCATTTTCTATGAAAACAAAAACAACACAAAAACAAAACATAAAAAATAAACCAGATAATATTACCTTTTTCCTAATCTTATAAACAACTTAGTCATAAGAAAATGACAGATTTTTTTAAATGCAGGACTCTATTTTTCGTCGACATTGGTCTTTTTAAAACTTAGCAGTTTTATGTAATTACGGAATTCCTGGATCATCTATCACAATTATACACTCGTTTTCGACGTTCTCACGGGATCCAATAGAAAACAGAGGATTGTGACAGCATGGATCATACTGGTGATAATAATAATCAAGTCGTGCTGATAGAATGGAATTTCCCGACTATTTCTCGTCATCTGTCTCTATTGTCTATCGTTCCTTTCAGGTCCTTTAGACGGCATCTGATGTCCGCTCTGGGCGGATGAAAATCCTTGCTGGTCAGCCAACGCTAGGAACTAGCTATGTAAGAATCAACAAAAGCACGTCATTTATGAGTTCGTCTTTACTTTTCTTGCAGTGCCCAGCTATTCCAGGTTCGAAACCACAGTTAACCATTCAGCCCTGATTTTTGTTTTTTTAACACATTTTATAATTCGTACTTCTTTTACGAAACTTATTGTGTCACTTAGCTTATTGTGTCATGTTATGAATATTTTCTTCCTCTTTTTACATTTTTTTCATTCTTTCATTTTTTTATTAAGGTTATTAGACATTTGATTTTATGGGTAATTGCTAAAATATCTTCCGTTCTAGCGATGTTTTGGGGGATCCCTGAAGTGTAATGGCTATTACGTTCACTTGTGGACAAATAACCTTGAAAACGGTATTGAATCACCAGTAATGGATTAAATAGCATCTGACGTTCTTCTACATGGATTATTTTGGCATTAAATAACTCACGAAGGTTAATATTGCCATTAAATAATGAAACCAAACAAAACTTATCAATATTTAATAATAATATTTATTTTTCTGTGAATGTTTTTACTGGAGAAAACCTCTTATATCACATGATATCACGTCAATTATATCTTTACGTGTGGGATCGTCGCACTTTGTCATAAACAAGAAAATAAACCTCATCTAAATGAACTGGTTAACAACTTAGTCTCACCGACCACTTCTATCATCATAAGATGCTCCATATATGCGGCCTTGTACCAAATGTAAGCTTTGTTTAGATTTTGTATCATTGTCTAATGGCTAGCATGCTAGACAAGAAAACCATTGCATGTGACTTGAGTTTTTCACAGAGTACCGCATCCTCATGAGAGAAACGACTGATGTGACGCTGTGACTCTTCAATTGAAAAAAACAATAAGAATTGCATCATCTACGAATAAGAGATCCCGAATGAGACTAGTTTTGATAAGGATTTTAGCATAATATCAATGATGATTAAAGAGACCGCCACTATCTGTGAATTGGGATTCTCACCCAGCATCAAGGTCCCCAAAAGCATTATGATGACAGAGAAAAAGAAAGCGAGTAGAACTGAAGTCAAAACACAACTTTGGTTCCAAAGACGTTGGAGAATAGAAGCGATAATATCATCAGCAAAGACAAAGGTGGAATTCAAAATCACTTTATGATGCTCCTTACAGCGTGAAAGAATATATATTTCTAGTCAGTAAGTTTGGACCTGCCTCTTGCACTCCTTGTACGCATACCTGCTTGGTGTTAAAGTTCCCGTCATTGATTCAACTCTTGTGCGAAGGATGCTTTTGCTTGATAAGAAGCTAGACATTGGGGACATTGTCATCAAACCAATCTAACTATAAACAAACAGGGACGTCTGTCACCTCCAATGAAGTGCCATAGGTAACATTCTTGAGGCAATTTAAAGACAGCTTCGTATCGAAAGCTGATTCTAGGTGATAAGATAACTCCTGTCTTTCATCACTAGATTTTAAAAGCGAAACATTGATGTACTTAGGGATGAAATAGTGAGATTTTTCTCAAGTCTGAATAAAACTTTACCACGAAGGAGTGCATGATCTTCTTAATAACAGGTGCTGTTGAAGGAACGTCTGATGTTAAAGTTCTTTGTATCAGATTTTCATAGAACATAATCAATCATCAGTTCTTAGACATGAAATGCATCCACGATGTATTACGTTGTTTTTTGTTTTTTTTTTCTGTTGATAGTTTTGATGAGTGTGAGGTTGTATTCTCTTTATACAGAAAGTAGAGGAAGATTATTGGAGTTCAAATGAGCAACACCATGAGGGCCTTGGACAACTGACATGTTTGAGGATCAGTAACAACCTTAGCATTAAAATTCCTCATTTTAACCTGATTATCATTTTGTATTGAATACTGGAGTTCATAGCAAGTAAATGGTCGTAAAATTCATTCTTTTCTTTCTCAGGCTAAGGCATGGTTATGGCGTTACAGCTCATAAGATTAAGAGGATATTTGTTTTATAGAACAAGAGACAGTGTCATAATTCGATCTGAAACTCCTTTTGTAAGAGAAGACTGAGATTTTACAAGTCCGGATTTTATGACAAAGATGATATCAGATTTGCATGGAACTTTTTCATCTTTGCCAATCCCAAGAAATGTGCATCGAAGATCCTGCAAGACGAGTTTCATTGAGTATAGAAATATCGATCTTATTTTTCTGTAACTCGAAGGAGATATGCACCGTTTTATTTTCTGGAGTCGGGTTTTTGTATTACAAAGTTCGCACACATTCCCAGATACAAGTTTGAAATTGTTAGAGCATTAGAAGACACGTACTACACAATTGCTTGTCGGTTTGTATATGAACTTGGGTCAACCAATGGTCACCACTGTGTAAAGCGCCAGTTAAAGACTCCCAGAAATATCTTATAGCAGACGCCGTCATTTATACACACTCACCTGTAGAATTAATGTTTTGGTGGGGTTGTGATTGAATACAGAAATGGGCTGAGCCGTCAGAAAACTCACAGAGATAATTTGTTTAGAGTAGTTTTTGGAAATGACGAGAGAAAGTGACGGTAAAAATATTTTTCAAAGACCTAACAACACCATTGATATTCTATTAAACGGAATTGATCTCTCCAGAATCTTTTTATTATAATTATGTTTAGTTTCAATATCGACTCACGGTTTAACTCAACTATGCAAATATTATTTGCGAAATTATCATGCCGTCATAAATGAAAGAGTACAGATAATTATGAAGAATACCCACCCTATATATATATATATATATATATATATATATATATACACCCGGAGTCCACACGGATCTGATGAAAGTCTTTGCTGGGACTGGGACGTCCAAGTACAGCCCATAAGAGAACGTCACTTATAAGATCGTTCTTGCTTTGCTTTTCTAACAGTGCCTCGCATGTCTTATTCGTCTTATTTGAATGTTTTCTTCGATAGGAGCTAGTTGGCTGTACAGCTATATATATATATATATATATATATATATATATATATATATATATATATATATATATGCAAACATATAGAATGCAACTGTCAGTAACCCATTTTCCTCATCAATAAGCGATAATGAAACCTTTTTTCGAATTACATTGAAAACAAAATAATTTCATAAATGTCTGATGCTCGTGAAAACAGGGAAGTGACTGAGGCATTTAATTTTTTTTTAAATACCCCAATCTTGTTTATTGAGCACCGTTACGAAAAAATCTGCCAAACAATTGAGAATTGTCCTTTCATATTTATACACATACAAACGTATTTGTATTTAGATGACAGTACGCGCTATAATGAAGCTAAATATATATATATAGAGAGAAAGAGGGAAAAGAAAGAAAGAGAAAGATATGTTTGTACGTATCACTGTCCCTTTCTCTCTCTCTCTTTCTCACTTTCTCTTGATAGGCACTCATAGGAACACCCATATTCACACGTACACGAGTAGCTTTAGAGTCCTAGTTAAAAGTCGGGCTATTGTTGGACTTTTGTATATTCTCATAAATTCTCAAATTGGTTAAAATTCCTTTTAATCCCGATAACTAATAATACTTTTTTCAAATTAATTATTCATAGATGTAACAATTAGACATCAAATATTTTAGTTATCATTTGTATATGTGTTTGATGTATGTAGTGTTTGCTTGTGTGTGTGTGCGTGTGTGTGTGTGTGTGTGTGTATGTGTGTGTTTGCTTGTATGTGTGTGTGTGTATGTGTGTTTGCTTGTGTGTATGTGTTTGTGAGTGTGTGTGTGCGCGAGTGTGTGTGTATGTGTGTGTGTGTGTTTACTTGTATGTCTGTGTGTATATGTGTGTGCGCGTGTATGCATGTATGTGTGTGTATGTATGTGTGTGAATGTGTACGTGTATGTGCGTGTGCGATGGATATAAATCAAACGTAGAAGAATTGAAATGACGCAGAGTCTAAATAAATGTTTTACTGAACAGTCTACCAAGGATAAAAATCATGATGACTTCCAAATCATGCAAAAGACATGTTTCCAGTTGCTCACAAATGAATTGACATTTTTCTGAGTTTTTGAAAAATTTACTAAAATTAGAAACTATTTTTATGAAGACCAAATATTTTATTTTATCATGATCTGAAAAAATTTACAATATTCCTCAATGTTAAATAATTATCCTTAGAATGGCAAGCTGACTGATGAATTATTGACATCGTGTTGTGTTATCATTTTCCAAGACTGATCGTTTATTTTTGACTAAAAAGATAACTCTTTTGATTATTTAACTCCTTCTTAATTGTTAAAAAGAGGTTGATTCATACCTTCCTCAAAGCAATTAGTGTGATGTGAACCCAAACTACATCAGTTGAAATTTGATCTCGGCTTGCCAACTTCATTTCCCATGCAAATAATTCCGCACCCTTTTTATATCTGGAAAACTGAACAACTAAATGCAATCTTTTTTTTTTTCAGAAATTGTACTTAATAGAAAAAACTAAGTTTATAGTCCTCATATTTTGCGAAATCTAAACTATATATTTTTTAATAAGATAATTATTCTGTTTTCGTCAGATGAGAATCATTGTCATTCTACAGAGAGAACCTAATAAGAATTCAAAAATATGGTGGAGAAACGTATTGGACATAATTTAATAAACATATATAAACAGCAAAATCAGTTTGTCGAAATTTGATTTTATTTGTCTTTAGCCGTACAGAAATTTATGCGATCGCTTGCGAATAAAAGTTGGATTCAGTCACTCATCGTTTCACCAACAATTTCAACATCGACTGTTCTGGTCCATAAATTCAAAATTTAACCATCTGAAACATGTTTGAATATATTTCCTTTGTTATTTTTTGCAAGAAAATTGTCTTTTTTGTAGCATGTGTCGTTTTTCAAAACCTTCAAAAAGATACATATATGATATAGATGTGATAATAGTTATTAGATATGTGGAATTGACGAATAGAGTATGGAATTAAAAATGTACAATGCTTTGTGCCATGGGAATTGAATAAAAATTAGTCCCCAAAAGAGGGAAATGTTGACATCACCATTTGTTAGGGAAATCTGCAGGACTTGTGTCTTTTTAAGGCAAATTTCCTCATGTGCGCTGACTGTAAAAGATTTTGGAAAAAATAAATAAAAGCTTTAATATTTCGCGTTGCCGGTGCGTTTAGTTCGCGCACGGATAGGAATGTAAAAAGTGACACATGGAAGAAAAAAGGTAAATACATTATATGAAATAGAAAAAAAAATGAACCAAAATTTTAAATGATAAAAAGAAAATTATGCACAAAGCAAGAAAATTTATGAAATAATCTAATGTGGCTCTAACCAATTTTGACTGAAACTATAAATACTGAATTAAAACATAACAATATGGAAGCGTATTAAATTGTCTAATTAAAAGCAGGAATTATATTAAATATTGAGAGGCTTTTCAATTACAAGTGAGGGAATATTTAACCAATGCTGATTACTTTAAAGAATATTTTCCAAATAAACATTTTATGAAATCAAACATATGATACACAAATTGACATTAGACTAAAAACTCAAGGAATTTTAAAGAACTCATGAAACTGATTATATACGTTTCATGACTTGAATCTCAAATAAAATAAACACAACCAGTTTTAGATGAGAGACCTCACGGCTTATTTACAAAAGGTAGATAGATAGATCTGCAACATGAAACAGGCGGTAGCTGATTTTTTATTTGAAAATGTCAGTTTATAATAATTGATCTAAGGGATTTATGTGAAAGCATGGTATTAAGTGCATCGAAAAGAAGAATTTTATCTTAAAAAATAAATATTTGTTGCATAAAATAAATGCTTTGTCCTCACTAAAGTATGGAATTTATTGATGTACTAGTGTATAAGTAATAATTTTCTATTAAATCCAAAATTTAATCATAAAAAATGTGAATATAAAAGTCCAACTCTAGTTGAAGAAAATAAGATTGATTTAAAAGAAGCAGGGCATAAAAAAAGAACAACTTATTAGTTTATATGTTGACAGAGTTGCTATAAGTTTGTTTATCTAATAGAGTCCCGATTGAAGTGGTTTGTCCGGTTCTGTTTACTTATTTGGCCGTTATATTCCGGAGAATTTAGTTTTAATCGAAACAAATTAGTAAAATAAACAGGGCGTCAGGACTGAGCCCTATAATAGGGTCAGTTCCAGCTAAACCATAACAGTCCTGTACGAACGTCTAGAATCATATTTTGTATACAAACACTGGAAATAATTTTAAAAAGAAAGAAATTAAACGTAACAGCTAAAAATTGGTAATAAAAATAGCTAAAAATGAGGGAAACATTGATAACAAAAACTTGTTTTTAATTTATTAGCTAAACAATTTAATGAAAAATAATTTAAATCAATTCAGTAAGAGTCAAAATGATATTCCTTTGCCTAACTTTAAATTACTCTATTTCGCAACAAATAAAACTGATTTTAAATCAAAATAATTGAATCTGAATGTGGTGCACTTAATTAATAAATGTTTCAGTTTCATTGGCTTAAAAAATCTCGCAAATATCACTCATTATAGAGTACCCCCACAAAAAAGCCAAAAAAATACAAAGGCAAAAAAGTCTCTATTTCAGAAATACTTATTGTGTAAAAATAATATTGTAGAGAGACATGAAATATTTTATCAAAAGGAATTACTCTTATAAAGTAAATTGAAAAAATCAGAAATCTTCTATTCTTTACTTTTTAGAAAATCTTGAGAACCGTTTTAGAGACCTAGGAATAACCCAAGGCAAAGTTTGATAAGCCTATGTCACACATTTGGTTGTTTTAACCCCACGATAAAGTTTTCATGGTTGTGTGGCATATGCATTTTTTCATTGACAACAAACAAACACATCGAGAGTTTTGCATGAATTTTTTATAAGACGTTTACATTTACGCAAAAATATATGTATCAATACCAATGTTTACATATAGATATTTGTCTATACATACATTTGACGAGTTTTGTGGAACTATTTGGGCGGTATATTTAGGTATATATTCTAAAAGTTTGATTAAATGAAGAGTTGAACAATTTTTTTTTAAATTTTCATAATTTCTGCTTTTTGCTTTTCTGCCAGGATATTAAATATATCCAACAATTATTTTGTTTGAACCAAACATATTATTCAACTAAAAGACAAGCATCGACCCCAGCTGAATGGTAAACGGCAACTTTTAAATATGAAAGAATTCGATAGAAAAGTCTGATCATTCTTACATCCGTTACTTGAAGAATTCTGAATCCATATACGTAAGTTAGAAGTACGATGAATGATACATTATATATATATATATATATATATATATATATATATATATATATATATATATATATATATATATTCACGTACAACAAAAAAGGAAAATACTATTGGCTTGCAATTCTTCACACTTTTCTTCTCCATATGACCAAAAAAGCTGTGATTTAAAAAAAAAAAGGAATTTATTTTCACAGCTGGTTGCATTTCTGAAATAAGTTAAATGCACACGCTTAACTATTCATATCAACAAGATCGCATAACTAAAAAAATGCATTCTTGCCAGTCATGTGTTTTATTTTAGAATATTTGGAAACATTTTTTCCATAGAAAAATGGACGTGTTTTGTTTTTCATTCCATAATTTTTAATACAGCTAAGTTGCATGATCTTTGGAATATAGTCGCCATCAAACGATTTAAAATAGGACATTTTGCAGTCATTTTTAAATAAAAACAGCGACACCAGGACTTTTTAAAATCAAAAAGGTAATCTCCCAATGAAAAATAATGAAAGAACTTTTTTGTACAACCACATTTCTTAAACCTGCTTAACTTTTTTCAAAAAATCATTAAAAACGCGGATTTTCGAAAAAGTCATAACATTTTTTGATCCTAAAAGAACAGAATGCCCTGTTACTTTCATTTTACTATTTCTTAAACTACCGATAGATATTAACAGTAAAGAAAGTAATACAAATTTTGTTGAAGCCTGTGTTTTTATTTATTTATTTATTTATTCATTTATTTTTGTAATTTTTTTTTCCGGCGTAAAAGCAAAAGAAATGCTTGCGATTTTCTTCAATAGTGATTTAATACGATCATTTGTTCGACAGAAACGTGAATTCATTTTAATGCAAACATCAACATATAAAACGGTCGGTTTGTAATTTGATTACAAGCAACAGAAAACAAAAGAGAAACTTAACAAACATAATAAAAATTGGAATTTGCCATCCTTTTACATAAGACATAGAATCAATAGAATAGAATGTCTACAGATATATTGTATGTTTCTTTTACGTCCTGTCTTATTAATGTTAGTTTCTGGGCACCTCATATTGTTTAACGCTTGACTAGCGGACTATTATATCTGATTTTGATTCTCACTGGATGCCCCATATATGCTAAGTAAATGACAACTAATTTTTGTTTTGCCCAGTCGGCTGGCGCTGTAGAATATATCGACTGCTTCTCTGCAGAGGAATAAGTCACCCCACCAACGAGTGTCCAGATTATGACACTAAACAATCTGATGGTGAGGTTCCAGTAATACTGGAGCTTTCGGAATGCAAAGTACCCCTTCATTGCCATTGCTCCCACGTCCACTCTGTTCCGGAATGGTAGCACTTGATAGGGCCCTATCTATCTATGGGTTAAATAGAACTAACTGCATACTTATGCTAAACTGAAGTTTGAAATAGAACTGTTTGACTAAACTGAACTGCTTGAAATAGAACAGTTTTTGATTAATAAACTGTGTACTTACATTGGAATTGCGTGCTTATGCTTAACTGAAATTTTTGAAATGGAAGTATTTTTGACATTGAAACTGTACTTACACTAAACTGAATTGTTTAATGTTGAACTGTTTGGACAGTTCACTGTGTGTAAACAAAATCTGTTCTTATACTAAACTGAATTAGCTGAATTAGAACTGTTTGACTAAACTGAATAGCTTGAAATAGAAACTCTTTTGACAATTAAACTGTGTACTCATACTAAACTGATTTTTTAAAAACAGAACTGATTATTTGCATAAAAATAAATTTGGCGTTAAGTAACCCGCCAATGCCATAAAACCCAACCAACCAACCACTTATTTTTGTTTTTAAGAATTTATGATTATGCATTTCTTGTAAGATTTTAAAAAATATCAAACATTATTAACCTTGTAAGATAAATTGCAAAGACAAATATCCAGGTGATATTTTCAGCCCTGAAATTAAAAATTTCTTCTCATTTAGAAAGTTAGCGTTATGATTCGATAACAAAAACTATCTCAGGAAATCCTTAAAAAGGAAGAAAGTGAGAAACAGCCTTTAAAATGAATATATTTATAAGAGTAACCTAGTTTCGCAGAGGCTGTTAACAGCGATGCACCAAACAAAATATCCTCTCAAGTTGTTTGTTAACCTAACACGATTCACGACTAAAATCGATGTTAATGTATAGCTTAATATCTTCATATACAGGATTGCAAAATTGGAATCCTCAAGATTGAAATCTCGTAATGCTATTCCAAATTAATTGTCTAAATATTCGACTATAAAAGGTTCACCAGAATATGTTAAGTGTAAAATAACTATAATGAATATATTGAAACAAATCTCAGTGACATTGGTTAGCAAGACAACTGTTAATCACTGGGTTATAACAAATGGGGAAATATGTTCAAAATAGCAGAAATAGAAAAAAATCCAAAGCAGTTTTCCTTCAAAAGACAATAAAATACTTAATTATAATTCAGTCCTCGAAGATATTCAGCAATTCTAGCATTACTTAAATTGTTAACAAAATGAACGTTTTGTAACCAGATTTTTTCCCCAATCTTTTACATTGTGTCACACCTAGTAACGTTTAGTTACTATAAAATAATTTTCATCCATTTATTATACTGCCGCCTTAAATAATTGGCAGTGGATTTGATCCTTAGTTTAGTGGGCAGTTTAAGAAATGTGGTCATTTTCTAAAGTTAAGTACATATGCTCAATTATTCTCAGGGATCTTCTGTTTATGAGTCGTAAAGTGTTTTTTCTATGACAAGATGAAGAAAAATGAATATTACCATTAAAAGTGACAACCAGAGATTATATATTCCATGAGTTTTAAGATTAATATTTTCATCGTTGATTTGTGATGTGATTCTGAACAATTCTTGGATTAACCATAAAAGAATACCTCACAATTGTGATAGTTAAATAGGTTGAAAATACAATCCTGAAACATTTTCGGAATAAAATGATGAATCATCTTAGAAATTCGGACATTTGTTTGCCATGATGGATATAGATAATCATTTTAATTTCAAATTCTTAGGCTGGTTCCAAAACGAAAGAACATACTGCTTATAAATAAATAAATAAATATATATATATATATATATATATATATATATATATATATATATATATATATATATATATGTGAGTGTGTGTGTGTGTGTGTGTGTGTGTGTGTGTGTGTGTGTGTGTGTGTGTGTGTATCGGAAGTTCTTTATCGAAAGTAGGTCTGGCAAGACAAATAAAAAAAAATCATCCTGGTTGATTTAAAAGTTCAACTTGTTTCTTTTTTCTTATCAAGCAGGTGTATGTGTTTGTTTTGTTGGGTATGAGTCGGGATCGCTGAATACATACATTCTGCTATTAAACTTTTAGTATGAAATAAAATGCATGAATAAGTTGCTAAGCAAAAAAAAAAAAAAGTTGGGGAATCAATAATAAATCTCTTTTACCAAAGAAAAGACATTCAAAGAACACAGACTTTTGACTGGTTATATTTTACCGCACTTTCTAATTCTATTCTTTTAATATATTTTTAAAGCAAATGACTGAATTTCAATTCATTTAAAACAACATAGAAAGCATAAAGAAAAAATCAAGTTGACATCTGCCAAAAAAGAAAGAAATCATTTAATATAAATAGATATGAAACTGGATAATTATAAATTTGATATGAAATGTTTAGATTCAGTTTCCACAAATCCATTGTTAACATGTTTTAAGTTTGAATCTCTAGCAGCATCGCTAACTTTGTCATTGTTAGCCTTAATTCTATCATTCTAAAAATTTTACTTTTATTTTTCAAATGTTTAATCAGAGATTGAGTTGTGGCACAATTGTTATCGGTTCACGGATTCGATGATTAAGAATCGATGATTGTACATAATTCGCACGAATATCATGTGAAAAGGCATGAACCCTCTTCTCTGTTTTGTTAATGGTATGTTACAATGGTTTTATTAGAATGGTCTAATTAGGTTAAGAGTTCTTTCTTCTAACATCTATTATATGTCATTAATACAATAATAAATGAAGCGAAAATGTATACAGTCGAGAAAATACTCTTACATCAGAAATGCCATACCCACCACATATGTCATCTTTTAAATCCCTCATTTTCCTCTTCAGTCTCTAGTCCAGTTCTTTAGCTATTATAGAGATTAGTACTCATCCCTATATTTAATAAAAATCGAGAATCACGAACAAGAGTTTAAATAATTAATTCATTTTTAAAATGTTTGGTTCTGTGATTCTTTGATACAGCGATATCGATTTGTTTCTTAATGTTTGAT
Source organism: Sepioteuthis lessoniana (assembly GCA_963585895.1). Lineage (NCBI taxonomy): Eukaryota > Metazoa > Mollusca > Cephalopoda > Myopsida > Loliginidae > Sepioteuthis > Sepioteuthis lessoniana. The sequence continues at coordinate 4,040,087 of OY757907.1, read as the reverse complement.
CACTAAATACTTTGCCATTATTGCGTCCATCATTGCTTATGATCGGTTAGACGGAAGGAAATATAAAAATAGGTTTAAAAGATTGTGTAGTGATAATCTCACAAGTAAAGGGGCATCTTCATCTTATAAATATGCATTTGAAATTCTTGCTTTTATCCCGGGTCGAACAATGATTACTTGCACCATTATGAAATATTCAATTGCCTCCCCTTTCTGCTGCTTTGAAAAATGTTTCGGCCAATGCATCCACCGACCTTCTTTAGGTTTGATTTATGTCTGATCATTAGAAATCGTTTCATACTTTTCTATTTATACTTACATTTATTCTCCTCATTTAATTCACATACAAAATACACTTGAGAAACAGTGAAGAAAGTATCGGCTAAAACGTCTTGTTAAAAAACGACATGAAATAATATTCTCGAAATAAGTGGAATAATAAGATATGCTTGTAAATATTCGTAGTATTGATAAAGTTTTATTTATTTATTTATTATTTTTTATTTTACTAAGAAGTCCAATACATCCAGGTTATCTTTTTGATCATATGAGATGATGTTTTACTGGAAAACATTTTTGCTTTAAACTTATATAGATTTCGAAATTTAATTGAATTAAATACCTAATGACTGATTAAATTTTACGTTATTTTCAAATAATAATAATAATAATAATAATGATAATAATAATAATAATGTAACCATCCCAACCAATTTCTGACAAAAAACGTGTTTGGCAATGATGTGGAAGATCCTATCATCACACATAAGAGAATATTACTCACTTGACAATCGGGGCTATTTTCTGAAAGATACTTTAAATATATGCCTTAATACATTTAGCGCCAAAGGTTGTCGTCGGTGATGTTTTGCTTGGCTCCTTGGACAGTTTCGGGTCTTCAACTTCATACTCCTCTCCCCCTGCAGATCCTATCTGAGATGATCAGTCTCTGATACACCCTACCGTTCATGCAACATAGGAAAGAAAAATAAAAGGAAATTGAATGGATTTTTTTATTTATTTGGACGATTATTGACCGCTCATCCGCGCATCTGATTGGTTGTTGCAAACAACGAATAAAATACGCGGATCTGTCAATTCAAGTGATCTTCTAACACTAGCACTTTTATGACATATGAATTGTTCGAAATGATTCATTTACGCAGCTTTTATCTTCCTCTCCAGTACTCAGCTCTCGCCGGACTAGGGTGTCTGGTATTTGTGAGTTTTTTTTTAGGGGAGGGGTCTTCTTTTTTCTTTCTTACTCCTCCACCCTTTCTATACATCTTCAAATTTGCAAATTCACCAAGGCTAAAATTATGTGTGAGCTCTAGAAATTTACGTTTTAGTGGAACAGTTTTATTGAAAGATTCTATCTTTCCATGGGCGACTAAAACTCCTCGACGCAAAGTCTTCTTTTTATCAACCTAATATAAAAATAAGTTATTTTAAAGTGCGACTTAATTATACCGGTTATTAAAACCTTTTTGCCCTTTACCCATCCCCGAAAAAAATCATAATTGCTAAGTGAATCAGATTAAAAACTATATGATCCATTTTATCTATTTACAATCTAATAAATCACTGGCGTTGATGAAGGAATATATATTTTTTAACTATTTACTTGAAAGACAACATACGATAGAGTTTTGTATTCCTTCTAAAAAAATTCCTCTCTACAATTTCAGCGTTTTCTGAATTAAAACATTTAAAAATAGAATTAAAAAAACAAATTTAAAAAAAGGAAAAAAAATCGCCCTCTCTATCTAAAGTAGAGCGTATCGCTGACAATCGAAATATTGATCGAGAGATATGAGGACGTTAAGAAGAAAAAAAAACTTTTTTATAGAGATTAACTTATTATAAAGAAAGTAAGGAGAGAGAAAATATAGCCATAGTTAGGATAACCTACAAAAAGGTGTATGAAGTGATCCCTCAAACTTGAATAACAGATGGTCTAAAAATGTTCAGGATATTCAAAGGAAGTCGAACATTTTGTCATGAGATTTTTCGAAAACCGGAGAGAAGAAGTAGCAGCTGGAGGAAAAACCCTAACAGAGGTAAAAATCTAAAGATATGTCTTCCAGGGAAAGTTATTGTCATCACAACTACTTTTTAAAACGATGATTCAACAGAATAATGTATTAAAATTCAATAAAGACTACAGATTTACAATAGCACAAGAAAGACAAATCGCCTCATGTAAAAAGATGATATTAAATTGCCAAGAATGAAAAAGAAACAGAAACCCTAAAACAAACCATTAGAATGTCCAGTCAAGATATAGGAATGGAATCTGGAAGAGAAAAATACCTGATCCATTTAAAAAAAGATAACTCAAAGAGTAACTGATGGAATAGAACAACCCAATCAAAGAACAATTAGAACATTTGGAGAAAAAGCTATAAATCAATTTATTATTTATATCAAAATTAAAATTTATAATATGTGAAAGAAAATGGGAAATGAGATTAAACAGTCAATGAAATAAGTAAATGCAACAAACCGACTCAAAAGAACTACAGGAGTGGGTGGGAAAGGTGATCCCCTAAGAAATGTGCAAAAGAATCAAGATTGGCTATACTGACAAATGGTATATGTAAAAACTAGACTCTGTCATAGAAAATGAAGTGCACAAAATTTGGTGGGACCTTTAAGATAGAAATGGATTCCTCAATTCAGGAGAGAAGAATATGAAAAGAAAGATGAAAATAACTTGCAATAAAAATAGTTTTTGTTGTTACATTTGACCACAAAGTAAAAATAAAAAGAAAGCGAAAACTTTGCAAATATCCAGACTTTGCCTGATAATAGAAAAAAACTTGGAGCATAAAGTTGACGGTGATATTCATTGTAATTGGAGGTGTTAGAACAATCCTAAAGAACCAATAACATAGACTAGATGAATTAGACATTAGAGGAAGAAATGAAACTATCCAAACCACAGCACTATTAAAATCAGCTTTGATACTTAGGAGAGTGCTGGAGAATTAAAGAGATTTGTTGTCAAAAATTTCAGTGAAAAAAAAAAACAGTTAGAGCTAGTCTGAAAAAACCACAAGGAGTAAAATAACAATAAAATAAAAAGATAGATAATAATAATAATAATAATAATAATAATAATAATAATAATAATAATAATATGCTCGATCTGTGGAAATTCCATGGATATCGACAATTAGGATGTCATCGTTACTTTTCCATATAAAATTCTGCAATATCATCATCATCATCATCATGTCAAGCCACCAGCATGAATCTCTCTGACCCTCTTCTGCCATCCGTCTCTGTTGTCCATCGCTCTCGGTAGGTCTTCATGGCTACATCCTGTATCAGCACTGAGCTGCTGTATATAGGTTCTAGCTGGTCATCCATGTGAAGGGATCCACAAGAGCATGTCGCTTATGAGTTTGTCTCCTCTTCTCTAACAGTGTCCCGCATGTCTGGTTCGTCTAACTTGGATAGTTTTCGTGGTGGATGGTAGGTGGCCGTACAGCTGCTGCTTTGTGGGGTGCTGCCTCCAGGACTTATTCAATATTGCTTGGAGCATTCTTGTGTGATTGCCATCAAGCTTTTTCTCCATACATTTAGTTACTGTCCATGTAGCGTATCCATATAGCAGTATCGACACGAACGCTGCTTGAAAAAAACTGCGTTTTATTTTATCGGTCAAATCTGACTTCCATATGACCGATAGCCTATTTGTCGATAGCTGTCCCTGCCTTTGCTAGTTGCGTGTTGATGTCTGTCTTGGTTGATCAGACATTGCTTCCAAGGTTGGTGAACTTGTCCACTAGTTTCAGAGAACTACCATTTTGTGTGGAGATGTCGCCTCTTTAATTAAAACATATGTATTTCGTCTTGTCTGCGTTAATATCGGGGCCTATTCCTGCAGCTGCTCGTTCCAGACTATGTAGCAGGGTTTTAGCTTGGGTGGGTGTATTTGCTAGAAGCGCTATGTCGTCGGCGTAGTCCACGTCTGTAATTGTTTTTGCTGGGTATCTTCTGCTTTCTTTTGTCAGTTTGAATCTGTTGTCTTTCATTTTATCAATAGACGTTCTAAGCATGCAGTCTAGACAGATGATAAAGAGGTATGGGGCTAATGTGTCTCCTTGCGGCACACGTGCTACAATGTCGAAGTAGTTTGTGTCTCCCTCCGAGGAGCGGACTTTTACTTTCGAGTTCTTATATAGCATCATTATGGCTTCGACGGTTTCTTTGGGCAGGCCATAGGTGAGTAGTATTTGCTCCATCTTTCCTTTAAGTATGGAGTCAAAGGCCTTGGAGAAGTTGACAAATAATATTGTTGCTTCTAGGTTTTTGCACGTACACCTTCAAGAATTCGACGGATAGTCAAAATTTATGATGTCGTGGATCGATTTTTCCAAAACCCATTTTGGTTCTTCCTAAGTATCTTCTCAATTTTGGCTTCTATGCGGTTGCGTAGTAGAGCATTATAGATATTGGACTCTATGGATGTAAGTATTATACCTCGGTAGTTCTTGGTTAATCCGAGTTCACTCTTCTTAGGGAAGAGGAAGGTGCATCCCTTTGTCCATCTGTCTATTTTGTTTTGATATACGCCATTACAGTGTCGGAGTAGTATGTCATCGAATTCCCTGGTTACTCAGAGCATAGTATTATAGGCATAGTGAAAATAAATTTACTCGTTAATAATAGGAAATATTAAACTAGAACGAAAGGAAAAAAATAAAAAAAATATATGACTGAATGAATGAATGGTGAGATATAAGAAATGTGATCGCTGAGATACTTCAGCAACAGAGACTTCTTTGCCATCGATTAAAAATTGGTTTTCTAGCTTAGATATTTATTATTATTATTATTATTATTATTGTTGTTGTTGTTGTTGTTGTTGCTCGGCAATATGATCCTCTTGTAAGCGACTACAATTTTCTCATGCTGAAAAAATGGTATATGCACAGATGAAAATCTTTCTTGGCATTCAATATTATTTAGGAATCTGAAATAAAAATGGATTATCCAATCCCAGTGAGAGAACCCATGTTGGTTTTAGTTAACCGAAAAATATAAAATGAAATAAATAAATAAATGAAAGAAGAAAACAAATAAAATGCAAATAATCAACTTGTGTAAATTTCCATTGCTGTAAATGTCAGATTGAAAAGAGATGAAAGAAAAAAAAAAAGGGATAAATACCCGGATCTTGTTTAAGGGATAAAAAGTTACTTAAAAGACGTAGTGATACTAATTATGATAAAAATGTAAAATGAACTGTGGCAAGTGAATTGCGCCCATCCAAGCCACAACACAACTAAAATCGGTTTGAATACTTATAAGATTTCAGGAGAATCGAGGAAAGTTGCTATAATTCGGATTTCAGTGAAGATCATTTGCTGGTATAAAAAACTCGTGAAAATAAATTCAAAGAAACAGTAGATTTTTGAAGATATTTGCTTGTTTTTTTATTTGTTTGTTTGTTTTGTTTTTTCGGCTCTTTTTATTGATTTTTTTTCTTTTCTAGGGGACACAGTACTATAAAAAAAGGAAAAGGCATTTAAAGAAAAATCGCTTCCATGTTACCAATTCTTATTATCAGCTACCTCACCAACTTTATGAAGATAGACTTTCTGGGAAGCGTACTATTTTTACATTTGCAGGTTTTTATAAAATCTTTTGTTTGTGGTAACATCCTTGTATCAGTTACCTTTTCTTTCTTTCTTTCTTTCTTTCTTTCTTTCTTTCTTTCTTTCTTTAAAAGAGCATTTTCCTACAGTGTTACAAACTTCTCTGGTGAGGAATGTTTACCCATGTACGTACGACAGAAAAAATAACGGTTCCTCAGTCAAGCAACGTCAAGTCTGTTCAGTAATTAGATTAGTTACTACTAATAAACAATTAGATTAGTTACTACTAATTAACAAGACGTAGTGTAAGGAACCAAAGGCTTATGTGCTTGATAAATCAAATTTTCACAAATAACAGAAATAAATTACTGAACTAATTTTCATTCAGTTACTTCACAATAGTTGTGATTTTTTCCTATTTACTATAACTTTAAACTTAATTTAAGACCAAAACAAATACGTTTCATTTAAATATTCCTTTCATTGGTAAATAGAAAAATAAATGTCAGGCTTAAAAACTTTTAGTTTTTTCAGGTTAATAGATTTGATAGACAGATTTCAACCAAACAAAAGCAAATTTCTCTACAAGACACTTCTTTCATTTTGGGATTCTGAATTAGCTTAACGCAGTCGGCTGGAGCTGTAAAATATATCGACTGCATCACTGTAGATGGGTAAGATTCCCTCAAAGAGTGTCCTGTTTATGATATTGAAAAAGGAGATGGTCAGGCTCTCGTCTCGGAACTTGGGAAATGTAGAATACCTTTTCATTGCCATTGCTCTCAGGTCCACTCTGACCTGGAGTCGTAGCACCTGATAGGGTTCTCTCTATGAGTTAAATAGAACTGTTTGTCATTAAAACTGAGTGCAAACAAATGACTTATGTCATAACTGGATCATTAGAAATGAAACTTTTTATACATTTAACTCTGAGTAAATGAATTGTTAGTGATACATAAAAATACTTGGTTCCATTTAACAAGGAGCAAACGAATAAATAATGTTGAGTAGAATTATTAGTGTTAAATAGCAATACTTGAAACTCTTTAACTGTATGCCTAAATTGAATTATTGCTATTACATAGGTATACTTGGAACCATTTAACTGTTCAATAGAATCATTAGTGTTAGATAGCAATAATTGAAACCATTTAACTGTGTTGAAACAATAGTAAAGCCAGTGAGTAAAAAAAAGAACTTCTAACTCATTTAAAGACGAAATTACCAAGAAACTATTCACTTACAAATCATATGTATATGCATGTAACTTTGTGAAAACATGATTAATAGTGAATAGAACAATTCGTATTAGATAGAAATACTTAGAAATACACGAAACTGTGTGAAAAAAAAGATGTGTTAATACTCGCTTAAAAAGTTATAAAAATGTGTTTCCAAATCATATATTTAATATAAATGTATAAAGAGGATTTAGCTTTAAATAACCTGCAAAGGTTGCTATGCCATAAAAACCAAAACAAATTAACTAAATCAGTTCTTATCGTCTATGATTATACGTAATAATAAACGATAAGCGAGTGATCATTTAGTCAGTTTAGCTGGTTTTATAAGTCACTTGATATGTCCTCCGTAAAATTGTAGAAATAGAAGCAAAGGACACCAGAAAAATAATCTCTCTCCCGCTAATATGTAACTTGTCATATCTTTCTTTTGAGATAAATTAGGAAATAAATATATGTCAAAGAGTTTATAATGAGAAACCGATATAATAGGTTGTTTTTGAAGTTGGATTTGGTGTGGGGGAGAATAATGAAAAATACATCTAAGTGATTAAATCGATTCACTTGTTGAAGCTGCTTTAAAAGTGATATATACCCTTGGAGAAGCGGGCAAAATATGAGACTTAAAAAGAAGTGTGTCAAATAAAGAATGGGTAGAAGTGGAAAAAACAAACACAACAATCTACCTGATTGCTAAATCTACCACTCCCTTTATCAATCATTTGAGGATCGTTCCGAGTGCACCAACTACAATTGGTATCACCGTCACCTTCATGTTCACTAGCTTCTTCGGTTGTCTTTTTAATTTTATACGGTGGTCTACCGGGACGGCAAAGTCACTTATTTGGCAGGTTCTATTTTCCTGTTGACTATCACTTGATCTGGTTGTCTGGCCGAGATTAGGTGATTCGTTTGTATCTCAACATCCCAGAGAAGTTTATGCATCACAATCTCCAGAACGGATTCCAGGTTATGCATATGCCACTTCTTCTTCTTCTTCTTCTTCTTCTTCTTCTTATTATTATTATTATTATTATTATTATTATTATTATTATTATTATTATTTCGCCAAGTAATATCCTTCATATTCTTAATGTTATTTACTTTTTATCGCAAATTACTCGACTTTTCACTTCAAAAATAATAATGCATTGCACCCTTCTGAAATGCAGGCTCACCGGATACTTAATCTGGATACTTGTTTCTGTTATGCGCCATTCTTTGCAGTCGCTGAAGGGACGAGCTGTAAGTTGCGACAAAAAGAATTAAAGAATAACAAGTCAAATTTAGTAATAATAATGACTGGTCAGCTTTTTTATCTGTCAAATTATATTGCATTTCACACGTTGGATGATACACGCATTTTTCGAAATCATACATCCAAAACATAAAGAAAATCATTTTTTTAAATTTTTGTCTTTCTATAAGGAAATTATGTGTTATGAGCAACCGAAAGGATTTGATATCTCTCTTTTTTCCTTCCTCTTTGTCTCTGTCTCGCTGTCTGTCTCGGTATATATATATATATATATATATATATATATATATATATATGTGTGTGTGTGTGTGTGTGTGTGTGTGTGTGTGTGTGTGAAAAGATAGAGATATATTGTGAAGAGGTTGTATATATTTAAAACTATACAGATGTATTTACTTCTTATGCAGTTGCAAGCGTGTTTTTACATCGCTTAACTTGAAAATTTCCATTCGGAATTACTGGCTTTTAACACTTGTTTCATATTCCCGAGTCCAGTACAAAACTCAACAACCATGTTTACACTAAGATAGATAGATTAATGGAAAGAAGAAGAATGATATATACATATATATATATATATATATATATATATATATATATATATATATATATATATAAAGATTTTAAAGAGAACTCTCGTCCTTTTTTTGCTCTAACTTTAAAATTGCTGTTTGCATTATACAATGCATAATTTTGAATACATCTGAGTCTTTTTCTTACTCTTTTATTTTACGAATATTTTATGCCGGACTGAATAATTTTGAATTAAATGTTTTCCGATGGGGCTTCTTTGTGCCACTTCAGAATTTCCGATGTTAAAAAGGTTTTAGATTGCTTCAGAAGCAGAAAGCAATATTTGCATGGGACATGGAAATAAAATTGGAATCGTCTGGAAATGCCAGTGATGGTTTATTCGGTTTCATTCAGCAAATCGTACCCTCAAAAATTCTTCTTGTTCCGATGACCGATTTCAATCGACAATCTCTTCTAAGTGGAAAGGAAGAACATTAAAATTGGACATTAAGAAAATGGCTTATCTATTCAATTAAACACAGGCGCCGTGAAATAGACAACGCATTTAAACTTCCTTAATCCATTCCTTATAATCTGACCACTTCTTACCTTAATTTGAAAGACAATGTCTTTTCGCTATTGATAATAACACGCGCTAAGAATTTTTTAAATTCAGTCATCGCAGATAGTAGAAAGTAAGTACCCTATTATATTCAAGAAGCATTGATTATAAACCCACCCCACCAAGAAAAATCTTTGTCTTTTCAAAACTAGGATGTTACTTTGAGAAACTAATATTTGTTTTTTTGTGATATGACGGTATGGTCTTTTATAAAAAGGTCAAATTGTAATGAAATAGTTTGTTGTGAATATAGTTTGGTCAACTGGAAGAATTACACGGTCTTTGCTGAGAAGGTGAACAATCCTTAAGGTGTGTTACTCTTACATGACAACGCAAAACCAAATGTGAGAAAATGCATACGGAAATGGAATTTTTGTCTGAATATGGAAGTTTTACCTCAACCAAGCCTAATCATACTCAATTAATCTGGAGTATTACAATTACAGATCTTTACAGCATCTTCTGGACGGTAAACAATACACCAATTATGAAGAGGTTAAAAAAGACATTTTCCTTGAAACCAAAATATTGCTTTGCTTAAGTCATTAGTAATTTGCCTGGTCCATGGGAGTATATCGACAAAAATGAAAGAAATCGTTACGTTGATTGAATCTGTAATTGACCTTAAATCATAAATCAGTTATGGTTCCATTAAAGAAAACGACAGGTTTCTTTCAAACATAATATATATTCAAACATAATATGTATATTCAAAAATTACATCAAAACACCGGTTTTTAAATGTGTCATGTTTCAACTGTGTACTTAGTCACCACAAGTTGGGAGATTGTCGGAAAAATGTATACACATTTTTAATTGTTAATCTTACGTTGAAATTGATAACAGAATATTGAAATAAACACGATCATTTGTATAATAAATGTGGGATAAATAATTTTGAATGACAAAATTAATATATTGTGATTGTAAATAGCAGGTGTGTTTATTATCTGAAAGCGAATTTATTTTTTATTTTTTATATAAGAATAAAGCAACTAGTCTAATTGCACGATAATTCCCATCGATTAGGAAAGTTATCAGTAAAAATGTATCAGTATTTTATCAACTATTATCGGTAGAATATTTCATTTTTCTGAACACCTAAATATGCTCTTTAGAAAATATGGATATATAGGAGTTCAAAAATTAGAACACCTCTTTAATATATCTATAGAATTTTTATTTCTGATTTCAGATATGTAAACAATCTATGTTTGGTAGCAGTTTCAATACTACAGAGTTTAGTCATAAATAATACCTAATGATATCTGCTTTTGGGTTAATTTTACTGTATAACGCTCTGCTAGAAATGATACCCTCCTGGTAACTTCGGTTTCGAAAAAGAAATACCTTTTTTTTATAAAAAAAATGCGTGCGTATTTTGAGCCGACTTGGCACATATTTTATCTGAACGCACACTCACAATCCTTTCACTCTCTTTCCCTTTCTCTTTCTCTCGGTCTGTCTCTCTTTCTCCCTCACGCTCTCTCTCTCTCTCTCTCTCTCTCTCTCTCTCTCACACACACACACACACATACACACACACACACACACATATATATATATATATATATATATATATATATATATATGTATATATATATATTATACAGCTTCAATAGTTGTTTGCATTTGCTTAAAATTAATAAACCCATATCTTAATAAAACCCATTTGAAAATAGACATAAATGTTAACGATCATGTTATAACAATTTGAATCAAAAAGTTTTGTTTAAAGAATTGTTTTAAGTATTCAAAATACCTTCCTTCAAAAGCAGTGATTATCATGTTTGAATGAAAGTGTTGCAAACTTACAGATTGTAAGCCTTATTTCAAAAGGTATGAGTAGATGTTTAGCATATTCAATTTGTTAGGAACTCTGTATTAATTGAACTGTCATAAATACAGATGCTCCTAATAAAATGTGTATATATTTCAGAACATCCGATTGACTGAGTTCCAATGAGTGAGGGAAGGGAATTCGAAGAGATAAAACTTTTGAAATCGACGAAAAGGGAAAAAAAGAAAGAAAATGATATACAAACTGATAAATAGTTTTAAAGACTTAAGTATATGTGTCTTACAAGTAGAGAATAATTTGTAAAATACGTTACATTTATGGCTGCTAGATCCTTGGGTAGCGCCTCTTACTGAGAGAGGAGCGAATGATTGTTTATATCTAATATTCAAACATTCTTAGCGAACTTGGGGATAGAAAATTGGTATTCATTGTACAAATTAATTTGATCATATATAAATAAATATCTATATCTTGTGAGAATCATAGATTGAACAAAGAGTTGTGATTACAATGGGGTTGAAAAATTATATAGTAAATAACTTGAATTTTGAGGGTGTTTTTCAGACCCGCGGAGATGCATTCAACTCACTGCATTTTATTAAAAAACAAGATGTGGAATTTATTGGATAATTGCTACCTCATGTATCTCAAATATATTTTTGAATTAAATGGAGAAAATACAGACCTAGTAGACGGCAAATTTAGGGAAAATGGAATAAATATGTGGCTGTAAGTAAAGAAAAGTGAAATTTAATTAAGGTAAGGAAGAAATTAAGAAGAAATTTAACAAAATACATAATATATATATATATATATATATATATATATATATATATGTGTGTGTGTGTGTGTGTGTGTGCGTGTGTGTGTACGAGAATAGATAGATGTCCAGGCCGTGTTTATGTCTTAAATGATTAAGCATTTCCAACTAATGTCCATGGGGCACATGTTTCAGCCTAGTTACAAAGCCAGAATTTCACGTATTTTTTTTTTCTTTTCAGACTCACAAACAGCCTCCTGGAAGATTGGGACAACACAATTTTATTCTGACAATTTAACTTATTCTCTACCAAAGTAAGCTTAGTAAATATTTCTAGATAAAAATACTGAACTAAAGCGAATAAAAGAAATTGAAGCAAAATGGACGACGGAAAAAGAAATTGACAAAGACAGTGAGAGAGATTAAAAGAGTCGAGAAGAGAAGAGGCACTCATTTATACAGAGTCAGATAAACTATTCGACTAAAATGCTGCAGTAAATGTTCACTTTCATTAACCAAACATAATATCATGGCAATAAATAAATAAAAAAATGTGAATAAACATTTTGTCTCCACAGGTTTGGCTCTTTAAGTTGGCGTCTATATATTTATATTTCATGTGTGTAAGTCAGTGTTTAAAAATAAAATCATTCACGTAAGTATGTGTTATTTTCTTTTCTTTGGAAATGTGTTTGAATCTGTGTGTATATATCGGCACATGTGTTGGACTCGCTGCAATATCTCTTTCCCATGGACAAAATATCAGTCTTCGTCTTAACGTCACTGGTGGTTGCCAGTACCGTCAGGATTTGATTAAATTGTCGTTATTGATGTTGTAGATGGCCCAGTAGCAAGAGCAAAATATTGCAAAAGCAATTGGGAAAATGATTCTTGACACAAAGTCAATGCGTCGAGCACGGCGAATTCCTTGAATTGTGTATAAAGTTCTGCCCTCTGGACTTCGTTTACGAACGATGTCATTCAACTGCAAGAAAAATGAAGAAAATAGTTTAGATATATTTTCATGAATGCAAATGTAATTAAGAGGTTATCGTTTTTGCTGAAAAATCGAGCAAGGATATTGTTTATGGTGTTAGTTAAATTCGTAATATGCACTAAACTTGAAATTATTTTTTTCATTTAATTTGTTTTTATGAATTCATGTTAAAAATTATAGCATATTTTATGTCTTTTAAATGATCATTTTTGAAGGGAACTATTTGAAATTAAAATATATTTCTATTTAAATAATATTTTGTCATACACATTAACCTAAGTTTCAATACATTGCACAAAATTGTTTTTATATTTATTTTATTGATAATATAAAACTTATACGATTTTCAATTAAAATTATAATGAAGGCAATTAATATAAAACAGTTTTAACCAAAAATTCAGTTGAAATAGATTTAAGTCATCGTATAAGTTGATAAATTTTCAAGATGAATGTTAAAAAAGATCTGAATATAATATGATTAAACTCAACAACGGAACTGGCTGTTGCTTGTATATTGCACGAGACAATCGAAAGGAAAACACCAGACATAGGATTATGCAAGTTTACTAACTCTCAAAGATAAATAGAAGAATGCCATTGACATGAGAAGACAGGGGAATTATTAAAAAAAGTTAAGCTAAACATATAACTATCACTAAAAGCATTGTAGATTCAGGATCAAATGAACTAAATAATTCACTAGACGGACTATAACAATAATAATTTCTTGCTATGAAACAGATATAAAATATTCGTAAAATGTAAGAAAGTAAAAACATAATTCACCAATAACATTTAATGTTATGCAATTAGCCAGTCAGTACGGAAACTGACAATGCAGTACTCCCTGGGTCAGACTGAATCAAATGTGTTTTAAAGATGTGTCACACACCTGTGGGAAAAATAACGATCATTTGTGAAGTTCGTAAGATAGGACTTTTCTAGTAGATGAGCCATGGTAGCTTAATGTCACAAGATTGAAAAAGATAAAAGAAGCGGAAAGAATTAGATGGTATTTTTGTTTGTTGGTTCTTTTAGACGACGAGCAGATCCATTAAAAAATCGTATTGAACTTTGTATTCACCGATTTATTCAGACAGTCATTTATTCAGACATAAGAATTACCATTCAATTTACAGTTATTCAATGCAATATAAAATAATTTTAAAAATATGTTTACTTACGTAGTGCCTTCAATAAGTTTCCAGACTTTTTTGTACAGGCATTTAAAATTGTCGTAGACTCTTGAAAATTCACTATGTTATTGCTATACATCTTATGAGATGATTTCAGGTTCAAATGAACAGTTACAACAGGAATTGGAATACACACTACTAAAGCCCGATTGTCACAGCTGGTGAATTTCAAAAATGCAATCTGACACTTTAGAAGAACGGTATGCAATAAAATTGTGTTTTAAACTTGGAAAAATGCCACAGAAATGTATGGAATGCTTCAGACTGCTTTTCAACCATCTTGCATGAATCGAGTATCGGTTTTTGAGTGGCATAAGAGATTAAAGGAAAGCAGGGAGTCTGTGAGGGATGATGAGAGGTGTAGAAAGAGTAAGAAAGTCAATACACCAGAGTTGATTGGCCAAAGGGTTAGGGTTAGGGTTACTATGTTGAGGTTTTCAGAAAGAGATTCCGTCGGAAAAGGCCAGCACTGTTTAAATCAGGTCAGTGGCATTTCCACCAGGACAATGCACCAGTCCACAACTCCATGCTTGTCACAGACTATTTGACCAAAATGGGCATCAAGACAGTTCCTGACCCTCCCTATTGTCCAGACCTTGCTCCCTGTGACCTTTGGTTATTCCCGAAGCTCAGGGGCTGTCGTTATGAGACAATTGAGAAGATGAAAGAGGCTGTGACGAAGGTCATTGACACGCTCATACAAGAAGACTTCCATGGGGCCTTCCAGAAGTTGTTGGAAGGGTACAACATTGCATCCGGAGGAGATTACTTCGAAGGGGACTGAAGTTTCATGTGTGTCTTATCAAGAAAAGTGCCCATACGAAAATAGTCTGTAAACTTATTTAATGATCCTCGTAACTATATCCAGACTAAGTGTATTTATATTTTTTCCTGTTTTAGCTTTAAAAAATGCAATATATATATATATATATATATATATATATATATATATATATATATATATATATATATCCAACCCTTCTTGCATGAATAGGATGCAACACAAAGTCAATTTTTAAGCAAAGTATAGAGTTTTCTTTCTCCTAGACTGGTTACTTTTCGCAAAGTAAAACGTAAATAGCTTTTTCCTAGATTTAAATTTGAAGCACCCATTCCATTTCCTATGACGATAACCGTTAAACTAAGCGCGCCTCTCAAATATATATGTATATGTAAATCCTATATACCCAAATATGACTAGTTGTCATTATAAATACAACTGTGTAACGAGCCTATTTGTTTGATCGACTTTAGTTGGAAAATATTAAACAATTAACATGTTTACATAGTTTTTTACATGTCTTGTCGGTGAGGTTTACAATACGCTTAAAAGACACCCCCCACAAGAAAATGGTGGTATTGGGTATGACAGTAAACTGCGTCTGATGGTGATGTTTTAGTTCGGAATGTCTGGAGAGTATGGAGTACTCCTTCATTGCCATTACCCTGAGGTTCACGCTGACTCTGACTAGTGATATCAATGAGGCTCCCATCTATCAGTCCAATAAATCTTTTTAAAGATTATTCAAATTCGATCGAACCGTGTACATAAAAAAGAACACTTAAGAAACAACTGCACAAAAAAATGTAAATGTGAATGCGACTTCCTCAGCTATAGGCATAAAATATCCCCAGACATCTTGACATACCGTTAAAATCAATAAATTAATCAATCTACCTGTGGAAATTGTGTCTATTATATAAGCTTTCGAAGAATTATTGCCTTTCTGTGTCTCCAAACGCCTCAGCATCATCAAGAGAGTACTCACCTCTATATTTTCAGCCTGAGGTGCAGTGCGCATAGTCATAACTCGCTTCAGTTGGTGTCTGTCTAAAATATTGACAAAAGCAAATTCGAGAAGAGCTGCAAATACAAAACACAAACAGGCAGCCATCCACACGTCTATAGCCTTGATGTAAGACACTTTGGGGAGTGTGGTGACCGCTGAAGACTTTTGTGTCGTCATTGTGAGCACTGTGAGAATGCCGAGCGAGATGCGTGCTGGAACGGCATCGACGTTCAACCAAAATGATACCCAAGATATAGCCACGATAAAGATACTGGGAATGTAGATTTGAATCATGTAGTAACCAAGATTACGCTTTAGCGTAAATCGTACTTCAAGGCAGGAAAAATTACCTGAAAATGTAGAGTTAATTAGATATTTAAGAATAGGAATAACATTTTTTATCTTGAAGGTTTTTTAAAGCAATAAATATACTCTAAAAATCAGTTTTTGCTTTTAACATTTTCTCATGCTTGTATTTTTCGTTAGCGTATATTCAGGATTATTTCATCAATCTTGTATGAAGTATTTAAAGGGAAAGGCCATTTCACTTTTAGTCAATTATCATTTAATGGAACAACCCTAAAAAATATAAAGTCATGACTTAAATAAACGTTTGGACGTTTCGGGAAGATAAATCTAAGTGCCATCTGCAACGCGACGGTCACAAACTTCTCGATTCATTTTCCTTGGAACACATGAATTATCCAGAAGACAATGTCATATTTTGTGACAGTGCTAAAAAAAAAAAATGAAAATCTCATCGTATTGTCTCAAAATGTGTCTCTCGTTATTTAACGTGACGATTTTGAATTCATACATGAGTAATTTACCGTTATTTTGTTATGAAAGTTATTAAGCTTTCTTTAATCTAACACAGGATCACAAGAGAAACACACGGTGAGAAACAAACTCACAACATCCAATGATATCAATCATTACTTGATCAGACATGTTAGTAATAACTAAGCCATGCTATTTACTTGTTAAACATTTAATAATTAATATTGATTTTCAGAATTTGTATTGTTAGCATTGCAAGCCATGAAAAAGTTATTTAAACGTAAGCAAATTGTTTTAATTCAACCATCACACGTACAGACAAAGTCATGTGTTCATTTATCAAACATTTATAAAATTAGTTCATCATATTTTTCCATGGCAAACTTTTTTTTTTATTTCAAAGCCACAATTCTCCAAACAAATGCTATCAAACTAAATTAAATCAGTTCTTTAAAATGGGAATATTAAGCCATGTAACCCTAACAGATACAAGCAATTTGATATTTTCTTATAATGCATTATTGAAATAAAAATGTTTAGATAAATTCTCTCTTTTTTTAAAACAATAAATACTTTATATCTGAGTGTATTCAATTTTCCTTCTCGGAGAAAAGATTTCAATATGATAGTTATTCACAAAATAATTTCCGTGAAGTTGAATAATCAAATTTTGTGTTTGTTTCTTTTAAATTCCAAAAAATATCTATTTCTTCTGAAGTCTCTGTCTATATGTAACTTCTAAAAATATCATCAGGTCATCGCTAAAATTGTTCGCCTCTGTCTCACAGGGGAGTAACGAATACAATGTCGATTGTCATTTTTGTAGAAAGTTTACATGTAATCAATAACTCTGTCTTTTCACTTCATTACACATATTTCTGATCAGCCAGAAAATACATCGGAATGAAATCCAAATTTTTCAAGGTTATAGACACAAAATAAATATAAAACTATTTTCACATTTTTTTCAATGTGGCTGAAGATGGGGTATTTGGGGATCATCATTTCTGTCGATTTTATCATCATCATCATCATCATCAATGTGTGATTACAGCACGGATTACTTTGACTCTCTGTCTCCACCCGTCCCTCTCCACTATTGCTCTTTAGGCGGCATCCATTGTTCGCACAGAGTTGAAAAATATAAGATTTTGCTGGTCGGCCAACATTGGTGTGTCCATTGAAGAACCTCAGTTCGTCCTTATTTCTCTAGTAGTCCTCAGCATTTCTTTCTCGTCTTATTAGGATAATTTGTTAAATGACTATAAAGCTGCGGTTTTGTAAGCTGCTGCCTTCCAGGATCTATTCAAAACAGAAGGCAACTTCCTTATGATGTTCCCATCAACGTTTTCTTCAAACATTTCGTTGACTTCCAAGAAGTGTAATCATACGGTAGTACTATTACGGCCACTTCTTGATAGAATTCTTGTTTTAAGTCTCTCAGAAATATCATATTTTCATAGGGTCGTTAATCTGTCAATAGTTGTTGATACTTGAAAGATTTGAAACTTCTGTCCAATCATGAAACGTTCCACGATTCTTTATTAAGAAAATTAAAGCACTTACCAGCGTCGATGAAATATAAATACTCAGAATTTACACCCTTGTTTATTATTATTAGAATATTCAGTCCCTGCTTTCTTTCTTGATATTTACCTCACATATATCATTCATTTATTTCCATTTTTTGTCTCATTTTATTATTTTTGCTAATTCTATTATTTCATTATAATCCCAACCATTTATTCTTTGACCGTTAAGTTGGGAGAAAAGACATTGGAATTAAAAAAAAAACAAAGATGATAGATGATACATTCAATATAGAAAATCTCTGAAAATTAAACAGGATTCTCAGTTCTTGTTATATTTTACTTGGCTATTATTTTCTGATATTATTTAAATCAATATTACTAACTACCTAATAAGCTCATAAACCGGACTTTGGTATAATGGTTAGGGGGTTCGCCAATGGCACGGGAGACCTGGATTTAATCCCAAGTCGAGTCATACCAAAGACTCAAAAAATGGTACTGGATGCCACCTTGCTTAACCCTCAGCATTATAAGGTAAGGATTAAGGGTAAAGTGGAGCAATCCAGGGAAAGGAATAGTGCCATCCCGTACACCTTGGTGTAGTAGCTAACGAAAACGGAGCCTTCGGGCCACTCTCGATTACAGTCGCCAACTTTACTTTAATAAGCTCATCGCTCTTTAATTTTCGCAGTTATAATATTTTGGCGGATTTTATCTACTTTTGTTGCTTTTTATCACAGTGTATTTTAGTCACAAAAGGCAGAATAAATTGATCAAGGCAAACATAAAACTTATTATTAACAAGAAAAATAAATTCATAATTTTAATCAATTTTCTATGTTGCAACACAGGATACCAGTCAAATAGAATGTCAAATGACCTCTGGCAATAGTTATATTTAGCGTACTTGCCTGCATCAACTTGGACGTGTGGGTCGCATGTGTAGGGAGCGTTCTTTAACATGCGGAAGTGTGGAAGAACGAGATTCTCGCTAAAGCTGAGAGGATTGTTAGCCCATACAAATATTACACTTCTTTTTGAATAGGCAACTGCCGGAAGAAGAAGAAAGAGAAGAAAAACATACAGTTGATGGAAGAACACCTGGGTGAAATGTTACATTTTCTCTTTAAAAAAATGGTTAAATAATTTTAAGAAAAGAAAAAGAGAATTATTCGTCATATATCACACTCACCTAAAAACAAATTAAAAAAAAAGCAAAAATTCTTCGTAAAAAATAATTAGATAAATGCTCAAATTATAATAAAAAAATCTTATTTTTTTGATTACGAATCCAGTTTGTAAACATATATCATTTTCTAAAATTACGGATTTCACAGGAACTCTTATTAGTTTTATAGAAATAGAAAAGAAGGAAAGAAAAAGAAAAAGAAAGGATAGGCATGAATGAAAAAATGAAAAAGAAAGATGAGAAGAAAGAAAAGTTGGAAAAAAAAACAATTAAAAAAACACACCCAGAAGGAAAAGAGATTAAAAGAAAAATGAAAGAGGAAACGGAGAAGAGAAAAAAAGAAAAGAAAAGACATAACAAAAGAAAACGGTGTGAGAAAAAGAATCTAAAAGTGTGGGGTGGTGAGTTAGATGAAGAATGGAGAGGAAAAGAAATTATATCAAGTAACAATCATACAATTGTTAAATACAGTGGTTCTCGAAATCAAAGAGTTGTCACCCCCTTGATTTACAAGACAAATTCTCAGAGCCTCCAAGGCAAGAAATATACACCTCTTTCTTACGTTTGCTACAATTTTTTCTTCGTAGAAAACAAAAACAAAACGAAGAAAATGAATCCGAAAATGAGTCATTGGCCTTTCCAAACGTAAAAATATTAAGTCACATTTGTGTGCGTTTTTTGATCGAACTGATGTTCGTTATGGATTCTGTTCACTGTGCAACATATAGACACGACTTTTAATTGATTTCCGTCCGCAAATCAAATAAAACAATACCTTCCTGGTGATCATTTTTTTAAGATATAAATCATGCGTGTGAACAGTTCATGACTTAATTTTCTTTCATGTAGACTTTGAAACGAAGAAACAAAGACAAAAAAAACTTGCTTCTACCCGTACCTTTCCAATTTTCAACTTAGGTTCTTTCCCACCAAAATTTCCGCTAAACACTGAATATTTAAAAGTAAAATTTAAGGAAAAAGAAAAAAACAGAGAAAATAGAATTTCAACAGAAAAGAAGAAAAATGAAAAAAAAAAGGAGGGAAAGATGAGTACTAAAAAAAGATTCCAATAAAAGCGAAGACTGTGGACAGAAATTTAATTGAAATATATTATTCAATTAACATCTAACGGTTATATATATATATATATATAGATATATATATAGATATATATATATATATATATATATATATATATATATATATATATATATATATGAATTATACAACTTACAGTTACACCGTCAGTCGATACAGTTACTGATACAATAATAAAAACGAATTAAAACATTGATAATAACAGTTCTCACTCTGTAGGTTACATCAAGACTAAGTGTAAAAATGTCAGCAGCTCATTTGCGTTTTGTTTGCATTTTTTATTCGTATTATATATATATATATATATATAATTCTACAAATATAATTTTGTAAGTACCATAGGTGTATATCTTTACGTACGGAGAATAGTTTAGGTTGTTATGAGTCGATAATATTAAAACTAGCACATTTGTTTTAGGAAGAGCAACTAGTTGGTTTTCGATTATATGTGTTGTAACCGCTAAAATTTGATCAATATTAGCTAGATCTTCTAGGCTTGAGTGTTAATTTTGAATGATCTGAAACTGTGATATATCTATGAACATTAATGACGATGCGTCCCATCGTATGCCTAAGATGTGTATTCAGGAATATAGATGACTGTTATGAGCTGGCCATATTGGGACATGGAATAAGGATTATACGCACAACATGTGTGAATAAAACTGCTTTACAGACTCCCTGATTATCATAATAATAGGGCTAACCTATTAATGCATCCAAATGCCCAACACGAAGTTACAATTAACGTAATGGTTATCGTTGAAAGAATTGGGATTAACAATCCAAATGTAACGGCTGAACGCGACTTAGTATTAATTTGTGCAATTTGGATAACCTGTAGAGAAGACTGAGTTCTTTACCCTCGGTATTGCCACCAATCTAGGAAAAGGAATATTCAGGCTAGTTGATATTTTGTCACAGCCTGCTCGTAGCGGAGGAGTTGGGTAAATACAAACACGCAGAGGTACGCGTTTGGCTGATGGCGAGGATAGTTTGTTCTTTGCCACTGATGTTAGTAGTTTGTGTTTGATGACAAATATTCGTATATTCATTTGGAAGAATGTGCTGCAACAAACTTCTCTATGTTATTTTGGTCATCAGCCAAATTCAAGATTACAGCATATCAATAGGATAGAAAAGATGTCAAAAAATAAATGTTTTTGGTTTCGAAGGAAGCTTTTCCTATAAGCCATAGGAATTTATGAACTGTTGCAAAAAATAAAATCGGTAGTTGATATATTTTCATTTGTTACATTGACAACTGTTTACACAAGAAAAAAAAACGTTGGTTTCTATAAAAAATTGAGTGCATTTTCTTTTTTTGTTTCTGAAATGATAGGAAGCGAGAAGAACATTCTGTATTACGTAAGCAAAGATTAAAATATTGAAAACAAATGTAAATATAAAAATAACTGTACATGATAGATGCAGATTTTTATATGACCTACACTGTCACAATGCCTGTGCACTATGATAATTGAATATATATATATATATATATATATATATATATATATATATATATATATATATATATATATATTGCATTTGGAAATAACATAACACAGGCGTCTATCTTTCTATTGAAATAGTTTTTTTTCTAAAGTAAGAATAAAATAATACAAACGAAAGAAATAAAACAAAACAACTGATATAATAAAATTAAAAAGAAAAAAGAAATACTATTGTAATTTTCACGCTCACCGCGTCACTGCAGTGTTAATTTACTTGAAGAATAAAAAATACATCTACACGGAAATAATAATGTGATGCTTCATCAGTTTCCAAAAGAAACGATTTTTCCAGAACTCCTAGGAGACAGAAATATCATTTGTATACTTTAATATTTTAGTCAAATAAAAATAAACTCTATTATTTACGTTTTTTAAATACTAATTCATCTATTTGCAAATGTTTTTTGTTCCCAATCCTGAAGACTAATACTGTATATTTACAGCTATGAATGAATGTTCATATGAGAAAATTCAGAAGTTAGACAGCGTTGCTTAATCAGCGAACTAGAATGTAAAGCAAAGTCATGTGTAGAATAATTGATGCACGTATTAATATACCAAAAACATTAGAATCAAGACTAGATGAGTAATAAATAAGAGGCAAATTGAGACAGTTGTGATGACGGTGTCTGAAGTGATAATGAAATAGTTTCAGGAAATTTGAGGAGACTTCTTGACAAACATTCACTAACGGAAACTGCAGCACATTTCGTGTGAAAATTCAAATGCGATAAAAACATCAACCAGAACCAAAAGGAAACGTAAAAAATCTATAGTTCCCAAAACTTTGCTAACGGATAAAAAGTAAAGACTAATAGACCAGATAAAATGGTTAAGGACTATTAAAGAAAAATATACTTTCTAACTGATATGACAACAATAACTGATATGTATATATATATATATATATAATTTTAACAGCTTAAAACTACTACCGTGCCAGTAATACTGATAGCTCTTGACATTATCAAGTAAAATACTGATAAACTCATGAATAAAATGGCTGGCAGTCAAAGTCTCCATGTAATCAAGAAAATTGTTCTTTGCGGATCCACACATCTCTTTAAGAGAATGCTATCAATGAGAATAAAAAAAAAATTCTAAAAGAGGAAGTGAAAGAAAAAAAGGAAAAAGAATGCAAATAATCATTACCTTCCCTCACCTTCGGTCTTGGAGAAAGACGTACAGAAGAATTGTAAGAAACCAAAAATAAAGCTGATCTTCAAAATGGACTTTTTTTTAGAAGAGTCAATATTTATTTTGATGAATATTTTGCTTTAAAAAATCTGGGATAAATTTTATATCATTGTTTCTATATATTCATTATTTTCCAAATTACGATTCTTTCTTTCTCTTTTATTATTTAAAAAAATCTTTTTTGATTTTGTCCCTGTTTAGTGGTTCCTCTATCTTCTTTTCACTTTTCTTTCTTTTCATTTTTATTTTATTATTCATTTTATGACTTTCTGTTAACTATTCAGTAACAAATCTGTTTCTTCTGACACCAGATACAAAATACAATAAGTTATAAATATCTTCTTGTTGTCTTGTCCGATACTGCTAAAATCAACAGAAATTTGACAAACTTTCTTTTAATTCCCAGACCGTTTTTCCTTGTCGGGAGAGTTTTGTGCAATTTGATGTTAAGTAAATATTAATAATGATTTTCATCTACTGCAAAAGTGGATTTGACCCAAAGCTGTTTAATGTATGCATCCACATGAATAAATGTGGATGGTGACAAAAATGGCTCATTTGCGTCTATAAGGAATAAGAAGATTTGTTAGGTTATTTGTTGTGTTGATAGTAATTTACGAAGCTCTTTGCTTCACAGGGCCGAACGAATGGGGCACTAAATGAAACTCAAACTCACTCGTGTAGGCTTGCTTGTCAAACTTGCTAACCATTATACCACCAAAGATGCCCTGTTGTGTTGATAGTCTTCGTCTTCGTTGTCGGTCGTTGATTTTGGTTTAAATATTTGACTACTTTGTTATTCTTCTTACCCCATTAACTTTTTGGCTTCTTTCACTGTGGAAAGCTTCAAGAGAATTTAAAGAAGAAAGAAAGAGACGAAGATACCTTTTGACCCCAACTTTATTTTTGGACTTTAATATCTATTCTGTTGCGTGGAAGTTTTTCCTGAAACCTATAGAATTTGTCGCGTTTCCAAGACGTGATGTTAAAATATCTTGATCAATTTTGGTAGGTATTTTAAAGTGTGTGGTTATGTCTGGTAGCAAAATATGTTTTTCTTTGGTAAAAGTTTGCCTTTCCACACTGTGTCCTCTGTGTGTTCTTAGTAACGTATTTTCTGCAGAGGTAGTTTACTTAGCAGCAGACAAAACCTTTCGCGAGGCCTGCCATCCGGTGAGTATATTCGTTGCATTTTATTTAAAGAATGGCAATTTTTGTTTTTAAAATATGTTTAAAAACTTCATAAAACCTCAAATAAAATATTGTTCTCTGACCTGAACTCTAGTTTCGAGACATAAAGATGGAAGAGTAGAATAATGATTGGAGAGCATACAAAGAAGGACAAAAATAATAATAATAATGAAAGTTTGCAGTTAAAGAGAGAGATTAGAAAAATTAGGATTAAGTAATTTATTAGAAAGAAGAATGAGCGGTGATTAGATTGAAAGTTTGAAAATAATGGAATTTCTCATTATGGTAGACATTTTTCAATATTTCGCCTCGAACTGGAAATTTCAGCCAATTTCACCGAGTCGTCAACCTCGAATACCGGCGGGCCACTGTTTCAATGAAGGGTCAATTTCCAGGCTTGTCCACATTGTTCTGTTTTATATTGACCTACGACCCAGCCGGTCTGTCAAAATGGGAAATGCACCTACGTAAATAACTTGTGCATCCGGTCGAGGAATATCAGAATTATAACCTTGACCGTGGATGGGTTTAATGAGTGACGCCCATAAGAAGAAGGGACGCATTGATCTATTATATAACTCAGTGAAGACAGGAAGTCAGTTAGTTTGGAGACCAGACCCGTTGGTGACAAGATGCGGTTGAGAAAGCCAGCACCCAGCACTGTGGTCCTCCAGGCCTCCGGTTGAGCAGCCCAGGAAAACGGGAAAGAAACGTGGTTATGACCAATAGAGTGAGGGTCAATATGTTGCAGTTCTGTTCAGTCTCCAACTCCCCCTCACACACAACCCTTTCAAGTAAAGTGAGATGTATATTTTTCTAAGAACTGTGTCGCTCGTCTTCATTGATTCATTGTGTTCTGCATGCATATGTAGATGTATATGTATATGTATTATGTGTTTGTATTGTTGGTCATGGTTGTGACTATACAACATAATGCGATTTGGTGCCTTCAGCCAGACATGTCGTTCATGGCATGATTTCGAACCTAAGTAGACGATCCAGGATGCGGCCAAAGACAGAAAGAATGTGGCACTTGGAGAGCGAGCGAGGAGAAATTTGGAAAAATCCCAGTTAAAAAAGAAGGAAAGAGAACAGACCGACGCGAAAAGAACAGAAAAAAAGAAAAATAACAAAGGAAAAAACTGCAACATGCAGGATGGAAAGAAGAAAAAAAGAGAAAAAACAAGAACAGTCCAGCAACAGAAAGAGAAAAGAAAAAAAGAGACTGTAAGTAAATTGCTCGTTCAAGTAACTCTATTTCTCTGTCAATTAATATTTGGGGTCGTGAAAAAAGAATCTAAACTGATTATAATGGTGAAAGCATTAGTTTTAATGACAAAGGCCTTTCTAGAAGGATAAAATTGGAAATAATTTTTTAAAAATATGTGTGATCCCTTGATAAAAATTATGATTACTGTTATGTGTAATATTGTATCGTAGTGAGGGAGAGAAAAAGGAAGGGTAAGGTTTAAGAAAGAACACCCGGGATATTTTGGGCAAAGGAAAAAAAAGAGGGATACTCGTAAGCTATTGAAGAAGTTTTATTATAAACCAGGTTTAATTTATGGTACTATAGGTTGAAATTGAATAAACTGGGAAGCGAACCTATACTTATTGTATTAAGGTAAAGACAGAGAGAGGCAAAGATGAGGTTTAAGAAAAAAAAATGGACAGTGAATGAGCAATTTATTATGAAAAGAAAGAAAAAAAAAAATGGAAAACAAAAAGAAAAAGAAAAAGGTACAGGACAATGGAAAAAGGACAGAGGAAAAGAAACTTGAACACTGTTGAACACACCATATAGAAAAAAAGAAAGAAAGAAAAGAACGAACATTTTTTAGTAAAATAGACAGTACATACATTGAAAAAAAGATAGAAAAGAGAACTGAACATTTGTGAACTGTGATTGTAATATTGTTTTGACTTTTTGTAAAGTGAAAATTTGTGAGTTTGTTTGAGTTAAAAGGCGACATTAGAACATTTTTTCCTGTTTCATATTATGAAATTTGATGAAAACCCTTATCAGAGGATTTTATACTAGGTTAACAAATATTTATAATTATATTGATTCTAAATTTTTTTTTTTTGAATATTGGGTTTTCGTGGAATAAGAAATATTTTGTTTTAGGTTTCTGTTTTTGAGCGAATGGTGGGCTGAAGCGAGATTAGGGCAAAGATGCATCCTAGTTGTGTTACAGATTGTTGTGGATAGACGGCAAGTAAGCAATTCTATCGAAGAATTCACCGGCCCATGGAGGTGTGGAAGGCCGATGGTGGCTAGTATTTTTCGAATTGGAGTTCCAAGGATGGAATAAAGGAAAGAAAGGCGTAGCCTGCTCCAATATTTTGTGGATGATGTCTGAGTCTTTCAGTCACGATGGTGTTTTGGATTCGTGCGTGATTAGGCGAGACGAAACGAATCTGGGAAAGGCGAGGTGCCTATATATTGGTTGCCACGATGGTTCCTGATTAAATTGAAATGCGACCCGGAGAAGGTGTAATCAGGTAAAGCATGTTCCTCAAGGGCTTACAAACCAATGGGCATGGAAACAGAGTCTTAATAATGAGATAAAAATGAGTAACACATTGCTAATAAATATTTTGCGTGGTCTATTTTAGGTGGTTTACTGCATGCGTGTCAGTTTGTGATACATTCGGATGTATTGTGTTTTATAAAATTGTGATGCATTGTTTTGGGCCATGATTTTTGAAGGTTTATGTGGAATGTTTTGGGCCTTGAAGATATTGTATTTTAGTTGTGGGATTCTCCGGTTACTCCGGGTAGGAACCTGTTGAGCGAAGAACTGGAGTGTGGTCATGAGGAATCCAGACGAAATGTATTGCTGGAATGACCAGGGTCATTAGGTTTGTTACCAGGATCTGGGACCAGAGTATGGTCCTTTTAGGGTTTTGAAATTTCTTCAAGGAATTATAGTGGGCCCGTTATGTTTGGGAGGATAAAAGATACAAACGTATTGTACCTTGATGCACACATGTCAAGATAGCCAACCGCGCAAGGATAGTAAAACAAATTTAAATAATTAGCCGGGCAAGTGTTACATAGGGAGAAGGTCGCCTTCTCAGTAAGATTTTGTTTTACTGTGGTTCAAGTAATTTCTTTTTGTGTTTTCAGCTATCATTGTCCTGGAGAATTATTTTGTAAAATGTGTGTATGAGGGTGATGGAGACGAAAAATTTCACACGTGATATTTTGAAAAATAAGTGGGGGATGATTGTTGTATATTGACCTACGACCCGGCCGGGCTGTCAAAATAGGAAATGCACCTATGTAAATAACTGGTGCATCCGGTCGAGGAATATCAGAATTATAACCTTGACCGTGGGTGGGTTGAATGAATGCAATTGTGACACACACAAGAAGAAGGGGGCGTTGAACTATTATATAACTCGGTAAAGGCAGGAAGTCAGCTAATTTGGAGACCAGACCCGTTAGTGACAAGATGCGGTAGAGAAAGCCAGTACCCAGCACTGTGGGCCCCCAGGCCTCCGGTTGAGCAGCCCGGGAAAGAAACGCGGTTATGACCAATAGAGTGAGGGTCAATATGTTGCAGTTCTGATCAGACTCCAACTCCCTCTCACCCACAACCCCTTCAAATAAAGTGAGAGGTATATTTTTCTAAGAACTTTGACGCTTGTCTTCATTGATTCGTTGTGTTCTGCATCCATATGTAGATGTATACGTATTATGTGTTTGTATAGTTGGTCATGGTTGTGATTATACAACAGTTCTTAGATCCAGACAGACGAAATCACCAATCGTTGCTCGCCAAATAATCACACAGGATTGCTCATTGAAAAAAATAAATTGAAGTCGCAATGCCAGAGACAAAACAAACACGGGGTGTGGTCAATAATTAATAAAAAAATAAGTTTAGTTAACAAAAATAAAAAAATAGTGTTTCTTAAAGATAATGCTGTTAAATATAAGTCTTTTCTCCGTTGAGTAGAATAATGCGATTCCGAGACCTGACACCTTTTATCTCAGTAGTCAGTCTATCTAGCTGTCGGCACACCTTTTCACAAAGCTAAGTCACTAAGCAGTTCTCTCAGCAATCAATTCTCTTTTGTCGGATTTTCTTTACTAATTAGTGGTTCTCACTTCTCTGTCTCAGGTGTGGTTCAAGGCTCATGTTTCAAGCGAAAGGGGTTAACTTTGGTGATTGCTGCCTGTCTCTGCTTCCCCTGTCTACGCGAAAATCTTGGTTTATATAATTATTCTTTCCTATTTTCAAGTAGACGTAGATCATCAACGGTATTCTTCTTAATTTGATTTCAGTAATTGATTCAATTCAAGCTTGCTTACCTCCGACTTCAACCATGACTATCAAAGAAGGAGGGCTTTCTTCCCACTTCTACGTGTCAGCCGCTGCGCCTCTCTCCCTGCAGTTAGCGGCCCTCTCAGTCACATGGCCAACACATCACGTCAAGCAAACTATCAGTCTTTCGAAGATAAAAAGATAAACCAAAGAGTTTTTCTATTTCTCAGGATTTGATATTTTCCCATTACAAATTTTTCCTCAACTGGGTCATGATTGACTTCCCAATTTGACCTCATCTGTTCAGCTAGTCATTGCTTTGGCTATTGTGTTTCCGATGATCTTTGTAGTACAATTCAAAACATGTATTTTGGTTTTCTCTCTTTCTTTTCTAATTAGAAAAAAAAATTTCTCGATCCACTTTTCTGCCCAACCAAAATTAAACAATAATTCTTGCTGTTTTTTTCATTTTGACAGAGTATGGTATCATTCTTCTAAAATCAAAATTCTGATTTTATTCTTCTAAAATAGAATTTTTCTATTAAACATAATTTTTCTATTATTAAAATCATTCTCAGATTTCTCTCGCTTCATGTCTCCGTCGCATAATCACCTATTATGATCTATCAAGACAGATTTCAAAAAATAAGTTTATTAACCAACTGGAATTTTTTGCAAAAAAAGGAATTTTGAATATTTATGAAACGATGAGAAATTTGCCTTTAATAGGAATCATTTTTGGCGATAGACAACAACTATGGAAGGCAGTAATTACTGGGGATACGGTTACAAGACTCAGCATTCCTATCCGAGGTCGCGGTAAATCACCTGAAGAAGGCCAGAGGTGAAATTTGGCCGAAACGTAGTGAAAGAAGAAACAACGCAAAAACTACCAAGATGAGGACAAAAAGTCCGCAATAAATAAAAATTAATTCACGATGAGAAATGATTGGGCAATCGAGAAACAGTAATATCGGTAATAATCCAATCTATACACCAAGAAGCTAATAAACATTTAAACCTTACAGAACTTTTATTATGTTAAAACTTAGTAAATTTAAATTGGAGTATTTTTTTAGCAATCCATTTTAATGTCTTCTCTCTTGTAAGACTACCAGGTCACTTCTCTGATAGTATCATGGGTATAGTGAAAATATACTACCATGAAAAATGATAAATCCAATCTTATTTGACGTGGGAACCAGACAATTGGTGCGTGAAATGTTTTTCAGATGCTCTCTCGATAGCAAAAACGAGGAGCCCAATTGGCATCCTGCCAATCCTTGCTGTTCGAATTCAAGTATATAAACAATTGTTATATTTTGACCCCTCGCCCCGGCCTAAAAATGCTATTCCAATGTGATACACCGGAAGGAAGTGACACATTCCAACGGCCAGTAATCGAAAGAGATCGCGTGGGCGGATTAAGGCTTATGATATGGGACAAGGTGAAGGTCTCATTGTGCCACTACAGTCATGCACCGGAAGAGAGTAACCTCTGAACTGCATGACAGTTATTTCCGCTTGATGACGATTAAACATCCGATTTCGAAGATCCAGTTGGCGATCGTGTGGGCGTTGAGTTATTATTTAACTCAGTTGAGTTTGGGGTGCAAAAGCAGTTGCCAGTATAATTCCAGACAGTAGAGACCAGATGTGGTAAGGGAAGGCCACACCCGACCGAGAGGCCCTCGGAAAGCCCCGATGGAGTGGACCCCAACATCAGGAGAACAAGACACAACGTGACGGTCATAACAGTGGGGTCAAAATATGAAGTTTATGTTCGGTCTCCAGCATCCTCTCACATGTAACCCTTCAACAACCCTTTCGAACCCTTACAAATAAAGTGAGAGGTAAAATATTGTTAAAGAAGTCTTCCTGTGTCTTCCTTCCTGCTTCCTTTCTTCAGGCGTTTTTCTTCATGCATCTTCCTTGATGCGTCGTTTATCATTGTGTCAGTATTTACCCAGTATATATATGTGTATTTCTCCATGAATCAGCAGATGACAATGCAACATAATGACTAAAGTAACAACTCATCTGAGTGGCACGAAAAGTAAAATGTTCAAGAGAAAAAAAAAACGAAATGTACTTTATTGCTATTTTAAGAGCAATTCTACTCAAAGAGGTTATTAAAGATTTTAGGCAAGTTAAAAATTTGCTGATCAAACTAAAATGATATAAAAGAAAAGTAGGTTTTCTGATCATGAGATATTGGAATATGTGAACAAGTAAATATGCATAAGAACCCCCAACCCGAATCAAAATACTGAATTCTGAAAAGCAAGAGCCCCCATAACCGAAATGAAACGCAAAATACTGAAAATCGAATCACCACAAAACTCAACATCACAAAACAAATAAAAACAAAACAAGTGTAGAGTTAGTTAAGAAAATTATGATTGAAAATAAGACTACATTACCATTTCTCTGAAAGTAAGACTAGAAAATGTCAAAGTAGAACCCGAAAAAGCACACAAATTATTACCAAATATCTCTATGGATAACATCACTGAACTAAGCGAGTAAAAATATGCTGGAGCGAAACTGACTGCGATATAAATAGATTTTCTCTAAAGGAATACGAATAGAAATGTAAAACATGCATATGAATTTAGTCTAGTAGGGCCGAAAAAGAAAACAGTGACAACAAGCGAAAGTCCTTGGGAAGGAAAAAACATGAAGGAATAAGTTGGGATGAAAAAACAAAAACAAAACAATAGACAAATCTCACAATAGAACTTGAAAAGATAAACTAGAATATTTTGGAGAAAAAAGGAAAATTTAAAAGATGCCGAGACAGGGTAAAGCAATATGAATAAAACATAACTTTCCAAAATACCTCAAAATCTTCTACCAACAAGTAGGTGAAGAAGGTACGAGAACAGACCAACCACCAAATGCAAAGAAAGCAAAGAAATTTTGAAGTAAAATATGTGAATAAAAAGAACACAACAGAAAGATCGTATGGACTAATAACATGAAAAAAGAAGTACAAAGACTTAAAGAAGGCCCTAAGGTGGACATCCACTTGGAATCGCTCGGAGTAACACTCAAAAAGTACCGAATTGGAAAACGCTAGACTATGATGATACACATAGATTTGGTTTTAAAAATTTACCTTCATCCATGACTGGCTCTTGAAATGAGTAGATGCCAAGAAGAAAGAAATTTACCCAAATGGATAACTTAGTGGAAGGCTACTCAGATCTAGAAGACCCCCAAAGAGGAAACATCCTCTGTAACTATAGACCGATAACATGTCTACAAAAGGGAAATATTAACTGCAGAGATTAGGATGGAAATATATCTCTCACTTGTATGCCCCAGATTGTTTCTGGAAGAACATAAAGGATAATACAGAGGAGCAAGAGGAATATATTATTTACTATAGATTGATCAACCCATCCTCCAGGAGAGCAAAGAGAATTGGAAAATGTTGCCATGACGTCGATCAAACACAAAAAGGCTTCAAATTTAGTCCCGCATTGCTGGATAGAAGACTATCTGAAAATGTACAGAATATTCGAGGAAGTCATAAAATTGATCACGGAAGCTGTGAAAAACTGGAAAGTGGAATGGAAAGCGAGAGCATTGGTGAAAATCCAGACACGCATCTTCTCGGGAGATGCACTTTGGGGATTACTATTTGTAATAACAATGATGTTACTCAATTACATAATTAAGAATTCCACTGGGGCCACAAATTTACAAAATCACAAGAAAAGATTAATCACCTTATATACATGGAAATGCCAGTAAAAAATTAAAAAAAAAGAACTGGAAACTCTGATACAAATAATAAGAATATACAGCCAGGATACAGGGATCAAATTTGTCATGCTAATAATAAAATGTGGAAAAAATCAAAAACAAAAAAAACAAACTTAAAGAATAAAACTGCCAAATCAAGAAAAAATAAGAACACTTAGCGAGAAGGAACATTGCAAAAACTTGGGAATATTGGAAATGTAAATCCTTAAAGAAGAGGAAATGAAAGAAAAAACAACAAAATGACGACGAATAAACATTTCTTCATTGGATTCTTCAAACTGTTAAATGTTACGGCTTTATATAAGTCTTTTCAAATATCTTTCTATAAACTGGTGTCTTCATAACTCCAATGTGTTTTATGTATACAAATATACTAGTTCTCGTTATAACCTAACCGGTCAGAACTTTTTTTTTTATCAGTAATCTCGTATTTTCTGTTTTTTCTTATTTACGATAAGAAAGGAAAAAAACAGACAATACAATATTGAGCGCGTAACTCTTTGATTATGTTTACTCTATCGTGAGCGCCCTTTTTTCCAACAGATCACAAAATAAAATCAAAAAGAAAATTATAAAAAAAAACTAGAACCTTGTCAGGGAAATTTTAAAAATGTTGAATGTGATCAAAAGAGTGTTACTAGAGTAGGTTGCAGTATTGACACGCTATCACTTGATTCCTGGCGACTGCCTAACTAGGATCAAGATATATTCTACCAAGATGAAAAGAAAATTATATGCATGTGATAATTCCTATATACATCGCAACTTTAGGAGCGATAGAAAAAGAAATATCAAGAATTTGCACGAGAACTGCGAAAATTACAGGATACGAAAGTGAAAACCACATCGATAATCAATCAACTTGTTGGAAACTTACCAAAATATATCTTTCAAAGTAAAGTTCAAGAAAACCGTGAAAAAAATCGAACCGCGTCATGGTTGAAATTAGTGAGTATATTGAGGGGAGAAATAATGACCAGAAAGGAATTGTTTTCTGTTATTCGATAATTAGCGATGACTACAAATACTTGGGATAAGAGGATATATATATATAAAATAGAAATAATAATACCACTTTAGTTTTATAGAACTTCAATTTTCGTCGTTTTGAAAATTTTAATTACCTTTCCACCAATCATTCTTGAACAATCCTTTTCACCTCGTATCTTTTTTTTTTTTTTTATCAAGAGTCCCACTGAGAAAAGCAATAAAAGTGACCTAAGTGGGAGATAGAGGTGACAATTTTGAATTTATTTTGATCTTACATAAGGCTGCTATTTTCCGATTGATCAATTTTTCAGTGAGGAGGTGTTTGAGTATAATTCGTTGCTGTGAACTGCCCTTTTTCTGCTATAAATGTGACATGTCATTCACTCATTCAGGCATGAAAAGCATTCTGGTTTGTATCAAGATACATTTGGCGGATATCTTTGTGTTCGAATAATTGTAGCGTTGTGAGTGTTTCAAAGAAAGTTGACGGAGACGAGGAGAGAATGAAAAGAAAAGTCCTACGTATGATCATATAATGATTCCGATTCAATTTATAGTCGATATAACGACACTCCTCTGTGTTCGTCAGGAAAACAAAAAAGACGTGGAACAGTGTTTTCAAGCCGATCAAGAAAAGATCTTTCCTCTGAAACATCTTAGTCCCCCTCTAAATGGAGTGAGGCTCTTTTGTTTGTACCAAAATATCTGTCGTTACTTGTCACTTTCCTGGTAACTAAATCACTGACTGACGCTTTTTAAAAATATATATCTCTTACACCGTCGGAGAGAGTTCCCGGGATTAACCCTTTGTTGCAGACAATAAAGTTGGACATTATGTTCGATAGTTGCGGGAGACGGTCAATATATTACATAAGTCAGTTAATCTCACTTGATTAAAACCGTAATTGGTAAACTTGGCTCGAACAGAAAAACTGGGTATTTTGTTACCTACCAAATCTCTTTATTTTTACGGGGAGATAAAATTCATCAAACATCCATATCACAAAAGACGGCGTATAATCCATACGCAATCCTTCATCAAGAACATAATTTTTAGTCAAAGTGTAAATACAAATTGATCTAATAGGAGAGAAATCAAAATGAATTTATACAACTACAGATCAGTTGCTTCAAAGCTACAACATTTCGAAGTGACACATTTTCATGAGATAATTGCTTATATGCTTTTTATCTTTTTCAGTGGGGAAGAGAAATTTAAATAATGATCGCACATTTATTAAGAAGAGCAGTATACGTAGATCATTGCTAAGTAATTTCAATGTTTTCAGCTTTAAATTAAATCTTAAAATAAACTGAACGAAGAAAAAGAATATTAAACTATTTAAAACAGAATTACAAATATCTTCATAAAACATTGACCTCCGAATAAACATGAATTATCTATTTGGCATTTAAAACCTAAGATTGCTTAAAAGTCCTAAAACTAAAAAAGTACAGTTAACTCTAAGAATATTTTATATTTTAGAATAAACAAATCAGATAGTTTTTTTAGATTCCATGCTTTAAGAAAAAGGAAAAACAATGAATTCTTTATAGAATATTCTCTGCCGAAATTTAAAACAAAAGCAGTGAGACGAAGCAACTCTAAAAGAACCAGCAACCATTTTCTATGGAAAAGAATCCTTAATATGATGATGCTTTATTTACAAGGGTGGTAGTTGGGCAACTATGTATCTTTTTACAAAGTTAAAACACACGAATGAAGAATTAAATTGGTTGAAATCTGCATTTCCAAGAAAGTGAATTTCATATTAGAGGGTTTCTGACCAACATGAAGCCTCAGGAGAGTTCAAGAATACTGCAGTTCCATCATTGATGCCAAAAGTACACGTCGTTTCATTGCGTTTAAATTGGGATCGATTAAATGTTTAGGGGATAATGTAGCTTGAAATATTTACAAGAACAACGCAAAACAAACAGATGACGATTGTTGGAAAACGTAGCGATTCAAAGGAACATCCGCTGAATAAAAAAAAATTGTTACGAAACAAGAGACATCACTCTAGTAACGTATAGCTTCAGCTTTTACTTGAATAACAGTGTTTATACATTGTGTCTTGCATTCTATGCAAGTCTGATTTCGTTCTGTTGGTAAAATCATCCCGGAACCTTGTTGCGTGAGGATGCATAGAATTTAAGGAACTCTGCAACATTTATTCTGAATTATTTTGAAATCAATAACATATAGAATATGCTTGGTTGATTGTGGCGTTGGTTATTCAATACCAAATCCTATTTATTCATTTATATTTTAAATAAGTGATTTGTAAACAAATAGTCGGTAGTTAACCTTTTTTTTTAAGAGCCA
Source organism: Sepioteuthis lessoniana (assembly GCA_963585895.1). NCBI lineage: Eukaryota > Metazoa > Mollusca > Cephalopoda > Myopsida > Loliginidae > Sepioteuthis > Sepioteuthis lessoniana. The sequence goes on along the minus strand of OY757907.1, from coordinate 4,004,424 downwards.
GAGATCATTTTTGCACAAAATTAAATGGTTTCAAGTATTGCTATGAAAAACTTATAATTCTATTTCTCATAAATTGTTTCAAGTTGAGTAAATAATTAAACAGTTTATTTGACCCATAGATGAACTTTTAACAGTTAATACCACACCGGGTCAGAGTGAACCTGGGAGTAATGGCAATGAAAGAGTACTCCAGATTCCCAAAAGGTCCAAGACTAGAGCCTCATCATTATAAGGTTTTTTGTTAAAAACAAGACACTCTTTGGGGTTCTCAACACTCTTCTAAGATGCAGTCAGCGTATTATACCGACCAAACCAACTGGGCTAGATATAAAATATGCAAATGAAAATATCGCTTCAAATATTAGACGATATAATATTCCATGAAAAATAACTAAATAAAATTTAACAAAAAAAAACCCAGCCCGATTAATATAAGAATGTGTGGTTTGACTTTTAAATCTGAATTTATTTTTTGGAACAAATATAATCAAATTTCACTGATGTCGATTCTACTTTCTGATTCTAAACAGAAATAGACGTTTTGATTCTGAACAAAGAAAGCAGATATTACACTCACATCCAGAAAGAAGTTACGAACTGATGACAAAAAGCAACAAAGAAACAGACAAGAAATTCAAACTCTTATTTTTTTTTTTATCTAATTAAGAGGTATGTTTAGAAATAAATGAGATTGATTATTTTATTTTTCATGTTGAGAACCTTTATTGAAAACCTACCGATTAATGTTGACCTTTATACATTTGTGAAAACATTCAATCTATTTTTACCTTTAAATGTTCATGCTTAACAGAGAAATCTTATTACAAATGAGTTTGGTTAAGCGTGTCTCAGAAATGGAAAACAAAATCAAATTCACTGTCAAACTTCAAGAGAATAGAAACTTTTACCAAGTTAAAACAGATTGAGAAGATCAACTTCTATTGCATGTTTATGTATTATTTATTTATTTTAATTTTATTTATTTTATTTCCTCTGGTGCAAGACATTTCCTATGATTGATAGAGTGTGGAAGATGAACAACATTCTGGTCGAACGGTGATGTTATGAACAAAGGAAAATGAGGACACTTGTCAGATCCAATCAATGTTTGCGGTGAGAATAAAGTAAAGAAAAAAGCGTCATGAAGTAAATTTGGTCCTCTGATTTTCAAGAAGGGTTGTAAAACTATAAATAAATAAATATAATATCTGAAAAAAATCTTATTACCTTCTGATTACACATTTTGCGAACGATTTTGGTCAAAAATTTTCAAAGGAAATAAAGGTGATAAAATTTTTCTCTGTAATCTCTTTACCTAGAAAACTGAATTTATATTTCTGTCATGTAACATGTAATGTATCAACTACATTAAGTATAGACTGGTAGACTAAAGCACTGAATGGGTTAACTAGTATCGAACGAACTCATCGCACAAACCCAGTATGCCTAGTCGGCTGGGGCTGTAGAATACACCGACTGCACCAACGAGTGTCCTGGATATGAAACTAAACAATCTGATGGTGAGGTTTCAGTGATGCTGGAGCTTTGGGGAATGTGGAGTACCTCTTCATTGCCATTGCTTCCAGGTTCACTCTGGCCCGGCGTTGTAGCCCCTGATAGGGCCCTATCTATGGGTTAAATAGAACTAACGGCATACTTATGCTAAACTAAATTGTTAGATTAAACTAGATAGCTTGAAATAGAAATGTTTTTCACAATTGAACCGTACTTACATTTAAACTGCAGGCTCATGCTAAACTGAAGTATTTGAAATAGAACCTTTTTTTAACATTGAAACTGTATTTACACTAAACTTAATTGTTTAAAATAGAACTGTTTTGACATTTAACTCTGTGCTAACAAAATCTGTACTTATACTAAACTGAATTAGCTGAATTAGAACTACTTGACTAAACTGAATAGCTTGAAATAGAAATGTTTTTTCACAATTAAACAGTACTTACATTTAAACTGCATGCTTATGCTAAACTGAATTATTTGAAATTGAACTGTTTTTGACATTGAAACTGTACTTACGATAAACTGAAATGTTATATATAACTGCTTCAATAGTTTAAAATAGAAATGTTTTTTGACAATTGAACTGTGTATTCATGCTAAACTGAATTGTTTTAAATAGAACTGATTATTCACATAAAAATGGATTTGGCGTTAAATAACCTACAAAGGTTGATATGCCATAAAACCAAACCAAACCAAATAAACCCCAGCGATCTACGTGACTGTTAAACATTATGCTACAGTAGGCAACCTCTTCTTTTGTCCTTAAATCTTTGAAATAATGTGGGACAAAACCTCTAGATAATTATCTACATTTAATACCAGTTTATTTTGATATCAAAGTAGAAGAAAAATGTTGACCTTAAATCAAATATATTGTTCCACATGGTCTAGTCGTTCCTTATATTCCTTGAAACTTTTCGTAAAATATTTTGTGTTTATTTCTTGATGTCATTTGATAGCTTTTATCTTGGTTTTTTCTGCACAAATACTAAACTTCAGTTGTAAGAAGTAAGTAAGGAAGTATTGTGTATCATGTTTGTATTCAAGCGCATAAGAAGAGAACGTTGACTAAGTATTGATTGACTGAACATTCTATTGCATTGCCGCAATTTGCAAATGTTCGAGAACATCTTCGATAGGGCAAACGAGTTTGACTTATTTTTTTTACTAGCTGACTACAATCAAGTTTCTCGCATCTAAGGTAATTCTCTCTCTCTCTCTCTCTCTCTCTCTCTCTCTCTCTCTCTCTCTCTCTTAGCCTGTCTCTTCTTGCTTCATTTATCCATCTCCCACGTGACGCTCGAGGAATATTCTTCCTTTCCGCTTTTTATGCGAATATCGCATTTTCCAATTACAAACGATTATTCTTTATCAATTTTTGTTTTCTTTTTAGTCAGAGAAGCAAGTTTATTCCGGCAAAGAGTCTCTGCTCTTCTTCCCTTATTTAATTTAATTCATATTTGTAAATTTTCAAAAAATGTTTTTAACTAAAACAATGAAATGAATTATTGAACATTTAAAAAATAAGCTGCAGTCAAATCAGTAAATGATTTTTTTCATTTAGGATGCTAATCATCAACCTTTATATATTTCGATTCAAGTTATTATTTTATCAAAATTTGAAAAGTTAAGGATGATTACGAGGTTTCAACCGGACCATTGGCCTAATGAGTTGAGTGTGCGCCAAAGGTCCGGGAGACCGGGGTTCAATCCCAGGTCAAGTCATACCAAAGACTCAAAAATAGTACTTGATGCCACCTTGCTTAACACTCAGCATTATAAGGTAGGATCAAGGGAAGCAATTGAGGGAAAGGAGTAGCGCCCTTCTCTACACCTCTGTCTAGTAGCTATTGAAATGGGAGCCTTCGGGTTACCCTCGACTGCTGTCGCCAACTTTACTTTTTACGAGGTTTCAATCTTGCAAGGATTGTGAGAAAATAGTTTTTCCTTTACATAGGAAGAAATTCACCTATGATAAACGACATCAGAAACGACACACTATTTCTTTCTTTCTTTCTCCAGCCGACTCTCAGTTTTACAATCTAGGGAGATAGGCGCCTAGATTTTTGAGGTAGATTTTTACAGCCGAGATTATGTTGTAACATATTGACCTTCGACTCAGCCGTCAATCAAGAAACAGGTGCATCCGGTCGAAGATATCAGAGTATTACCTTGACGGGTTGAATTCGGTGCAGTTGCGACGCCCACGGGAAGCAGGTGGATGTCAAAAAATTATATAACCCGGTGCCACAGACAGTTCGAGTTAGTTGGGGTCAGTTTGTTGGAGTTCGAGTTGCAGTTTGAGGCAGTGAGAACCAGCTCCCAGCAGAGGGCTTGGGCCCTCAGGATCCCCGGTTGAGCAGCCCAGCAGAATGAGAAAGAAGTGCTGCCATAGTCAGAGGAACTTGGAGTCAATATGTTGCAGTCTGTCCCGTCTCCAACTCACCTCTCACACACAACCCTTTCACAAACCTTTCGCAACCCTTTCGTATAAAGTGTGAGAGGTATATTTTTCTAAAGAAGTTTGTTACGTAGTCATTATTGTTGATTATGTTCCCGCATGTATATATCTACGTATAGTCGTATCATGGCTATACAACTGTGTTCTCCTGATGGTGTGGCATGACGCAGTAGTCATGTTGCCAAACGAAGGGTCTTCCAGCAGCCACCCTTTTGATCCACGTTAGCAATTACTGCTCCAGACACATGAAATAGGCCTCGGTGTTGAGTGTGTATGGGCATGTGGGAATATAAATGAACACGTAACGCCACCATTTCTAGTGACCATTCCAAACACCATGATGTTTACCGGGTTTTTGGTTTTCTTTATATGAATATGAATCTATTCTCAGATCAAGACCCAAAGACTCAAATCTTCTTATTAGGATTTTCTGCTTAAACGCCAAGCAGTACAGCTTGCCGTTTCCAAATTTCTGGAGGAGTGAATTGGGTCGTGGTGCTGCTTTCCTCACAAAGAATGTTCAACTTACTTTAGTTGGCTCCAGAGTAGACAATAGTTGAAACAAATAAAGTGCATGCGAAAAATTAATAATTTAATATGCCTACAATTTACCCATCGTGTTATATATATATATATATATATAGTTAAACCGGAGTTGGGAGTAATTCCATCGGGACAAAAAAACATTCAACAGTGAACATTTAAATTTTCCTGGTAAAGAGCTCAATGTAACTGACATTACAGAGCAATAATTTCTTTAAGAAAAAACAAAAAACGGTCACATTAGGATTATAAATTTATTTCCATCCTGTTATGGGTTTTGATATAAATAAAAAAGCCAAAAATAACAGGAGTTCATCCGATCTAATGGATAAAATAATTCAGAATAGACACAGTGGGGTAGAAGAGGGGTGAAGAGTTTCCTCCCCATTTCGCCCACTTCCGTTTTTTTTTGTTTTTATTACCAGTTGAAATTATTGTAAATTAATTCTTTTATTTTTTTTATTTCTAAATACATTTCAACTTAAAATTCCAGATTTAATACTAATTTAGGGAAGTACAACTTTGCTTAAAAAACCTTACGTAAGTATACAGTAATATCTACATTAGATTAAATTCAAAATTTAAAATTCAAATTTAAAATTCAAAATTTATATTCGTGCACGAATGCAAATTTTGAATTCAAAATTTGAATTTACAATCCTAATGTGACCGGTTTTTGTTTTTCTTAAAGAAATATATATATATATATATATATATATATATATATATATATATATATATATATATATATATATGTACGTATGTATGTATTGTGAGTGTGGTGGTTCGGAGGAAGGCTAAAAAGGAAAAGTCAGAAATTGAAATTGATTCTCATTAATTCGATTTGATTTAGACAACTTAGACAATGATCGCGAAATATTGTTGCGTATTGCTAGAACAATGTGGTATTCTTAATTCTTTAAACTTGAAAATTCTTGTCATGGGGATACCTGTAAATTAAAAATTGTCAGCAGGAATAATATTGACAATGAAACCAGACAACACAAATTTGGGAGGTAGGAGGAAAAAAAAACATTGGATAGCATTTTGCCAATTTGGCAATCGGGACGAAGGACGCAAATAAAAATGCAGAAAGTAAACTACCTCTTATTTAATCGCTTTAAACTTTGATTACCTAAATGATATGTCTATGAAATCTTTATGCATATTGCTGTTACAATGCGGGATTTTCAAGTTTTATTAGATAAAGAATCTTCTGGCGGAATACTAATGTAATTACTAAAAAGATTGTAAAACTAGATAAGTGGAATTAAAACCTTGGATGAGAGAGGAAAGAAAACAGTTAAAAATACGAAAAAAGTTGGACACCAATTCGTACCGGAAAGGTCAAACCACGTGACCTTTACAATTATTCAGTCATCTTATTTCTGCTTGTTACAGGGTTATCAGATGTTGGAGGGATAGAGAGTGTTATACGTGTCGAACAAGCATTTGGTATCATTTACAAAATGTACAGATATCTCCTGAAGCCCCAATGCGACGGAGGAATGGGGATATGTTCAGGCTTAGCAAATTGGAATCACATTGCAACGAATCTGCACGTAAGCGGCTCAAAGCCCATCTAACGTCGGTACTTCAGCATGTCTCAGCGATGTCATGCCTGTCCAATCTGCCCTCTCACTGACAGCACTGCACACCCAGAAAAATGGGAAAGGTCAAGAAAAGGCAACTCAAACAAATGCCTGTTCAACAATCAAGTTGGCCAGCAACATGCTACTGACGGCTGTTCATAACAACAGAAGGTCATAAATGGAAAATACACAAGCGAGAAATATATAATATGTAGAAACGGGATGTGTCGGCAAACCTTTTGATCACAAAGAGTCAAGCAATCTTGAATGACGAATAAGCATATTAGAGAAAGAGTTAGCTCGGTACTTCCTTGACATTGCTATCAGAAACCCGTCTATTTGAGGAATATCAGTTGACAAAAGGGGCAGCGTGATAAACCTTCTGAAATAGTTTACATAAGGGTCTAAAACAATCAGTTGAAATATCTCCATAGCCTTTGTGGCATAATTATGCACCTTCAAGTCGTTTTACCAGATTACCACTTTATGAATATCCTCTCTTTCGATGCTCCGACTCTTGAAGGTAGCGAGGAATCAGTTATGGCTTTCTATTATGATCTTAAATCAACTAAAAGCTCGATTTCAAACGCTGACAAAATCCCGGTTAAAGCATGGTTTGGGTAAGATAAATGATAAGGATCTTCGTCTTCTTCAGCTTTTCACTGAATTTGAACTCTTTATCACATTGTTTTTCAACAGAGGGGAATTCACAAGATCTAAATATGGAAATATCATTGATATTCTTACCAAGAAAAGAAACGTTCAGGATGTTTGCACAGATATGGTCATGTGAAGTGCTTTGTGAGGGACAGACCATATACTCGTACATTGCAAACTACAGTTTTGTATCATGTTAAGAAACCAAGTTCTAGAATGTCAGAGTTGATGTTCTTGGGCTCAGAGAAACGAAACATCGAAATGAGTCTGACGAAAAATATAAAAAGGTCATAAAACTTCCCAATATCAAAAGATTATCATAAAAAATACCTTTGAACATTAGATACAGATAAAATAATTCTTTCTGCCTTTTCTTATGTGGGTAAAACTCTCACTCTAATGCAATAAACAGTAAATGAAAATAAAATTGATGGTCAAGCATTTCTGAGAAAATTCGAAAAGTATACAACAATAAGACACCAAAGAACTAAACTATCTAATCAGACAAATATTCAGTCTTCAGCATTTACATGTGATACTACTCAAGTCAAAGGATGAATCCTCTCCCTTTAAGGATATCGAAACCCGGACTGAGTACTGAATTGATTTCTTTCACAATCCATTAGTTATTCGTGAATATATCAATAACGTTCTTCAAAAGGATATTATCCATGAATTGATGAACTATCCCATTGTTGTCCAGGTCCAAAAATTATTAAAGAAATCAATACTGGGAAATCTGCAGGTCTTGATGGTATTCATATTGAAATCCTTCTTCAAGGGTGTGACAAGATCGCTACAAAGTCCCAGCATCTAATATCAGACGTCTGGTTGAGTGATCTTACATCCTAGGACTGGGCTGATGCTATTATAATCTTATTGCATAATGAGAAGTCGATCCAAATCAGTATATAGACATTATGGAAGTATAAGCCTGCCAAAGGCGGTTGGCAAGGTTTTGTGGTGTCAGTACGATATCTGACTTGATTAGAACAGTTAGTTTTAAATTCTGAATTTCTCTTATTCATGACTGTATGATCTACTTAGGCTAAACAGCCCAGTCTGCTATAGCTGAGAAAACGAAATGAATTAATGGCTTTCCTCAAAGGCATTAGCGTAAAGTATATATATATATATATATATATATATATATATATATATATATATATAAGCAAACAAACATTCTATTTTTGGTTTAATGAAAGAATTAAAATTTTGTATCTTTTAATCTCGGCCGTGTTATTATTTTTGGGTGAGAGGCGTGTATTACAAAAGTTACGCCTGATCATTCGGATCCCTGCACAATAGCAATAAAAAATAGCCTGAGTGTATCGTGAAGATTGAGTTATTTTTAGTTTTGCCGATGCGATCGGTTCCTTTGTTAAACTGATCACATATTTCATCCGACATTCAGTGGCTGTAGTTAACCACAGGTTCAAATATTTGATTCCGCTAGAGAATTTCCTTTGTGTGATTTGCTTTTCTTAAAATTGTTTCTTAACGGTTTTTTTAATCGAGGAAAGTCATCGCTGAAACTTGCTTCAGTGCATCACACACACACACACACACACACACACACACACACACACACACACACACACATATATATATATATATATATATATACAATAACTATCATATCTTGAGAGATGATAGCCTTCTGTACAAATCAAATTAAACTCAAACAACCTGATTAGTAACTAATTTATCTTGTGATAAAATATACCAGATTGGTAAGATGATAAAACAGTCATTCATCAGTGCGTCGTTGGATTATAGTGACATAAAATTGTACGACACTAATTCCACTCTCAGAGTATAGATAGCTAATTCCCATTGACAAAAATTGCAAGAAAACTGGTGAATCATACTTTTCCCGTCAAAGGATTCCTATACGTTTGGTTTTGATGCTGGAGCATCATCCTGATTTTTTGATTTCGGAGTGAACTTCTCTTATGAATATTGCTTTCTACACGAGTTTCTCTTTAGACTGGAGCCCCTTCTACCCAATATATATATATATATATATATATATATATATACAAGGTGCATACGATAAGTTTCCAGACTTTTTTCGTATGGGCACATTTATTGATAGTAAACACATCAAAATCTAGTCCCCTTCGAATGAATCTCCTCCGGCTGCAATGCACTTGTTGTACCGTTCCAACAACTTCTGGAAGGTCCCATGGAAGTCCTCTTGTGTCAGCGTGTCAATCACCTTCGTCAGATCTCTTTCATCTCCTCAATTGTCTCATAACAACAGCCTCTGAGATTAGGGATTAAGAAAAAGTCACAGAAAGCAAGGTCTGAACTATAGGGAGGCTGAGGAACTGTCTTGATGCCCATCCTGGTCAAATAGTCTGTGAAAAGGATGGATTTGTGGACTGGTGCATTGTCCTCGTGGAAATGCCACTGACCCGATTTGAAGAGTGCTGGCCTCTTCCGACGAAATCTCTTCCTGAACCCCCTTAAAACCTCAACATAGTAACACTAACCCTAACCCTTTGGTCAATCAACTCAGGTGTATTGACTTCCTTACTCCTCCCACACCTCTCATCATCCCTCACAGACTCCCTGGCTACTTTGATTATCTTATCCACTCAAAAACTGATACTCGATTTATGCAAGATGGTCGAAAAGCAGCCTGAAGCATTCCATACGTTTCTGCGTTTTCCAAGTTTAAAACAGAATTTTATTGTATATCGTTCTTCCTTACGTCCAGATTGCATTTTTGAAATTCGACAGCTGTGACAATCAGGCTTTAGTAGGGTGTATTCCAATTGCTGCTGTAGATGTTCATTTAAAGCTGAAATCATAAAAATTGGTCAGTCATCTCATAAGATGTATAGTAATAAGATACTGAATTTTCAAGAGTCTACGACAATTGTAAATGCCTGTACAAAAAAGTATGGAAACTTATTGAATACACCTCGTATATATATATATATATATATATATATATATATATATATATATATATATATATATATATATATATATATATTGGCGTGGAATGATTCTTTATAAACATGCAATTATGCAAGTGCAGTCTATTTGTGCACATAGTAAAAGACTGTATATAAACAAACTTTTCTTTGACCATACGTCCGCTGTATAAACGTCGTAACGGACAACATCTATTTAGATATTAAGATAAGATAATGAAAAAATCTAAACGCTTGGAAATTGAGTTAGAGAAAAAGGAAACCATGGTGTTTGTAATGTCAAGTGATCGCAATTTTTTATATTGCTTTTTTAAATTAACATTTTTAAACATATTGGAAAATCGAGATGACAGGCTTTGCATGCGCTGAATAATTACAATTACAGAAAATGTAGTTTTACTTCTATCTCTCTGTTGAGTGACATTTATGAAACATGTATTATCATCTTTTACTTTATTACTAAATATTCATGTGCCAGGAGAATTTATGCATTCAGAAACACACACACACACACACACACACACACACACACACACACACACACACACACACACTCTCTCTCTCTCTCTCTCTATCTCTCTCTCTCTCTCTCTCATATTTAGATACACATATGTATGCGTGTGTGTAAAAATGTATGTAAAAGAAATCTTTGTTAGTTAAAAATCATATAGTTATTTACTTAGAGTAAAAGGTATGGGGCACCTAGTTAGTATCAAACTCATAACTAGATAGTAATATGATCAGTGTGACTGAATAACTAATTCCTATATAAACAGATGTTGCACAAGTCTAGTATTATTGGGCCACCAATGATAATCGAACTCATGAATAATAATTTTCTAACCTAACTCGTTAATCATAACACCTTGTGAGGAAAACAAATCACATCCAATATAAAACATTATATATATATATATATATAAAGTAATACAGGATGCAAACGCCCAGTTTACCTCTTATCTGTCTATTATAAATTAATGTCTGACGTTAACTTTATTTAAACGTTCTGAAACATTTTCTGATGAATAAATCAAGTCTGTTGGAGTCTATAATATGTTCAGTTGAAATGAAACTTACCCACTTTTTAATTAATTGAAAACTGAATCAAAATCGACTCTAATAAACAAGACAACTGAACTATTAAAAGATCTGAGAAGCAAAGAAATGGCACAACAATCAACACCCACGTCAAAAAGAGAAAATAAACAATGATTTAAGAAAAGTTAGTAACCCTTATATGTTTTTTATGGTAGCTTGTGAAGAAAAATCATTTGTTATCCAAAATGATAAATATCTCCTCTTCATTAAAATATCTAAATAAATATGTTTCATTTTAAGGTAAAAAAAATCTCTACTCGAATTTTGTAAAAGTATGTATTGACTCAACTCCTCCAGACAGGATTTGAAACAAGGTCAATTTTAAGGGGATTAAAGCTGGTTTAAATGTAGAATTTTCCTTCAAGAGCGGTTGTCAAACAACGACATATAAATTCAGTCGGTCCTGTTCCACTGGTCAACAAAACACGTTTTCTAACTAATTTAATGGTGCTGATTCCGATAATGACCTTAGTTTTTCATGGTTAGCAACTGTTTTTGCTGTACTGAAGTCACTCATTTTTGGAAAAAAAAGTTCAATTTTTGATTTTGGCTGACGCAAAATTTAGCAAATAAAGATCCTAAATACCCATCAATTTTCATGTAGGCTCAGTAATTTATGTCATACAACCGAAAAAATATTTTCATGAAAAAGAAAGTGTTTTCGAGTGAAAAAAGTGAAAGGGAACTACCGAATGTTTTCGATTTATCACGGAAATTCAAATTAACTGATAAACTTTATCCGTAATATAATGGCCGAGGGATTTCCTTTTATGCCTTTGGGTTTAGTTGGGCTGAGGACATTTTGTCTTGCCTTTTCCAAAGGCATGAGCCTGAACTGAAATGCAAATCGACTCGTCATAAATCTGAACTTTGATTTCGGATTCCGATTCCTCCGACAATAAACGTTCCACCAATCGCGCTTTCGTAGATGTATTATGCTCAATTACTTGAAAAATGTTGTCAATGTTTTTTTCATCTTATTTTTGTTGCTTTTTATCATAACCCATATTCTGTCTGCGATCATTAGGACACAGTGTACTTGAAAAATCGGCGTTTTCTAAGCAAATACTACGAATTATTTATTCTCCTCATATGCACAGCTTTGTTTATATTAAATAGTAGCACTCTTTGAAATATGATCTGAGTTTCTTTGACGAAAAGTTTTCTGGTTGCAATAAAAAGGAGGGAAATATTATGAAACAAATACGAGCCTGAATAGAATTTACTGAAAAGAACAAATCCGGTACATACATACATACATACAATGATTGTTAAATTTTATAGTTGATAATAATAGAATATGTCAGCTTAAAGTCTTGTAACCTTTTGCACTTGTATTATTCGCTATCTAAGACAGAGCTACTTGAGTGATTAGAAATAACTCCAAAACGAATTTGAAATAGAAACATATGTAGTGTTACCGTCACGAGGACCATTTTCATGATCTTGTGGCGATAAGGAACGTTACTCATTTGTAAAATTGGTAATTCATTAGCATACCTAGATGTATTCACCATTCGCTCCAAAGGAACAAGATGTGACACAAGGTCAATTTATTTAGAGGGATTTTACAATTACGAATTCTCTACGGAGACTTCCTCCCAGCAAAAGACAACTTCTCGTTATTATCAGATTACTTTGTGACTTTTGCTATACCTGTTATTCGTTAAAGTAAGACTTGTTTTTTTGTCTAAATTAGTTTATTTTGGCAAGTGACGGTTTTTGTTTGACTTGTTTTGACTTGTTTAATTTATTGTCAACTACTTGTCCTTTTTGTCACTTGTGTTACGTCCAAACGTTGGACTTGTTTTTTGTTACTTTAATTTTATTCCAGGGGTTCTACAAATTTTTTGTCATTTTTCAGTGTCACTTTATTTTTATTTCTTTACAAGTTTTTTGTATTGATTGTGTCACTTTTGTTTTATAGTAGAACCCTCCTCCATTCCTTGCTACAGGTGGAGGTCTATTTAAACCCTCCTTGCTGCTAATTTTACCGCAGCCATGGAGGGGACAACGAATTCTAATACCCCAGAAGACCCAAGATCACTAGAAAGCCTAATAGGGGCAAATTGGCCTTCGCTGCCGATCCCCGCTGAAACACAAGAGAAAAACGAAACCCAAGACAGCCCGATACCGCCGGCCCAAAGAAGCCCCACAGCCTGGAAGGGCCAGCAGAGGGGACCCGAAGACTATGAAAAAGACCGGGTGGTCAGATATGCCAAATATTTTAAAGGCAATGAGATACTGCCCATCCCGGAAATAGTCGAAAAGATTACTCCTAGAGTCCTCTCACTGGTCGTTTCCGACCTAAAAACTTGTGGAGCAAAACAAAGAAAAATTTGAGGAGCTGTTGAGGAAGGCAGGCATCCCATGCCAGTACTTCTGCAGAAAAAGTTTTGCCACATGGGATGTCCTGCTTCCTAGCGAAGAACAAGCAGAAAAGGCAGCAGCGAACGACGTAATAACGAAGCACTTCAGGCTACAGCCGAAGTATAAAGGCACCCGTAGGCTCCGTGTCACGGTTTGCAATGTTCCGGCCATCATCCCTGGGGAGGTTTTGGCGGCCTACTTAAGTGCCTTTGGCCAAGTAGAAGAGTATAACCTCCTCAGATCCCCGGCCGGGACAGCCTACGGGGATTATGCCTTCCGGCTGTGCCTGACAAGGGATGGCTTTAAAGCCATCCCATAGACATTAGTAAGCGGGGATCGGCAGATGATGGTGGTGGTGGAAGGAAGACGCCCCAGGTGCTGGGGGTGTAAACAAATTGGCCATATTGCCAAGTTTTGCCCCCAACGACCTGAAAACAAAGAAAAAGCGGCAGTCACAACAACAACAACAACAAAAGACATAGCGGCCAACACCACCACCATCAACAAGGAAGCGAAGGCCCAGGGCCCGGGTCAAGTTAAGCCCAAATTAAATAACCAGGAGGGCTGGACTGAGGTGACCCGAAAGAGGAGGGGGTCCCCTAAAAAAGGGGAAAAAATTCCATCCTTATCCCCTCCTCAAAAACAAATAAAGGCCCCAGCAGCAGTAGTAGCAACACCAGAACCACCAGCAACTCCGACACCGGCACCAGTAGCACCGACTCCAGCAACACCAACTCCAGCAACTCAGAAACCAGCAGCATCACTGACAACATCAACAGTCACCCCAAAGACACCATCTGCAGCATTACCTCCAGTATCCCCCAAAAAGAACAAAAAGAAAACCAAGCAACACCAAATAGAAGAAATGGAAACCAGCGTGAACTTGAAGAGGAGAAGGGACAGTGGGGAAGAGGCCGCCAAAAAAAAATGCCCTGAGCAACCCAAGGCAGGCCCCTCCTCTCAGTTACAAAAGCAGCAACCTCCTCCACCTCCACCTCTACCTCCATCACCTTTCCCACCTCAAATCTTACAACCCACACAAACCCCTCACCAAATTGTCACCCTCTCACCCCAGCAAGAACAATTTTTCAAAAAATGCCACCGCCCCTATCAAATCCCCCTCCCAAGGTCACAATCAGCTGACCGGTCCCAGCCCCTAAATCAAACCAGAACGCCATCCCTTCCGTCACTTAGCCCCTCTGCTATATCAACACAAGAACCATTTCCAGCTAGACAAAGGCATGACCCTCCTGCCTGTAAAAAACAAATCGGCAGGAGGGTGAAGAACTAAGCATACAACAGATCCAGCAGGCAGCAGCTTTGTGCTCAGTAGAGCTGGAAGCAGTCGGTGACTTCCAGCTTCAAAAGGCACTAAAGCCGCCGCTAAGTCTGGAAAAAGTGAAAGACTTAAAAGTTTCAAATCCCGCAAATTTCAGGAGTGCAGCCATGGTGACCACTTTTGTCCGGTCAGCTGGAGACCGTATCAAGGGCGTGTGGAAGTTCTTAAGTACGGTCTGTCAGACTGATACGGGCATAAAGCTGGCGGAATTGGAGCACTCCTCCCTAAAAAGATGAATTCTTTTCTGTTCGGGTAGGGTCCCTATTTTGGTTCACCCGTCTCTTTATAAGTCCCTAAAGCTGAGGTTTCCAATAAATATCGGCTGAATCACCAGGGACAACCTGGTTACAACTGAACTCGGCACCGGTTCCCTGCCTTAGGCTGTCGGCATCCTCACACCCAAGGATTTCCGGCCCGTAGTCGACACTGAGTAAGGTAAGTTGGATTGATGGCTTTAAACCTTGCCAGTTTGAATGTGAGGGGACTGAGGGATTCAAGCAAGTGTGCGCGCTTGCTTGGTGTACTCAAGAACCTCTATGTAGATGTTGCTGCAGTGCAAGAGACCCACTTCACTTGCGATGCTGACTGTCGGGTGCTGGGACACGACTTTAACGTTTTCTCAGCATACGGCAGCCACGTCAGCGCTGGGGTCTCCTTGCTAGTTGGACGCAGCCTTGATGCTGATGTTGACGATGTTTTTGCCGGTGACGGGGGCCGGCTGGTTGTGGCCGATGTTGCCGTGAAAAAAATTCAAGTTTCGTCTGGTTGCGGTTTATGCGTCCAATATCGCTGCGGAGAGGGTTTCCTTTTTTCGTCGGTTGGCGCCGTTCCTGGACGATACGAAGCGGCTAGTCTTAATGGGTGATTGGAATGCGATCCTTGATCCTAAGATAGATAAGGTCGGTTGGGGAGCTAGTCGTGCGGGAAGGTGTGAAAGCAGCCTTGTCGGCTTCGTGACTCGTCACGGCCTCGTCGACAGGTTTCGTCTTGATCACCCAGGGCGGGAGATGTGGACGTGGCTAGAGAGCTCGCCCTCTGCCAAAGTAGGTTCCTACTTGGACAGAGGGTTAGTTAGACGAGCCGACATTGATTTCGTTAGTTGTCCCACGTTCCACCTGATAGCGTGGACTGACTATAAACTTGTTAGGGTCGGTCTGCGGTTAGCAAATAGGCCTAGTCTAGCCGGCTACTGGAAGTTCAATACCTCCTTACTGGAGATACGGGACTTCCGGGACCGGCTGGAATCCCTAATTCAGCAGGCGTTAGTGGAGGCGGTTACCGGGAATAGGTGGTGGGTTTCTCTCAAATATAGGATTAGAGACTTCGCCACCAAATACGGTCAACAGCTCAACCTAGATAAGGCCAAGGAGGCGAAGTCTATTGACGATAGACTTTCCCGGGCGGTTGCTAGGGGGGACTCCCTAGGTGTAGAACTAGCTAGGAGGGACCTTGAGCGTGAGAGTAGCGAGCGCAACAAGGGACACGTAGTTAGATCTAGGTTAAATAGAGTTCTCTACGAAGCTGTGAAATCGAACGCGACTGCGCGTGAAGAAGAAGTGCGAAGGTTCCCCGATCGGTACATCGCGTCTGTCAAGACCGCGGACAGGCGACTGGTGCGATCGAGTCTTTCGGGCGCACTTTCGGGATCGCTTTGCCCGCTGCCCTGATCTCCCGATCCGGGAGTTTCGTAGCTATCTTGCCGACTTCCCCCGCCCTCGGATGGCTGAAGCGGCTAGCTGCGAGGGTGTGGTTACTGAATGCGAAGTCCGTGATGCGTTGAAGCAGGTCGGCCTCAACAAGTCGCCGGGACTAGATGGTTTGCCCTACGAAGTGTACTTGAGGATGTCGCACATATTTGTCCCTATTCTGACGGATGTGTTCAACCATTGGTTCGCCCAGGGAACCATCCCTGGTTGCGTTACCAAGGGCGTGATCACATTGCTGAAGAAAGGTGGCAGGCATGTTTGGGAGGGTTTAGATGACTACAGGCCCATAACTCTGCTTAACACAGAGTTAAAGATTTTGGCCCGGGTCTTAGCGAATCGTTTACAGCTTGTCATCAGTGATCTGCTCGGCCCTGAACAGAACTTTGCTGTGAAGGGAAGATCGATCCAGGACAATCTGCACTTGATTCGCGAGGTCCAAGAGGGGATAGAAGACGACACGGAAGCCGCGCTGATCAGTTTAGATCAGTCCAAGGCCTTCGATAGGGTTGATCATCGGTTCTTGGCGTCTGTTTTGGAGACTGCCGGATTCAAACCGGAGTTCCGCAGATGGATTAGCATGATGTACCATAGCCCTCAGGCAGTGGTGCAGGTGAACGGAAGGCGTTCGAGGGTATTCGCGATCGAGCGTTCGGTCCGGCACGGCTGCCCCCTGTCTCATCTTCCCTATGTCCTCGCGTTGGAGCCCTACGCGGTATCCCCTTTGCTGGTCCCCTTACGGCAAGGGTTTCCGCGTTTGCTGATGACATCACAGTCTTTGTATCCCGCCGTCTGGATATAAAGGCTGTGAAAGAGGCGGTTGTCGAGTACGAGCGGATCGCAGGAGCCAAGGTCAATTTTGACAAAAGCGAAGGTTTGCGGCTCGGTGCTTGGAGGGGTAGCAATACTCTTCCAGGGCTCTTCCGCTGGAGTGACGGACCCATCCGCATCCTCGGGGTGTGGTTCGGGCCCGACCTCCAACTGGAGCGAAATTGGTCAGAAGTACAAGCTAAGGTGAATGCTCAGGTGGGAATCTGGCTTTCAAGGAGGTTGTCCTTAAAGGGCAGGGCGGAGGCGTGCGCCACGTACGTCTTCCCTCTGATCCTTTACCGATTAGCTGTACTTCCTCTGCCTAAGGCACGTCGGTTGGCACTGCAACAATCCCTCTCCAGTTTGCTATGGGGAGGTGCAAGGCAGATGGTCCGTAGGCAAGTCTGTATCCAACGTACACGCAACGGGGGTCTGAGTATGCCTGATCTGGAGAGCCACTGGCTTGCTGAAAGACTTGCATACCTGGGCCAGTCCTTGACGGGGGACTCAGTGTGGAGACGAAGGCGAGTCGGATTTTTCCTCGCCTCCAGTCAGACCCAAAGGCTGAAGGTCGACGTAGGTCTTTGGGCGAAGCACTGTTTGTCCGCGAGTGCCGAAAGGCCCTTCGTAACCTTTTTGGGTCCAATGACTTTTCACGGCCTCGGAAATAGCTATATCGGGAGTTAGTGGTGGGTTCCGCTTCTGATCCTCTTAGCGAGCGGCGAGGCTGGACGGCGGAGGAGATCCGCTCTCACTGGAATTGGGCGCCAGGATCGAGCTTCTTGAACAACTCCGAGTTCTCGCTCACCTGGCGACTTGTACGGAATGCGTTACCCCTTCTCGGCTTGAACTAAAAAGCGGGCCTGGCAGACATGCCTGATTGTCCTCGCTGCTGCAGTGGATTAGAAGAAACGGCTGAGCACGCCTTCTACTATTGCGAGCGAGTTCGCCCGTTTTGGGATCACGTCGGGGAGTGGACAGCTCGCATCGAACCCAAGCAGCACGTGCTGCTCGACGTTGATTACGTCGTGGACAACGTTCTTCCTCTGTTTCAGGGTGAGAAGCGTGTGGTGTTTCTCGCGATCCTAGCTGGATCACGCGAAAGAAGGGATTGTATGACGATGCAAACTTTTCTCATCGTGATCTGGTTTTGTATTTTCGGCATCAGCTGAGGGTCAAAATCAGATGCGATAGAAAACGCTTAAATCGCATAATATTCAGCAGAAGAAGGGTGAATGCAGCGAGCCTGGTCGTAAGAAAGGGGGCAACGTTGGAGTCATCCTTCCCTCCTCTGCCGGCCCATGGCGTCTACGGTACGGGTCCTTCGGGACCCCACCCCTGGTAAGTAGGCAATGTTTTCCCCTTGTAACCTAGTTAGCAGTATGTTGTCAGTCATTGTCCCTGTCATCTAGTTGTTAGTTCTCAAGATCTTCCCCACCCCTATTATTTTTGTACCTCAACCCGTATCCCAGTCCCCCTTTTTTTTCTGAAGACTTTGAACATTCATATATATAAAAATCATATTACCTGCTTGTATCGACCCATACCGCGCCCAACCCTTTATTTCTTTTACCCCTATTGAGTAGGATTCCCGTCCAACCTAGGGCAGGTCCGGTTTGTTTCCGTTTCTTTCGCCCCGGAAAACAGTCGGCCTCCAATTTTATAGACGGCAGGACAACCAAACGGGGGATTTTTCCTTTGTTTTTTGCTTTTGTATATATTTCGGGGTTTTTCTCCCATCCCCATCATATGAATTCATTTGTAAAAAATCACAATTTGTAAATAAAATCATGCATCACTTCCTGGGTTTTAAGTAGGTCTTTCTTCATAGAGCAAATGTGGTATTTTGGTGGTAGCAGTGCGTATGGCGATGAATGAATGGTTATATATTGTATTGTTGAATGGGTCGGCGATTGTGGCTAGCTAGGTTCCCCTTAGAAATTTTACGTAAAGCAAGACCACCCCTTTCCCCTCCTCCAAATCTCTAAGGCCTTGTGCCTTCATTATTGTAATAATAATGAAATAAAAATATTGGATACTCTACTAATATTCGATTGACAAGTAAACCTAGCTTCAATATATCTTTAAACTTATTCCGTGTTCCGAGTTGTCTTTTCGTCGTCCCAACCTGAGTCCGGATCAACTGGCGAACGAGGATTCGAGATTACGTACTCACGTAAAACATCCCAGTTATCTCACACATCAACCGGCGAACAAGGGTTCGAGATTACCTGCTCACGCAAAAAATTCCAGTTTTTTCATACATCAACTGGCAAACGAGGATTCGAGATTACCTACTCACGCTAAAAATCCTAGTTGATTCATACATCAGCTGGCAAACAAAGATTCGAGATGACATACTCACGAAAAATATCCCAGGTGATTCATTCATCGACTGGCGAACGAGGATTCGAGATTACATACTCACGCAAAAGATCCCAATTGACTCATACATCAATGGACCAATGAGGATTCTAGATGACGTACTCACGCAAAAAATCCCAGTTAATTCATACATCAACTGGCGAACGAGGATTCGAGATAACCACCTCACGCAAAAAAATCCCCATTAATTCATACCTCAACTGGCGAACAAGGATTTGAGATTACCTTCTCACGTAAAAAATCAACTGGCTAACGAAGATTCAAGATTACGTACACACGCAAAAAATCCCAGTAATTTCTTACATCAAGTGCGAACGAGGAACTGAGATTACATACTCATGCAAAACATTCCAGCTATTTCATACATCAACTAGCAAACGAGAATTCGTGATTGTTCTCACGTAAAAAATTCCAATTAATTCATACATCAACCGGCGAACAAGGATTTGAGATTACCTCCTCACGCAAAAAATCCCAATTAATTCATACCCCAACAGGCGAACGAGGATTCGAGATTACGTACTCACGCAAAAAATCCCAGTTGATTTATATATGAACTGGCGAACAAGGATTCAAGATTACGTACTCATGCAAAGATCCCAATTAATTCATACATCAACTGGCGAACAAGGATTTGAGATTACCTCCTCACGCAAAAAATCCCAATTAATTCATACCTCAACAGGTGAACGAGGATTTGAGATTACTTTCTCACGCAAAACATCCCAGTTATTTCACACATCAACTGGCGAACGAGGATTCGAGATAACGTACTTGCGCAGAAAATCCCAGTTGATTTATATATGAACTGGCAAACGAAGATTCGAGATTACCTTCTCACGCAAAATATCTTTGTTGATTTATACATGAACTGGTAACCGAAGATTCGAGATTACGTACTCACGCAAAAAATCCCAGTTAATTCATACATCAAATGGCGAAAGGGAATTCGTGGTTACATACTCACGCAAAAAATCCCAGTTGATTCATTCATCAAATGGCGAACTAGGATTCGAGATTACGTACTTACGCATACCCCCCACCCAGTTAATTCATACATCTGGAGAACGAGGATTCGAGATTACATCCTCGCAAAAGAAAAAAAATCCCATTTGATTCATGCATCGACTGGCGTCGAAGATTCGAGATTATACACTTACACAAATATCCCAGTCGATTCACATCAACGGACTAACGGAAAATCGAGTAAAGTACATGCGAAATTTCAGTGGATTTATACATCAACTGTTGAATAAGACAAAGGAGGATTTCAAAAAACCTCGTTGATCTCAAATCAACGGGTAACCAGGAATCTCTAGCATAAAAGTTACCCCTCCTTGAAATTACTGAACGAGTTTCGAAAATAAAACCAATTTTCACTAAACAGAAAAAACAAGTTCTTCGTTGGGTTTTTTTCAACATTTTCGAAAATAAAACCAGTTTCTGCTAAACAACAAAAAAAAAAAAGCAAGTTCTTCCGACTTATTGGCTTATTTTAAAACTAAAAACCAGTTCCGTAACAGGTGACATTATAAACATTTGGGGTGAAGTGGTCCTCAGAGTAACTTTGAACGGAATTACAAAGAAACTCAAAACATATGTGCTAAAAAACACAGACAATCTATTCGGTACGGATTGGATTAAAAAAATTCAACCTTTGGGATTGCCATATGACCACGTTCTGTTGTAAATTAGAAAGCCCAACTACTAACACCGAAAAATTAAAACAGGAACTCAAACAAAAATTCCCTGAGGTGAGGTGTTTTCAGGCGGCCTTAGGAAATGTACAAAAATTAAAGTCCAGTTGACTCTTACGGACTAAATGATAACTCTCCCCACACTACAAAGTCTGCCGAGAAATTTCATAGTACCCCAGTCAAAGAAATAGAAACCTGCTCTAGTGGAAATAATAACTTCACACGAATTTTGACACAACACCAGGAAAGTTTTTTGTATTCCTTTTTAAATTATTTTTTGGGTGACCGTAAAAACACGTGTGAAAAAAGCTTTAATTGTCGCATGAATATTTCGGAACGACGGTATTTAACAAAAAAATATGTGTAAGTAGATTTTTTTTTTTTTTGCTGTCTCTCCTCTTTTGTATACGTTAAAAAAAAGGAGGAAAAAATCTTAACTTGATTTTTTTATTGTTGTTATTCCTCCCCTTTGTTTACGTGTTTGGAAAAGAAACCGTAATTACTGTTGTTTTTTTTTTGTTGTTGTGTCTGCTCTCTCTTCTTCCACGAAAAATTCGATATCATTTTGTCTGGATATTACAAAAATTTCTGTAATCCAATGATGGAGGACTTCCAGAAAATAATAGTACAAATGTTAAAAATTCAGATGAACTACCAACAGAAGAGTGATGAAAAGCAACAGAATGGTGGAACGTCAAATGGAACGGCAGGTACAGCAACAAAAAAAAGTAACAACAACAACGAATGAAACAGCTGTAACAACAACAAAGAAATAAGAAAAAACACCTACAAGTTTTAATGAAAAGTGAGGAACGACAGAACCAAATGGAAGAGTTGCTATTAAAATCGTTGAACGGCACCAAAACCTCTGAGAATGATACTACTTTTTCCCAGGGTATTATTTACTGTACTATGGAAACTTTTGAGTATGTACCAGAAAACGATAAAACCTTTGATGCATTCTACAGACGATATGAAGACGTATTTAAAGTGTACTGCAAAAAATCTTCAAACGAAGAAAAATAACGTTTATTACTCAGGAAACTGAACACAGTCGGTTCGTTGATTTTTATCCTCCCCACCAAAAAAAGAACAATGGATCTGGAGTTCTTAGAGGTGTAGGAGAAAGAAACTTGAATTTTTGTTTTTAATTTAATTTGACCGTTAGAGTCGCTGAACATTTTCACCCAACCAAGATGACCTGTCGTATTCAGCCTGAACCATATTTTCTAGCAGCACCAAAAATTGAAGAAAGCCCGTGAATTTCTCTCTCGCTCAGAAATCCCCAAAGGGAACGGACGTCTATTCGTCAGTTCCTGAATAGTAGTAGCCGCATCAACCATTATGAAGAGAGCCATCTAATTTATGGACCCCTTGGGTCTATTCTTCTAGACCAAGGGATCCTAGTTAAAAACAAATTAGATGATACACTCTAACAACTTCCTACCTCCTTTCCTTACTGCGAGACCTCGCAGCATACCAGTGTACAAAACCTCATGACGTCTTTGTTCTTCTCCACTACCTTTATTTTCCATCAACATTTAGCGAGGGGATAACAACCAACGAAATACAAACGCAACCAACGTACTACCAACGCAACCAAAGTAATACCAACAAAACCAACGTAAACATTAAACCAAAAACCCAATAATAATAATAATAAAAATGTTATCCCCATCACTATAGAGGCAGTTAATTATCTGAACTGTTTGGACCGAACACGTCACTTTTGCATAAGAGATGGACATGCCTTAATATATTCAAGAATGACCAGCAAGATTATTTGACGTTTGCGGCGACAGTGAATAAACACTGTAACGATTGCAAGTGAGCAGATTTAACCGCAGACGACTTCAAATGTTTTATTTTTGCACGGTGTCTGGTCTCAGCAGAAGACGCTGAAATTAGACGCAGTGTGTTAACTAAACTAGAGAACGAACAAGGTTTGACCCTTAAAAACTTGGCTGAGGATTGCCTGAGGGTAGAATCGGTTAAAGTGACTCTAAAACTATTGAGGAATCGGGAGTTACTCATCAAAAGCAAACCGACACTCTATTCCCCATAGAAAGAGAAGAGTAAAATTACGCGACCAAATATTTACGACAAACAAAGTACGAATAGATGGAAAAATCCACCACCAGGACCATGTTATATTTGTGTTGACCAACACTGGATGAGGTTTTGCCCAGCGAAAAAGAAGAAAACCTGTAAAAACTGTGGTAAAGTTAACCACGAAGTAACATGTTGTTGGTATGCAAAAAAATTGGGGAAACCCAGAAATAAAATAAGACAAACAGTCTGGCAATAACGAACACTGGAATTGACGCAAATATGCAACTGTTAAAATCTTGAAGACAGTAAAATTTTAGCTGGACTCGGGTTCCGACCTCTCGATTATAAATTTGCATACGTGGCGACTTCTAAACAAGCCATCTTTACTGAGAACAAAAAAGACAGCACGTTCCGTAACAGGTGACATTATAAACATTTTGGGTGAAGTGGTCCTCAGAGTAACTTTGAACGGAATTACAAAGAAACTCAAAACATATGTGCTAAAAAACACAGACAATCTATTCGGTACTGTCACGTGATGGCTCACGGAGACGAGGAGGTGGGAATGATACCCCCCCCGTTGAACTAACATTATCTAGCAGTCAAAAAGTGACCGTTAGAAATGATTGTGGGTCACGCAGATGTTTGCACCTAAGTGACCTTGGGTCGCCGGACATCGGAAGGGGAAGGAGAAAATGAAGCCAAATGATTGGTGGGGGGACCCCAAACGGAAGTAGGGTTCCCTTCCCCTCAACGGAAGAAAATACAAAAAAAGTCAGTTTTTGGACAAGTCTCGTGGCAGACGGACGACAGCCATTTCACTCCGGGCTAAAGACAAAGGACTGAGACATGAGAGACCTGAGTCTCTCAAGCCAGCCTTAAAAACAGTACAAAGTCTATTAGCCCGTGAAAGAAGAGAAATTCTCCAGTGGAACCCCGTCAAAAAAATAAGATAAGTAACTTTGGGACATTTTCCGTTACACCCAATTTTTGTTTACCACTCTCTCTCTCAATTTGAAAAAGGATAAAAGCCAAGAAAAGACATTTATATTCATGGACTATCCTATTATGTATCTTTGACATTTTGAACATATATATGTATATAACCGTAGTAAAGAACCTATGTATTTTCATTTTACCATGTGGTCTATGTTATTATTCCATGCTTTCCTTTCAGCTTCTATTCGCCTTACATTATCTTGCTTAAAACTGTCCTATTAATTCCTAAAGTATCACTCGGGAAATTGAGTTGCCGACGGTAGCAATATTAATATTATTACAACTCAGACCTATAGGCCCGTATTCTTCTATTATCGGAAGGGGAAGAAGTTTAGTGGCCTGGTGGGTGTGTGATAGTGTGAAATTTTGGACCCCTTTGCCAGCGGTGGCCAGTCTGGCCCTAAATTATTCCCTCACGTAATATGCCAGTTCTTATCTGCCTGAGAAAAGAACTCTGAACAGGACTTATTTCTGTAGGGGATCAAGTGCCAACCTGCCCCGTCTTCACACGTGCGAAAATAAAGTCCCATTTAGGGATTTTAGTTCAATTTGCCGTCACAGTACGGATTGGATTTAAAAATTCAACCTTTGGGATTGCCCTATGACCACGTTCTGTTGTAAATTAGAAAGCCCAACTACTAACACCGAAAAATTAAAACAGGAACTCAGACAAACATTCCCTGAGGTGAGGTGTTTTCAGGCGGCCTTAGGAAATGTACAAAAATTAAAGTTCAGTTCCAAGTAAAGGACAATGCCCAGGCTATATTTTTAAAAAAAGCGAAACGTCCCTTTCGCAGCTCTAGAGCAAATAAATGAAGAGCTGGACAGGTTGGAAAGAGCAGATATCCTGTCTAAGACAGATTTCAGCGATTGGGCTTCGCCAACAGTCTGTGCGAGAAAAAAATCTAATCAAATTAGGGTTTGCGCCGATTTTTCAACAGGGTTGAACCAAGCACTAAAAGACCACCACAACCCCCTTCCTAGCCCTGAGGAGATATTCAATAAATCAATGGTGGCAAAATATTTTCAAAAATAGAATTATCGGACACATGTCTTCAAATCGTGTTGGAAGAAAAGAGTTCAAAGCTTCTGAGCATATACACGCACAGAGGTCTTTATAAGTTCAATAGACTGGATTTTGGGATCAAGGTTGCGCCTACCATCTTTACAGCAGGTCATGGACACCATACTGGGTGACCTTGATTTCGCAACTGCATATGTAGACTACATATTAATCAACAGCAAATCTGTGACTGAGCATAGGAAGCATATTATGTGCGTATTCGACAAACTCCAAGAATACAGTTTTATACAGAAGCGAAATGTGATTGGGGCATATAATTAATAAAGACGGTCGATGGCCGGATCATTGCAAGGCTACTGCGATCAAAGACATGCCGGCTTGGCAAACTTCTACCAAATAATTATTAAAAATATGCATAATCTAAGTAGGACACCAGAATGCCAAGCTGCATTCGATCTCTCTTTCACTCATTATGATCCCAAGCTTGATATTATAGTAGCAAGCGACGCCAGCTCTAATGGCATCGGAGCCTGCATTTTACACAAACTACCAGACGGAATAAGGAAAGCCATTGTGCATGCATCTCGATCAGTACTACCCGCGGAACATCAATACTCGCAGATAGAGAAGCAGGCATTGGGCATAATTTTTGCTGTGACTAAGTTCCACAGATACCTCTACGGCAGACGGTTTACACAACAGAGGGATCACAAACCCCTGTTGTCGATTTTTGGTTCAAAAAACGGTCAACCGGTATACACCGCCAACAGACTTCTACGTTTGGGTACTATACTACTAAACTACCATTTCCAAATTGAGTACCTGTCTTCTAAAAACATCTGTCATGCCAACCGTTTATCCTGGCTAGTTTCGAAGAACACCGAAGTATTCGAGGATTCAATCATCGCAACGTTAAGGACTTACTGCGAAATAAAGAATATGGTCGCGGATACTATAAGAGAGCTCAGCGTCACACTTGCAGATATTAAAAGGGAGGCTCTGAAGGATGACTTTATCCATACCACAAAGAATAACATCTCTATTAAAGATCCTAATGTGCCGGAGGTTTTTCACTTTGCGACGATGTCCCTTTATATAACGACAAAGTGGTGATACTGAGCAGTCAGCAGAAAAAAAATCCTGTGAGATTTTCATATGGGACATCCGGGGAGAAAACCGCACTAAAAGCCTCTTGTGCTGTTATGTCTATTGGCCGAACATGGACAAGGGCATAGCAAACATGGTTGATTCATGTAAAGGGTGCGCACTCGCAGCAAAAGCGCCAGCAACTACGTGTAAACCGTGGCCAAAAAGAGACCAACAATGGCAAAGGATCTACGTCGACTTCACAGGTCCTTTGGATGACCACTACTATCTCATTGTCGTCGACAGCCACACTAAATGGTCGGAAGTCCTGAAATGTTAAAAGCCTACCACAAATTGCACTATAGGGTTCCTACACGAACTATTTGCACGCATCGGTGAGGTTGATTGTGTAGTTACTGATAATGGGACGCAGTTCACGTCTAATGAATTCAAGCAATTCTGCGATACGTATCAGGTGATGTACATCACGACTCCACAATACCATCCAAGTTCAAACGGTCTGGTGGAGAAATTTGTGGACACCCTGAAGATGGCTCTGAGAAAGGTACAAGGCACGCCGACAGGTAGGAAACAGCAACAGTTTTTACAGGTGTACAGAATAACACCTAACCCAAATACACCTATAGGACGCTTGCCTGCAGAAACTGTTTGCGAGAAAAATAAGATCGGTGTTTGACAAATTCATTCCGAGGCAAGAAAGATTTAAGACAGTCACCCTTCCAAAAAAAAAAAAAAACAGTCATGCCTGTGGCGAAAAAGTGTTATTCAAAGTTTATAAGAACGACATAACGTTTTCGGAAGTGGGGACAGTGAAACAAAGAGCGGGAGAGCTACTTGACATTATCCAAGGCCCCCAAGGATATACATAAGCGCCATCTCAATCAGTTGAGAAAATGTCGAGTTAATGATTCGAACGTTTCACCACCACAAATTTGCGAAGAACCAATTGATATTATATTCGAGAACTTTGACCTCGACGCACCCCAGATCCTCCCGAGGTTAGACGTTCAAAGAGGAAAAGGAATTTTACGCATGCTCTGAGCGTCGATCACAAAAGGAAAAAAAATACTAAACAGTTTTTTTTTGTTTTTTTTTCAGGAAAAGAAACCTTGTAAGGTGGGTGTTATGGGAATGTTACCTACCCATTCATGGACTCTTCCAATTTCTTTATTAATCGAGGGCCAAGTACTCTCGAGAATATTGGATACTCTCCCGATATTCGACTGACAAGTAATCCAAGCTTACGCCACCACTTTTCTCTGTATCTTGTAACTTCAATATATCTTTAAACTTATACCGTGTTCCGAGTTGTCTTTTTGTGGTCCCAACCTGGGTCCACAACAATATCATTCCTTAATCACCACCCACATAGGAATCCATCCATTAATGTATAGACATAGTGTCACCATTAGTATCAATTATAATCACTGTATACATATCAATGAGCATTTGCAAATTACCAACTTTCCTTATTGTATGATTATCACATGGACGGTTGTAGCGAATCACTATTTGCATTGTAAATTCTTTCTCTCAATTACTCTTTAGCATAGTATATATATATATATATATATATATATATATAAGAATGATTAGTATGTGCGTACACATACGTAACAATGAAAATATAAGTTCTTACAGCTTTCCAGGAAAAGTGAGCATTCCTGTGTATCCATTGGGTAGCGCCTCAAATTCATGGGACAGGAAGCTGTTATTGAAATCCTGAAATAAAGAAAGGAATTGATATCAGATATGAATAAAGAAAAACTGACATTTGTATATAAAAATGAATTACCTCTTCCTACAAACCATTAGCCCACTCTTTCTTTCTCTGTTCTACTGTCTTCATCTTTCAAGCGTTAACATTGTCTTATGTTGTTGTCATTCTATTAGCATTGCTTTTTATCGTCATATTTCAGCAGAAATATCTAGACCAATGGCATGCTAAAGCTTCTCTCTGTCTCTGTCTCTCTTTTTAATATATATATATATATATATATACTCACAACTTTAACGGGAGCATAATCTTATTTGTCTATTCTATAACGTAGATGTTATCGACTGCTTCTTATGGCTTTTGGCAAATACAGAAAAATCAAAATAAAGAAAACTTAAATGATATTTGTATGGTCGTATGATTTTATGTTCACTAGTAAAACATTAATTTTTCTGCAGTGAAGCAAGTTATTTTACTCAGCTTTACGCACTGCAGAAATTTATAAAATATGAATGTGTGTTTCGATGGAAATTTAGTACATTTTATCCCTTAAGAAGGGCACTTGTTACAAAGTCCTTCTAGATTTCAGCTTATTTCGGCTACAGATGGGCTATTAAATTGTCTCCTCTGTTACTATTTTAGCAATTATAGCGACGACGTTATAAGAAATCAGTAATTTATACAAACTCCATGCGTTTTTTTCTGGTGATTTTTCCCCACGAATCAATGGATAATCTTTCCCCTTTCCCATCAGATTTCAAAAACGAGACACAACCATAAAATGAAACAATATGTTCAAGCTTCTGATAGACTTTTATAACTTTCGTTCAAGAATCAGTTTTTATTTCATTTAGAATACAAAATTAAATAATGATATATTTTAGCTTTTAGAATATGTATTAGTTATAATTTGGGAGAAAATTGTTCAAGACTTAACTTCTACTAATAAAATATTCCAATATGAGACACATTTTATTCTTTTTCATTGTGCAATAAAAACAATGAAATAATTATGACATAAGCGTAACGTTTTTTGTTCTAATACGTAAATCCAGTTTCAAGTTTAAAAACAAAAAATATCTAAACCACTGGATACATTTTTATTATACACTTATCCCTTTTGGTCTTTTATTATAAGTCATCTAGAATGTTAACAAAAAAACCAACACAGGATTCTTTTTGTGTACGACAATTTTAAAGGTTTCAAATATACACTTAAACGAATGAGTGTTAGTCTTCTTTTTTTAAAATTAAAATATATTTTAATTCATAAAATTAGTAAATCACATTTGATTATCCGGTAACTTGAATTTGAAAAAAAAATCTGAAGTGATAATTTTTAAATCTACTGCTTTTATTATTTTTCACTTGGATTAAAAAAACTAAAACGGACGAATATAAAAAGAAAACAAAAAAGAATTCCAGCCAGAAATTGATGTAAAAATCTGAGCAGACTATATATCTATGATTTTTAAGTGTTAATTAGGGTTAAGTATACTGTTGAAAAACATACCATGGTTATTTTTTTTTAAATCCTTCAGCGAAATTTCTCTACTAAAGCTTAGAATACACCAGCTACAAAATCGATCATCGCTGGTCGGCTATTTAAAAAGTGATAGACGCAATACGAAGATAAAAAAAATAAATAAATAAAAGATAGAAAAAAAAGCTACATCAATTGGTTCATGTTTACAATTATTTTCCAGTCTTAAAGAAATCAGAAAGAAAACATCTGGTTGGCATCATTTTCTTTGCAATTCGTAGAAAACTTTCGTAAAAATTGTTTTCTGTGCAATAAATTTGCCTCAAAAAGAATACTTTTAATCGATAACAAAAAGGATAACCTGTATATTTACTGTCGATGAATATATTTCAATCTACTTTCTGTTTAACATGATTCATATTTCGTTCAATTCCATGCAGACAATGACAAAAAAGCAAAATGAAAACTGAAATCCAAATTAAAAACTTTCAGCATTCTCAAGCGACTGAAATAATCTGGTGCAGTTAAGGATGGAACAACTTCTATCATTAAATCGTTAGATTGTCTTTATATCTCTGTAAATATCAATCTTTTCACGTTTTTAATGAAATTGTTAATCATTTTCTAACCCAAGATTCAAGGAATTTATTATCTCCAGCGAACCATTATGCCGTCAAAAATTAGGTTTTAGGTATTATTTTTAACAAAAACCTACAGCATTGAAACTCTGTAACGAAAGATAAGTCAAAACAATAAATGAAATTTTATAAATATATTCGCGAAATATACATATTTTCTGAGTACAAGATATTTATATTCTGAAGCTTTAAGTTTTAAGGAAGTGAGTTTAGTTTAACCTTTACCATTGAAAGAAATGGAATTGGTAACCTATTTTCAAAAACTGAGCGAGACTCACAGCGTTTCATTTTGTACTAATGCGCTGGAGAATAACAGAAATTAATCTGTTCTCAATTTACACATTCACTAACAGTTATATAGAAAATATAGTTTACTATATTTAGAAATATCAATGATAGTTAAGACATGTTTGGATAACTCTCCTACCTTATATATATATATATACATATATATATATATATATATATACACTAAGGTGGGCTGAAAAGTTCATAGACGGTTAAGTTCAAATGATGACGTCATATCAAATGTCGATGGCATTTTTACCAATAAAATCCAAACACTGCAACTCCGATGGAAGAAATGTGTGAACTGCAAGGTAGGACAATGTTGAAAAATAAATTTAATTTGTTCACATCCTATAAAAGTATTTGGATCAGTCTATAAACCTTTCAGCCAATCCTGGTATGAATATATGTAAGGCAGATGGGATATAATGCACCAGTAATAAAAGAAGTTTACAACGCGAGTCGAATGATCCTCAAGATGAAATACGGGGAAACTACATAACAGTGTGAGAGCAGAATAGGATAGGTTTTGCAGAGGACTAGATACTAGTTGTCATGTGACATCACATTATAGAAGTTGACTTTGGGCTTGAATCATTTCATTTGTATTTAAAGGGCATAAATTTTAGACGCTAGAATTTCTTTTTCTCCTGAATATCAGAGTTGAAAACAAATCCATTATTCAAAGTTGTCCTAAAAGAAGGAAGGACGTAAAACGGCGAAAAAAAAAAATTATATAAATGTTTGTTTGTCAGTTTGGTTAATTCTGAAGAAAAAAACAAAGATTGAAAGCTTCTGAGTCCTATCCAGTAACAAGCAATAGCAAGACGAACTAGCTATATTAAAAGAATTTTTAAACAAAAAATTGCTTGAGTTACTTTCTATATGAAGGAGTTCTTTCTAATTATTTTTTGCAAAAACCTCACAATATCCCCGTGAGTGGGTAAGGTCTTATTGACGGTCAAATTAAATCTTCGTGATCAATTTAAGTTCAGATTTTCCCGGTATATCCAGGAATGATGAATGCACCCCATTCTCACTCTAGTGTCTACGATTTCAAGTGCCTTAAAATCATTGTTTGAGATCAGCACAGTTCACCAGTAAAAATTTCATCAAGATTTGCTGATTAGCCAAGAAACGTGTTGATAGAATAAAACCTTTCTAATTTTCCTCCAAAGAGTCGTTCGAGTCGCTCCGAAAGGTGGGACACATTTGCTATTGCCACTTGTATTTGATTTGGGGGCGAATTAGATCTTCACGATCAATTTTCATATAAAATGCCCAGAGCAAGGATACAGTTTAACGTTAGAATTGTATTCTTAATAGAATTGTGTCTAAAAGCTTTAAACTCTATGTAATTTTAAAAAAATAATGCAATACAATGTAAAAACGCCATTATATAATATATATATATATATATATATATATATATATATATATATATATATATATCCAACACCAAGTCAGCCGGTGGTGGGGACAATTCTATTTTCGGATTTTCTTCTTACAATATCCATGTAATCGAAAATCCAAAAGAGAGCTCAAAATAAAATAATAATTAATAAATTACAGAGCAACTAATTCTATATAAAGATAAACCTTTAGAAATTACTTATATTTTTTTGTAATAATATTTAATTCAGCAGACAGTATATTTTTACGATCTGCATCTTCAGACAAAGAAATAATGAAAAATTTTTCATAATTACTTTGTCTGAAGTCTAACATTTCAAAAATATATGGTTCTACTGAAATAAATATAATTAGAAAAAATATGAGTCATTTTTAAAGGTTTTTCTTTATATATATATATATATATATATATATATATATATATATATATATATATATATATATATATATATATATGGTGGGAATGGAAATAAAATTCGATGATATGTGAAAAAAAAAAGTTTTCTATGTTTCACTTTCTTTATAAGTCCTGAGAAAAGAAACTGTACGAGGCAAGGGAGATAAGCATCGATTTTTTCAATAACAAGAAATAACAAGGCGAAGGTATAGAACAAAAAGAATAACTCGCTTTTATATTCTGTCCGCAAGAATTCATTATCTTCGGAGTAAGGTTATTCTTTTGACGCTATCTTAATAGAGAAATATATCAATCTAATTGTTAACACTGACTCTCTCTCTCTCTCTCTCTCTCTCTCTCTCTCTTACACACACGCACATACATATATATATATATATATATATACTTTTGTTTTTCAAAATAAAAACCAACAATCTATCACAAATTAAAGATTTATTTCCACCCGGTTAAAAGGCACTGATATAAATCAATGTCCTAACAAATTGACAGGATATCTAATAAATTTATTCTCTAAATTGTTCCACTTTCCTGGAGTGTGTTTACTTTGGATTGCTTTACCCGTTTTTGATATTTGATATGTTTATAGTTGTGTGTGTGTGTGTGTGTGTGTGTGTGTGTGTGTGTGTGTGTGTGTGTGTGTGTGTGTGTGTGTGTTGGCGTTGGAGTGGTTTTGGGTTTCACTAACAGTTTGTGTGTGTGTAAACACACTCCAGGAAAGAGGAACCACGGCCCCTATATAAACCAGCTTGACCCACCAAAGGTCATTTATACTAGAAACAAGAGTGAGTTCCAGTCTCATTGAGTACCTCATTAAAAAGGCCTTGTGCCATATATGTTCACTGACGAAAGCAACAAGCTGGAAACATACATACATACATACACACATATATATATATATATATATATATATATATATATATATATATATATATATATATATATGTTTTAAATGTAAAGACACCCTTACTATAAACCCAAATTGAATATAAGACTCTGTCCAAATTATCAGCGAACACGGCAAAAAGTTTTGAATCTTTTCTAAAAGTTTAAAATTCTTAAAGCCCCCTCCCCAACAGTAGTTTAGAAGAAAAACTAAAAATCCTAAAACTCCCAATGCCACCACACGAAAACAAAACACCCCCACAAAAATGACGAAATACCTAGTTTCCCTCTTCTCAAACAGTAGACCGTCTCCAAACTATATCTAAATTCATTAATAAATAAACGATAAAGCAGAACAGAAAGGATGAAAACTCGCTTATGCCAGCAGAAAATAACTTCAATATTGGTAAGAATGTCTTTAAGTCCTACTAATTTAAAATGCTGAAAATTTTACAAAATTGTATGCTGTTTATTCTTTCTAAAATTTGGCTTAAACTCTGTGTTTTAAATGTAAAGACACCCTTACTATAAACCCAAATTGAATATATGACTCTGTCCAAATTCTCAGCGAACATGGCAAAAAGTTTTGTATCTTTTCTAAAAGTTTAAAATTTTTAAAGCCCCCTCCCCAACAGTAGTTTAGAAGAAAAACTAAAAAGCCTAAAACTCCCAATGCCACTACACCAAAACAAAACAAAACAAAAAAAAATGACGAAATATCTAGATTTCTAAAGGTTATAAAATTCTTAACCCGCGACCCCGCAACAGTAGTTTAGAAGAAAACCTAAAAAGCCAAGGTAAAAGTCCCAATGCCGCTAAAAAAATAAATAAATAAAAATAAAAATAAATTAAAAAATTAAAAAAAAAACAAAACCTTTCAGTACCAGTATCAGAAGATAGGTGAAAATATACCGAAAACTCTGACTAATGTACCTTAGGCCTGAACTTTAATTAAGTTAAAACTTAAGGGAAATTAAAGCCCCCTCCTTTTTTTTCTACGTACACATGGGAAGCAGCATGATGGACATAAAGGTATTTGAATAAACCCATTGACGACCAAACTCAACTTAACGCTCAGGATCGTTAGTTCGATCGGGGAACCACTGCTGCTCATCTATAAGAGTGGCTTCCATAGAAGAGAATAAAACAGCCATCGAAAGATAACCATGACCCACACTCAAACCACATACATAAACCGCATCGCTCTTCGCACGGGTAAAAAAGGGGCGCATCCTGCTCAGGTTGGTGCGCTTCGAAAAATCAACTACAGAGCTCAAACAACAAAAACTACTACAATTGTAAACAAACAATACAAATAGCGACATTTAACGTAAGAACCTTAAATAGAATAAGACAACTACCAGAGCTAATCGCATCGGCCGTAGAACATAAGATTGACATAATATGAATACAAGAACAAAGATACACGCACACCAAAGATATCAAATATCACGAAACTGGAATTGGATGGACGCTAGCCACTGTATCGGGATGGAAATCTCTGCCAATGCTACAGTAGGAGGGTTAGGAATGCTTATAGGACCTAGAGCGTTAAAAACACTTAATAGCATTGATAAAATACAACCTAGGATGTTGGTAGCTACGTTTAATGGCAACTCCAGAGCAACAATCATCTCATGCTACAGCCCTACTAATGTTAGTGAAGAAACTGAACTAGTCGCCCTCTACGATGAGCTATCCTCATTTGTGCGTAGCATTCCGAAACACAACCAGTTAGTCATTGGCGGAGACATAAATGCCCAAATAGGGAAAAACGGATACAACAAATACAGCTTACACAACACATCAAATAGGAAAGGGCAACATGTAACAGATATCATGATAGAAAATAGATTAACATGCCTCAATACAAACTACTAAAAAAGGGAGGGCAAATTATGGACCTAAACGTACGCGAACAATAGTAAAGCACAGATAGACTACGTCCTTATAAACAAGAAATGGAAAAATAGTGCAATGAATTGCGAGGCATACTCCTCTTTCGAGGATGTGTCCTCTGATCGCCGAATAGTCACGCCAAAAATACGAATAAGCCCAGGAAAAACGCCACACCAATAGCAACCACCAAACGCTATGACTGGGCCCTTCTGAACAACAGAGATATAAGAGATAAATATGTAGCAGAATTAAGAAACAGATTCGAGACACTACAAGAGAAGACGGAAAAAGGTACCCCAAATGACGAATATGAGAATTTCGTCAATGCGCACCTCGAGGCGGCAGCGAAGTGTATTCCAACAAAACACAAAACTAAATATAAAGTCCCATGGGAAACGTTAGCGGTGAGAGAAAAACGTGCACTCGTGAAAACAGCCTCCAAAAACTATCGAAAAGACCCAACAAGCACAAATGCCCGAAAACTAAAAACGGTACAATATCAAATAGCAGGCATATATATAAAGGGACAGACAGAATACATACAAAATCAGATAGATAAGATTAGAGACTCAGTGGAAGATAGGTAATCTAGGATAGCCTGGCAAACAATAAACGAAGTCAGCAGAAGGAAAAGCACAGTCAAATCAAAACTGAAAGCTGCAAAACAACAGGAAAGAATAAAACTGTGGAAATAGCACTTCGAAAACCTACTAGAAAACCCACCGAAAGTAACGCATGAACCAATCACCAGAATAATTAATAAGCAATTGGACATTAAACTAAGACCGGTCACACAAGAAGAACTCGACTTAGTTCTCAGAAAAATTAAAAATATGAAGGCTGCAGGGCTGGACGAGATTCCCCTAGAAGTATGGAAGACCAGACAAT
Organism: Sepioteuthis lessoniana; assembly: GCA_963585895.1. NCBI lineage: Eukaryota > Metazoa > Mollusca > Cephalopoda > Myopsida > Loliginidae > Sepioteuthis > Sepioteuthis lessoniana. The sequence continues at coordinate 3,968,489 of OY757907.1, read as the reverse complement.
TCGACAACATACTGTTCCGATACTGCAACGCAGTCTATAACCAAAATCCTATAGACAGATGGATGAAGGGATGCATCCTCCCCTTTCCTAAAGAGGGTGACCTCGGATTAGCCAAGAACTACCGAGGCATAACACTTACATCCATAGCAGCCAAAGTCTACAATGCCTAACTACGAAACCGCATAGAATCCAAAATCGACAACATACTTAGGAAAAACCAAAATGGCTTCCGAAGAAATAGATCCATGACCTCACAAATATTGACCATCCGTAGAATCCTTGAAGGTGTACGGGCAAAAAATATACAAGCGACATTACTATTTGTCGACTTTACCAAGTCCTTCGATTCCATTCACAGAGGAAAGATGGAACAAATCCTACTAGTGTACGGCATACATAAAGAAACCGTAGCAGCAATAACGATTCTCAATAGAAACACCAAAGTGAAAGTACGTTCACTAGATGGAGACACAGAATACTTCGACATTGTAGCAGGAGTACTACAAGGGGACACGCTGGCTCCGTACCTCTTTATCATTTGTCTAGACTATGTACTTAGAACATTGATTGACAAAATCAGAGAGAATGGCTTCGAGCTGACGAAGAAAAGAAGCAGAAGGTACGCCGCAAAAACAATTACCGACGCCGACTACGCCGATCACATAGCGATACTGGCAAATACACCCGACCAAGCCGAAACACTACTGCATAGTTTGGAACGAGCAGTCGCAGGCATAGGCCTCTATGTTAATGCACACAAAACGGAATATATGTGCTATAATCAAACGGGGGACATCTCCACTCTAGACGGAACCCCTCTTAAACTAGTTGACAAATTCACTTACCTAGGAAGCAGCGTCGAATCAACAGAAAAGGACCTCGACACGAGGTTAACGAAAGCATGTACAGCTATCAATAGGCTATCGATCATATGGAAATCAGACCTAACCGATAAAATGAAACGCAGTTTCTTCCAGGCAGTGGTCATATCGATACTGCTATATGGGTGCACTACATGGACTCTAACAAAACGGCTGGAGAAGAAGCTAGACGGCAATTACTCAAGAATGCTGCGTGCAATCTTGAACAAGTCCTGGCGGCAACACCCCACAAGACACCAACTGTACGGCCACTTGCCTCCTATCACGAAAACTATTCAAGTTAGACGAACCAGACATGCAGGACACTGCTGGAGAAGCTTGGACGAACTTATAAGAGATGTACTCTTATGGACCCCGACACATAGCCGTGCAAAAGCAGGACGACCAGCACGAACATACATCCAGCAGCTATGTGAGGATACGGGATGTTGTCCTGAAGACCTGCCTAGGGCGATGAACGATAGGGAGGAGTGGCGAGAGAGGGTCAGGGATATCCGTGCTACCAGCACGACATGATTATGATGATATAACACGTATGTAAGAACAAAATAAGGAAATTAAAAAAATACAAATCTCTTCGTGGACCTTCTTTTTTTAATATATATATATATATGTGTGTGTGTGTGTGTGTGTGTGTGTAATTAAAATCAATCGAAGCGCTGGTAGTGTTATAATCATCGTCATAGGAATTGGACACGAGGAACGAGGTTTGCATTTCATATAGGGTTAATACCGTTGGGAAAGAAATGAATCCAACTATTCTCCTTCCAACTAAGGATAAATAGGAGTGCAAACTGTACTCTTTAAAATCGGTATAAGTCGTCGATGAGATAAACTGTGAATACAAACCTGAAAAAGCTTACCAAAAACTTTATCTTTTGTTGTGTCGCATCCTCCTCGTGCAGTGGGGTTGGGTAATTACGCACATACATACTTACATACACACACACACACATATATATATATATATAACCAGATGGTTATTTATTACCAGAATTTTTATCAAGAATTATCTCTGTATTGTTTGATCTATGTGATAAATATTCAAAACTGAATACTCTACATTGCCAAAAATACAGAAAAATAAATATTTATGTTATAAAATATAGTCTTATATCATCGAAGAGATACATATTTATTACTTCGTCTTCGTTTATAATATACGCTTTCAAACACATGAACACACACATACACATGTATATATATATATATATATATATATATATATATATATATAAAGAATATTTGAAGGCCTGAGTTGCGTGTGTATTTCTCTTTTAGCAGGATTATCTTAGCTTTGACACCTTCATATATATTCATGCAAACTTAAGTCTGCTTCAACTATTCAATCTCTTCTTCGGTTATAATATACATCAATATTCTAATGTGTTTGCCCACAACATCTGATTTTGTCAGTCACGTAACTAATTTCACGAATCACTCTTTAGTGTCTCAAACATTTCCATTTGTCTTCTTTTGATCAGACCATCCTTCTAAGCAAAAATCTTATTGAATCAAATCGATGTGTCTTCAAACTATTTAGCAAATACGCACTTTATGTCGTATGAAAAAAGGAATGCTTTTCGTTTTTATTTTCTCAAGAAAGCTATACAGATTTCCACAATCGAGGCAAAACTGAATAATTTCTTCGAAATTTTCAGGTGCAAAGCAACGTTTTTTTTCTTTTGTTTGAATTTAAATCGATCATTTAATATTTATGAAATTTGTGAAGAATTTTTTACAGCATTTAAAACTCTTATATGGAAAACTTTTAAATAATATTGATTTTATCACGTAAATACACCGTTAAAATAAACTCTTCCAATAAGTAATCAAATTTCGCCAAAATTCAAACCCAATTAGATTTTCCATTCCAAGAAAATATACGGAAATTGTTTTTAAAAAGTTTCATTTCTTACGAATTCAAGACTCAAATAAACACGTAAATAAATTCGTGTTTTGAGATAAAATCAATTTTTGAATTTGAATGTTGCAATTTTTTCATAAAATTAAGAGGACATGTTTTTTCTTTGACTCCTTTGGTCTCTGATTTTAAACATTTTAAATTATAATCTGATTCCTTAATATCTGAGAGAGTTAAGAATACCTCAATTCATAGACATTCATTGATCTGCTTCATTGCCGAAACAGTTGTATATTCCCTCCATCAGTCGCTAGTGTTCGAGCCCTAATACGGAATTGTTATGCTGATTTAAAAGGAGAATTTTCCTATTTAGAAGATGGATACAAAATAGGAATTTGATGTTAGGTCTCTCTATTTTTTAACATTTTTTAAACTGTCTTTATATAAAATAATCATAATCATTAAATGTCGCTTTAATATTTCTGTAAATATTCAGACTTTGAAATTATAACATTTTTATAATACCAATTATAAATTCAATCAGCGAATGGAAATTCCTCTTTATATCAGTCAGTCAATCTAAAAAATAATGAATAAATTAATCTTTAAAAATATATGGATACCTAACCCTAACCCTAACCCGAACTCATTTCTGTAATTTCGCTATTTCATATTTCTATTCCTCGGCAGGAATTACTAAACGATATGTTTCTTCCTAAATCGATCATTTATACCAGGATAAAAAAAAAACAATTTCCTTCGTATTTCACAAAGAATCATTATAGAATCCAGAAATATTAATCGTTAATGTTTTCGACGTGAGTGCTAGAATTCTTTAGAAAATTGCAATACAATGACAGTCACGACAAACCATATTTTTTACCTGGATCAAAATACAAGAGATGTGTTAAAAGTTTAGATAAACCCAATTCTATTCTTAAATGATATCTTGCATATCATTAAATGAAATGTGAGGTTTTCTTTCCTTTACTCTTTAAAAATAACTTAACAAAAGCAAAGAGATTTCTCGAATTAAAAAAAAAAGTTATATTTCTGTACCTAACGCAAAGTAATCGATAGCATAATTATCAATCATACCAATTAAAAGCTGTAGTAAATTTGACCCATTCAGGGTGCTCAGATGGAGTGGAGTTGTCTAAAACTAAGTTAATCTTTGTCAATAATTTTAGGTATATAAGGTTGAATAATGCTTAGCCAACAACTCATGAAAAATAGTGTGGTCAGTTCTAACGTCACTGTTTATCGTGCATGAGTGATCTCGCATGAAACTAACATAAGCTTACAAAATAAATGTAATGATAGGTATTAAGAATGGGTGCTATAGTTTAAAGAAGAAGGGTAATGGTTTGACAATCAACTTACTTTAGCGAGGTGTGTTACGTTAGTTCCTTGCTATATTGTGGGAAAATAAAGGAGAAGAACGAATATGCCGTAAGGTTTTCAAGAAGGTTTAATGGAAGCCAAAATAAAGAGTACCTATATGCTGCAAGTCTCGTAGGAAGGAAGGAAGGAAGGAAGGAAATAGTTATTGAATTGAGAAAGAATTATAGCAGCTAAATGCCTGAGCAGAATGTGCGTCGCTACAATCAAGGCAATGCTGATTTCTGAGCGGATTATGCGTCTCTAGAGACATAGCAAAAGTCGTGTTTGCTGTTTAAGGACAGGAATGATGTAGTCACCCATAAATGAGTGACCCTAGTTGCTGTAGGAGAAAGGCATTAAAGTCTCAAAAAAGAGTTGTCCAGGAATGCGGTAGCTGGATGTCTGAGCGTAATTACGCATCGCTGTAGACATAGCAAAAGTCGTGTTTGCTGTTTAAGGACTGGAAGGATGTAGTCACCCATAAATGAGTGACCCTAGTTGCTGTAGGAGAAAGGCATTAAAGTCTCAAAAAAGAGTTGCCCAGGAATGCGGTAGCTGGATGTCTGAGCGTAATTACGCGTCGCTGTAGACATAGTAAAAGTTACAGGCTCCATAAAAGTGTTCCTGTAAGTGACGGATTAAATACATCTAATTAATGTTCAACTGGGAACCCTTGATATAAGAGGGTAGACTCAAAAGGTCCATAAATTAGATGGCTTCCCTCATGGTGTTGTGATTCTGCTGCTATGAAGGGAGCGGACAGAAAGTACGTCCGTCCAGCTCTAAAGGTTCTGAGGAAGAGGTAGCTTGGCGGGCTTTCACCATTTTTATGTTGTCCGGGAAAATGGTCCGGGCTGAATAGGATAAGTCATCCTCATTGGGGGAAAATATGCGACGACCATAACGGTCAAATTAATTTACACACTAAATAAAAATACGAAGTTCTTTGTGCTATATTACAAATATAATTGGTAACCTTTAAACGGGGATTAATAAATAATGTAAATTTTACCAAAGAAGTTGTAAATAGGAAACACTGTTTAGAGTTACACTCTTTTCAAAGAAATCAATAGTTATGGGACTTTTTATGCCCCAGAAGACAGTGATCATGACTGTTGTGTCTGGAACTTTTTTCTTTCCGTTGAGTCAGTGTGTTTCCTGTTCAACTTATTTTCGACACAGTTAAGAACTGAAAACTCAGGATTAGCCCATATGTAAATATTTTTGATTAAAACATGTTTCTCCTAACACTTCACGAATTCTTCAAATTTCACATGGTTTACACATCTAAGTTACCCCAGATTTGATGACAAACCTCTGTTGGAACTTGAATCAATCTCTTCGACTTGCCACCATTTCTAATAGGCACCAAAAGAAATAACTGCGAGAGTAAAATAAATTTTGCTTCATACCAATTCCAAACAAAGTAGAAAAATTCATTAAAAATCGCTTTTAAAAACCCGTAATTCATTGAATGACCCTCGTATATTATATATATTTGTGTCACGTGATAGCCCACGGAGATGATAGAGGTAAGATTTAATACTATCCTCCCGTTGAATTAACAGTATCTAACCGTCAAAAAAAGTGACCGTTAAGGAAGAATGTAGGTCACAGAGGGGTATCAACAGGTGTTGGTACTTAGTAACCTCAGGTCGCCGGACACCAAGGGGGAGAAGAGAGAAGCCAAATGATTGGCTGGGACCTCAAAACGGAAGTGGGGACGCCTTCCCCTCAGCGGAAGTAAATAATAATAAGAAAAATTAGTTTTTGAGCAGGGTTCGTAGCGGGCAGACGAACCATAGCCATTCTACTCCGGGTGGAAGACAAAAGAATACTGAGACATGAGGGACCCGAGTTCTTCAAGCCAGTATTAAAAACAGAACAAAGTCTAGTAGCCCGTGAAAGAAGAAAGATTCTCCAGTGGAACCCCATCGAAAAATAAGATAAGTAACTTTGGGGAGATTTTTCCTTTATACCCAAATTTTGTATACCACTCTCTCTCTCTCTCTCTCTCTCTCTCTCTCTCTGTCAATTTGAAGAAAAATAGAAATCAAGAAAAGACATTTATATTCGTGGACTGTCCAATTATTATGTTTTGACACTTTGAAAGTGTATATAACTGTAGTAAAGGAATTCATGTACTTTTATGTTACCACCTGGTCTATGTTGTTCTTTGCCGTTCTACTACGAATTTGTTGTTGTCACATTTCCTTTTTAGCTTCTATTCGCCTTATGTTATCTTGCTTAGAATTGTCCTATTAATTCCTAAAATATCACACGGGAAACCGGAGTTGCCGACTACTACAATATAATATTATTACGACTAAGACCTATAGGTCCATATTCTTCCATAGTAGAGGGGAAGGAAGTTTAGCGGCCTGGTGGGTGTGTGAAATTTGGAACCCCTTGCCAGCGGCGGTCAGTCTGGCTCTAAAAATTGATCCCTCACGTAATATGCCAGGTCTTATATGCCTGAGAGAAAAACTCTGAACGAGGACTTATTCTATAGGGGATCAAGTGCCAACCTGCCCCGTCTTCACACGTGCGAAAATAAAGTCCCGTTTTGGGATTTTAGTCAATTTGCTGTCACATTTGATACCGTTTTCAAAATTAGCTAGGATATACTTTTTAACTGAATTATTATTGCTGGTAAAGATTTATGGAAACAGAACAATACAAAAATATACAAACAACAAAGGAAAAAAAGCCAGGGAACCAAACGATACTGGTGATCGGGGCTTTGAACGTTTTTAGGAGTAGTTATAAAAGACATTCGAATAATTTCAAGGACGAGAGAGAGAGAGAGAGAGAGAGAGAGGACAAAACCTCAGCAGCAAACATAATTCATATTCATTAATAAATCCTTACTCTGTCGATGTGGCTTTGAATACGTTGATTGTACCCCCTTTAGAGGTATACAGTTCCCTCCCCTCCCGAAAGTGTGTCCTGGCTCTGATACTAAGCCGTATCTGATGGTGAAGTTCCAATTCTGGACATCTGGAGAGTGCTGAATAACCTTTGTCATTACTCCAAATCAACTCTGACCCGAAGAGGTAATTCTTGTTAGGATCCCATCTATGAGTAAAATAGATCTGCTTAAGATTATTCATATTTGAGAGGATCGTGTGCAAAAAATTAAAACTCTTTATAAAAAAAAACAACAAAAAAGAATTCCTTGATCTATCGGCATAAAATGACCCAAGACAAGTTGACATACCGTAAAAATCATTTTATGACTTAATTGACTATAACGAAAGCATGGACAGCTATCGATAGGCTCTCGATCATATGGAAATAAGACCTGACCGATAAAATGAAGCGCAGTTTCTTCCAGGCAGCGGTGGTATCGATACTGCTATATGGATGCACTACATGGACGCTAACTAAACGGCTGGAGAAGAAACTAGACGACAATTACACGAGAATGTTGAGAGCAATATTGAACAAGTCCTAGCGACAACATCCCACAAGACACCAACTATACGGCCACTTGCCTCCCATCACAAAAACTATACAAGTTAGATGAACCAGACACGCATGACACTGCTGGAGAAGCAAGGACGAGCTCATAAGTGATGTACTCCTATGGACCCCCACATATGACCCACTTTTAAAAAAAAACAGATGAAGCTCTGTCAATCATTAGAAATAATAATTCTTTTCTCATATTGTCTTTCATCTTTCCAGTTCTATTCTTATGTGGGGTTTTTTTGACACTTTTACGACAACGAGGAATAGTGAATCCCTAAAACAAGAATCACGAATAAACATCCAATGAAACAGACGCATTGAATATCTTTATAATGGCTATTTGCATTTCTGTGATGTTCGTGTCTCATTGGGCGCCCCATTCATTCGGCCTTGTGCCACATCGAGGCAAAGAGCTTTGTAAATTACTAATTGCATTTCTGTGATACTTTCTATACTCTTGTAGCTTACTTGGCATGGAAAACCAGGATTTTTTGCATGACAAAAAGGGATTTCAGTTCGAACCTCACCGAAATTTTATCTTTTATTATTGTTTCCGATTTGAGCAAATCTTTGACCCGTGTCATTTGCAATAAAAAGCAATTAGAATTAAAAAGGTGAAAGATGATTCTTCGAAGAAAATTATTAAAAATAATGATAGATGACAAAGATTTCAATGTATTTTAAATGTTCATCTTTTCTACCATGAATGAATACTTTCAATGTTTGTTTGTTTTTTATAGAAAAAATATGGCCGCTGGAATTCCCACGAGATAAACCCATGATATCATTTTATTTCTTCTCCTACGCAACAGTCTTCATTTCTATAAATATTTGCTGAATGGCGAGAAAAAAGAAAACAAATAAAAAACGAAAAGCATGGACATTGAGGCAAAGAGCATTGTGGAGAGAAAAGAAAAAAACATTCTCAAAAAAGGAAAAATAAAAATAAAAAATCAATATTAGAATCGTTATCAAATTTCCATTGAATTTATAAAAATAGAATAATTATAATTATCCTCTTTGTGATCAAATTATAATTAATTTGCTGCTTCTAATTTATATTTTTTCAAATTCAATTATTGGGAATGAAAAAAAAATCAATCTTTAATTTTTCTAGAATGAATTGATGAAAAATATGTAGGAGTTGTATTTCCTCGGCGGTGAGAGAATTCGCAACTGAATCCTGCACTGATCCCCTTTCCTGATTATCAACTGAAAAATGTATCATTTTCCGGCTCAGGCTTTTCTTCTAATTAACCAAAAGGATCAATTCGAAAGAAAGTGGATTTCAATATTCCAAGAAACAAAGAAGAGAAAAAGTAACGTTTAATCTAAAACTGGTTGTTTTCAACAAAAATTAAACGAATTGAAGACTTTATATGACTCCGAGTAATAAATGAAAACTTTCTCTCATTTTTTGTTTTTCTGTCGGTGGGACTTAAAATATACTGATTTGTCCTCTGCAGGGGGATTCAGATCCCCACAAAAAGGGATGTTCTTACATATGACTGAACACTGCATTTGAAAGTGAAGCTTCAATTACTTTTCATTACTCTCAGCTTCACTTTGACCATGAATCGTAATACCTGTTAGGTTACCATCAATGGGTCAGTTATATCGGTGTGAAAATCATTAGTATTCGAATAAAATACTTAGTATCATATAAAAGTAAATTATTTGTATCAAAATAGTTAATTGAAACTATAATTGTTTTCTAATTATCATTATTTTTATAAACTTTTGAAGTTTTTCACACTAGTGTTAGCCTATGGTTTCTCTCCACTCCTTTTATTTCCAAGTTCTCTAGTCTTTGTACCAATCCTTTGGTAACTAATCCAAGAGCACCTATTACAATTGGTATAAACGTCACTTTCATAGTCCACAATGTCTTCAATTCCCTAGCAAGGTCCACTTACTTATTCTTTTTTTCGCTTTCGTTCAGTTTTACTCCGTGGTCAGCCGGGACAGTAAAGTCCACAATTCAGCAAGAACTGTTCTTTTTTTTTAATATTACAAGGTCTGGTCGTCTGGCTGAAATTAGATGATCCGTTTATATCTCAAAATCCTAGAGGAATTTGGGGGTGTCATTCTTCAGGAGAGAGGCTGGGTTGTGCTTATACCATTTGTTCCTATGACCAGACTTCAGTTACAAGCACAATTCCCAGTGGATCACGTTGCCCAATCAGTCGTGTCTTGTCTTATACTCTTTCTATGCTAACTTGCTGAATTCGCTTATTATGTGAGTGATCGTTTCGTTTCTATAACCACATAACCTATATCTGCAATTTTGTTGTGTCTTATCTATTGTTGCTTTGTTATGATTGGTCCTTATGGCGTTGTATTGTACCGCTAGAAGAAATTCAGTTTCTCTCTTAAGATTTCTCCTCCTTAGCCATGTTCACGTTTTCTCGTGGGAGACGTTGCTTTTTAGTTGCATAAAACGTCCACAGAGTTGTTGTTTTTTGTAATTAGTCTTCCTTCGCGCTTTTCAATGTAATCTTCGAGTCACTGTATCGATGCGTCAACACTGTTTTTAATGCTGAAAATTCCTCTTCTCTCTTTTCTTGAAACAAATAGTCTGTCAACGTCATATCTGGGATATAAGGCCTTATGCATAGTCATTAGTTTTCTGGTTTTCCATTTGTATAAGTTCTTCTCTGGTCCACTTCAAGAATGGTCCCGAGTATCTTTGGAGCGGACAGCCCAGAGCTCATCCATTTTATAAAGTTCCTGCTATATAGTTTGGTTTCGAGTAGCTTTCTCGTTCTTCTGAGATACGCTTTTTAAATTTTTTCCTTTCATCTCTACTTGTTTGATGGTATCAGCTCCCAATATTTCCAAGCATTTGTAGGTTCCATTTTCTCCGAGCGTTCTAATTTTTTCTTGATTTGGTAGTCCAATTCCGTCAGTTAAGTGTCATTTCTCGCTTTTCATTATTAGCATGGCGCATTTTTTATGCTAAATTCCATCCGTATATCCTGACTGTATATTCTCACTGTCTGTATTAAAGTTTTGAATTCTTTTCCGTTTTTGGTAAATAGTTTGATGTCGTCCACATGAGTTGATTGATCTTTTACTGCGATTTACTAAGTTTGTATCCGCCTGTGAATTTCCTGAGTTTGTGGTTGAGTGGTTTCATCACTATTACAAATAGTAACGGTGATAGTGCATCTTCCTGGAATATACCTCCCTGGATTTTTTCTTCAGCTAAGCTTTTACCTCCTGCTGTCAATTATACTCTTCAAGTTTTCACGGTTTTCTTGATAAAGTTTATGACTTTGAAAACTTGTACATTATGAGGTAGTTTATTATCCAGCTTAGTGGGACCATATCATATGCCTGTTTATAGTCAATCCATACCAGAGTTAGATTTTCCATCTGGTCCTACCCTCGTTGACTATGTTTTGATCAATGTAGAGTATTTATTTTGTACCTCTGGATCCTTTGTGGCATCCTTTCTGTTCCTCAGGGGACAATCCGTGGCTCGTTAGAAAGTCCTAAATTTCTTCCCTTTTTCTGCTGTCAGTGTTTTCCACATCATAAGTAGGCACGTTATGGCTCTGTAATTTTTTTGAGACGGTTCCTTTGAGAGGGTCTTTTTGAATCGACATAGTCTTTTCTTTGGTCATCCCATCATGTAAGTCTGCTACTTGTTGGCCTCTATTTTGATAGCTAGTCTCTCATGGATGGAGGTGGATTTTTGGAACCAGAATCTATGTATGCCATCATAGCCTGGCGTTTTCCAATTTGCTATTTTTTTAGTGTTGTTCTGAGTGAATTGATAGGAATTTTCACCTTTGAGTCCTTCTTCGAGTCCTTCTAACTTTTTTCCCATGTTGTTTATCCATTCAACTTTTTTTATGTTGTTTTGGTTGTCATATTTTGCTCTAAAATTATTTTGTTTCCTTTGCATCGGGTTGTTCGTATGTCTACAAGCAATCTCCCCCTATTTGCTGGTAGAATGTTTCTCTTTCTTTCCGAATGTTCTGTTTTGTCCGTATTGTTTTACACTGACTAGCAAATACTTTCTGATTTATTTCCTCGAGTTGTAGTGTCATTTTTACTTGTATTGCTTTTTCCTTTTTGTCCCAACATGATCCTTCGTTTTCTGTTCGAGTTTTGAGGGGAACACCGATTTTTTCATAGACTTATTTCGCTTCTGCATAGATTAGTTCTTGTGATTCTGTGATGGTTTTCATGGGGATATGTGTTAGTTATTCGTATATTTTTTCTGCTTTCGCCTTAACTGTTCTCCAGTCTTTGTTTCTTAGTGATGGTAATGTAGTCTTCTTTTCAGACATATTTCTCTTTAAATTTTCTAAATTGTTTTTGTGTTAGTGTTTTCTCTATGTGGTTTGGATATGTGGTGTTTATTATTATTGATTATCTCCATTGGAGTTTTCCACATCAGCGTTAGCTGATGGTCTTTCACTGGAGTTTGAGTGACAGCAAGTCTCCTCAAGTCTCCAGGACTCTTCTCAATAATATTGTTTGGATGGCCTCCAATCGTCTGCCAACTTCCATGTCCTCCAGTCTTTTTAGTAATCCTTTAGTTACTGTACCAAAAGCATCAATCACAATTGGCATAATTGTCACTTTCATGTTCCACAGGTTTTTTTTTTTCAATTCTCTAGCAAGGTTGAGAGGTATTTATCCTTCTTTTCAAATTCTTTCAGTTTTATTCTGTGGTCAGCCGGAACAGCTAAGTCGACAATTTTGCAAATTTTCTTTTTTTCTTTTGTTGATTATTATAAGGTTTGGTCTTCTGGCCGAGATTAGGAGATCCGTCTATACCTCAAAGTCCAAGAGGGGTTTATGTGTGTCATTTTCTAGGACAGGTGCTGGGTTATGCATAGACCATTTGTTCGTATGCTCAAATTTAAATTTTTTGCACACCTTCTAGTGAATCACGTTGCCCACCCAGTCGTGTCTAGTCTTATACTCGTTCTGTGCTAATTTAAAATATTCGCATATTATGTGATAGATGGTTTCATCTCTGTCACCACATAGCCTACATTTGCTATTTTGTTGCGTCTTACCTATTCTCGTTTTGATTTGATTGGTTTTTATGGCGTTGTCCTGTGCTGCTATTAGGAGAGATTGTGTTTCTCTCTCAAAGTTTACTTTTCTCAGCCAGGTCTAGGTTTTCTCGTGTGAGATGTTGTTTATTAGTTGTTTAAAACGCCCATAGAGTTGTTTTTCTTCCCATTTTTTCTAGTTATCTTCTTTCTGTTGTTCATCGTGTTGTCAGTATCGTTTCTGATGGCTGTAAACAGTCTTTCTTCGTGTTTTCCTATGTAGACATCGAATCGCTGTATCAATGCGTCAACGCTGTCTTCGATGCTGGCAAGTCCTCTTCCCCATTCTTTTCTAGATATATATAGTCTGTCAACGTCGTCTCTAGGATGTAATGCCTTATGCATGGTCATTAGTTTTTTTCTTCTTTGTTCCATTTGCTTAAATTCATCTCTGATCCTCTTGAAGAGGGGTCCCAAATATCTAACGAGGAGTACAGCCCTGATATTTATTCCTTTGATAAGGTTTCTGCTAGTCAATTTTATCTTTAGTAGTTTTCTAGTTCTCCTGTAATATTTTTTCTTAATTTTGTCTTTCATTTCCTCTTGTTTGATGGTGTCATGTTCCAAGATGCCCAAGTATTTGTAGGTTTCATTTTTTCCGAGCGTTCTAATCTTGTCTTGATTTGGTAGTTCCATTCCGTCAGTTAGATGTCCTTACCCACTTTTCATTACAAGCATGGCACATTTGTTTATGCCAAATTCCTTTCCTATGTCCCGACTGTATATTCTGATTGCGTGTATTAGAGTTTCCATTTCTTTTTCATTTTTTACAAATAGTTTGATGTCATCCCTGTACATTAGGTGATTGGCCTTTTCTTGCGATCTACTAAGTTTGTATCTGGCTATGCATTTTCAGAGCGTTTGGTTAAGTGGCATCATGGCTATTATGAACAGTAAGAGTGATAGTGAATCTCCTTGGAAAATAACTCTTTGGATCTTTGCTTCAGCTAAGCTTCTTCCTCATACTGTCAATTCCGATTCCCCAGGTTATCCTGGTTTTCCGGATAAAGTTTAAGACTTCATCTGATAATTTGTACATTTGGAGGCAGTTTATTATTCAGATTAGCGGAACCATATCCTATGCCTTTTTGTAGTCAATCCAGGCCAGAGCTGGATTTTTCCGTCTGGTCTTGCTCTCATTTATAATGTGCTGATCTATGTTAAGTAAATTTCCTGTGCCTCTGGATCCTTCTTCATTATTATTATTATTATTATTATTATTATTATTATTATTATTATTATTATTATTATTATTATATTTACTCATTAGAGTTTTTCACATCAGCGTTAGCTGATGGTTTTTTCAGTGGAGTCTGTGTGACAGTAAGTCTCCTCAAGTCTCCAGGACTCTTCTCAGTATTCTGGCCGTTTTCAATAATGTAGTAGTTAGGATGGTCTCGACTCGTCAGCCAACTTCCAATTCCTCTAGTCCCTTTAGTAATCCTTTAGTTACTGTTCCAAACGCACCAGTTACAATTGGTATAATTGTCACCTGCATGTTCCATAGTTTTTTCAATTCCCTAGCAAGGTCGAGGTACTTATCCTTCTTTTCACATTCTTCTTCTTCTTCTTCTTCTTCTTCTTCTTCTTCTTCTTCTTCTTCTTCTTCTTCTTCTTCTTCTTCTTCTTCTTATCATTATTATTATTATTATTATTATTATTATTATTATTATTATTTACCTATTGAGAGTTTTTCACATCTCTTTTAGCTGATCGTTTTTCACTGGAGTTTGAGTGTCCGCAAGTCTCCTCAAGTCTCCAGGACTCTTCGCAGTATTCTGGCCGTACGTAATAATGCTAAAATTTGGATGTTTTCCTCTTGTCCTCGAACTTTCAATTCCCTTTAATAATACTTTTGTTACTGCACTATCTTTTATCATCATTATCAATTGTAGTAGTTAACTTGATACTCTGTAATTGTGAGCAAACCAATGATTATTATTATTTAATAGAAATAATTGCCTTAAACCATATAACGGTGTGTAAAATATTTGTACAAGGCATGAATATATAAAACCATACAACTGTGTCATTATTATTTGCATTAGATAGGAATATTTAATATCATGTAATTGTGTACAAAAGGCACCTAAGGAATTATACAAAACATAAATATAAATAAACAAATATGGTGATTTTCAAATCTCCCCACATAAAATAATCTAAGACAGGTTTAAATGCTTTTAAAATCAATAAACCACTTTTGCCTCATATCTATCAATCTATCTATCTATCTATCTAAGTTCTTGCTTGTTTAAATTCTAATAAGAAATAACTTATACTGGATAATATCAAAAAGAGCTTTAGAAATTACTGTTCTTATAAATTTTGATGAGCAAGCAATATTATTTTCTTATTTTCCTCCTCACAAAAATGCTCCTGGTCCAATATTAATAAAAGCTGATTTTTTTTATTTCTTCACTCGTTACACAACAGATTCTATGAGAAAGTAATAGCTTTCTCAAGGTCAATATATTTTCAAGCTTTAACAACTTGTGGAATAACAATAATTATTCATTCTAAAATGTCATATTTTTCTTGGCAATCTTCATTGGTTTTATGTGTATTTTTTCGATCGGTTCAGACAGATCAAATTTTTGAGGAGAAACAAAGGATATTATTCTGCATTAATTAATCTAAACTTAACATTGCATTACTTAATTTTAAAAGTGTTTTTTTTTTCTTACTATTGTATTGAAGAACAATGTATAAAAGAGAAGAGTAAAGTGTGCAAAAAAAAAAAAAAGAATCTTAATACAATGAAAAAAAAAGCAGAAAAAAGTTTTGATATTGATAGTTTGTGAGAGGTGCCTGTGGTGTAATGGTTATCGTTGTAGGAAATGGACACAGCGACACGAGTTCAAATCCTGGACAAAACTGATAGCATTTCACATAGCACTAATACCCTTGGGAAAGGTTTGAATCCAATTATTCTCCCCTCCAGCTTGTAGGGCAGACTGGGATCTTCGGCCTTAGTGAGGCAACTAGTCTAGGAGAAGGAAAACTCTGAATTTAAACCTGTTAAACTCCGCTTAAAAAATTGACCTTGTGTCATATCCTGCCCGAGCGGAGGAGTTGGTAAATAAGGTTAGTGTGTGTCTATATTTGCTTATGTTTTATATATATATATATATATATATATATATATATATATATATATATATATATTCTTTAAGAAAAAAAACAAAGACCGGTTACTTTAATATTATAAATTTATTTCTTTTTTTATTTGTTTATTTATTTCATTTATCTTTATCTAATTTTACCGTCGGTTGGAATCCATTAAATCTGAATAAGTTCTGTTATATTCTTCTTCGTGTTTTTGTTTTACATCAGAAACACAAAACAGGATGGAAATAAATTTATAATCCTAAAGTAACTGGTCTTTGTTTTTTTTCTTAAAGAAAGTATTGCTCTGTAATATTAATTACATTGAGCTCTCTACCAGAAAAATTTAAATTTTCAGTTTTTGAATGATTTTCTTGTCCTGAAGGAATTATTCTCAACTCTGGTTTAACTGGACCGAATAATACTATATATATATATATATATATATATATATATATATATATATATATATATATATATATATATATAAAGCAAAACTCATTAGATTTAATCCATTATAGATTTATTTCAACATCTGTTTTCCAGATTGTTTCATCAAATGGTGAACAGTTTTAGAGGAAGTTTTCGCCGTTATACCGGGGAATACATTATATCTTAATTTAGACATTTAAGAAACTATTAATCAATATTCATAAAAAAAGGAAAAATATCCTATACATAAAATATTAATTCAATAGATTATAATATAGATATTGCCTCGTTAAGGCAATCTGGCGTTATTCAGTAGAATACGGAATACCAAAAGACATAAATGATAAATAAATAGAATTGACCGAATTTTTTCTTTTTCGAAGTAAATAGTTAAATTTAAGATTTAACCGTTCAGACGTTTTGCATAAATTATACTTCCCTCACTTTTATGTACACTGATTGTTAACAAAAGTATTTGTATTCAACTGAGAAGAGGTCGCCTACCAAACATGTCAATCTGATTCTCCAAATAGGATTTTCTTCTTCCGCATATATATATATATATATATATATATATATATATATATATATATATATATATATATATATATATATATATATATATATATATATATATATTATAACAGTGTTGATTGTCATTAAATCAATTTGTGGGTTTGTGTCGGACCAAGTGCAATATATATATATATATATATATATGTGTGTGTGTGTGTGTGTGTGTGTGTGTGTGTGTGTGTGTACGGGGAAGAGAGAGAGAAAGAAAGAGAGAGAAAGTGTGGGTGAATATGTGGGGGGGAATTACGATTACGTTTTAATGCTAAAAGCATTTTAATTTTTTAAGCGTGTCCAATGTTCATTAATCCAGAGTACTGTCCCGATATCCCAACTTCAGGATAAAAACTCCATGAATCTGATTTCTATTTGGCTGATCCTCAAGAATCGACCAGCAGTCTATAGAATCGTTCAATAGATCAAGTGAAATATGCTTAAGGAGTTGACGATAGGAAGCATAAATAGAGTGACTTCTAACCACATAGTGTTTTTGATTGATCTCATATCAAATTGAGTTCAGCTAACTAAATAATTGTTGCGATGAGTGTTAAAAATGAGCGTAATAGTTTAAATAAGAAGGTTAATAGTTAGCAAATCAATTTACTAATGAAATGGATAATGTTATATACGAGGCTCATTCAATAAATACTGTGAATTTTGTCCAAGGAAGAACTGTTGACAGTTCTTCTCTTTTTCAAAGAAATAAATGGTAATTGATCCCTTCATACCAGGGAAAAGTCCCAGCATGATCTTATTTACTGACAGCTGCATCTAGATTTTTGTCTGTACCCGACAGTTAGTGTATTTCCATTTTATGGACTTACTTTTCAATTCAGTCAAGAAATGGCAAAACCATGTGAAGCTCATTTGATTAAAACCCTTTTTTATGCAAACGTCACACAATATTCTATAAGTTTTAAATGGTTTGCACTTATCAGCTGGTAAAAATTTGATTGATAGGTGAACTCTGTTTGATTTGTCGCTATTTTGAACTGGCTCAAAAGGTATATTTGCATGAGATTCGAATAATTTTCAGTATAAACCAATTCCAGTTTCACTATTACGTTCACTTACGTTCTGAAACTCTTAGGAAAGGTAGGAACACCCAATCCCTCCACATCTATAGGCAAAATAGTCGATTACCCTATTTACCAACCCCTCCGCTCGGGTAGGCTATGACACAAGGTCAATTTTTAAGCGGAGTTTAACAGGTTTGAAGTTAGAGTTTTCCTTCTCCTAGACTAGTTGCCTCACCAAAGCTGAAGAACCCAGTCTGCCCTACTATTTACCCATAACTGGAGGGAGAATAATTCCCAAGGGTATTAGTGCCATGTGAAATGCAATCAGTCTCGTCCTGGATTTGAACTCGTGTTGCCGTGTCCATTTCCTACGACGATAACGACCACACCACGGGCACCTCCGCCTAAATCGTATTACTGCTGTTCTTCAAATATTGCTTTGGCATTGAATAACCCTCGAAGGTTAGTATGACATTAGATAAAGAAACTAAACAATACCAAGACATTGAAATATGCTAACGTTGATAGAGAAAGACAAAAGCTAAAGCCGAATGACTGGATATAAAAATAATCATTAATTTCAAGTATGGCTTTGGCATTGAATAACCCACGAATGTTAATATGGCATTAAATATAGAAACAAAACAAAACCAAGCCATTGAAATGTGCTCATGTTGATAGAGAAAAACAAAAGCTAAAGCCGAATGACTCGATATAAAATATAATCATTAACAAGACAATAATCTGTAATAGTTTCACTATTTTTCTTTTAATTTTGTTTTACTGAAAACAACATCGTGATATATATGAATATATATATATATATATATATATATATATATATATATATATATATATATATATATATATATATATATATATATATATTGGCTTCTTCATTTCCTTAAACAAAAAGCAGTAATGAAGAATCAGTTCATAAAATTATGAAGGATTTTGAAATTTTGTTCCTTTTTACACCCATTTTTTTTTTTTTGTTAAATACGCTATCGGCTCATTTTAATTAAAAATGCTGTGATTATTTTGTCCCGAGAGAATTTGGGAAAATAAATGATTTCATTTGTGGAGTATGCCGGAATTGATTAGCGTTCAATTTATTCAAATATTTTTAGATACAAAGATATGTGCTATTCTTTGTTTCTTTTTTTTTTCATTAAATGTTTTTTCATTAAAATTTATCTTGTTTATATTTCTGGGTTAGATTTTTCCATTCGTTTTCATTTCCATATCTTTTTTGTATTAAATCAGCTGCGTTTATTTTCGCTACTTTTGAATAATACTGGCGACGATTTCGATTGCCTCGCGATTACCAATCATATATTTCCAAGACGAATTAAAATTGATCTTGAATAAATGAAAGAGATTATAAGAAAACTTTATATTCAACATGACTGGCTTTAAAACCAAGAAAAATCAATATAAGATATTCTATTCGGTAAATACATTGATAAAAAATAATCGTTCCTATGGTGCCCATGGCGTATTTTTTGTCGACTTGATAAATATCTTAAATAAAATGATTCAAAGTTGGCAGATCTAATTTATATTGTTTATGCAATGGACGTTGTCACGACTGCACAACTATAAATACATTGTTGGAAAATTTATGAATGATAAATATTATAAGATAAATTTGAGAAAAAAATATTTGGCACAGAATGTTGTAAGTCACTTGCGAATCATAATAGAAAACACCTATACATACACCCATACACAAAAATCGTTTGAATTCTCTCATGAAAGATAGATGACATCAAGAAAATGTATCAAGAAGATAAATCATTCACTCTTTTTTATCATTATTACAACCTTAATGATAAAGCGCACGACATATGACTTTAAATAGTTTATTTAAACATGATTAGGATCAATATCATAGTTTTTGGATGAGCTGATTACAGAAGAATGGTGCAGCAGTGTACAACAGAGGCTTGGAAGAAGGATTTTCAACATAACATTTTTCTTTCTAGATTGACTATCTTTACAGACCTAAAAAAAACAGCCTGTTCTACAATTTACCTGAGGGTAGAAGAGAAAGTTTCAAGATTTTTTATTGGGCATCAGCGTGAAGTAAAGTGCAAACAGCCTTGTCTTCACCTTGAACCCGTCTCAGTGCGTTTATTTCTTACAACGATAATCGTTACGTTAAACGCACCTGCATATTGATTGAACTATAATAAAAAAATTAAGTCAGTTGGTCAATCAATTTTTAGTGAAAATGGAAACTTTTACATTCAAATTATTTAGCTTAAAATTATTCTTTAAAAAATGATCAGCAATTTAGATTAACCGAATTTTTATTTTTCATTATGACAAATGAAAATAAAAACTTTTTGCATAAGGTGATTTTTCTCACAAATATCTTTAATTTTTCGACAATCCATCCTTTTTAAGTCATTAGCTTCCAGGGTGATGAGTGAGTTTCTTTGATAACTGAAACTCCAATGAAGATAATTTTTTAAAGGAAGTGCGAATACAATTCATCAAGCTCAACTCATCTGCATTAAGACTATTTATTTGTTTCATTCATTATTTGCGAAATTAAATTCAGTTCGGACATTTGCTTCTAAGTTCTACATTTTATATTTTTCTATTCCTTGCTTTTTATGAACAATTGAATGAGAAGAGGTAAGAGATATATCAGTATGTCAATATTTACTTGGACAGCTAATGGTCTTATATAAGTTTTTTAAAATCTAATTTCCAATATCAATGTAATTAATACAATTCCAAAATATAATACGTAACTAAACAAAAATTAAGACTTCAAAAAATAGCATTTCAATGGCTGAATTAATTCATTGATTGTTTAATTGATTGTTTTATAGATAGGATAATTGATTGGATATCTGACAAAAACGGTCATTGGTGACGTTTTCTAGAATGGCTGCTATCAATATGAAAATATTCAGTTTGGCTAAACGTTAAGTATTTAGGCAACTCCTCTGTCACGGGCAGGATATGACAAAAGGTCAATTTTTAAGTTGAATAAAGCTGTTTTGAAGTAATAAGATTTTCTTCTTGAATGGTTGCCTAACCAAACAGTTTACCCAACTACTTATCAATAACTTGATGTGGAAGACATGGATTCTTCCCCCCGCCCGCCAAGGGTGTTATAGAAAAGTGAAACAAAAACAGCCTAGTTTAAGATTTTAACTAGGGTCGCTAATTCTATTTCCTGCGATGATAACCGTTCTTCTAAGCACGCCTCTTGACTCAATGGTAAGTTGTTTTCTTAACCAGAAAAGATTCTCATTTTGAGGAATTTAATGACCTCATGGATGAATCAATACCAGAAATTAACTGATTCAAAATTTTGGAATATTACTATTTCTTTGAACAATACATCTTTCGTGCAGCTTTTGAGTCCGATAATCTAGGGAAAAAAGGAAGATGAAAAAAGTCGATGCTGAAATTAAATTTGGGAACCACTAGTCTAAGTGTATCTGATTTTAAAGTAAAGAATTATCAGCAAATAAATAAAACTGTCGTTTACAATCTGAGGAATATCTCCAATATTTATGAACATTAAATGACAGTAATTTAAAGAAATACACTACCCAGTAAAATGTATTACAGCATTTAGAACGGTGGGTCTAGCTATAGTTATTAGAGGTTAGAATCTTTAAATGGTTTGTTATATTTGTTGAGATAGAAATCTTTGCGTGTTAACTGTAATCCTACATCCCATTACGTATGTTATTGTTCTTTCATAACTCAATCATAGGAGTGTCATTTTCTTATCTCTGAAGAGCATCTTTTTGGATTTTCATATTGATTATATGCCACAAAAACCAAGCATCATAATCCTAAAAGTTCGGAAATAACTGACAACCGTCTTGCATTCTGGAAGCTGTGTGGTATTTTAATCTAAACAACAGCCAATGACATCTTAGTAAAATAAGCAGAATAAAGTTTTAAAAATAGAAATTCTAAAAGTTTTCTGTTTTCCCTCAAGCAATGATCTTTTGAAGTGTTGAATAAAATAATGAGACGACCAAATGATTTGCAGTGAAAGTTATTAAAGGTAACGACAATTCGGAATTAACAAA
This sequence comes from Sepioteuthis lessoniana, assembly GCA_963585895.1. Lineage (NCBI taxonomy): Eukaryota > Metazoa > Mollusca > Cephalopoda > Myopsida > Loliginidae > Sepioteuthis > Sepioteuthis lessoniana. Next base: position 3,946,607 of record OY757907.1, on the reverse strand, counting down.
CTTGCCAGAAAACTGAGTAACTAAAGGATTGTTGGTCGCATTTTGTTTACACTTGAATTAAAATGAATAATATTTTCCATCAATATACGCTGTTAAAAAGTAACATTTAAACGCAATCCGGAAGTCAATATCATTTGAAATTGTCTGTTTCATATAACAGATTCGTCCTCGAATGATTTCGGTTGTGATTGGTCCACATTTTGAAAGAAAGCAGAAATTGTATAAAAACTTATGATTCATGACAATCATCATCATCATCATCATCATGTCGTGCTGGTAGCACGGATATCCCTGACCCTCTCTCGTCACTTTTCCCTATCGTTCATCGCCTCTGGCAGGTCATCTGGACTACATCCCGTATCCTCACATAGTTGCTGAATGTATGTTCATGCTGGTCGTCCTGCTTTTGCACGGCCATGTGTGGGGGTCCATAAGAGTACATCACTTATGAGTTCGTCCCCGCTTCTCCAGCAGTGTCCTGCATGTCTGGTTCGTCTAACTTGAATAGTTTTCGTGATAGGAGGCAGGTGGCCGTACAGTTGGAGTCTTGTGGGGTGTTGCCGACAGGACTTGTTCAAGATTGCTCGCAGCATTCTTGTGTAATTGCCGTCTAGCTTCTTCTCCAGCCGTTTTGTTAGAGCCCATGTAGTGCATCCATTTAGCAGTATCGATGCGACCGCTGCCTGGAAGAAACTGCGTTGGACTCTAAATTGCTGTATGTTTTTAATTAATGAAACACCATCATTTATCTGTAACTTATTAAGAATTTAAAAAGTAGAACCCAATATAAAATCGAATAGCTAAAAAAAACCTTTAGAAGTGAGTTTTCTATGAGGACGAATTTTAAAGATCCTATTTAGATAATTTAAAAGAAATTATATTTGAAAAAAAAAAAAAGAAATCATCTCTTTTTAGTTAAATGAAAAACAATTGATTATATCACTTAGTGACAAAACCTCAAAACAAAATGTTTTACAACGTAACTTTAAACATTGTAGCTAAAACCTCCATCACTTACTGATTTAATCTATGAGATATTAATAATGATTTCTCTGTTTTGTCTATTCTGCGTAAACGCTTATCAGTTTGATGAGTCAATAGTTTTCCCAGATTAGATTGATTGACTTCTGACAGATTGGGTTGGGTTTCTCTTTACTCTTCTATTTTTTTTTTTTTTTTTCCTTTTTAGCAATTCTGTAACAATCATTTCGGACAGTCCTAGTTGGTAAATACGACAACAAGAAACAATATGAAGTGATTGTATTTGAGCACTGGGCCACCGCCGACTTTGTAACAGTAGATGTGCATCCCAGTTATATTTGTATTTCTTTTGGTTCAGTAAACAGAGACACTGACATCAACAAATATTCACCATATATGTAGAATTTAGTATTTAGAAATACGATATATGATCATTCGTTGTATAACGTTTTTTTGATGCATTATTGCTGTGCCATTCACATTATTTAATTAGATTTAGATATAAGTAATGAGTTTTTCTTAATTTTTATGTATTCATTTGATAGAAGATAATTAAATTATAACTATTAATAATTTATGCGTCGAAAGTCTATAAATCACAAATCTGAATCTATTAATTCATAACAAAAGATCAGTTACTCTCTCATTTATTAGCTGTATCCGATATTTGTCGTAATAACCGAGAGGTTCCGGGGTTATTAGACGGAAATTGTAATAATTTAGATTTTCAAAGGTTATAAAATGGTGGTTGTAATAAGTGTGAGCTTCAGGGATTATAAAATGAGGTAATAATGACTGAAAGTTTTAATAGCGAAAAGAGACGCAGTCCTGCTTGTAAATATCATTTTTGTTGAATTATTTATTGAAAATCTTAAATCCTCATTGCTCAAAAATATCCGATTTTGCAGCAAACACTGAAAGTAATTACATCTATTGATATCTTAGTGTCTACTTTTATCTATTTGAATTTTGCAATGTCTAGTCTTTCGATACTGATGGCAGATAAAAGAAAAAATACCTCAAAAAATCGTACTTGGGTAAGCAGCAGTTATTTAATAAAATTGATTTGACTTTTGGCGAAACACATTTCTCTTTGATCTCCTGATAATATCGAACAATCTCCTGTTTTTGTCTCGGAGCAGATAATCAAGATTCTGAGTAAATGTGATGGGGTATTTTTATAGGATTCAGGGGATTACGAATTGGACACACATCGATAAATGCACATAAAAACATTAAAGATTCTCTAAGATAGATAGGTAGATAGATAGATAAGAACAATATGTACGCAGTAAATTTTCGTCTCTGTAGACACATTAACCGAAAAAGACAATTGAAGTGCAGAAATCTGTGTCTGTTTATAAACGTACAGTTTTATATTTTCTCCTTTCATTAACAATCTTTTGCATTCAGTTTCTCCGACACTCAGTGTAAATCTTCAATTGTTTTGTCCTTTTCAACTATTTTTATTTCTTTTTTCTCTTTACTTTATTGTTACTTACTTAGCATTTCTTAGTCTGACATAAAAAAAGCCGTTGGTTGTTTATATTAGCTGCCGTTCTTAAATAGTCACTCATCTCAGAGCAAAACAGATTCATAGATGCTTAATGTTGGTGATCTAGTGGAAATTGTTTCTTTCAAAGCGACTTGAACGTTAACCTAAATTTACTGAGCTTTTTCAGGAACACAAGTCTCAGATTGCTTACAGTACCTGCTGTTACAAAGTCGTCACCCATCTGAGTTCAGGATTGGGTAGTTCGTGCTTAACTTCAGTGACGGTAACTATTACATTCAAGGTAACTTGATCATAAGTCTCCCACATTTCTCGATACAGATATTGATAACTACTCAATAATATAAAGTAACTAACTCTTGAAATTATCTCAGTTTTATGTATATATTTTAGCCGTGATTGATAAAAGAGTTAATTTCGATTAGTACAAATAAAAGTAAAAATGCAATAAGTTTGAGACGAACAGCCAAGTTACACTGAAAGCAACAGTTCCTGATAGATTGCCAATGTAATGTTCTTGTTCAATGTTTAGACGAGGAACCACGGTGGTAATTGTAAACAATTGGAGTCCTGTGTGTCGGACTAAACCTAGTCTAAAAAAGATCATCCAAGTTAAGCATCGATAAGCCGTTTAAATATGGAGATCAATGGTTACTTATAATTAGTGATAACTAACGTTTGAAATAAACTCAATGTTAAGCATATATTTTCATTTTTGTTTGTGAAAGGAATTAAACCTGACTCGATCGTATATTTCCAACTCTTCTCTATTCTAGCCTACCTTTTATCATTCCAGCTATCTTCATTTTTACTATAATGCTCATCACGTGTAATATTTTGCCGGTGTTTTTAGGAATTTCCTTTACCTTTCTTCTTTGTATACTTTTTGTATCTCTATCTTCTCTATTTATATTCATGTCTCATAGTATCATGCCAGGTGTCTTAGTGGTATATTTAACACTTTTACTACCAGTTTTGGTTTAAGCCTAGAGTTATCATACCGTCTGTTAAGGTGTGGAATTTAACCATTATAACCTTTTTTTATGTGTTCTTCACCCTTATACTCATAGACACTTTTTGGATTTTTAACAATCTACTATGATGTGATTGATCAATTTAGGCCAAGAGTTCTTTCTTTGATCACAACTTCACTTTTAATCTATCTTTTTTTCAACACCTTAACATCTTTATAATTTTTTCTAATCCTTTATCTTTCCTTGTTTTCTTTCTTTCTTTCTTTTTTCATTCTTTATATCATTTATTTTACGAACTACAGAAAAAGGGATCAATGACCTGAGTTCTTATATCGGCTATCGTAGTGTTTCTTTATATTTCTTTAGGAGTATTTTGTATCCATGTATTCCTATGCGTTTCTATTCGACAATAAAAAAAGAACTTATTCTTTACATGGTTGACAGAGAAGAGTCTGTTTCAGGGTTTTTCTCCGTTGCAAATAGAATGACATATAATACTTCCTGAAGCTAGTTAATGGTCAACGACAAGTTACTTCGTAGTTCTATAAAAAAGAAAAAACAGAAGGAAAAAAACAGAGGTCGTATATATTATCGGGTCAGCTAACATCCACAGCAATTTTTCTTTTACCTTTATACCTCTTTTCAATGGACTTACATTCACAGATCATTTTCTTGTTTCTCTGATTTCTTTACTCTTTTCACTTTACCATTTTTGAACATTTTTGATTAGCTTAAAATGAATTGTTATAAATGAAAGTTTGCTCAAATGTTGCTCAAATCTTTTAAAAAGAATGGTTTATTTGATTATACATCGGATTGTATCCCTTATTTACTCTGTATACGTTTGATTTTCTCTTTAATTGATTTTGTTGATATAAAGTTGATCAACAGAAGTTCTAACATGGCTAGAGCTTAATTTGTCTGTGTTATAATGATCTACTGGTGAACTGGATCTTCCTTGAAAATCCGAATTTCAAAATGTTCTTGCTTTAATCTGGCTATAACAGAGAATATGATAGAGTTTTAACAACAGGAGAAATCCCAGTTCTCCTCAATATCTGTATATTTATTTTCAATCTAAAATTATATATATATATATATATATATATTTGTTTTCTTCTCTACGTTCTCCGTAGAAATATTCACATTTAGTAAATATTTATGAGTCACGAAGAGAAAGGATCCTTGAGTAATATTTTTGTGAATAAAATTGCAAAAATATTTATTTGTTAATCATTACAGATCAAAAACAAATGCAAGTAAGAAAAAGAAAGAATGTAAATGGAGAAATGTTTTAGGCCTGACGATATAGCAAAGTGAAAGAAAAAAAAGGAAAAGAGACAATAAAAATAGAAATAGAAAATTTAAAAAAAAACTTGTCGGTAAAAGACAAAATAGAGGAAAGATTAGATAAAGACTAAAAAAGAAAACGACTGAATGAGTAACGAAAGAGAAATTAGAAAAAGAATTTTAAATAAAAGTCAAAAGTAGGCGCAGCTATCAAATTACAAAAAACAAATTTCTTTCTAAGAAAATCTTCAAAACCTTTTCCAAATCTAACAAGAATTTGTTGTCTTTAAAATCGTTTAAAAATCAAATTTTCTCTTCCAATGGAAATTACAGCTGAAAAATCTTACATTTATTTCACCTATATTTGAGTAATTCCTGACTGGTTTGCAAGAATAACTAAATGCATATCTATTATTTTTCTTTCATCAAAGCCTTCGACTTTCACTATTGCAATGCTGAAAATATGAAAAGAAAAACACCTTAAATCTGATTTGAAATGAGAAATTCTATGTTGAATGATAGTTCATACCAACCTATTGGTATTAGGTAAATAATGGTCTTGTGTTGCTCCTTGCTTCAACTTTTCAACGAACAAAATAGTTTGATCTGTTCACATTTTAAAATATTCACAAAGCATAGAACAAAAACCTTAGGGAAACCTTACGAAATTTTTTGTAAATGATAGAATAAAAAATATATATCTGGACAAAGACAGAATTTTAAAACTAAAGACCGACTGAATCTCAGAAGAAAATGATTTATAGTGTAAAAACTGAAAGAGAATATTTAAAAAAACAGGAAATATGCTGAGCACGAAACATTAAGTTCCGTTTTCTGAGGAAAATGAAATTAGGGGTCGATAATTTGTTAATCGAATGTTTACATTAGTTGAAATGTGATAAATATTTCTGAAAAGTATTCTATAAAATTTCCGTAAAAGTTAACTTCAAAATTTTATGAACAATCTGACCAAACTGCAGAAATATTTGTTTCGATACCATCTTATATTTCTCTTGTCAGTGAGTTCAGTTCTCACTGGGTGTCCCATATCTCTGTTTTAAGCTTAGAAAGACAATGAAACCGGCAAATCTTTTTCATTATCATTGATCTACACATATTGTCCTCAATTTTCAAGAGCCTAAGTCGAGAATCCCATGTGGTCTGTTTTTTATGATTCATGATGATATACAGAGTGAAGTGTAGACTGACACCAGGCAACAGCAGTGGAGCAAGTATACAACCTCGTCATGCCATCACTATTGGCCTGTATGAGTTCTTAAACCAAATAAAAGTTGCTGAAAATAGTTTAAAAGGTGTAGAACAGATATATTTAGATTAAGAGATGCACCACAATCACGTCGTCATCTTTAATTTAAAGATAACTTGTTTTTTTGTTGTTTTTTTTAAATATATTCAGTGATTATTAACTCGAAAACTGAATTCAGATTATTCAACAGGTTACGGTCAGATCGACCGTTGAATGATTATGGACTTGAAAAATAAGTTCTTCCATGATTTGAAAAAAAATCAATCGTTAAGAAAGCGGGCATTTACAATTCTATGCATTTTTGTGACCGTATCGTGACAATATGACAGATTACTGAAAGGTGTTAAAAGTGAATATGTTTAAAGAATATGTAAAACTAAGATTGAATATCTGAGCAGATTTGTGTAGGTTAACGCACAACAAATGTAACTCAATCCTTTAAAAGTTTCGTTGGCATTAGGGATGATTTTATTGGTGTGTTTCACTTTCACTTGTTATCAGTCAATGTTATGTTTGCAAAATATGTCTAGTGTCAGTAAATATAAACTCTGTTCTAAAGCAAAGCCTTTCTCAAATTCTGTTTAGATTAGACAAAGGACCAATACATCCAGGATTTGAAAAGATGAAATGTTACATAATAGACTGACCTAATCTGTTATTCACATGAAGTTTAAAATTCAAGCAACCATTAAAATGATGTGGAAAAATACCGTTAAAGGTTACTCAATTTGAATGATATATGGTTACTCCAGGGTTCATCTGACTCCATTGTTCTGACGAGACAAAGAGCAAAATGAGACGAAACTGAGAAAATAGTTTGAAGAATTATTGAATTGGTTTCAAGGTGCAAAAATGCACTCATGATATGCACATTTTCCCAATAATGTTCCAGAATCACTCCCCGATGGACATTGGTAGGATGTAAAGAAAAGACTTCATTGAAGAAATTGATTAAAACGTGCACACAAAAGTGTTTTTGTTTGTTATTTGTTCTTCACGACCAAAGATGTCTCAGCAAAAGAAAGGAATTGGACCAACGGAGGAAGGCCAGACAATCATGACCATTAGAAGAAGAAAATGGCAGAGGACGATCATAAAAAACTTCGCTCCATGTCAATCTTATTCTCCAGATCTTTATTCCCTCTGATTACAATCTATTCCAAAGTATTCAAAAAGTCAAAAGAAAAAAATCCTTCATTGAATTATTGACAACTAAAGGAAAATTAATTTCAAAAGTATCGTATCGATCGCATTCATATAAATGATTGTGTTTATCACAGTACACGCAATTATATATATATATATATATAAGAAAAATTGGCCGTTTGATCAGTGGATCAGCGTTCGTTTATTTAAACAACGTCGTAAACAAGGAATGATTCGTAATCTCTCGATGAACGAACAGAACCTGGATTCTGCACGATGTTCCTAATAGGTCAGGTGACGTTTAAAGATTCATTGATCAAAAGGCCATTTTTTTTTGTCATAAACAGCCAACTCTTTCATGTCATACTATTTTTCCAAAGTTCTTATATATTTTACACTTTTTATACATCCTTCGTTTACTTAACATCACTAATATAACCCTTCATAGACCTGATGATGGTTCAATAAAACCGAAACGGTATAGTGTCGACTTTGTTTCTCAGTAATTCTCTCCTTCTACTTGGATTACCTTGTTAGCAATTTTTCTTTACAAACTGTCGGATTACAATCTATTATTTTCTTCCATATATATATATATATATATATATATGTGTGTGTGTGTGTATGAGTGTGTGTGTGTGTGTATGTGTGTCTGTCTGTCTGTGGGAATGTGTGTGGTAACTGTGTGTGTGTGCGCGTTTGTGTGTGTGCTTTTGTGTGTGTGTGTGTGTGTGTGTGTGTGTGTGTGTGTGTGTGTGTGTGTGTGTGTGTGTGTTTAGACAGAAAAATGGAAATCCGATATGGAAATGTGAAATATGAAAAAATCAAATATTCGAGGTTTCTCCTTATTTTAATATGCCAACGTTAAAGTTTTCGTATTTTTGGTTGTTGTTGTTGTTGCAACATCCCAAGGCCGATTTTAGTATGCGATGTTATCGTGCACCACCAGAAAATTATTTTCAAATAAAAATGAAACGAAGAAAATTTATAAGTTTTTAGCATCATATTCTCGTTAATAACATTCTGCTTTTAAATATTTGTGATTTAATTAATGTTAAAAAAATGTTTTCTTTTAAATTTTATTTATCTATTTATTATTTAATTTTTTCAAAAGAAAGAAAAGTAACGAATTATTTGCTGACGATGTAATAAACCCACCCAAAAAAGAAAGAAAATTTGAACCCACATAAAAACAAGGATGTTTACGCTTGTAGTTTAGAAATTTTTTACAAAATTTTCGCTTTTAAAAAATGATTCTTAATTCTTTCTTTTTTTTATATTAAATAAAAAACGTATTTTTTATTATTTGCTATAAAAATCTAGTTTAGAAAATATTTTGGTTAGAAATCATATATCATAATTATTTTACTTTTTTGAGATTTTTTCACGCCAGCGTTAGCCAATGGTTTTCCACAGGACTTTGAGTAACAGTAAGTCTTCTCAAGTCTCTGGGACTCTTCTCAGTATTCGGGCCGATTATTATTGTTATCATTATTCCCTCATTAGAACTTTTCACTGGAGTCTGAGTGACAGCAAGTCTCCTGAAGTCTCCAGGACTCTTCTCAGTATTCTGGACGTTCTCAGTAATGCTGTCGTTTGGATGTTCTCCACCCGTCCGCCAACTTCCAAGTCCTCCTGTCCTTTTAGTAATCCTTTAGTTACTGTTCCAAACGTACCAATTACTATTGGTATAATTGTCACCTGCATGTTCCGTAGTTTTTTTCAATTCCCTAGCAAGGTCGAGGTACTTATCCTTCTTTTCACATTCTTTCAGTTTTATTCTCTCCTCAGCCGGGACAGCAAAGTCGACAATTTTGCAAGTTCTTTTCTTTTTGTTGATTGTTATTAGGTTTGGTCTTCTGGCCGAGATTAGGTGACACGTGTGTATGTCAAAGTCCCATAGGAGTTTATGTGTGTCATTTTCTAGGACAGGTGCTGGGTTATGTATATACCATAATTTTGTATGGTCAAATTTAAGTTTCTTGTACATCTCCCTGTGGATCACTTTGCTGACCCAATCATGTCTAGTCTTATATTCCTTCTGCGCTACTTTGCTACATTCGCTTTTTATGTGATTGATGGTTTCATCTCTGTCACCGCAGAGTCTACATTTGCTATTTTGTTGCGTCTTATCTATTCTCGCTTTGATATGATTGGTTCTTACGGCGTTGTTTTGAGCTGCTATTAGGAGAGAGTTTCATTTTCTTGGCCATGTCCAAGTTTTGTCGGGAGAGATGTTGTTTATTAGTCGTTTAGACCGCCCATAGAGTTGTTTTCCTTCTCATTTTTGATTCCTAGTTATTGTCATTCTGTTGTCCATTGTGTTATCAGTATCGATTCTGGTGGCTGTGGTGAGCCCTCCATCGTGTTTTTGTATATAGTCTTCGAGTCGTATCGATGCGTCAACGCTGTCTTCAATGCAGGCAAGTCCTCTTCCTCTCTCTTTTCTCGTGCCACGGGATATACCCCTGAGCGGAGAGAAATAAGGAATGTGCCCTGCCCCTCCGTGTCTGAATTAGCAGGCCGCCAAAGAATGATCCTTAAGAGAGGAATAGGAATATAGGTCAATTCCTCGCGGTCTAAGTAACAAATCCAGGTCAGAATGAAAGCCAACAGATGTTTGCACTCTGTGACCGGATGAAAGAGATAGTAGTCCTAAAGAATCGCCAAGGAGGGGGAGGAGATAGAGGCGAAATGATTGGCCAGAACCCTAAGGCGGAAGTGGCACCTTCTTCCGTCAGTGGAAATAGGGGTAAAGAATATCAGTTTTGAAGAGAGATGTCGCGGTGAACAGAGGGGACGAATCTCGTGCCAAACTCAGGGTGAAGAAGCAGAAAGAATCTTGGACAAGGAGTACCTGTGCCTTCAAGCCAGAGCTATATAAATAAATCCGCCAGCCCGTAAAAGAGAAAATACTCTCCGAAGGAACCCGTCAAAAAGATAATTAAACATTAAGACTGTTTCTCCCTTCACCCTTCTTACGCATTGCAATTACTCTCTCTCTCTCTCTCTCTCTCTCTCTCTCTCTCTCTCAATTTAAAGAAAGACGAAAGAAAAGGGGAAAAAAGGAAGAAAGACATTTATAGTTATGTATTATCCGCTGATAATATAGCCGACACGTTGAATATGTGTGTCCGCGTATATATTAAAAAGATTGTTATATTTTAATGTCCCCTGCGTGTTGAAGTTTGTTCATTGTGTTGTCAAGTTGTCTGTTTCATGTTTGTTTTCAGCTTCTTTCGCCTTATATTATTCTCGCCTAAATTGTCCTATTCTTTCCTTTAGAAATATTATACGGGAAACCGGAGTTGTCGACTACTATCGTTAATATTATTATATCAAAACCTAGAGGCTCGTATCTTCCATTATTCTAGGGGTAGGAAGAGCTAGTGGCCTGGTGGGTGTGTAATGTGAAATTTGGAAACCCTTTGCCAGCGGAGGTCAGTCTAGCCCAAAATTAATCCCCACATAATATGCCAGTTCCTATATGCCCGGGAAAGGACTCTGAACAAGGACATTCTACGAGGGATTAAGTGCCAGACCGCCCGTCTTCACACGGGCGAAAAAATAAATTCCCGTCTTGGGATTTTAATAATTTTGCCGTCACACTCGAAACATATAGTGTGTCAACGTCATCTCTGGGATGTAAAGCCTTATGCATTGTCATTAGTTTTCTTGTTCTTTGGTCCATTTGTTTAAGTTCGTCTCTGGTCCACTTGAGAAATGGTCCGGAATAGCTTACGATTGGTACAGCGCAGGTATTTATTCTTTTGATAAGGTTTCTGCGATGGAGTTTTGTCACGAGTAGTTTTCTAGTTCTCCTGAAATACTATTTTTGCATTTTTCTATCATGTCCACTTGTTTCATGGTGTCATGTTCCAAGATGCCCAAGTATTTGTAGGTTTCGTTTTCTGCGAGCGTTTTAATTTTATCGTGATTTGATAGTTCCATTCCGCCAGTTAGATGTAATTTGCAACTTTTCATTACAAGCATTGCACACTTCTGTGCCAAATTCCATTCCTATGTCCTGACTGTATATTCTAACTGCGTTTATTAGAGTTTCCAGTTCTTTTTCATTTTTTGCGAATAGTTTGATGTCATCCATGTACATTAAATGATTGATTTTTCCTGCGATCTACTAAGTTTGTATCCGGCTGTGCATTTTCTGAGTATGTGGTTAAGTGGCATCATAGCAATTATGAATAGTAAGGGTGACAGAGCATCTCCTTGGAAAATACCTCTTTGGATCTTTTTTTCGGTTGATCTTCTTCCTCCTGCTGTTAATTCCACTCTCCAGGTTTTCATGGTTTTGTCGATGAAGTCTATGACTTCATGTGATATTTTGTACATTTTGAGGCTGTTTATTATGCAGCTATGCGAACCATATCATATGCCTTTTTATAGTCAATCCAGACCACATCTAGATTTTTCCGTCTGGTTTTGCTCTCATTTAGAATGTGCTGATCTATGTAAAGTAATTCTTCTGTGCTTCTGGATCCTTTGCAGCATCCTTTCTGTTCGTCGGGGAACAATCTGCGGCTTGTTAGCGAGTAGTAAATTTCTTCCCTTATTTGTGCTGTTAACATTTTACACATCATTGGTAGGCAAGTTATGGGTCTGTTGTTGTTTGTGGCAGTTCCTTTGTTTGGGTCTTTTGTATCAATGTGGTCCTTCCTTTGGTCATCCACTCAGGTACGTGTGCTGGTTGTAGGCATTCACTCATTTCTAGTGCTAGTCTGTAGTGAATGGAGGTGAACTTCTTGAACCAGAAACCATGTATACCATCATGACCTGGCATTTTCCAGTTTGATACCTTTTTAAGTGTTCTTTTGGGTAAATCAGTGTGTATTTCAGCTTTCGGGCCTTCTTCGCGTTCTTCTAGTTCTCTTGTGATATGGTTTATCAATTCAGCCTTTTCATTATGTTTTTAGTTGCTATAATTTCGTCCAGAATCGTTGGGTTTCTTTTGTATCCGGTTGTTGGCATGTTTTATCGTCATCTCCTTCCAATGACCTATTTTGTCTGTATTGTTGTACGCTTTGTCAATATCTCTTTAATATTCCTTCTTTTGCCAGTACTTTCTGGTATATTTCCTCAAGTTGTATTGTAAGTTTTTCCTGTGTTGTCTTTTCTTTCCCGTTTTTCTTTTGTTTTATCATTTTTAGCTGTTTTCGTAGTTTTTTCTTTTTTTTATCTGAGTTTCTAGTCGAAATTCCCATCCTGGTTTTGCCTTTTCTTCGTGATTTTTGAGGGGATCCCAATTTTCTTGCAAACTAATTTCGTTCCTGCATAAATTAGTTCATTTAATTCTGTTTTATTATTCGTTGATATACATGTCAGTACTTGATTCACTTTATTTGTCTCTGCCTTAACAATTCTCCATTCAATGTTTCTTAATGATGGTAAAGTGGTATTTTCACTGTTTAAAATTGTCTTTAAATTTCTTAGAATCAATTTTTGTTCTTGTGTTAGTGTTTGTTCTGGGTTGTTTTGTTGTGCAGAATTTGGTTGGGTGGGGTTTCCATTTTCTGAAGTTGGTGATTCATTTTGGATGGGCTGTTTTTGTTTGTTAATATGTGATGTGCCAGATAATGTATTATTACTCCTTTCTTGATCATTTATTTTTTGGTGTATTTCTATTTTTTTTCAAGTTCTAACTTGATCGGCGAGTCTCTGACTAGTAGTCTGAAAATTAGAAAGTTCTTGCCAGAGCTCCATCATTCTTTTCCTGTATCCTCTTTGTGTAGGGTTACTCCTAAAATAGCAGTGTAATGCAAGTTGGTTGTCTTCCATAGTCCAAGCTTTCCGTTTAAGTCTCTGGTTGGTGTGGTTCCTTAAATCACCATTTGTGTATCTGAAACTCGTCCAACCTAAACATATTTGCAGAGCTTAGCTCGCTCTGGGAAGACAACTTGTCGTTTCTTACGAGACATTTGACAGACGGACTGCAAGCCGAGAACGGCTTGTACTTCTTTTGTATGACTTCATTTTTCTACTAATACAATAACGTTCACCTATCACCGGTTGTTTGAGTTGTTCTTCAACCGGCCTTATCTGAAAACCACAACACTAACTTAATACTATTATTTTTCGATCAAAATCTGAAAAAGAAACCTTTCAAAGTGCATATTAAAATATTTGGAACATTAAGTTTTGAACAGCTTCATATTCACAGTTTTCGCTCCAAAGTTTCAATGTTGAACAGTTTCTTAATTAAAAAATATCTATTTTTGTTTTACAATTTTCCACAAGACATTATAAACTCGTGATAATTTCGATTAGAAGAAAAAAGACTACTTAAAATTTTAAAAAATGGTGGGTTCATTATGATTCTCTGAAACAAGTGTTCAAGTTCACCTATCTCGGAAGCAGCGTCTCATCAACTAAAAATGACATCAACTTTCAACTTGTGAAGGCATGGGCTGATATAGACTGGTTATCAATCATGTAGTAGTCAGACTTATCCCATAGAATAAAACGCAATTTTTCTCCCAGCAGCGGTCGTGTTAATTCTACTATATGGATGAACTACAGAGACGCTGACAAAACGTATAGAGAAAAAGCTGGAAGAAAATTGCTCAAGAATGCTACGAGCTATACTGAACAAATTCTGGAATCAACATCCCACAAAATAGCTGTTGTACCGCTAACAACATTCCATCTATTAAACTATCCAAATAAAACCGACAAGACATGCGGGATACTGCTTGAGAAGTAAGGACGAACTAATAAGCGACGTTTTCCAATGGACCCCTTCACATGCAAGTGTTGACGACTGACTGGAACTTATCTACAACAGCTCTGTATGGACACAGGATGTTGTCTAGAAGACCTGACGGAAGTGATGGATGATAGAGACGAATGGAGAGAGAGAGAAAGAAAGAAAGAGAGAGAGAGAGAGAGAGAGAGAGAGTCAAGGAAATCCGTGCTAACAGCACGGCAAGATGATGATGATGATGATGATGATGATATATCTTTCCGAATAAATATGGTTGCTCAATATGGAATATTATTTTAATGTGGCTAATAATACTTTTTTCTTTTGAATTTCTTTGTGTGATATTGCATATGTATGTATCACCCACTATACGGAGAAATATGAAAACATCTACATCTATACAAATATTAACAATGATTTCATTTATATGATACATATGTCGATATTATATTCTTTTTATTAAGAGGTGGAGAAACAAAACTAAACAGATAATTGATCACATTTATTATGATACATGATTATGAAATTTCATCATGAAAATCAACTGAATCAATCGAGCTTTAAATAACTTGATATATATTGATTATCATTTGCCCAGCGCAGCTGCATTGGGCTGGATACATTGTCAGAATGGAAAACTACCTCCTCTCAAAGATTGTACTTTTTGGAAAACTATCTAACAGCCGACGTGTCTAAGAAACAACACGAAAGACAACAATTAAATAGGCGATTGCCTCCTGTGAAATCAACCAGTGACAGTAGAAAGCCTAGGCTGCCAACAGATATCATTGGTGGAAAGCCAATTAATTCTCTTAGAACTGCTGTAGAGTCAAAACAGAAGAAAAGATACAGTACTGTAAAAATTTCAATGCTGCAATAGAACTTCCCAGATCTTTACCTTGTGCACCTGTGGCAGACCCTGTATAACTCACAGACACCTGATCGGTCGCTAACTTACTGGCACCAATGAAAGAATGCCAACCCAAACAGAACCGCCTAAAATGGGCAGGGTCCTTTTCTTTTTCTGGTATCTGAAACTTCCAAATGAGAATGACGACGGTGCTCACCTATTTTTGTACGCGTGGTCATTCGCATCTGATTGTGGCCAAAGATCTTCGTAGATTTTACAATTTAAACATTACTTTAGTGTAAAGTATTAACTGACGAGGTACGAACAAATTAAAACAAGAGTATTTAATGACTTTACGGGCGTTAGTTGGATGGTTGCTTTGCTATATTCTAGTAGAAAAATGACAAAGCAGCAAATACTGAGAAATAAGCGTCCTCGAAACAAAAATAGAAGTGAATTCTCGTCTCACCGAGTGCTAATTCTTTATTCTTATATTCGATATGCACTGTTTCTTTCTTTTGTAAAAATGAAAAAAAAAACCCAAATTACTTGCAATAAAATATAATTGAAATTACAATGTAAATTATGAGATGTTGAGATTAAGGAGATTCAGAGATAATACTAATCAAAATTAAGATAAATGATGACCGCTTAGATAATTTCATGTTTCGTTCGACAGAATTTTACTCCTACAGCTCGTTGCTTGTAAGACAAAAATATGTTTTTATGAACTTCATAACTGGATGGGAATATGTGATTTTCCTTTTAAATATCCTTTTCGTATGTAACTCATTGTGTATCCAGATCCAATAATTGGGGATTTTGCGCAGTGATTGAAATATCATACCAGGCTCTAGGCAGAACAAGAATCATTTTAAAAGATATTTTCAACCGAGGCACACACATTATGAGGATAAAAATAGACTTATCCTTGAATTCTTATCAGACTATTGCATCAAAGAATATCCGTGACAATTTAACTGATTATTGAAGTCAAAAACCAAATGTGTCAGCAAAAAATATTTTGTGCATTTTTTTTTATTTTCAGTGGATTTAGATTCTTTTGTGTTGCGAAGAAATCAATCATTCAAATATTGGCAGAAGGTGATATGCATACAAATGAGAAACTCATAATAATGGAAGAAAAATTGAATAAAAAATAAATAAAAGTCGTCCACATAAGCAATTATTTTATAGATAGATAGATAGATAATGATTCGACTGAAATAGATTGATAGATAGATAGAAAATAGGAAAGAAAATGAGAAAGATAAAAACAGGTCGTACAGATTTGAATTGGCTATGAGCAATAAACATCGAACAATTTGCAGTTAATACGGATAATAAGATGTATAACAAATCTCACGTGTTTAGAAGGTAAAGTGTGGCGTTCTGGTTAGTGAACGCTCGTAATATTAAATAAAGGACAAACCACGATATAAGAGGAAATAGAGATATATTCTCAGGGAAAAAGTATATAAAATAGAGAGACTATTAGTAGACAAGAACATTGGATTAGTGAATACAGAAAAAAGATATAGTCCGACGATAGAATTGGCTTCCGTTATTACGGTAGCAAGTAAGGTGATCTAGTGCGATCTCTAGTCTCCAACGCTCTAATACTATTCCTATAAGAAGCTGCTCTTCACCTTCTAGTCTGCCCAGGTATTAGGAGCTACTGCTATATATGGCAGATGGACTAGTTCATTGTGTGGAAAAAGCTGGGTGATACCAAACATAAAGATTCAGATAAAAATGAACAGATTGTAATAGATAGAGAGATAGTCAGAAAGTGAAACGGAGGTTGTCCAAGTATGAGTAGGCTATGTGAAAAATATGGAATGGCTTGAAATTCATATTTGAAATACACATATAAAAACCAGTTGTTTATGTTGTATAAATTCAAATAAATACAAACAGATTGCAAAGAGATGGATAAAGAGATACTGGCTTTGAATAACTGAGAGCGCGCAGCAAAATAGAAGCTGTAGGAGTGTATGTAATTTTTCTCCTTAAATTCAACAATCTAACTTGGGCATGTCTATGGTTTGAAGCAACAATTTCTGCATATTGCAAAACTTCTGTCGATAAAGCAGATAGTATAAATAATTTTGAAGAAAATAGACAATAAATGAACGTACATTCATGGCAAAAAGAACTTGGTTCATAAATAGGCATATCTATAAAAAAAAAAAAAGTAGTGAATGGATTCAGAGTGACATACCCGACATGTCAACCGAAAACATTCTTCCTTTAATGAATCATATTTGATTAATTATCCCTTTAATATAATGCGATCTAAATCTTTTCTCAGAATTTCATTTTCTATTTTTACTGAATTGAATACAACAAGAAGCAAAAATCTAAATCTTTTTCATTTATAAAACATTCAAATGCATGCAAAAGGTAATTTGGCCTACGTTTCCATTCGAATAATAGAAATGAAAAATTACTATCTGCAGTTTGTTTTCTTTTTACATTTGGAACGCTTTTGCATAATGAAATAGCTCCATTAATAATAATATAAGTTCACAGAACAAGTCCAAGAAAAACCGTAGTTCTTTTGTTTGCCTCGAAACATTTTTCTGTCATGAACAGACAAACAACAAACTGATATTCTCTTTGTTATTTGTTCACACATCGAATCACTATGAAAATAAAAAGCAAAACAGAAGGAAAGAGAGAAGGATTGCATTGTTAAGGTAGGATTTTGAGATGGAAAGAAAGAAAAAAATGCGAGTCTTCCATCAAAGGACTTAACTAGATAAGAACAGTTATATGAATAAGATTGAAAAAGAACCAGTTGCTTAGTTTTACCATCAGGAAATATTAGCTATGAGATGTCATCATGTGTTCTGTTATATTGAAAGCAGTGCCTTTTGAGAAAGAGGCTCAGATGATATTGGTTGCAACATCCTATTCACGAAGTAATTTTTTCAAACATGCTATTATTTAAACAGTTGAAGAAAGGGGAAAATAATAGCAGAAGGAATGGAACTGAAATACCATAAGAAAACACACCAGCATAAAAAAAACAAAAACATAAACAATTCAAATAGATATTAAACGCATTATTCATAGTTACTGATCCCCAGTTGGACATGTTATACTTAAATGGTTTTTGAGTTTTCCTTCTTTTAGACGGGTCGCCAGATTGATTTATACGTTTCCGAAAAGTATTAGTGCTATGTGAAATGTCTTTCCTCGGATTTGAACTCGGACCACCAAGTTCATTTCCCCACTACAGTAACCATTCTACTAGGAACGCCTGAGAAATATATAACATTCAAATCATCTATTTTATTATTAATATTAATTGCACTCCTAATACGCCATAATCCTATCTTCGTGTTATTCATGATTAAAAAAAAAAATCTTTACGTGAGTTTATCCCTTACGTTGAATAAACATCATATTCATACAATGGAACCCCCCAAGATCTGCAAGTTAATTCGTTCTTTTCGGGTCAAAGTTCAGGTCGTGCTCATAATGATGAATATAGATAACGAGACACTGATATTTTTTTTTACTTGTGTGTCATCTCGTTCCTTTTGATAACATAAGTCTCAAAATATATAATGTTAAATTAAAAACTGAAAAACGAATACTGTCTTTAGTTTCTGTTATCCTGATTTTGATAAAGGTAGAAAACAGATTTTTAAAAGACTAGACGATATTTACACCTGTTGCATCCAAATACGGGTTTCACTGATTC
The DNA here is from genome assembly GCA_963585895.1 of Sepioteuthis lessoniana. Classification (NCBI taxonomy): domain Eukaryota; kingdom Metazoa; phylum Mollusca; class Cephalopoda; order Myopsida; family Loliginidae; genus Sepioteuthis; species Sepioteuthis lessoniana. The sequence continues at coordinate 3,928,153 of OY757907.1, read as the reverse complement.
GTTAACCAGTTATCAAAATATTGTCTACGTTCTTTTATTTAACTTGGGCTAATAAAGAATTGCGATCTAAGGACACATACAACTGACTTGCATGGCAATGACATACATGACTACATATATGTAACATAGCCAGATATCCGGATATGTGAAACGTACATAGAATGTTCATAACATATATACATAGAACATAGGAATCTCGAAACACAAAAAACACTTACGACTTCTTAGTTCAGGTACGAAACTTTTTATTACCTTTGAGTTTAAAGATTCTTCGACATAAGGAGAGAGATACACATTCTTTCTATTCTGGCTTTTCTATCTACCCCAAACCACGCGTGGCACCCGCCACAAGGCCATGGCGAGCAAGTGAAAGTCAACCGTCTTCTCCCGATGTAGAACTCAACTCTGACTTTCTTCAAAATCCTCCGCGCGCGCTTCCGGTGCATGACGTCATTCACATCCCCAAGTCACAATTTTATATCTGAGATTTTTATTTTGACATCTGTGAACGACACATCCTCCCACCACACGCGTTAACACCTGCGCTCAAGTTTGCTCCTAACTAACCCATGTGCTCAGCCGAAAGGTTCTCAGCCTAACTAAACCCAAAGGCAATATATATAAAATGAAATCTCTTGGCCATTATATTACATATATATGTATACATACATATATATATATATATATATATATATGACCGGAGAGAGGAAGGGAGAGGGAGAGAGAGAGGGAGCTAGGGAAACATTCGTATAGATTGATAGATAGAAGCCTCCAAGTACTCTTGATATTCAACAAAATAGACAATGAAAGAAGAAATAACGTTTGTAGTTTTAAGAGTTTTGGGCAGAAAAATAAACTAAAACCCTTTGTATCATTTCGGACATTAAAAGTTTATTTTTAAATCGAAGAAGAATTTTTTTTTTTTAATCATATCCTAAACGCCTTTTAGGCCGATGTGAAACCTAATAGATAAACAGATTGTATGAAAAAAATGGGGTTAAAGAAGGTAAGAAAAAAATGATAAAATAACACATGGTTGATGGGGAGACGCAAACGGCAGTCGAGACAAGCAATTTTTAAAAAGTTAAATAAAGAAATGTAATTAACTTTTATGACTGTAATTACAGCTGAAAATCTTCATATTCATAACTGAATCGATCTGGTGTCAGAAATATTTCGCAATTTTATGTTTTTAAATTCAATATAGTTTTAAAGCTATAATGTTGATTTTACATTATGGTTAGGTACTAAAAAATATTTGGTTTGGAACAAGACCAGATAAAAGATATGATAGTAGAATTGAAAACATTTTATTTGTGTAGTAGCTAGAGAGGTAGGCGTCTTAAAATTCAAGCGACCACATATCTCGTTTCTTTATATTTAGGTTTATATACAACGTAAAATCTTGTGAAATTATTCTTTTTATATATTAATGATGTTTTTGCCAGTTGACAGATAATGGCTATCATTCTAATGAAGATTTCTCAATTGCATAGCCATGGGCATATACTGATGACTCAAACGGAAAAATTCTTTCTTGCAACTGTCTCATTAAATGTAAATAGTGTATTTGAATTGTGGACTGTAGTACTTGTAGCACATTTTATTGTCCTTTCATTTATCGATTGAAACAACAATGACTTGTGCACTCGGCCTCCAATTAAGTAAGGGTATTTTCAGGTTATATTTAGCTTGATTCTGTTTATGTTCTTATGATAATGTTATTGAAAATGAAGGTTGGCTGGTTGGTTGGGTTTTATGGCATATCAACCTTTGTTGGTTATTTAACGCCAAATCATCTTTATAAAAATAAACAGTTCTATTTCTAACAATTCAGTTTGGCATGAGAACACAGTTTGATTGTCAAAAACATTTCTATTTCAAGCTATTCAATTACTTCAAACAGCTCTAATTCAGCTAATTAGCACTGAACTTCTATATAAAGAGAATTTCTAGGGAAATTGAGAGTGAACAAAAAAATGATAAGAAAAAGTAGACAGAGAGTCTAAAATCTTTTGAGGTGTAGAACCAACAGAAACTGGATATGTCCTCTCTCCGATACAAGCTGGAAGTAAGGAGGTGACTTGGGTTTGAAAGTTGGTTGGTTCGGAGACGTGACAAGAGTGAACAACGTGGACATAGTCAAAAAGTTGGAGTCCAAATGCATAGCGGTGAGGACAGAACCCTCAAGAAAGGACAAATGAAAATTATAAGAAACATAGAAGAAAAATCAAGGTCTGTGTCGTCTCTCTCTCCCTCTCTCTCTCTCTCTCTCTCTCTCTCTCTCCTCATGACAAGTTGTTTCTCTTTGTCCAGCTAATGCAGTCGATTCAGCTTTCATTCTATGTTTCTTCTCTCGACGACTGCTTAAAAAGTATTGAAACGAGTGAAATTTTGTGTTAGTGAATTAAGACAGCGTTTTGTGTGTTCATCAACTTTTCTCAATTCAGAATCCGGCTAACACTTAAGACGAAGCGATGCACACAATAACCCGTTTAAACACGTTGTGTTACAACTGTAGATTTGATGTGTAACAATACAACGTCCTATTTGGTGCAATAATATGACAATCTTCTATTTGGAATAAGAAAACAATCGGCTTGAATTTAGAGTTCTTATTCTTCAAAATAGGTTGCCATACCAAATTAAAGATCCCTAAAGTTTCGATTCAGTTGAGATTGATCCACATGTTGCAGTAAAAATTTGGCACTTCATTTATGTATGGTTTTATATCACTCAGAACGACTAAATGCCAGTGTCTCCTAAGGAATGACTTTAATTTTCAGGTACTTCGATTTGTTCTTGATTTTTTAAACACTTTCTTAGCTAATCCTGTAGATACTTGCCAGTGGTTAACTCATCATAAAATGATACAAATGGACCTATACTGTTCTACATTCTCATAGTATGCACGTGATACATGCTTAATTGATCTTTGATATGAGAATACAAAACCCTCTTGAGAAACTCATTATGCAAATGAAGGATTCCAATGCAATATAATGTTATGGGAACATCGTGAATATTAAAAGTTACACTGTTCTTCAAAAATAATGTGCCATTCTGTTGTATTTGATACGAAGGCTTTTATTCTGCCGAGAACATTTGTTCTTTGTAGTCCGTGCAACCCGAGGGAGAAAAAGACAACATAAGGTTTTATTAATCTACCTCGCTTGCAATCATCCCACCACACCCATTGCATCTCCAAATCTGCCGTCCAAATCTCAACTCAACTGCCCCAACCAAATTTCAAAACTCAACTATTTTTTAATAGTCTATTTTTTCTGATTTTCCGAAATTAAGTATTTCTTCAGTCAAAATCTTTGGTGTAACGTCATTTCACTAAATCATTGTATCATTACTTTTATGAAATACTTAATATAATTAATTAACACCTTTATTATTTTACAGCAAGCTTATCCTTATTTGTCTAGAGATCTTTTAGTGGAAGTGTACTCATCACTGAGGTCACTGCGTGCTAGGCTGGCACGTGCGCGCAGAAGGATACAAACAATCACCTCTTGTCATGATAAGGTTTCGGGACAGGAAATGAAAATTAAACAAAGTTGAAATCATGTCGCATGATTGATAAGTTCAATTGAAATTCAATAAAAGTAAAGATGCAATGACTCTTTCCACGTCTCTCTCTCTCTCTCTCTCTCTCTCTCTCTCTCTCTCTCTCTCTCTCTCTCTCTCTTTCGTCTTTCCTCTCTATCAGCCATTGCTCTTGGTATATCCTATAAACTGCATTCACGGTTCACACTGAGTTGATGAATGTAACTTTTTGCTGGTTGGTCAACAACAACGAGTCTCTTTGTAAGAGTCTATAAAAGAACGTCGACTCTGATTTCGAACCCTGATGGATCTAAGTCACCATAGACACATTCATTTGAGGTAAAAATGCGTTAGACAATACTAAATCGAATTCAGCACAGAATTGAAATAAGTTAAGATCATACAATTAATCTGTAGAAGTTTTAAACCATCTACACGTCCATTGAAGTTTCGATGAAAAATTATGGTTATTTTCCTAAAGGATAGAATAGATGACAATCCTTAACCCTATATGAAAAAAAGCCAAAGAGAATTCCCCACTTCTCAGCAAAGTTGCTCCTTATACTGACGTCCTTTTGGCAAAGTGACTGTCGTGCAAAGGAAGATGAAGCTGGATGATCTTTTTATTGATTCCCCGATGATTTTCCATACAATTGCTCAAAGAAAACCTAAGTACAAAACCAACGCCACATTCACATTTTTCCGCAGAGGGTTTAGAAAGGCAGAAAAAATGAATAAACAGCAACACTTTTTTCTTTCAGTTGGTGGTCTCCTCTTAATCATGTCTCAGAAGGTGAAGTGATGTCAACTTCATAACTTGCAAGCTTTCAACTTACATTGCTTTTCTACATTTCGAATGAGACCTTTTATTATTAGAATTACTATCACGACCGTTGTCTATATAAAGGTTTATTTTTAAATTATTGATCTATGAAAAGGACAAGACATAAAATTTATGACTATTGGAAAACAGCGCTTTTAGGTCGAGGTTTATTTTCAATTTTTTGTTCAATGCAAAACACATACGTCCCCCATATATATATATATATATATATATATATATATATATAAATTTTAAACATTTTTTGCTAAGACTTACTTATGTCGGTAAATTACCGAGCTTCATGCGCAGAAATAGAACTATTTTATGATATTTAGAATAGCGATAAAATAGAATAAAACCGAGAAAACCCACGACGATGTACCATGTAGCCGATGTCCGTGAGAGTTTGTATCAACACACACACACACACACACACACACACACACACACACACACACACACACACACACTCTCTCTCTCTCTCTCTCTCTCTCTCTCTCTCTCTCTCTCTCTCTCTCTCTATCTATCTATCTCTATCTTTCTTTACACACACACACACACGCATATATATATATATATATAGTGAAGGTTATAAAATGAAAGTCAGACAATTAGGTTTATAGCAAAAAAAATCTATGTAAAGCTTCTTTTTGATAATTCACTCTGACTATTCTTCTTTTGTTATCGTACAACATAACTTGTGTTTGGTTCGACCTTCTGTATAGTATCTCTGAAAGAAAAGTTTTAAAATATTTAAATCTAAATCAAACATTTGTCGCCTTGTATGAAAACACGAGAACGTGTAATCATTTATTGAGTTTTTTTAATGGAATTTGCTGTCGAAATGTATTTCATATACTGTTATTTGAGTAACACATTGAACAATATCAGTTCCAGTGTTCACTGTTTGGTCACTTCAAACCTTTTGACAATTTAATGCTGCAATAAATTATAACATTGTTTTCTAACACTTAGTAAAAATCTGATGATTATACTTCTTGAAAATTGTTTTATAGGAGATATCTCTTTGCCCATCCTGTTCTATAATAATCTAAGTTCTTCTTTATAATATAAATGTTGATCCTTTCTGGAAAATCGAAGCATCTTTACATTCAATCAAATGAAAAGCCTGAGTGAATTTTACAGAGAAATCAACAAGACTGATGATGGAAATTATCACAGAAATAAAGAATCTGTTCGGCTGTGTATATTCTACGCAAAGATTTATTTATCTAGTATTACAGATCATTGCACAGAAATATCTGCCGGTAGCACTGAATGAAGTACGTTCAAAAAGTGTCGAGAATGAAACTTTATTTGCCATAACAAAATGAACAAATGGATTATTCTTAAAATAGTTATTTTAATATTCAGCACATTTTACTTCAGAGTGAAGATCCGCAGTCGTATTTTTTTTTATATTCTCCAAATTATAAAATCCTACCACTGAGATGACTTTTCACTGTGAAAAACCAGAAAAAGTTGCATGGAACCAAGCCATATTGAGTTGGGATTGTATTGCACTTTCACAATCCTGTATTTTGCTAAATAATTCTTATCAAAATTAACAAGATGGTTGATTAAAAAGTATCGAGCACTGACATTGAGACGTCTAGAGAAAGTTTAGTCGTCTGAACAACAGTCCCGACGTCATCACTGTATAAGTTACACAGCTGTGCACCCATTTTTAGATAAATTTTAAATTTTAAGATGAAGTTAATTTAAATCTTCAGTCACTGTACTTTTATCACACCGTGTAAATATGCTTTTTCCATTTGATGAGCAATAAGATTACAATATCATCGCAAACCTTTCGTTTGGTTTAGGTATGCGAGATGATATTGGATTCTAGGACTCTTTTTTACTGTACCTATTCAACGTCTATCATTAATGAATGTCACAATGGCTACCTATTTAGTTGACATGGGAATCTGCTTTGTCAGTCAGATAGAGACTTGCTGACGTCATTGCACCAATCTATTCTGATAAGTGTTAATGGAAAGATAAGTTGATTCCATAACTAGTGATATGCTTTATATTTGGCCAGATACTATTAGCATTAACTTGATGACTCACGAATGTGTCACCAAAAGAAATATATGACTAGCTACAATGATGTTCATTAGCGTTTCTATTGCATAAAAAGAAACAAAAAGCACAACAAAAACAAAGAAAATGTCCATAGATATCAACAGAACTATGTGGATGTTACATATGTCGTTAGAGAGAAGACATAAGTATCAGTAGATTTATATAGGTAAGTAAGAAAACAATATTTTAGTTGATGAACAGTACTTACCTTGTTGAAGATTTGTGTGCAGAATTTATTTAAATGTATCGTATAAAGGCAATTTTTCAAGTATATGCTTGTCTTAAAAGGGATTTGACGATTAACTATGAAATAATTTAGGACAGCTAGTATTTCTCAAATATTAACTTTGACTGTCTGATGCATAAATCAAAATTCTTATATATTATTCAAGAAAAAATATTTTGTAAGTTGTAAATGCTTCTGATTATCAAAATTGTTCGTTTCAATTTAGATACAAGACATAACTTGTGTGTTAATTTTTATTATAATAGAAATATTTCCTTTTCTTTCTTTCTATGTGCATTCTTTTGTATTAGCAGATAAAGTAAGTAAATTGACGATTTCTGAGACAGACTAAGTAAATTAATATTCACGATCAAGTCAAATTATAAGTCCTGGTTACAAAAGTTAAGCAGAAATTGCTATAATCATTACTAAGTTGAAGGATCATTAAGTGAGTTCAGCTACACTGAATAACGCTCCACTGATGTACAACATGGAACAGAGCTTAGTAAATAAAAATGAGTCGTAGTTAAGTCACCCTGAGAGTAGCAGTTCCCAAACTTTAGCAGTGATTAGGCTCTTAAGAGCTAAAATGAGTGATCTTTTGGAAATAGTAGATGGCGTAAATAACTTGAGAATTTTATAAGCAATCGTCAAAAAAGTTCAATTTCAATGTATCTTTAATTTTTTTATCACATTTTCAGGCAGCTTTTAAAATGAGGCGACTATATTTATATAAAACTGTCTTAAACACCAACATTCAGTTCATTTGGTAAGATTGATAAAAAGTGATCATTAAGAACCAGAGAAATGGTCTGTTAGAAGTACGATATTTCCGCTTTTAGTTATTTCTGATGATCTTCAAAAGGTCAGAGAGATAAACAGGCTGTTTAACAACTAGACGTCATAACCTCCGTAGTAGAATGTACAGATTGGTATTGGAATCAAATTTGTTGAGGAAAAGAGCCGATTATATATCGGCAGAAATTCTAAACTTTTGCTGTGTCAATACTATTGTATAGATGCACCACATGGACGCTAACAAAGCACATATAGAAAAGACATGGTTGGAACTACACAAGAACGCTTGGTGCTATTTCGAACAAATCCGAGAAGCAACACTACACAAAACAGCAACTGTACAGCCACAAACCTCCCAACTCTCCAACCATCCAAGTAAGACATGCAGGATACTGCAGGAGAAGTAACAATGAACTCCTAAAAGACGTTATCTTATGGATTTCTGCACGTAAATATACATAAATCGACTGCGTGCCGACACGAGATGCAGCCTAAGAGACCTATGAGGAGCGATGGATGAAAGCGATGGATGGCTAGAGTCATGAACTCCCTAATATCAGGGGGACTTGATGATTATGATGATAGAATAATATTCTTTATGATAATTAGATTTGTAATGAATGTTATAAACATTTGTGAATAAGATATTACGAATAAGAACAACAAATAAATGATTTGAAACTGTTAATGTTTCGTAGTATTAATTTTACGTTCGCTTCGAAAATGCTACAAAATGTTACTTTTATGATAATGATGTGTAAACGTAACAAGGAGAGAAATTTGTCCGAATAAAATTTCAATAATATTTCCCACATGATCAGAATGTGCGTTATATAATCAAGAAAGAGAGAGTTATTGAAACATCTGCTCACCGTTATATACAAGTAATCTCTCTGGTTGTAAGCAAGATTAGTTAATTGGTTATTACGTATGTTAATCAATATTTACACTTAGATGAAAGTCAAAAGTTTAAATACGGATTCTTGAGTTCTTTATTCTCTTATCTTGAAGATTACAACCTTAAAGAACAGCACTGAACTAAATTAAAGGCTGAGTACATATATCTATTATATATATCTTTCTAGAATGTATCAATATGTAGATAAATTGAACGTTAGTTGCTGCATTTCGATGAAAAATTTCCATTAAGCAATTTTCAAGATATAAGATTAATTTAGAAGCATTGGAGAAATTTCATCCTCAAAGAAGGAGGTTATGTTGAAAATAAAGTGAATGCTTATCGCATAAGGGGCACTACCGACAAATTGATGTACTCTCAACCTTTTTCAGAATTTATATAAAACAAACCATGGAAATATATATATATATATATATATATATATATATATATATATATAGAGAGAGAGAGAGAGAGACAGAGAGACAGACAGACAGAGACACAGAGAGAGATTTGTATATATAGAAAATGGTACTTGCTTAACACTCAGCGTTATAAAGTACGTTCCAAGGGTAAAGTAAAGCAATACAGGGAAAGGTGTATCACCTTCTCCTACACCTCGTTGTAATAGCTGATGAATAGGGAGACTTTGGGTCATTCTCAACGACAGTCACCAACTTTATATATATATATATATATATATATATATATGTGTGTGTGTGTGTGTGTGTGTGTGTGTGTGTGTGTGTGTGTGTGTGTGTGTGTGTGTGTGTGTGTGTACATGAACTTTACCTACCAATTGAGTGTTGTTCACATGAGTGAAAGAAAATATTTCTTGGTTCACAGAACTGACACCAAGCAAAAAGAAAATTAGTTATTTTATCTTAAAAATGAAAAGGCTTTTATTAACATATTGCTCATAATGGAAATTTCTGCATCATTTAGTGAATTTAACCTCGACTAAACAAGGTTTATTCACGTTACACAGCTTTCCATAGAAAAATGCTACTTCCTAAGACAGAACAATGAATCATTATGATCTGTTTGCTTCTTTACGCTTTTAAAAAAATAATGCAAGTAAGAACATCATAAAGATAAAAACAAAACCAAAAGAAAAACCATAAAAATATATTGTCAGCAAATATTTTCCGTTAGTGAACAAATTTGATCGTTCCATCTAAAAACTGTCAATTTAATTTGAGCTGAAAGTCGCCAGGGAAAGTTTTATTTCTTTCTTTCTTTCTTTTCAGCATTTTCTATTCGATTTCTTTAAATATTGAATTTGCCACTTCATTAAAGTTCTATCAGATTCGGAATCCAAAGAGAATCTAACAGAACAAAGATCATTGTAAAGCAGAGATAAAGTTAACATTGCACTAACGACAGCTTTTCAATTTCATGCTCAAATGAAATCTATCCAGATTTACAAACTGCCTATTTTTCAATTCATAGTGGTTTCAGATTGTTTCTTTTTATATAATGTCTTCCAGATGCTTGAAAATATAAAATCTATGGGTAAATGTATCCTTTTTATCGTATCTATAAAAATACTTTAGATTCATATGAACAGAATTAGACAGGAAAATGGCAAATACTCTGCCTTTCTGTGACATTTTATCATTTTAAAAAAGAGATTAATTCTACGCTTTCTATCTATTGTATATGTGTTTAGTATTGTTAAGGAATATCATTATGTGGACATGTTTTTCTATATTTTTTTCTGTTTACCATTCAAGTGCATTCCGAGCTATCATAATCTTTTTGCGGTTTTTCAAAATATTTCGCTCGATTATTCACAGACCTAACCAACCGAATTATCGTTTCTATATAGTCAGCCGAAATGTTATCAATAAAGGAACGATGGAAAATAGTATTTAAAAAAATTTATGTAATCATAACAAAATATCTAAGAATCGCAAATAGATCAATGTACGATCTCAGACAAAAGAATTCTATTCTATATTTTCATTTGATGTAAGTTTTTAAAATATCTGATGTGTAAATTGTGCTGACAAAAGTGTTCAGCTTTTGTTTTATTAAAATTACGTGAGAACTAATAAGCAAAGTAAAGTTTGCAACCGTAGTCGAGGGCGACCAGACGGCTCCCTTTTCAATAGCTACTACATATAGGTGTAGGGGAGGGCGCTACTCCTTTCCCTTGATTGCTCCACTTTACTCATGATACGTACCTTATATTACTGAGTATAAAGCTAGGAGGTATCAAGTACCATTTTAAAAGTCTTTGGTATGACGCGACCTTGGATTGAACCCAAGAAGTACATATTTTCTTTGACTTTCTATGTTATTATACCAATGTTTCGGACATTTTTAAAATTCATCTTCATAAACCCACAGCTGCTTCAATGGAATGAAGTTGTAAATTAAGTTTAGAACTTTGAAAGCACCTTTATATTGTTGACACGGTGAGAAATGTTTCGTTCAAATCCTGGTAAATCCGGTGCGTGAGGAAGAATTTCCGATCTCACCGCCATGTTCATTGGAGTTGTCAGAGAAGGATGAACATTTTCATGGAGTATTTTCACTCGCACTATTATCTGTTCGTAAACATTTTTTAAATTTTTATATAACTACCAAACCCCTTTGGTACGAGAACAATATATATATATTCTAAAACTTACATGCACACACACACACACACACGCACACACACACACACACACACATATATATATATGTATATATAAGGGTTAGAATTTAACGCCAAATGCTCTCATTACAATGCTTAATGCACAAAATGTAGTATCAAAATATATTATCAATTATAAAATGTGTAAGGTAGGGTAATAACTCAAGTATACGAGTAAGTTTTTTTTTTTAATTCTTAATGTTTGCCAAATTCTGACATCTCTAAATTAAATATAGTGAGGGTTTGTTGTCAACCATTAATCAGCTGTCTGCTCCAACGCCGTATTGAAAATGACCACGAACCTTTTCAAATTCTCTTGAAACGTAACTTTGAGAGAAATGTGGCTTGCTTGAATTTTAGTACACAGGGTATTTTATGTAATAAACTGTTTTGTCTTTGAAGAGATCTGTGGAAACTAACGCCTGAAAATATCTAGATTCAATCAAGGCTAATTGAATATAATTTAATAGAAATTGTTCGATTAATGAAACATATAATATAAAATAAGAGTCACAATGTTGAAGTTTATTTCCTATTAAACCAATTTTTCAAAATAATTTTCTTGAATCAGTCTGAGTGTACTGAAAAATCAATCGGAAGTTTATTTCGGTTGTCTCCACGAAATGGAATTATAATATGAATTGTGCCGAAAGGCAAGTTTTACATAATTTTCGTGCTTTTTTCCCTTTTTCTTTCATTTTCTTCTTACACCTAGATGATAGTATCAGGCTACGTTTGATGAAAAACCTTTCTTCTTCTTCTTCTTCTTCTTCTTCTTCTTCTTCTTCTTCTTCTTCTTCTTCTTCTTCTTCACACCAAACGCAAAATTGGCATGTGGTACTAAAACCCTTGGTTTCAACGGGATTCTATCATTAGAAGAAAATACTTTGATTTGTTCTTCCTTTTGGCAGTTGCTGCGTAACTATAAATGTAGTAACCCTGTTGTACAACTTACTGGCAGACATTTTACTTAACGTACGAAAATGACTTGTACTAAAGGGTCTTCGATATTGATTTTTTTTTCTTGGTCCGCCGAAAATTTCTGCTTTGACTCAAAGGGAAGCTTTAGAGAAAAAGGATTACAATTATAGATTTATCGCATTGATTTGTTGCCTTTTATTTTGTTTCATATTAGAACCGGTTTGATTCTGTATTTCAGTCAACAAACAGTGTTTTAATCATGGTGATAACAATTCGTGCCTTTCGTAAAATGTGCATTCAGAAAAAGATTTAATTAGCCTCATCTACATTGGAAAATTAAAAATATTTACGATATAACTGACTTTTTTTTAAATGTCTGAAACTAAATATATTGACTTCGATGGTTATCAAGTCGTCTACAACGTACATCATATTGATGGGACTGATAAATAGTTAACTGTATCTCCGATAGAGAGGTAAGATCTCACCGCAAAAATGGTGTCTTGAGAATTACCCTAAACTTCATTCAATTCTAAAAGTCCAGTTTTGGAATAATCCTTTATTTCCATCTTGTAGATTTTTTTCTGAACGCCGAGGTTCGACCTTTATAGGGTCCTATCAAAGAATCAAGTAGATCTCTTTGAAAATGACTTGTATTTCACAGTATTACTTGAAATATATCTGTAAATTATTTTTATTAAGAATAGTTAATTTGGAGCTATAATTGATCACTTAGTATTGTCTTACATTTAGCGAGTATTTTACACCAACGTCAGCTGGAGGTCTTTCACTGGAGTCTGAGGGATAGCAAGTATCCGGAACTCTTCACAATATTCTAGCTGATCTAAGCAATCCAGTTGTCTGGATGGTCTCGAATCATCCACTGATTTCCATATGCTCCAGTCCCTTCTCCAAGTTTTTGAAGACTGTTCCAAGTGGATCTACAACAATTGGTATTACCGTCACTCACACGTTCTACGGCTTTCTTGGTTCACAGGCAAGATTCAAATATTTGTTTATATTTTTGCTTTCTTTCATTTTTGCTCTGTGGTCTACTGAAACGGCAAAATCCACAAAACTGAGAATTCTCACCCCTTCTTCATTAATTAACACAAGGTCTAGTCTTCTGACTTGGATTAGGTGATATAGTTGTATTTGAAAATCATAGAAAATTTTCTGTATCACATTTTCTAAGATACTAGTTTGTGCATATATTTTTTGGACGTTCAAATCCTAATTCCTTGATGAATTCTGAGTAAGTCACCTTTCTTACTTAGATCTGCCTCGTCTTGTTTTCCTTTACTACCAGTCGGCTTGATTCGCTAATTATATAAATAACCCTTTCATTTTTGTCTTCACATAATCTACACTGAAGATTATCTTGCGTATGATATATTTTTGCTTTGATGTAATTGGTCTTTTGTCATTATTTTGTGCTGCTATTAAAAGAAATCCTTCCTTAGGATTTATCCATTCAACCTTTCTATTACGTCCTTTTTTGTTCCCATATTTTTCTCCACATTTTCAATTCTTTCTTTTGGATCAGATTTTTGGTTTGTTCTTTGAAAACAGATCGAATTTTCTTTCGTAATTCACAAAGGGCTGGTTTTAATTTATTGCTCGACCCTACCCGTTAACTCTTCAAGTTTCGCATCTTTCATCAATATATTTTGATGTATTTTTCGAGATTCTTGGTTTTGGGATTTTCATTGAAATGTATCCTCGCATGATTTTCCTTCCTTAGTACTATCGCTTATCGAATTTACTTTATTTGTCCTTCTAGCGAAATTTCCAAATCAGATTTTGTATTTCTGTACAGTTTCCTTGGAGTAAAAACTATTTTATCACTGACTAGTTTTTGCTCCAGCGTAAATTAGTTCGATTAGTTCAGTGCTGTTATCTGATGGGATATGTTTTAACCATTGATTTATCTTTTCCGTGATATATATATATATATATATATATATATATATATATATACCTCTCTGTTATAAGATCATCTGTTTTAATGTGTTTTAATTAGGTTTAGAGAGAGTGTATTTCTAATTAGCCGAAACTTTACTGGCTTTTTGTTTTTGCTTCCGTGTATTTTACACTGTGGTATTTTTAAGTGGTTGCCAGTTAAAACAGCATCGACGTATTTTGTTTCGCTCATAGATGTTAAACTTTTATTATTTCTCGGTTGGGTGATAAAATCTGATACAAAATCCAAATGACTCATCAGTTTTCAGACTTTTTATCCATTTTTCTTCATTTTTTTCTCTATCATTGATTTATATTAATGCCTTTTACAATTCTTTAGATGTGTTAGTTGATGTCAGATTCCTGTAGTCGAATAAAAACCACAACGAGGACCCGGTAAATTTTGGAAAACATATCCCCAAGAGAATAACAAAAAACCTCTCAAAGAAGTAAAAATACAACTAATATTAGATAATTTCAAGTTCAGCTGTCGACACTTCATACAAACAAAAGGATGCACCATGAACTATGTTGCAACCCTTCATATGTAACTATCTACATGAACAAATATAAAACGCTTACATCTCACCCACCAATTAAGAATAACTACCCTTTTACGCAAGATATATCGATGGCATTGTCATCATATATACAGGCGGAGAGGCAAACTTAAATAATTTCCTGAGCAACCGAAATATAATGCATGACTAGATCAAATTTGATCATGAAAAGTCTACACATTCAATCACATTTTTAGACATCTTAATATATAGTGACAACAACAAACACGTACAAACATTACGCACAAAACCCATTAACACATTCAACTATCTACATTACAGATCTTTTCAACGCAGTCATCTCAAAGAAAGTCTTCCTTACTCACAAGAGAACAAACTAAGGAGAATCTGCACAAACGACACAACATAAAAAAAGAACGAGTGATAAGCTTAAACGACAGTTCTCGGCACGGGGATATCTCCAAACGTTAATTAAAAAAAAACAACAGAAAACCAAAGCCACCTTGACCCCGAAGCAAGACACCCTAAAAATAAGATCGAAACTGAAAATTAATCTCATCCCTTTCGTAGCAAAGTTCAACAATACTATCCTGCCACGAGCCTAGATAATCAAGATCAGCTAAGACATTTTAAAAGTTAACGGCAACTTAAAAGATATTTTACAAGAACCAGGCATACTGACATATCTCCAACTAAATAACTATAGAAAAATGATTTGTTGCAACAACATACGAAACGATAAAGTCATCCAACAAAAAAATCCCCAACTTTTTTCAACTCATGCAATATCAATGACAACCTATGCTGCAAACACTTCTGATCAATCAACTCCTTCATTAATTTCAGAATTATAAAGACTTTCAAAATTTACCACGGATCGATATGCAGAAACCAAAATGTAATTTCTTTTCTAGAATGCGATGCTGCCAAAAAATTATGTTGGAAAGTCAGAATAGCCGTTTCATTTTAGATTAGATAACTATTGACTCAGGATCAAATCGAACACCGCATCTGCAAAAACTGTCACGATTTCAACAGGGTTGTTAAATTTATTGTCGTAGAAAGATTTGAAAAAGATTCTAACATGAAATCAATAAGTGTTTATAAAAAGAAGACAAAGAATATATGTGCTATGTGTATTTAATCAGTCGACCTAGTTACAAAAATATCTTACTATCATAAACACCTACACAAACAAATAAAACTGGCAATTCGTCGCTGATGATTTGAAATGTCACCCTTGAAAAATAAAAGTGTGGAAAATTCACGTAAGTAAACAAGCCGATCATTTCACGGATCATCTGTAACACAGTCCATCTAAACCTTATGAAAAATATATTAAAACAGGTGCTCTCACAACAGAGAGCTATATATATATATATATATATATATATATATATATATTGTTGGGGAGTATCTTTTCGCTTTCTCTTCAACATTTCAAAAGTACGATGTTTTTACTCATAAATAATTGCTGAGTTGCAACATTTTCATTTTTACTTTATTGCGGTCTATAAAAGCATTATATATATTCCAAATTTAACTAGAAGATGGTTTATTTTAGTTTCTTTGTTTAATGGCAAATAAATCTTCTTGGGTTATGTAAAGATAAAAAAAAATAATAAAATAGGATGGATACTATTAAGCCCATATTTAGGGGTATAAGAGTCTATAACTTTCCCCAAGGTCATTAGTCCCAAAGAGAACACGATAGCGCACATGAAGTTCAAACTTGATTGGAGACTGCAGTTCAGTACCTAAGACATAACGCCACGAGTAATCGCCCCTTAACTGATGGAGAAATAAGGCAAATGCAAAGAAAAATAATTAGATTTACTCTCCTTAC